>JAVIWC010000461.1:605723-1211446 GCA_031894815.1 Creontiades dilutus | reverse complement strand
TAAAATAGTTCTTTTCCTACTCAACCTCACAGACTCGTAACAACTGTACCTACCTACCTAAACACCGTATGTACCTTGTTTGAACAAACCAATCTAATCATAATTCTAATAGCCGGCCTACATAATATGCTTTCAAACTCTTTGATATCTGCTTAATATTGCACGAACCAGAGCAAAGAAATTCTTAGCCAGTGTTGTGGTTCTATGGGGTACTACAATTACAAATGTTTCTATTTGTTTTAAATCGAGTACTAATGTCATGAGACAGGTGAACATAGTGCTTAGCTTTACGAACTTCTTCTCAAATGCTCTTCCAGCATAGAGAAAGGCGAAATTTTGAATTTTTTAGAAAGAGGCATTGTGTGCTCACGGGAGTTTTTTCTGGAAATTATTCTCACTAAACTGTATGGTGCATTGTTAGGAGACAAGATGTTAGAATTTTGCCTTGAGCTGAACTCAAACCTGAAACCCATTTTTCGCTAACAGGCGAAATAGTTTTTTAGATGTAATTCTTTCTATCTGTATTTTTAAACAACCTTAGAGTGTTGAAAATAGCACTTCGAAAATCCCTGTTGATTGTTCATCTCAAACCACTCTTTCTATAAGTTTCATGATATGCAGAATCTGAATTTGAAAAGTAATTTTAGCTATCTACTTCCATTCCACGAGAAACAGCGGTAAAGGTGGCAAATCACACGAAAACCCCAAAAAACACGGATGCAGTTTTTGAAAAAAACAACGGCAATTGACAAAAATCTGATTCCGAAATCGGATTCAGCTCGAAAAGTTCTGTAATATTTGAGATCTTTCATTCGTCAAATCTTGGAAAAGTGTTGGTTGCATCAATTTCATGTGATAGTCCAATTTGTCCATTTGGATGTTGGCTATTGATTCAAAATTTCAATTTTTTTTTTTTCAAGGAAATTAAGTAGAAGTTATTGAAAATGCATGTGCTTTATAACATTGATCAAATATAAATATATTATTCACAATATTCATTTTTAATATCTCATAAAACATATAAAGAGCGGATAAAAGTGAAACAATTTTCGAAGTGCTATTTTTAACACTTGCATGTAGCTATGAAATATTTCTGTGAGCTATATCTTAAAACCTAGATCTGAAAGCGAAAAACGGATTTCATGAGATTGAGATTCATCATACCGAAAAATCCCAACAACAACCCTTTTCTCTTCGGCACCAAACATTATCTTTATTATGGGCAGTTTAATAAGAGTTCTTTCATTGGTACAGTATATTCCTGTATTATAGTCAAACTGTATTGTATTCCTTGTCAACTAGCTTGAAGATGTTAGGATTCATCATACTGAAACACCAACACTAATTATCTCTTCGGCACCAAACAAAATAATTTTTATGGCCAATGTTATTAGAGTTCTTGTAATACAATCACACTGTATTGTATTCCTTGTCAACTAGCTGAAACGCAAGAGCTATTTCTGAGATTGTTTCGTGATAAATTAACAAATATTGTAGATAAGTAATGAGTGCCGTTGTAATAGCGACATGATAATGAATGCGTTACCTAATACCCGTACCACCCGTCTTTCAATACAGCACACACGGTGTTGAATTTTGGAGATAATCAAGCTGAAGAGGTCGGATGTCCCTGTTTGAGGACCGAGGGAGTCGGGCTATATTCATTAGCATCTGGTGTATCCATTAGCCGGAGGCGATGGCAATACAGAAGGTTGGTAGGGGAGCGGGAAACGCCCGCCATTGTGCCCTGAAAAGGGTCTCGCAGGTGGACGAAACGCCCTTTCTCTTCTGGGTCATTATTCGAAGGCGGGAAACTGAAAGGCGAGATTACCCGGTGTTGCTTACCCTGCCTCTTTCAATAGATACCAACCGCCATCATATCACGCGATACGCCTACCTCTCTGCTTCTCCAATCTCAAATCAAATGATATTGGAACGCTGCAAATTATTTCATAGAGGTTTATTATCTTTGAATTAGGGTAACCCCTGCACGTAAATCATTGATCTTCCTATATTAGACCTAATCAGTGGTTCATGAGAGAGAAAAAACAGTTATTGATCATTATATGGGGTGGAATGTTGGGTTAGTTGGGATTTGTGAAAAGTATAAATTGATACGCCAAAAGCTCGAAGTGGTATGCCAGAAGTTGAAATTGAGTCACCGAAAGTTTAAATTGAGATGCCAAAAATATTAAAATTGATTTGTGCCAAATCAGTGGTTCATTATTTAAACTTGGCGCCTCCCTCCTCCATATCTGTTCTTGTCCACTCTACATGCCTTAAAAAGAGCCTCATTTATATTTCAACTCATTGGATCAATTAACAACAAAATTAATAAATGATAAAATAGTAAAAAACAAATAATATTTAATAAATTAACGTTAAGCATTTTAAAAAAACGTTATTACCTTTCCATTGATGTCGGGTGCTTGAAAACGCAGCCAGTCAAAAAATACTTTTACTCAAAAGATAAATTTTAACATAAGTTCAGCGCGGTGCTTAGTTGTCACGACTATTTACAATTTCTAATTTAATTCATTCTAACGTTGTACGTAGGAAATTTCGCTGATTAAAGCCTATTAATTTCTACGGCTTTTATTATTTCAGGTGTTTGACAAGCACAGTCCAAGAGATCTGAACTCTCGATCTGGGCTTCTCGATTCTCTGAGAGGTCTCATTTCTTGGGTATTTTCTGAGATTGCGAGCAGCCCAGCTATGAGTCAATGTTATTAGTTTATGTAAAAGCAATGTATAATAATTATCAATCAATTATTGATTATTTGCCATAGCTACCGGAGTATTACGTACTAATGACTTAGGAATTGATTTGTTTTTTGTTTCTTCCAGGTATGTTGAATTCACCCGATTCTTCACTAAGCTCCCAAAATCGTAAGTTCCTTCCATTTCTCCGTTGTCTAAAATCCTATATAATTTTTGTAGAAGTGTTTAAACAAAGGAAAAACTGATTCCACCATATTCACTTGTATTATGGTACATCGTTTTTCAATAAATATTGGGTTTATTGGGTCGATAAAATATTCAATCATGATTCTGTGCATGATCGAAAAGGTAACTTTAAAACTCAATTCCAAGGTCATGACACCAGATATTTCAAAAACATTCTCAACCCCAGGCCAACAACCAACATGGGCTTTGACGTTGTAATATACGGTACGTAAATAATTCGTATACCTCAAGCCCTCAGTTTCACAACATACAACCAAGCATTTTTTATGTAGCATCGCTCCCTTTACTTATGAGTATTGTTTCTATAATAATTACTCGTTGGTTCTATAAAATTCTATATTCATAATAGTGCCCATTTACAAGTTATGTTTTTTCTTTATATTTTACTAGTTTAAAGGCCCTGCTACTCAGGTTAAAAAGAAATAGGTGAATAGCACAATGAGGGAGTATAAAAACAATACGCAAAGTCAACAAATGGAGTATTCCAAGTCCCCGAGGAAGGGAGCACGTAGGTTGCCCTGGGAGATGTTCCGCCCCGCTGGGACCCTCTCCCCTTCACTGGCGATGACGGGGCGGTTTCGGGGGGTGAATTCCACCCGCCCAGCGTCCAACCATCCCCTGGATGAAAAACGGATATACCTACTCTGATACTTTCATCTTTATATATACGATATTGACATTGGCTTGAACACTATATATCGTGGGGTTCCGGGTAAAAGTGACCAAGTAACATTTGCAAAATTTTACAGGGGAGCGATCTGAAGTTTCACCTATTTTCTTCTTAAGAACACTGCTTGTGTGATGTCTCATCCGACTATGTTTCGATTTTTCTTTATACTGTAGGTAGTTAGCTAGTGCCCGCCTATGATATCGTGCTTCAAAATTCACTTCAGATTAAATAAGAGCTGTTTTCCGGAAAACTCTATTTGATCATTTTTACCTGCCTGGAGTTTCAAGCTTTACTCATTTGTCAATTCAATTCTTCGAGAATCTGTCGCATAGTTACATGAAATTGAGGGATTGAATAGTTTTTTCGTTAATTTATCGTGTTGCCAAGCATCTAATAGCAATGATATACCTGTTAGATGTAATTGGTCATTTTCACCTGCCCACTGTGCAATCTTACAAATCTTACACAGTAAAAGTGATCAAATGGCAATTGATAACATTTACATGCACCAGCGAGAGTACATTTATAATCCATCTCGTGTTTTGTGGTTGAGTGTGGTCACATAAAACTCTTTGGGTCAGGCAGGTAAAATTTATTTTCAAGTATTTCTTGCACATCAGTTTGAAGATAACGTTCTTAGCAACAACACACAGTAGACAACGTTCCTTAGTACCAGAATGACAAAAAAAGCTCATTTTGAAAAAAATGTTACTTGGTCACTTTTACCCGGAACCCGACGATATGCATAATGCCAAATGAAACTTATTGATTCATTCACTATTCTTAACTCAGGGATTTTTTTAAAAGTTAATTTTGGAGGTTTTTTGTTTTTTGTGTATGCTTAACTCAGGGGGTTTGTTCGGCTGCATCTTGGCAACACTGTTAACGAAACCCATCAATTGGGTTACATATTTTCAGCGACTGTACGGACGGAGAGGAGAGCAAGGCAAATATAGCTTTTGGTGATAGCTCCATTGTGATGATGCCTGTGCCCATTGAGTGTCAGATCTTCTACAGGCAGCACATGCCAACTCCAACAGACAAGATCAATTGCAAGGTGAGGTTACTGATCTACGTGGAGTCCTTCAGAACCTCTTCCGGTTGGCCCTTTCGTGTCCCAACTTTTGAGGAGGGATCGAATTACGGTGGACGTAGTGACTACAGGGCCTGTAGTACAGGCCTTGAAGGTGAATTCACGTTCTACAGCCCCCGACAATTCCCTGGTAAACATCTTCAATCTGGAAAAATTCGCTTGTTCAATTCCACCGATCCCTAGCATTTTAATGATATTGTGAAAATTTATATTAGAACAACCAAAATGACATTCCTCCCCTCGTACAAACCCAGTTATCTACAAAGTTTTAATTTTTTTTGTGATTTCTCTCTTGAATCGCAACTAAAATACGAAAAAGTTCTCTCCTTTCGTTTGAAGACAGCCATAGAATGAATAGTAGAGGAGTACGTGCTATTATAGGAGTATATCCAGAAGTTGTTTGGCATTCTCAACTGGTCTTCGAAATTCGGTCGATCTTGATATTTAATTTCTGATTTAAAAACTCGCTACCTGTCGACAAAATATCGGTGAATCCCTCTTAGATTACGAATGTGATTTGACCTGGAACAAAATAATGTAAACTCCATCAGACCGTAGCTGGTTGATTTGAAACTCTCCTCCTCCGATCCGGCTATAAACATAGAAACTGGGTCGCTAAGTGCATTCTTCTTATAAATCCTCAATGGGACCTCCCTCGTTCTCCCCGAAGTAATTCTCCGGAAGCCCCTAAAGCTTTTTCAAATTTGACCTCAAAACCCGAGGAGAGTTTCCCAACTTGCACAATATAGTTACGAGGATTCCGAATAGGTAAGGAGAGCAGCCCCTAAGCGTCTTCTCCAACTTGACGCATAAATTACCCTCGACCCTCCTGATTAATCTAACTTGTAGTATTGAATTGCTGGAAGGGGCTTCCCAACCTTCCGACTCAGGAGGCGATGGAAGGTTAATTTCAATCGCATCCGCGAAGACACAATGGGGATCCCCATAATACAAACGCCTATATTGTCGGCGTGAAGACTGGGCGACGACGCTCCGACGCGATTCCTCTAGTTTCTAGCACGGTTTTCTCGAATTGGATTTCTCCACTGATTGGTCCGTATAGTGGAAGGTATGTTCGTTTGAATGGGCTCCAATTGCCGATTGATGTAGTAGATTAATTATTCGTTCGTCAATCTGCGGCAATGCCACCGCTCGCTCAAATTCAGACGTCGGTACAATCTGGTTACTTCGAAAATGGCATTACAGGAAGCAGAGACCAAAACTCAAGACGACGTTCCTTCGATCATAAAACGCGTGGGGGCTCCATATAATTGAGGAGGATTGAAACAAGAATCGATTTGTCAACTTCCTGATCAATTTTCAGGAGATGCCAAATACTTGCTGCGCAGTTCCGTTAATGTCCAGGTTAATCTGACAGGGAATTATAAATCCGTAGGTCGGTGTGAATCATATCCTCGAATGCCGAATCCCCCAACATAATATGCAACGAATTTATTCTCATAAATATTTTGGACAAGTTGAGTTTTGTCAAAAGTTCTACACGGTATGATCCCTGCTGATTTTTAAACAAGAGAAGAAAGTGAAATTTCTGACGAATTTTATATAATACTGTCATTTGGGAAAATGAAGGATCTTACGGTCAATTCTACCAAAATTTTATTGACCCATTCCCCAAAAATATATAAAGTAAATTTTGTTCACTAAGTTCTCAAGCAAATACAAACAATTTTTTTTTTTTTTTTAATGCGAAAGACTACAAGAAAAGTTGACAGTGGGTTGGTCAAAGGAATCAGTGCTGGAGCTGGCGAGTTTTCTTCAGACTTTTCTTTCTTCACGATTCTTCGAAAAGGTTCAGTTAAAGTGTCAAGTTTTTAAGTGTACAAAAAATCTAATAAAACTCGGCGCTGCGCGTCTCGGCGGGGTCTTCGCCCCCGGATGATTTCCGCATAAAGCCTAACGGCTATAATGCGATGTATCTTGACAAGATTTTTGCTCTCTCTCTCTCATCTCTCTCTCACTGTATTATATGAGATACCTTTTTGTAACTCTCACTGTATTGTATTACGTAGTAAGGTGACTCACCAATTGAAGGGTGCCAGTGGCAAAACGACCCAAGTGCCTGAGCAACAAATTTTCAGGAGAGAATAAAATGTGCACAAAATGTGTACCTTAGCAACGATCGGTTGTAACCACAGAAAATAGAACACACTCCTTACTCTATGTTCTGTGGTTGTAACTGAAAATAATAGGTAACTAAGCTAGAACTTCTCTCCAATAAGGAGTTTTGTCAACAAAACGAACTCGTAGCCAATGGTTCTCCGGGATGTGAGGAGGGAGGAATTGGCAGCGTGGGATGTGGTCTGGTGTTAAATAAATTCACAGCTTTCCAAATAGTGGTGAACAATTTTTGAGCAATGAAAAATGGCGAAAATAAATTTCCTTAGCAATGATCGGTTGTAAGTGAAAATCATTATAAAAATACGCGCTACTTTTGTCTCACTTTTTCCTGTCGCTTTTCGGCGGGGGGTCCAATCGCAAAAACCTTTTCAAGGTTAAAATCCCTACAAAGTGCAAGATTAACAAACCGAGTTTTGATAGAAACAGCTACGTTTAGCAACGTCATTACCGTGTACAACAACTTTTGATTGTTGAAACTTCTGGGACATGTGAAGAGTCACTAGAAAATTGAAAAATAAAATCTATTCTGGCCGAAAATGGACATGTTGAGATTTCCTTGAATCTTCCTGAATTCTATTCCACAATGTGGAATCCACATATACAGAGTGTTCGGTAAAAGAACGACAAAACTTCAGGGATCGATTCAGCAACTAATTTGCAACAACTTTCACATCATAGCAATTTTTTTTTTTTTTTTTTTAGTCCACTCCTTTCATTGCCTATTGTAGAGAGGGATAACTGTCTATCTTAGTGAGCACATAGCTGTTTAGTGAGGGGAGTAGATAGCTATCTACTAGAGGCAATGATAGCGGTCTAGTGGAGTTTGTAGACAGCTATTACCTGGTGGAAGTAGATGGTTGTTTAGTGAAGGGAGTAAACAGCTCTTTCGTGGGGAGAGGAGGAGTAGATAGCTGTCTTATCGAATAGGTAGGTTATTGTCAAGTAGAGAGGGCGGTCTATTAGAGTGAGTCGATAGCCGCCTAATAGAGAGAGAGTTTATTCATTTTATTTATCGTTTATTCAGCAAGAAAAGAGAAAAACAGAAAAAAATTGCATATTCTATTACAAATAAATTTTAAGGAAAAGATACAAACGGAAAAGATATAACTTTAAAAGTGATACTTTTCTTCTTGTCCACCAATTTCAGCGATTAATCTCAGATTTCAGCTATTAATCACAAATTCCTGTGATGATCACAAATTCCTGTGATTAAGAAATTATTCTTATTCATACGCTGTGATTATGATTTTAATCATAATCTTTTTCTGTGATTAAGATTTCAATCTTATTCATATTCATAGGAAAATAATCCTATGATTAAAAATCTTAATCTTAATCATGATTAAGATTTTGCCCATCCCGTCTTTGAGAGGTTTTTCATAAGGGAAGTAAATCGTTTTTTAGTGGAGGGAGTTGCCTTCTAGAGAGATAAATGTTTAGCAGAGGGAAAAGACCCCCAACGAAAGGAGCTAACTAAATTAGTTTTTGTCATAAATGTCTCAAAATTCAAACCAATTTAATGAAGAAACATGACAACAAGACGAATAAAAGTATTTATCTGTGGTTTTTGGAAGCTCGTCCAATATTGATACGCAATCCACGATCGCTGAAAAGGAATTCAGAGACCTAAACAGCTGTTTATTGTATCCGATTTTGAGCCTTTGTAATTAAACAGTGGAAACGGGCTTTAACTTTCTCCTCCGCTCAAAATAACTCTGACAATGAGAACTTTCACCGTCAAAGTTAAATGCGAATCGCCCTGATTACCCGATAGCCGCCGAACTTGCTAATCAATATACGATACTCTGCATTTCAATTTTCACCCTTCGCCCTATGAGGTTCATCTTGTTTTCATTAGAGAGTTATAGCAAACCACTAACCGGGTCGTTCGACCCCCGCGTGGTTACTATAATAACGCCCTCCCCGTGACCTTAACAAGGCTCATGGAAAATTTTCATTATTGTGGTACAGTTATTAATAAATACTGATTAGCAATCAATGCCATCGAACTGTACTTCGAGAGCTACAAAAACCTTCAAAATGTGATATTTAAGCGTTATGTCGGAGAAACATCAATTTCACCTGCGTCAATTCAATATCGTTGGGAAAGTGGCTTGAAGCGTCTCGTGTATATATTTCGTTTTGACGCTACCTGGAATCTACTCGTATAACTCAAAATTGAATAGGTATGAGGAAAACGTGAGGTGCAGCGGAATCGCTTTATTAACTCGAATTTATCAACCTGGAGGAAAAGTAAACGGGAGGTGAACCGGCAGATGTGAAGGTGGGTACCAGATTTAGAAAGACTCTTCGTTGGCTCATGGCTCATAACGGCGAAGGATTTTAAGGGAATAGAAGGATAACAGGATATGGGAGTGTTATAAGGTACGGTGGCATCGCACAGCCTATTTCAAAATGTGGCTGCTACGAAACTCACGTTTTCCGGATGATAGTCCCACCTTTTTTTGTTACGATATGTACAATCAACGAACTATAGAGAATTTTTTAGATTTTATTTTATGATTGGCTTCAACATCTGTTATAAACCCATTTCACTACCTAATTTATAACATTATATACAAAGTGTCTACAAAACAGGTCTCATTCCTTCAAGGGATTGATTCTACAACTAATTTGCACAACAAAAATGCATCTTGAAGTTGTTTTTGACCTTTTCATGTCTTTGCTTCGGCACATAAACTGAAAAACGCTGCAAATTCATTCACTGGGGTTTATTATTCAATTGGCTTGCGTTCATGATTTGAATTTCCATACTAAGCTTTGGAGTGTCCGTGTTTCACAGGATAGAGCGATTATTGAATTTCAGGAGATATGCATAGAGCACGTAAGTCTGTTCTCAACCAAAATACCTATATGGATTGATCAGTTGATCATATTTTTGTGCCTCCTGAAATTCAATAATCGCTCTATCCTGTGAAACACGCACACTCCAAAGCTTAGTAGAAATTCAAATCATGAACGCAAGCCAATTGAATAATAAACCCCAGTGAAAGAATTTGCAGCGTTTTTTTATTGAACCTCAATACCCCCCACAATAAAAACATCTATAATTTATCAAGTCCTTTGGCACTCGTATTGCGTTAAAACTTCCCCAAATCCAAATTTAAACGATATAGCCAAAGGCACACAAATATCATCAACTGACCAATCCAAATAGGTATTTTGGTTGAGAACAGATTTGCGTGCTCTATGTATATCTCCTGAAATTCAATAATACCTCTATCCTGTGAAACACGCACACTCCAAAGCTTAGTAGAAATTCAAATCATGAACGCAAGCCAATTGAATAATAAACCCCAGTGAAAGAATACTTATTTACCCCACTAATAATATTGAATAATATTTACCTATATATTATCAGCATTTCATGCATATAAGAATGCTTCAACCCGTGTATCGGCTATAAACTACAAGTATCCACATCGGCTATCACTCCAGTATCCACATTTACTACAACTCGACGCTATCGGCATCACTAGGTTACAAACAAACAATCATAAACCAAAAAACGCAAATGTTGGCACCATAAATCGGCCCATACATCGGGAATTTTTTGACCTACGGACGTGGGGGGGGGCTCATTCGATTCCTCATGGTATGTTCTTCAAATAGAGAAAAATTGAGGCCGCTTCGACTTGTTTTGAGGTTTTTAGGGATTTTACAAAACTTTGACAGCCCTTAAAGGGCACTTTTAATTGAGTGAGAGAGCTGGCTCAAGAATTGGGGCGTCGTCGGACCAAGATGGATTTTTCCTGAAAATTTCAGATCTTTTGCTCCAGCCGTTTGAAAGAAATCGTGCGTACGGGCGGACGGACGGAAACATTTTTATTGCAGATTCGGATTCTACACCCTTTGAAACGTAAACCATGAAATTTTCAGGGTGGGTTAGAATTTTTTTTTTTCCAGAGCGATTACAATGGTTTATCATTGAATAATAAACCAAAATCGTCACGAAAACTTGCTCACGCGATACCAATAAACAAAAGTTGGTAACTACAGTCCTTGAAATAGCAATGCAGTAGAACCTCTTTAATCCGAACCCTCGTAATCCGGAAGTCCACTAATCCGAACGCGGGAGCCGTTTAAGGCCGCCGGTGAGGGGGAGCGTCGATCCTTCATCGAACGGGCTACACGGCCAACGACGACGTCATTCATTGAACGCACTCTACGGAACTTTTGAAGAAACTATAGCTGATAAGGGGTTTTCACAGGATGATGTTTATAATGCTGATGAGACCGGTGTGAATTGGCGCTCATTGCCCAGAAAATCTCTTGCATCACGAACTGAAACTCGAGCTCCCGGATACAAAGTGAGCAAAGACAGGGTTACGGCTATGGTTTGTGCAAATGCAAGTGGTACTCACTCTCTTCCATTGCTGCTTATTGGTAAAAGTAAGAAACCCCGTTGTTTAAAACATGTGACATGCCTACCAGTAACTTATAGGGCACAAAAAAACTCTTGGATGTCGTCTGATATTTTTCTTGTTTGGCACTGGAACACATTTATTCCAGAAGTAAAAAAGTGCAGAGAGTTTATAAAGCATTTTTCACTTTTCCTGTAACAATTACGATCCATTTTAGCCACGTTTTAGCTATTGTTACGGAAAAAAAACAATATGTTCTGTAATCCGAACTATTCCATGGTCCGAACTACCCCCGGTCCCATTTAGTTCGGATTAAAGTGGTTCTACTGTACCAATAAACTGAAAAATCGTCATGAGAACTTTATCACGCGATACCAATAATAAGACATTTTGTTTTGGTTCTTCTTCTTTCACTTCAAGACGATTAGTGAACAAACGCGAGAGTATCGTGAGCGAAAAAAAATTGACAAAGGACGAATCCGCTCCGAATTACGCTACTATTTAACATTATCCCTGCAACACAAGTGTAACAACAGCGCTACTGGGTAGGTGATGTAGCCTGGCTCGAATTCAATAAAGTACCCACGGGTGTCGGAACAATTCAGCTCTTTTCGCTAGAGCATCCACTCTTTCGTTCCCCTGTATATCGATGCACATTGATCAGTAAGGGGATCATAAGCCATAAAGGCTAACTTCTTCGTTACTCACCTTCGGTGGTGAAATTTGAAATTAATCACGAGATTTGGACACACACTCATTACGCAAGGGAGCCTTGGTACTTACTTCCAAATCAATCTATAGTACATACATTTGAGTTGGATGCATTTGAGGCATAGGTATAGAATCCTAAATGTTATGAAGCGCACGGAATGGTATAACTATGGAGTCAAAAAGCAGAATTGGCATGTATTCAACGATTATTTGCTTTCACCAACCACTTCTTGATAGTTGGGTTTTCAAGCGACAACTTCCGAAACGAAAGAAAGATGAGGTTCACCTTTGGGCATTGTGAGAATCCAACAGAACTGGAGTAGACGCGACTAAAAAGGAGTGGAATACGAGAGACGATCGATTTCGCCATAGAAGGCCTGACGTGTCGGCTCCTTCGTCAGAATTTCTCATCTGCTTCGCATTCCAATCTTGGTGTTCACTTCCACGGCCTTCGGTATTTCACCAAAGTTTCTCTCGATATAAATTAGAGATGAATCACCGCCCCATGTGCAGCATCGTGTGGGAGAGGCGTTGACTTGAGTGATTCCGAATAAAAATAGGCAGCCAATTACTACACGGTTTATTATTTATTTGTTAGAAAACTCATCTGCATAAACTGTTACATTATCCAAACTTGGCCATATCCATATCTTGTAATTGCATTCAAGAGTACAATAAAGTACTCCATAATAGTACAGGTTGTCCCAAGTTGAGGACCGGCTAACTTCAGAGGTCGATTTAACAAATAATTCCCAACAAAAAGTGGCAGAAAGTTTTTTCAAGTTATTTCGCTTGTAAAATTTGATTTTTAAAATTTGAAATTCGACCGTATGACACTACATTCATCACAACTCAACTAAATTACATAATGAATCAAAATTTGACTATCACAGAGAGATTTTCGTCAAACTATCAAAAACTTACGCTTCAATTGACCACAATTATATTACATAAGACTTGAAAAACAAATTTCAAAAGGATTTCTCGCAACAATTTAAAAATTTCCATAGCAATTATATCAGCTGATGTGGTCCTCACCTGATACTAGGCGATTCTTACTGCGTCAAAGCATTTCCATTCGCATTCCCTTAAGGAGAGCTAACGGACGAACGTTAAGCAGTCCGGGTGGACTAACTGTATCACATGAAAGCACGTCTATCAATAACGAACATAGAATCTATAGTGCTATTTCGATAGTTTTTGATTTTCAGATTTTTGAAATTTCAGCCCTTTTTTAGGCAAAATACGTTTTTTTACTCGAATTTTAGGTTTAGGTATTTCTGAACTACTCTCGTTTCGTGTCTGTCTGTCGATTTGTCTGTTTTTTACGTTCGTGTGTCCCCAAACACTTGCAAATAGCCTAACTTTCTGCATTTTTCGTCAAATTTTGATTAAACTCCTAGAAATGTGTGTTTTATTCCTCACAAATCAATATGTCACTTTACCCATTCGCAAATCTAAATCCAATTCAGCACATTTTTTTTTTTTTTACTTCTTATTCATTCGACCTTGCTCATATGAGAGAATAGTTGATGTTGATTGAGTGACATTTGAGTTATGACCAGTTGTCTTTGAATAAGGGATACCATCATTATTCGATTCAATCCCACATCAAACTCAAACCATGGTTTTCTTGACTTCGCGTCAACCGCCAGGATGTGGTCCAAATCGTCAGGATGAGAACCAACCATGGAAATATAAACCGGAGTTTATTCTTAATGGGAGTAGCAGATTTACCAATTGCGATCATTGGGGAGTTGAAGAGGATTTGGTCCACAAAATGGTGAATTGTTCATTCTATGAAGTGGAAAGGGATGAATGGGGACAAATTCTCGAAGATCAGGATTTATGTGCGCTCATAAGGGTGATTCTCATTTAACGGGACAATCGAGGTTTTGATCCCGACTGAAAAATTTTGTTCTCCTAATTTTTTTATTTTTTTATTACACAATCTAGATGTTACTCTAATGGTATAGTGATGTACAAGCACGCATGATTTTCGTTTGTTTCCTCAAAATTCAGGTTTTAAAATTTTATAGGTTACGAGAATGGTATGTATCCATGACAATGAGCTTTGTCATCCAAATAACGATAGAATTACGTAAACGATGTGTAGGTAAGGCTGAATGAGACAGATATCTGATTTCAGTTTTTCCTGACTTTGTGCTAGAACAAGTATCACATTTAATATTAGTATTTATTTAGTATCAAATACCAAAATTGAAAAAAAAATTGTTTCAAACAGCCTTGACGGCTTTTGTGTAGCCACAACAATGAAGTTTAAAATCGCCACGAAAATGAAAAATCAACATTAACCTTCTGCAATTAGGAGTCTAATATACACTTATAGAAATTGAAACTTGCATTAAATAGAGTTTTTACATCTCTATCCCAAAATGAATGCTAAACGAATCAATAAGATTGATTAAGAGTGATTTTCAAACCCATAACAATGAGAAGTATGAAACGTACACACCTGTTTTACAAACGGCTAACTTCATTTTTGAGCCCCAACTGTATAAAAATGGCAGAAGCGTGGTGTTTCCTCAAAGGGCAGGGTTACCAACGCTGAAAAAACTTTGAATTGCCAAAAAATGCCCTCATTTGAGAGAGCTACGATGATTTCCTTCAAACCCATGACAATGAGACAGAAGGTTTGGGACAAACTTTGAGCACTTGATTCGTACAGACTATCTAAAAGTTAGTCCCACTTGTAAGCGCACTAACATCCAGTTACTAATTCTAAAAAAATACCGGTTAAAATATTTCCGGTAAACCGTATTTTGAGCGGATAAAATTTCGGATTAAGTTCAAATTCTGACTCACGGACAGACCATGACAATGAGATTAGAGGTACATTTCGATCAATTACCGGCATGTACAATGAAGAGTAGCCGAACTTTAAGACAGCGATGAGTAGGCCTAGTTACCACATAAAATCTACAAAAATAATTTTGGAAAAAAATTGAACAGAAAATTATTTATCAATGAAGGACAGCGATTGTACCGTAAAATAGGAATCACCCATAAAAGAGGCAAGTGCTGGTCAGTTAAGGACCTTTATGAAACGAGCCGGGATCAGAATGTAAGATAAAATTTGAGACTGCACAAAATGTGAAATTGATAAATTTTGGATTTGATTAAGTATGTATATGTAAATATGTAAGAATTTTGTGCTAAGCGAGGAATCGGGCAAGCAATATGTGAATAAACACAAGGTCAAGAAGAAAAAATGTAGAGGACAGTTAGGAATTATCATTATACAACCCGCTAAACAACAGCGGCGCGAATGACCTGCGTTCCATTTCCAGCCTCGTGACATTTTGCCCCGTACAACGTTGTACCAAGCTTAATTTTTCCATATTATCAACATTAAGAATTTTTCAAGATTATTCAAACATTTATTTGATTTACACGTTTACGTTTAGGATCCGAGAGAGCTGTGTGGCACGCCCAAGTTGGCATTTTTCCATTCAATCTTTAGCCAACGCGCTTCATTGGAGCGCGAACTATTGTCCGTACACCGATACGGGTGGTTCCATTCAGCTCGTTGAACGATTTCTACCTCAATCGAATGGAATTGGTGTTGTTTTATTTAGAAACTTTCAACTCATGGGATTGATTGAAAGTGATGTCAAGCTTCAGAACCAACCTCAGCTGGCAAGTGATTTTTGAGGCAAATTTCATAAACTTTGATCAAGCAGTTTATGAAAAAAGCTGCGTACTGACCTTTCTTCTTCCTTTCGCTGGAATTTACAATTTTGAAATAATAGCAAGAAAGAAACATGTTTTTCTGTCGGTTTGTGAGGAGAATTCGGGAAATATTACTGTATATTCCGATCACCCTTATATCTGTGAAAACTCTAACTAATAACAGTGCAATTTTGCAGGAATTGTAAGTGGCTCAGGCCCAAGATCGTTCCTTGTAGCTTTGTTTTGACAAGAGGTTCAGAACCAGTTCAGAACCGAACACGCCCCTTTTTGTTCGGACGAGGAGCGTGGCGAAACACGCCACTTGTTTCGCTGTTCGGACAAGGAGACCAGAACCACTTAGAACTAGTTCAAGTGGTTCGAAGATTTTTGCCAGAACTTTTAGTCCGAGACATGCGCAGTAGATTTATCGCGTTATCAACGGTTATCATCTATTCCCGCCCAAATACGGCCTACCTACACCGTTGAGGTTGTCAAAACAAACTTTGTTTCAACTATGAATTCCGAGGATTGCAACAATGTCTAGTTCGTCATCAAGTTCGAGTGATGAGGACCACACCGTCATCAGTGAACCTGACTTCAGCTCGTCTGACGAAGAAGTAGTGGAGTACGTGGTTAATCAACGGCTGCGCCCGAAAACGAAGAATTACCTGGAAACCGTCGCTCAATACAACGAAGTGGAATTTATCGAGCATTTTAGAGTGAGTCGGCGATTTTTTTAGGAATATTATTATGTGTTATTGTTACCGTTGTCTCTTTTTTTGGTCTCGATGTCTGACGGAACCATGCGTGAGGGGGACGTTCGGTTTTTGGTTCCAAGCTAGTTCGGAAAGCGTTCGGACAATTATAACGAATACCGAAAGTTCTCGGTGGTTCTATCCCTCCCCCTGAAGGTTCTGGTTCTATACCGAACTGGTTCGGAACCTCTAGTCAAAACAAACCTTGTGAATTTAATGCTACTCACAATAATTTTAGGCTGTGGGCCCGCTTTAACGTAGAATCGTTCCTTCAGCCTGCTTCAATCAATTTCAATGAAAATTGCTAGGGTTGCGTGATTTGAGCTTCCCTTTGCCTTTGATCGCAGTCAGGTGATTGTTACTACTGCACCGTACTATTGTACTTACTACTACGGAAAGTGTCCCACAACTCCACTTTTCGATCTTAAATCGTTCCCAAAATATGATTTTTGTATGTTTTTATTCCAAAAGAACAACAGTCTGTTCCATAAAAACCCATATCAATCCAGTCCAACACAATTTTTTTTTCATTTATTGGCCACATTTTCGAATATTGCCTTAAATTTCCAACACGTTTAGTGCATTTTCATATCCAAAAACTAACTTCTAAACCCTAATTGAAGTTCAAAAGTTCCACATTTAAAAAAACCGCTGCAAATTCTTTCACTGGGGTTTATTATTCAATTGACTTGCGTTCATGATTTGAATTTTTACTAAGCTTTGGAGGTGATAGTGTGGTTATTGAATTTCAGGAGATATTCATAGAGCACGTAAATCTGTTCTCAATCAAAATACCTATTTGGATTGATCAGTTGATCATAATTGTGTGCCTCCTGAAATTCAAGAATCGCTCTATCACCTGTGAAACACGCACACTCCAAAGCTAGTAAAATTCAAATCATGAACGCAAGTCAATTGAATAATAAACCCCAGTGAAAGAATTTGCATCGTTTTTATTGAACCTCAATACCACCCCCACAATAAAAACATGCGTACGTTTTCTCTATTTGGGAGAAAATGCTAAATTTCAGGAGGCACACAAATATGATCAACTGATCAATCCAAATAGGTATTTTGGTTGAGAACCGATTTACGTGCTCTATGCATATCTCCTGAAATTCGATAATCGCACACTCCCTCTGCTTCCTTCAAGACAGACAGTCAGACCACCTGACTTATCAATCGATTGTAGGCAAACGAAAGTATTGATTAGTAACTACTCCTGTTGGAGATTAAGTTTGTGTTCCATTACTGAGAGAATTGAGCGAGGAATAGTCAGTTCCGTTATATAACTTTCCTTTTCCGTTCTGATGACGGGAAATGAAAACGTAAAAAAGAGGGAAGTCGGAAAACTAAATAAAATCAGTAAATTAGTAGTAGAGTCGATCTAAAGAGTTATGTAAGCTCCGATTGAAACTGGTTTTGTTCTCCTGGCCCTGGGTACGTCAAATATTTAGGACCGGGGATACAAAGCCAATTTAAACCTCATTTGATGTTCAAACTGATATTGAAACGGAGAATTTAGTTTGTCACACGTAAATTTTTTGAACTTGTTTAACTACTCACATAGTTTTTTATTAGATTTATTAACTACTCACTTAGATTTAAGCTCTATTTGAAGTTAAAAAGGGATGGCTTAAACTCAGTTCTACGGGTCTTGGTTTATCATCTTCAATAATGAAACTTTCTAATTGACCAAGAAAGAGAAATTTTAGTAACCCCGCCTCAAAATATTTTGTTTTACGATTCAAATCCAGAAATCTAATTCAAAAGAAACTGATGTCTGTTAGCAGTGTGCCGGAGCTTTTCTGCTTGAAAATGACATTTGAGCTGTAGTTGGATTGAATTCTCGGCATGTAACTACTAATTCAGATCGAGCTAATTTGTAGAGATCCGAGAGGAGATTATTATTCCGTGCATCTCGTAACGCTGTCAAGCGATTTTAACAACACAAAATCTAGTTTACTAAGTTTCACTTGAGACTTCGAGGAGGAATAAGTTTCGACCTTCATCTTACAAGTTTTCCACTACGACGGTCTCAGCCCAAAACATATTTAGTTTCACCGCGGACTAAATCGTGCTGACACGCAAACAACCAATTTAGGGTTCTAAGCCAGCACGCAAACATTAACGCTGTACGTGTTTAACGATATATCTTTATCTTTTTATAAAAGTTATAATTATGTAATTGGGCATTGCCCGTGTATTAAAATAAATGAATAAATAAATAAATATTCAGCCTAACCCTTACATTTTCTGTAAATTTCATCAAAATCGGATGAAACTGAAGGAATAAATGTTGTTTCAAAGATCTCAAGGATCAAAGACACACAAGCTATTCAAATGACGGATCGAGGAAGATTAAGTATTACGGATTAATTCCTCACAGAAACTCGATCTTACTAAAACAATTGCGAAACTCCAACTAAAAGAGAATGCGCGTACGCGACAATGCGTTCAGAGTTGAGCCTTGTTCGAGCGGGACGAGAATGAGGGACTGGAAGCATTACATCGCCCAGATAATGTTCTCGGATTACGTTGCCTCGTTTTATCCGAATGGTCCTCGAGAAAACGTTTACATCAAACGACAGCTTGTTCCGAGACAAATGGAAACTCACTGGAAATTATTGAGTGACTAAAATCCAGCGCTGTTTTCATAGGGTGAAGAAGAAATAACTCATAAGGCGCCTATGTAACAAGTTGCAGTTGCTAAGTAGAGAAGGGTCACTTAATTTTGGCTAGTCATTTTCGGTAGTAAACCTTTTTAATAAAAAATAGAAATAAATTGAAATTCCTTCAAAGTTCGTTGTTTTGCGATTCACGATGCAAAAAATCCAAAAATAGAATTAAAAACTTGAAAAATCAGGGTGGACCACGTCGACAAAGTTTGTCAACGATGATCCACTCACAGACGTTCACCTTGTAGTGAATTCAAGGTAACGTCAAATTTAACAGCATGAAAATGTGGTATTGAGTTGGGGAAATTTTGACGGGTGAACTAATTTGGTAGAGTTAAATCTGAATTGTAAATAAGTATTTGAACATGATGGTGATTTACGTATTTCCCTGAAGGGGTGACAAAGGGACCGTGGAGCGAGAGAATTAATTGTAGTTAGAGAATACGACTACAACTGATTTGTGGCTGTATTCTCAATGTAGCACCCAGCTACATTGAAAATACGAGGAAACAAGTATAACAGCTACGACCTCAAGAGGTAGGTGGAGGAAGCAGAGTAGACTTGTAAATTTAAGGCTAAATTGTAAAAGACTGGAGTAGGTTTCAGACAGAGTGACCGAATCAAGAGAGAGGATCTGAATGAATTCTCTTGGGATAGTCCGGGCTTATTTATACGGGTGTTCTGATACCCCGCGTGGGATTTCACAACACTTCCGCCGTAAACAGGACGAACCCATAATTCTCTACTCTTGGGTCGCTTAAACTCAAAAAAACTCTTCGTCGGTTTACTGATAACTTCATGTTATGTTACAATCATTGAGGCTTCTGCCAACACACCTATAGTTTTTCTTCACGTCTTCGGTGTGAGAATGTTATGAAATGGATCTGTATTCAGTTTTCTTACTTTTCATGTATGGTGTGCCTCTCAACCCCCTGGATCTATTCTAATTCTAATAAGAGCACACACAGGCTGAGGCAGAAAAACCCCTCAAATAAAATATTTTTACATATTTCGAAGCTTTTTAAGTTGTTGTATACAAAAAGGTAAACCTGCAGCGAAATGTCCAAGCAACCAATGTCTATAGGTAAGTACCTATTCAGAAGTTTTAATCACTTGAGTAGAACAAATGCACAGTTAAACGGGTTGTTAGAAGTAAACACTCATAGTTTGTTTTGCACCTTTGACTCGTTCCATTGGCTGCTTGTAATATGAATAGCGTCTTTTTGAACATGAATCCCTTTTGGTTTATTGATCAATAATACAAATTTCATGGTTTACGTTTCAAGGGGTGTAGAATCCAAATCTGCAATAAAAAATTTTCCGTCCGTCCGCCGTACCCACGAGTTTTCCCAAACAGCTGGAGCAAAAAATCTGAAATTTTCAGGAAAAATCCATGTTGGTCCGAGAACGCCCCAATTCTTCAGCCAGCACTCTCACTTAATTTAAAAACCCTTTTAGGGTTGTCAAAATTTTGTAAAATCCCTAAAAACTTCAAAAAAAAACCAAGGCGGCCTAAATTTGGACTTTTTTTAAAGAACTTTCCATGAGGAATCGAATTAGACCCTCCCCAGGTCCGTAGCTCAAACCATTCCCGATGTATGGCCCGATTTATGGTGTCAACATTTGCGTTATTTTGGTATATTATTGTTTTTGTTTTGATTGCACTAACCTAGTGATGTAGTGAACGTGGATACTGGAGTGAACTCACAAAAGGGTTTATAGCCGATACACGGGTTGAAGTATTCTGATAACCACAAAAAAACGCTGCAAAATTCTTTCACTGGGGTTTATTATTAAATTGGCTTGCGTTCATGATTTGAATTTGTACTAAGCTTTGGAGTGTGCGTGTTTCACAGGTGATAGAGCGATTATTGAATTTCAGGAGGCACACAAATAGGTATCCAAATAGGTATTTTGGTAGAGAACAGATTTACGTGCTCTATGCATATCTCCTGAAATTCAATAATCGCTCTATCACCTGTGAACACGCACACTCCAAAGCTTAGTAGAAATTCAAATCATGAACGCAAGCCAATTGAATAATAAACCCCAATGAAAGAATTTGCAGCGTTTTACATTATAAGACCGAATGAAACCATTCCCAAGTACATATTGTTATTCGTGTCCAAGATAATAGTTTTTGTTTCGTTTTTTGGCCAGTTCCTCTATTGTTGCTATTGCGAACGGGAAGAGTGTTGATCTATACGATACCAATTCAGATGAATATCAGTTTAGTTACGGAGGCTTTGTTTTTCGTTCTCTCTAAAACGAAAAATATCATCGATCAGTCTTGAACCTTGACATCCAAATTACCTTGTCTGGATACTTTGAAAAACTTCACTTTTCTGGGGCGTTCGGAGACACTTTTTACTGTGTGAAGGTAAAAAGGTAACGTTTCTGACGGAATTGCTAACAAGCGAAGTTGTGAACTGCAGGGATGAAGGGAAGATAGCTACGTAGTGAAGTGCCCTACATAAATAGCGGAGCTGCAACGATTCCGGCTGAACTATCCGAAAGTTTAGTAATAATTTTAATAAGAAATAAAGTCAAGTTACGACTTTAATGAACGACGATTTATTCTACTTCTCTGTAGAAAATCCAAACTTTGAAGGGGAGTAACAATTTTCCAAATGCTAAGTAGATAATTATTGCAGATATCAAAACCAAAAGGGCCAACATTTTTTAACCTTAGCAACAGTATATTATTTACGATAAAAATCTCTTGAACAAAAGAACTGGTTTATTTCATGTTGAAGAGTTGCGCCCACAAGGGGTTGGGGGCGGGTGATAAATGATAGCGTCGCCGACTCTCCAAGCGGGGGTAGCGAAACCATTAATAAAATAAGGAACGTCAAGGAATAGCGGAATAAGTAATGCTAAATAAAAGGTCGTAACTTCGCGTCTTCAACCGCCCACTTGGTACCTGTTTAACCCTAACCCAGTAAACCACGACCCTGGTGACGTCGCCTGGAGAGAGGAGCTCGGGAACGTGATGGGAAATTCGTGGCGTTGATTAGTGACGGCTTCCTCGAGAAAACGGGGGTTGGGAAAAGGAAGAATCACCTTGAAGTGATGAACCTTTTTGAAAGCCATTTCGGCACTGGAGGAGAAAATTGTGTTCCTCCGTCATTCAAAAGAGCGGTGAGCTTATTTGAGAGCAATTACAGCGACATCGGGCGCAGATTGCTGTTTTTGGGGGCTGCCTCTACCTTCGCCTGTGTACCTACATATCTCGTCCGCCTGTAAAAGCTTCGTACTTTTGGCTCTCACTACAACTTGGAGGTTTGAAGTAAAATTATGCAAGGGAACTTTGAATTTCGGGCACTTACAAAATACAGACGAAGAGAAAGTGTTCTCTAGCTAGTTTGGAGATGAACATTTTTCCCGATATATCATTGTAAATTATTTAATTGACTTTATTGATAAAATGAACATTAAAAAATCGAAGTATCGAGCAAGGCAACAGACAGGGAATGTCCAGCATATGAGTTGGCATTAAAAAGGTTTGCCAAACAAACTAATATTAACGAAATATGAGTGCTTCAACAAACAACTCTTTATTAGATACTCGAGGCCCAATCTATGGCGGAACAAATGCTACTCCAACGGATTCCCCTGACATAATTCCTTCATGTCTGCATTCAGACGCCGTATTCATTGAAAACCCGATAAATATGAACATGTCAGATCAACATCATCTCCGGATTCTCTGTTTTAATATACGTAGTTACACCAACAATTTTGAGCAATTCCTTTGCTTTCTTGCAGCTATACTGGTTGATGTAGATATCATTATACTAGTTGAAGCTTTTCTCCAGGATTGTTCACATAAGGGCTAGGCCACAGTGTTACACTATCCAGCTCGGTCATCAGTTACTATTCAAATGAAGAATGTAACATGTAAAATGATGTAAATTAACTATCTATCTATCTATTTCCGATGAGTCGAATGAGTTCACTTTGACCGCTATCCGTCTGATCTGTACACTGACGGTAACCCTGAGTTTGTAATGCGACAAAAGGTGATCATAGATTTTATCTTGACATTAGCAGACTTATGAGGGGGTTACTCGAATCCCACATTCGTGGGGGTTTAATGCCTCAGAGGCAATCCACCGTTTCCTATTTCTTTAGAAGGGAAAAACGAACTTGAACAATTTGAGGTTGGATTGTTGGGTTGATTCCTCTATCTGTTTCATCATACATTATTTTTTCGCCGGCTAGTTTGAGGAGATCTGGATGTTTGTTCTCTTTGCTGAAATAAGTATTCCCTTCCCTTGTTCAGAGAGAATTATTTTCCGATAAGGGATGGGAGGAACCCCTGGTCACTGAGAGCACTGTGATATATTGTGACGCTGTCCCCATTTTAATTCAAAATCTTTTTAATAACCTCTTCGTTCACAAAGTGTAGGAGGTTTTCAGGCGTTTCCAAGGCAATATCAGTCGGTGTCAGGGCACCCTTCCCGAAATGCCAGAATCCAGTTGATGCAACATCAGGACAGTTACAGAGGATGTGTTCTGCTGTTTCCGCCTCTTCGCATTCTGCTGTCCTGGTCTTGCCCATTTTGTTTAGATGGTACCTTAGGGGGCAGTGGCCAGTAAGAAGACCCACAAGTTTGCGAAGGTCTTTGCGCAATGATAGAAGGGCTTTTGCTCGTTTCCTTGAAATATAGAGAAACCGGCTTGCCTCTGCTTAGGAGTATCGTGCCACTATTCTGTTTTGTCCTCCCATTTCTGAACCTGTTGAGTTATATAACTCTTGGTAACCCCTAGTTGGGGTTTAGGTCCAATTGGGTTGGACTCCGATCCCTTTTTAGCAAGGCGATCAGCTTCCTCGTTGCCCTCTATTCCCTCATGACCCGGTACCCATAGCAGCATCAGTTTGTTGCCCTGGGTCGCAGCCTTGAGGGAGTTGAAGCAACTTCAAGTCAGCTTTGAAGTTACTGAGAAGGCAGAAATAGCCTTTAGTGCTGCTTGGCTGTCAGATAGTATATATGTATATTGTTGCACCTTCGAGTCGTTTCCTGGCAATATCTTGTGCACATATTTAGTACGGGTTTCCGCTTGATATTTGGTTGCAGTTGGACCCAGAGGCTTGGCCAGATCGAAATTGAGGCCTTTGATGGCATGCCTCTTTTCCAAAACTCACAATCATTTATGATTACTTTAAAGGTAAATCGAAGTTCATCTTTTTCTAACATTACGTCCGAGATGGACATAGTCAACGGATCTGCATCTGACATTTCCAAGTGACTCAGTCTTTGTTGGGAGGGCCTTATTTTTCCCATTAGCTGCAATCTAATGGGCCGCAGACAGGCTGTGCAGAGAGGTGAGGTCTAAAAGTTCCTGCTCCTTTTTCTACAATTCTTCTTATGATTAATAATGTGATTGATGGTGGTAATAATCAAAATCTTATATTGTTTATTGCGGCTAGTGCTGCTGTCGTAGTGGTGTTCATGGCCCCTGTAATGCCAATACAGGCCTGCCTCTGAAGTTTGTTAAGTTCCAGACGAGCAGAGGTTTGGCAAGTTTTTGGCCACCATACTAAAGAAGCGTATGTACTGACGGTTACCCGGAGTTTGTCATTCGACAAAAGGTGATGATCGATTTTTTCTTGACACTAGCCGACTTATGAGGGGGTTTCTCGAATCCCAAATTCGTGGGAGTTTCCTGCCTCTGAGGCATTTCTTCACTTCCTAATGGTTTAGCAATTATCCGGTTAGTTTGAGGAGATCTGGATGTTTGTTCTCTTTGCTGAAAAAAGTATTCCCTTCCCTCGTTCAGAGAGCATCTTTTGGAGCCCCTTTTCCCCCACCATATATCCAACATTGGTTCGTTAATCAGTCCGCAAAATTAGACCTTCCGAATAGACCATTTTAAACGGAGCCACGGATAACATTTACATGAGGTTACCTTTAAAATGTAATGGCAAAGACAAAGTTATCAATTTCAATAAAAATTTTGAATTTATGATGCAAATTGAGTGTTTTATCCGATTAAAACAAAACGACGCTTAAAAAATTACTCATTATTAAACATGTGTATTTTAGTGAGGATCCTTGAACTCTTGCAATGTTATTGGTTTATGGAGTTAGAATGGTATTTTTCAGGATATTCTGGTTTTTGGACATTTTAGTTCGGTAGAAACTGATTTTTCCTGGAAGACTTTCTCGTCTAGTGTTTTCCAGTCTGCAGCATCTTCCGTTAGAAGCGAATTCACCCAAAACCCTCAACTTCCGAAAAAAAAAAAAAAAAATACGAAAGAGCTCTTTTGTTATTCAAAACCTTCCTTCCGCCGGGCAACCCAGGCGTTTTCTCCCCGACACCTAAATTCACCTGTTTTCCCCTCGACTAGAGACGCCCTCGGAAGGAAACTCCGGGGAGGGAGAGAGAGAAAGAGAGAAAAAAAAGAAGGGAAAAATATGACAACATTACCCTGGCTCGCGAGAGGAAGCAAAGAAAAGGGTTGAGGGAACGGGGGACCGATCCAAGGGTGATGTGGTGATGGCATCACTTGATCACATGATCCCGTCTTCCCGAGGGGATCAGGCGGGGCCGACAAATGTTCCCTTTTTATGTGTTCCTGGTCGCACTCCTCTATAACGACGTGCTTCTGTATTCCGGAAAGGTTACCGACGGAGCGGGGGAGGCGATGGGTGTTGTTACTTTGAATGGGAACTTGTTCCAATTGCAGCGGGGAGTGAGTGATCAACTTTATTGTGTGACGTTGCGGATTTGTGCTTCTCCATATCGGTGCAGCCTGCGGACTGATTTCCCACTGATAAAAAGAATACGTTAGCATTTTCGGTTTATTGTTTTCAATAATACGCCTTTGTAATTGCACAACAAACCAATTTAATAACCCAACCCTCTAACTTTGTCGCTTTACATTTCAAGGCTTTAGATTCAAAATCTGCAATACCCATCCGTTTTACTGCCCACAAAAGTCATTAGAATTAATGGAAACAATTCGCTCATGGTCATTAGGGTGGCCCTTATTTCCCGACTTTTTTTGTTCCCCCCTCCCAACCCCTAAAACTGGTCTAGTACACAAAAAACATAATCCTGTGAAGTTTCATTAAAATCGGACATGATTAAAGCGTGCCCCAACAGCCCTGCATGATGAACATAAAAGGGTCTGAAATTTTGAAATTAACGAGTAAGGATTTTTGGAATCAACTCCTTTCGAACCCCAATCTAACAGGAGCTTTATTGTGGTAAAACATTATTTTTATTATAATTGAACAAGTGCTTACTTTTCCTTGTCAGTTAGTTAGGCTGATCTTCGTCGAAGAAGAATACTTGTTCCGGTAGTCTTTGACGAACTGAAGTACGTACTGCCGCTCATCTTCATTCCTGGTGAAGATGTTGTTGTACTCTTCTATCAATTTTATTCCAATACCACCTACATCATTGACTTCCAATAGCTGTAGACCTTTTTTATAGTTTTCGTCGTTTCCGCAACCAAAAGGATGCTTCCGCAAAAACGCCTTGTCAATCGAAAATCTCGTGAAAAACTTCTGAGATTCTGATGTTATAAACGAAGATCTTTGTCGCAAACGTCTTTCAGCTCCCGATCTTTCATGATAACCCTTTTGACAGTACCTATCTCTCGTAAGTCAGGTTCGTCAAGTGGTAAGGAACCTACCATTTTGCTTCCGAGTCTACCAAGGTAGCGGATTTTCTTTGACGTGAAGTGGCACTTCCTCATCGAAAAACGCGTAAGCTGCGTTCTCTGGGGAGAGGTACCACAAGTGGTTCTTGAATTTTCTCGTGGCTGATTGACTGATTTCTGGATCAACTGATTCGTATCGTATAATGTTTTGTAAAAACTTCAGGTCTTCAGATGGTGCTTTGATGGCGCAGGGGGCTCCAAAAAACCAAACTCTTACATAAATCTGTGTTAGAAAAATGCGAATTCTCCTCAGACCGTCCTCTTCTATTTTGTCAGTTGAATTGATCCCTGAACAGGTATATTTTAAGTGCAAATATTGCTTTAGCCATCCATCGAGCATGACTAATAGCACCTGGTATGAGAAACTTGATTCCACGAGGTGGAACATCTCCGAGGAAAATTACCGCTAACTCGAGCAGTTCTCAGAAGTCTTCCCGGCAATGTTTTTCTTGTAAAAATTTCTGCATGAAGAGTTGAGTGTTGACGGTCTGCATTTTTTGGTTGACGGTCTTTATTTGACATGGCATATATGGGCTGACTAATGATTTTGATGAACTCTGATGCATTAGGGGATTGGGGCACGCTTTAAACTGAACTTTTTGAGCTCAAATTTTTATGGAGTTATTTTTTCATACCAGAGACTAAGTTACGAGGTTGGGAGAGGTAATTTTTTGAGTTTAGAGAAAAACCCCATTACTAAGTACCACCCTAATGGTCATGGTAGTCGGTACTAACCCCCAGCCTTACCGATGGACTCACACGCATAGATGCTGTTGGTCCAAAACTAGGAGAAGTTTCGAATCCTTGGAAATTCACTCATTCCAAATAATCGAATCTTCTTAACGTTGATCGTTATTTACCGAACCTGAAATTTGAACGTTGATTTCAAATAAACGGGTTTCGCCAATGTAATCAGTGGTTACACTATAATCAGCAAACATCTATTCACATCGTTTCCATGAAACCTCAATATGAAGTTTGGGTTTTCTGAAGAGGAGTACTCGCGATTTTACCAGCATACAGGCGATTGCGCTCTTGTACAAATCTCTGGTTCTACCTCTACTTGAATATGCCTCTCCGGTGTGGTCACCCAGCTACTCGCTTCACAAATATTCCCTAGAGAGAGTGCAGCGAAAATTTTTGAGTTACGTCGCGTTCAAGGCTGGTATCCTCTCTAGGGATGTTGAGTACGCACCCCTGCTCGAGATGTGCCAACTTTTACCACTCGAGACCCGCAGAAGCCTGGCCGACCTGAAACTCTTTCACAAACTTTTGAATAACCAGCTTGACTGCCCGGCTCTGTTGTCAAAGGTTAACCTCCGGATTCCAAGGCTATCAGCACGATCGTCCCACCTCTTCCATGTACCATTTTCTCCAACAAATTATCAATTCAATCGGCCTCTACATCGTCTTCCTCGCCTCGCCAATTTGTGTATTCAGACCTACCCAACGTATGACTTTTTATAATGATTCCCCTGCCATGCTTAAAACAATTGTTCAATCATCCCCATTGTTTCAACTGTAGTCTTCTAAAGTTTTATACCATGTGAAGTTGCATCTCATTTCTATATTTCTTTCTTTTATACTTGCTTGATATTTTTTGTTCTTTGTAATTGGGCTTGCCCGTAATTTTCTAATAAATAAATAAATGAAGTTAATGATCGATCCTGATAGCTTCCGAAAATTTCTATAAGAAGATTCGATGATGAGTAGTTATAAAAAGTGGGTATGCACGCTCTAGCCATTTGCGCAAACCGTTGCAGTTATATCGTCGCGTTCACACCCCCCAACGCAGTACATATCTATGGAGAACTCACTTTTTCAATCGTTCCACTGCTCAAAGCTATTTTGCTGACTCGATGTCGAATGAAAAGCAATTTCCAATTGAGTTTATCGATCAGTGCAGGTTGTTCCCTTGTTTGTGGAAAGTCAAGTCAAAGGAGTAAAGCGACCGCAATATTAAATCGCAAGCATATGACGACTACCTTACTCTCAACTTTGATTCTTCAAAATCACCGATGTTCAGTTCTCGTCTGCCGGTCAATTCCAAACTTACGCTCGACCGTTTTACCTTCTTCTGCACGTGCAGCTCGTGAAAATATGGTATTTCCTTTTTCAACACTACCTACTCGCGAGTTCAAGATTGAGGCCTCTTGGCAATCAGCCCGTCAGACAAGCGGGCTTGCTTTCTCATCGAACAATCTGTTCGGACCCTGAAGTCCAAGTTACCATCCATTTGTTAATATCTTTCTATTCTCCCATTTCTTCATTTTGAACCATCACATACACGCCATCACCATCATCAGGGCCCCCAACGATCGCTTTATAATGTTCTTTATATTCACTTACACAAGAACTTCTAATTTCAACTTTTCTTTCTTTTCCATTGCAAATATAAACCTCGTAATAAACTAATTTGAGTTTTATACGTTATCCACCAGGAAGCAGGGTGTAGTTTTACGAAGGCTGGAATTTTTCAATTCATTTATTCATATTTTATTCCGACGTTTCGGAGTGATGAAACACTCCATCATCAGGGGATCTGGGGACAACATGTAACTTAAAATTATTTATAACACCCCACACCATAGGTTTTTACACTATAATATAGTTATGCCTAAGAACAAGTTACCTTTTTCTTATATACTTACAATTTAAAAGCACATCCATCCTCGTCACTTTAATAGCAGTTGTTCACTGCAGTCAATTGTTAAAAAAGAATCAAGTAAAAAAATAAAAAAATTAAATCGCAAGCATACGACGACTACCTACAATAATTTTCAAAATCACAACTTACGCTCAACTCGTTAAAAAATGGTATTAGCGTCGTACATACAATAACAACATATTTAAAATTACATTATTACTTTAAATTGTAAGTATATAAGAAAGAGGTAACTTGTTCTTAGGCATAATAATATTATGGTGTAAAACCCTATGGTGTGGGGTGTTATAAATAATATTAAATTACATGTTGATCCCAGATCCCCTGATGATGGAGTGTTTCATCACTCCGAAACGTCGGAATAAAATATGAATAAATGAATTGAAAAATTCCAGCCTTCGTAAAACTACACCCTGCTTCCTGGTGGATAACGTATAAAGTTTAAATTAAGGCTAATAAGATGACAAATAAAAATAATTTGAGTTTATTTCTTTATCATTGTACTTTATTGGTCCTTCTTCCAGCACCTATGGGGACTAGTAGAAACCTCAGGAATTGAGAAAACATCTGGGATTCTAACCAGAACTATCTATTCCCATCAGTCATGGACACAAAAACAAATTTGGATAGAAGTCGAATAAATTCGGACGGGTATTGCTCATTGTAACAGGAGAACTCAGAGATTAATAACCCTCATGAATTCTGTAGCTAATTCAAATTAATGTGCTGGAATGTGGAACTGGGCCTGTTTAATCACAATAAAACTACAATGCACGAAGACAGCCAGAGCGAAGCAATCAAATATATCAAATTGACACACAAAATAAGGATGCTCAAAGTGTCCTGTTTCTAAATTATCTCCTACAGAAACCTATATTATAAGCTTCATTAAATAGGTACCGACGTTTGGATGGTTCGTTAAAATACAGGAAATAAAGAAAGGGGGAAAAACCAGATAGTTGAGGGTTTACTACCCAATCTCGCGGTCTTTTGGTTTAATATTGGAAAGTCGTAATTCCCTGCATTCCGCCTGTCTCGATCGCGGCGGTTTATTCTTCCCTTATAATAAACCCGACGTCATAAAAACCGTCTATTCAGGGTTCTAAGGACTAATACTGAGCCTCCAGCTTGCTGATCTCGTTTCTTATCCAAAAGGGAAAGACCTTATTTCATTTTACAGAGGTCTAATTTATGGGATTCTTTTGAGAACCGTTTTTGACAGATCATTTGCGGTTGACGTTACGTTGAATGAGATGGGAAAGGTAATAACGGACTTGAAGGAAGGTATTCAAGAATATACGTGTGTATGCTAATTTTTGAGAATGGTGAACCATCACTAGATGAGCGGATACCTTCGGCCTATACTAGGGTTGGCAATCAATTTTCGATTTTCACAAAAAATCGATGTTTGACCAACGATTTTCAATTTTCTGTGAGGTTAAATCGATCTTAATGAATGGCAAGTTGAGGAATGTTAGCAACATCAGTAACAAAACATCCATGACATTAATGCCATGTTCACGTCGGATATCAAACATCCATGCGCAACTCTACCACATGCATGACCATCGAGAGGTTTTCCTTTTACCGCTTTTGTTGAGCTAAACTAAATTTGTTTTTCGTGTCAAGTTTGTCAGCACCAGTTTTTCCTAATGGTTTGCGCAGGAAGGATTGGACCTCTGATTCTTCTGAAATTTGGATTGATCAGTTGATCATATTTGTGTGCCACCTGAAATTCAATAATCGCTCTATCACCTGTGAAACATGCACCCTCCAAAGCTTAGTATAAATTCAAATCATGAACGCAAGCCAATTGAATAATACACCCCAGTGAAAGAATTCGCAGCGTTTTTAATGGTTATCAGAATGCTTCAGCCCATGTATCGGCTACAAAGCCTTTTAGGAGTTCACTCCAGTATCCACATTACTACATCACTTGCCCCAGCCGTTTGAGAAATCGTGCGTACGGCGGACGGACGGAAAATTTTTTATTGCAGATTCGGATTCTACACCCTTTGAAACGTAAACCATGAAATTTTCAGGGGGGTTAGAATTTTTTTTTTTTTTTTTCCTGAGCGATTACAATAGTTTGTTATTGAATAATAAACCAAAAGGGTTTAGATTCCGTCATAAATTTTAATGATTGAATCATAACAGTGGATGATCTGGATGTATGTATGTGTGTGTGTGACAAGGAAGATATAAACGGTTGTGCAGTTAACTGATGGAGGCTATATATCAAATCAATGCGTACTTGCTCAACGATCGAGAATGGAAATATATTATTCAATTCGTATTCGTTGATTTAGTGAATAAATCAAATAAATAAAGGTGTTGTTGAATAAAACCTTCGGGCGCTTCTGCCAAAGTTGAGGTTTCGCGGGTAGCCAACAATATCACAAAATATGCTGCTTTGCACTACTTAGTTAGGAAAATGACGTCACTTTGATAACTATGATATGAAGTCAGTCAAGTTAACAAGGGTGTAAGAAACTTCCAAGACGAAGGAGATAACTGACCCCGGATTCTGTTAACCAAAGAAACGCTGCAAATTCTTTCACTGGGGTTTATTATTCAATTTCATTCATTTCGCTTGCATTCATGATTTGAATTTCTACTAAGCTTTGGAGTGGGGGCCCAAACGGAACTACACCAGAGTTTTCATTATGTTCTGAGTTGAAACTCAGCGCAATGAATTTATGTTTCTACCCGAGTGGGTGAAACTGGAATAAATAATGAAGACCAGCTGCACCTTCCCCATATCCCACCAATATTTTACACCTACCTACCTGCGGACTTATGATGGGGGTAATTAGTTGAATAAATTGAAACTTCTATACGGCTCTTGACCAGATGTTTGTTAATTTGATTAATTTGAAAATAAGCGGAAGGCCATGCCGGAAGCGAAGTTCACAAAAAAGTCACAGCTGTGCCTCGCAAAGTGTGCTCCGGCGAGAATGTCCTTACCTTTCTCTCCTGCACGTCCACTCTCGTCTCCTTCATTCTGTAGTGTACTGATGTTGGTGCAACAACCGTAACCGATATTTATTGTGTATTTTCCCTGGAAATCGACTTTCTCGTCAATTTCTTGTTTTTATTTTTTCAGTTAATGATGAAATTTAAAGGGAACACACTGGTTAAACTGTAGATGGTCTCTCATGAAATTCACAGTTCAAGAACCAGTACGTCACGCAGCACATGAGCAAACGTGATATCTGTCAAGCCCCATTTTATCATGTTCTAACGGTGCGATGAGATCTTGAAAAAATCTGGAGGACATGCGGAGGAAAACTATTAAATCAATCATACCAATTCCAACTCGATCATGATTGTATCCGCTTCTGATTCAAGAATCAGGTTCTTGTTATTAAGCTTTAAAGTAGGTCGGGCCCAAATTAATTAGGACAGCAAGATTAGGGTAATACCCATGAAATTCAATTCATCCGTTTTACGTTGGTGTTAAATCTAATCAAACCAAAACAAGGGTGACAGAATAAAAGACTTTGGATTCCGTCATAAATTTTAATTGTATAAGTGATTCGTTAAAAGAAGAAAAAAAAACCTCTCACGCTTTAGAGTGATCAAACCGGCGGTCACCCATTGTCACAACGAGGACGCGAGCTTGTTACTTTATTAAATCCGACGGGTGGAAAAGATGCTTAACTCTGACAAATGCACGAGATAAAAATCCCAGCTCGGGGTCTGAGGGCCAATTAGCGAACTGCCATCGCATCGGTCGAGGCGGTTCGCTCCCTTTTGTGCAAACATACCGGAGGGACGTATAAATCAAAATTTCTTCTTGCGGTCGTGTTGAGTTTTCCAGCCGAGCGCGTAATCCTCTTTAAATTCTCACGGTTCCAGTGCAAGGCGCCCGTTCATTGTTATATCCCAGTTTTTTTTCGTTGGTATGTTAATTTTATTAGATTGCTAGCTTTAATAAATAATGAAGTAGTTGATTATTTATGAAGCAAAATGTCTAAATTGTTGCTCTGCCACGACTGGAAATCACTTCACATCACTTCATTGAATGACTCTGACTGATATCTATGAACACGTCTGATCAATAGCTGGATCAGCATAGTGGGAGCATCTAACCCCGGAAACTCGCCAGGCTTGCAAGCGCATTCTAACATCGCTCGGAGTAATCTTTTCTTCCATTCTTCGGACTGGCCATCTTATCTCATCTCCCTTATCACCTTGTCACACCTTGTTATATCTGCTATTATACTAATCAGCTCAACGTTCATTTTCCTTAAATTTCAGTTTTTTCTAATGGATTGTATTATTTTAGTCATTATTCCTCTCAGTTATTTCAAACGTTACTGGTACGAAAGAACACTGGTGTGTAATGTAAGAAGACTCAAATTCTCATTGTATCAGGTGATGTCTTCAACTAAGTATTGCTTAGGAGTATGTGATGATTAACTCTTGATGATCTACCCATAGTAGCTCCCCCCAACACATTGCCAAGAAGCGATGGTACCAGTTAACCAAGACAGGTAGTTAACGAACTAGACTGTAGTAAGCCTATACGAAGGCCACTGTTAATATGGAGGTCAGTGTTTTGTTTAGTTTGGTGGTCTGGATGCTCTCTATCTCACATCTCAAAGATATTAAAATATTCTAAATCAATCCTTTCAGTAATTTTGTTTCGTAGACTGGCTATTTTTATCAGCGATAAAACTAGCGTAGACTTGACGCATATAAACAGTGGCCTCCATATAACTTACTACCGTCACTTCAAGCTAATGTGGTCGTGGGTGGGGTCTACTGTGGGTTCAACTCCAAGTATTAATTCCTTGTTAGGCATCATCTTTCCAATGAAATTATTGAAAAAAGGTTTATGTCTGTATTAAGTTACCCTTTTACGTGAATCACTGATGTATGTTTATTAGACGTAGTAACATTATTTAAATTCGGTTCTGACGTATCTTGTAATTGTACTCTAAATGTCTTAAAGGATTTCCATTAAGTCCGTTTATCGATTAGGAAAGGAATGAGCCACAAGTTGGCTCATACGTTGCAACTGTCTTCTAGATGTAGGATGTAGGGTACTGTCTGGTTGGTAGGATACTTCGCCATAAACACCTATTATTGAAAATCAACTTTTATTAGGTCCTCTGTTGGTAAACGTCAAAATATGGTGCAGTTATTGACACGGCTTAGGAATCCACAAAAATTACAAGCGAAATCTAACAAGATAGCCTGTCCTTATCAGGTCATCGTGCCTGATGGTGTCTGTCCCTGTATAATATGCAGTGTACGTCGCATTTCTGACTATGATTGTTCTTTTCTAGGAAATTTCCATTTCCTGCTGGAATTCTTGTAGAGCCAGAAAGCCACTGTTGTTTAGACATGAAAATCAGAGCTAAGGGACAGAGTCACCTACTGGTGTGCCGATTTGCAGGTTTATTATCTGGATGGAACAAAAGAGACGCAGAATCCACGCTGAACAGATATCTTCGGTTAGGGAGGCTTGAGTGTTCGTTAGTACTCATTCCAAGTGGATTTAATAGAATTATGGACTGGATTCAGCTCAAATGAAACGTGTCGGAGGAATTAGTGATGGACTCTCTCCAATTGATTGATGTAGCGTCTGGAAATTGGAAACCAGATCACAGAGGTTAATTTCAGAAATGGAAGAACTAAGGCCAAATAAACGCTATGATTTACACCCAATCAAGCTAGGAAAAATTCAACTCAGGCGTTGGTTTGTTGAATGGAGAAAAACCGGCTCTGGACTGGGGTTGGCGCGTGCTCTGATTCGCTCGCGATGCAACTCGCTTGGAAATCTAATGGCTCCATTAGCACGTAATGGACAGGGGCGTATTTCATATTTAACGACTAATGGGCGTGTTGGCCGCTGACCACTACATAACAACCTCTTCAACGAGTTAGGAAGCAACGGTGACGGCGAGAGGGATGAGCTTAATTAAACCGCATGTTCCACGGAAATGTTGCCGCTCTGGTTTAATGTAAAGCGATACCGGTTTTTGAGTTTTCACGAGCCAGTGCCGTTCGAAATGCCTATAAATCGTTAAACGGACGCATCCATCCGACCCCTTCTATTGGTGGATGTATTCTGACGATTTGACAGCATTCTGTCGTTCGTGACGAGGGGGGAGGGCAGCGAGTTAGAATGAAAATATCAACATTACGCAATCCTTGGCCGAAATAATAGCAAATGAGATTAATTAGTCAATTATTCTTTACTACTTTTCGGGACCAAGATCATCGTGATTTTGGTAGCACGTCATCAGTGATCATAGAAGATTGTGATTTGTTCCCGAATTTTGGCTATAGATGTGGACATATGCAAGTCTAATTTATCAATTTTTACGACCAAGTGCTGAAGTTTGACTTCTTATGATACACATTTTCAGAGCTCTATAGACATTCAGATTCTCTACAGGCATACATGTGGGTCTGTCAAAAATCTGAATATTTATAATACGTCTTTATATTGCAATATTTCAGCCTGTTCAGTCGTTCAAGAAAACCAGTCTTCCATCTTCCATCGAAGCCTGTTAATTTACGCGTGGCATCGAATAAAAAACAAGTAGGAGGATCCCTTATGACTCCGATCAAAGATTTACGGGAACCGCTCTCCGAAACCCAGTCTTGCAATAACGCGGCCCATTCAAGGATTTTCGGTTTTCTCCCGCTATTGTGGTCAAAGATAAATCAGAGCTCCATAAATCTTTCTTGCGGGATCCGTGCCACTCGATTTTCAAATACTCCCGGAGGCCTCTGTTCTCCCAGAAACTTCGCCGTTTTCCCTGGTACTTCCGGGAAAAGTTTCGTCACCCCCCCCCCCCCCCTAACCGAATTTCTTCTTCTCGAGTTTTCTCTTGCTACGCCAATAAATTTGGTAATTGTTGGAAGAAGATGCAGGAAGCTCGAATAAGGCGGTGAGAGGGTTTCTCGGTCGCTCGAGCGATTAATCCGTTCAGAACAAGTGGCACTTCTTTCGTTTCAGAATACGAAAACCCATCAGGCTGCTTAATTAATTAACTTTTCGGTCTCTGGATAATGCCCAGTAATCTGAGAATCACCCTGATACTGATTTTTAAGCTGAATAGCTTATACATCATACTAGCTTATACATGATAGTATGTTCATTTGGCCATTTTCCGTGGATGATAATATTTCAGCTCCTACTGGTGACGTTAGGTACATGGAAATTATTTTTATGGGGGTGGAGGGGTAGGGCACCCATTAGAACTACGAAACCTCGCGCTTTAATGACTCGCGGGACTTCGCTTGAATGGGATGGGGTGAGGGGCACACCAAGGTTTTTCCCCACTTTTTTTCGACCAAGAAAAAGCTAGGCGACAAAGTTAGGACAGTCCTTCAATTTTTTAACCCACCTCCCTCCCCCCTTCCCTAACTCGGCCATCATTAATTCGAAGCTTTTAATCCTCGCGGCTGCCCGCCCCTTTTTGAAAAAAAAAAAAAAAAAAAAATTCGCCGCACTCTACCCAATGTAAGGGAAAATCGTAAGACCGTCAACTCTCCCCTTCCCAATTCCACTCTCATCATCAAGCGATCCATTATATATGATTAAAAATACGGAATGAATGGTCGTGGAGGCGGAAAAAAGAGACGAAGCTCCGGGTTAGGGATAACAGCTTGAGTAAATCGGGTCGCTTAATTACTGAGGAGGCGGGGGAGGAGGTCTTTAGGAAAAGCCGAGTTCCGACCAGGGTTTTATCGATATCGAGTGTGCTTGTGCCTTCGCTGCTCCCAGGGGGACACCCGCCTTCGCAATAACCCCGATTAGCCTCGGGCTTCGGGAAATGCGGGTTCGTTTCTCGTTTGGATTTTCGCTGCGTTCGTTTCCTCCCCGATAGATTCGCGCTAAACGCGTTTTACCGCGTGGAACTGACTGTTACAATCGGTTTTAGGTTCAGGGACGCTCTTTAAGAAGCTTGGTGGAAATGTCGTGTCTCTTTTCTTGTGAGATTCATGGTATTGGTTGGATTTTTGAAATTAGCACGTGAATCGAATCGTTTCCAGAGTACATTAAATATACTCTGTGCTCCTATTTTAGAATGTTGATTATTCATTTCATTACGTATATAGCACCTCCAAGTCAAATGAAACCCTTTCCATACCAAATGAAACCTTGTTATCTACTCTTTTTCAATTCTAGTAAAATTCATAGAATTTTGTTTTTTTCAACTTCTTTCTACGATAGGTCCTGCAGATTGCATTACGAGCAATTTGCAAAACACCCACTTAGCTAGGTACCTTATTTCACTAATTTTCTCAATAGGTTTCATTTGGTTTGGAAAAGGTTTCATTTGATATGGAAAATTTAATTTGGCTTGGAATTACTATAATATACATGTGTGTATCAGGGAAAATTGTCAACACGTATTATCAACATGGGAAAATTATCAACAGATTAATCGCTAGGGTACGGTGCGAAAAAATAACGTTGACCTCTAAATTATGGAATACTGAAACTAGAGAAGCGCAATGCAGTATACGTAATTTGGGAAACCAGTTACCTTCCTCAGTATTTTCCACATGATATCAGAGTATAGATTTCGGCACTTTGGTAAAGGTCTTTTGGATTCCAAAGAGATGTTGGAGAACCTTAACGACCCAAATTGGTCAAGATTGTATTATTTTGAGTGCGGTGCATCAAACTATAGACAATTTGTTGCTGAGAATTTTAATTATGAGCGATCAATGATGATTTATTAATAAAATTATTATCTCATGTATAAATGGGTAGATACACATAAAAAGATTATAATATAAACTTAATATCTACTTAATATTATTAAACAATATGCAAAGTCAAAAAATCGTATATTCCAAGTCCCCGAGGAGGGGAGCATGCCGGTTGCCCTGGGAGATGCTCCGCCCTGCTGGAGCCCTCTCCCCTTCACTGGCGGGGTGGGTGGCAGGGTTCTGGGGGGTGAATCCCACCCCGCCCAGCGTCACCACCCCCTGAAAAACGGATATACCTATCTACTCTGATACTTTCATCTTTATACAGGGTGTCCCAGGAGTTATGCACAATCCGACTCCTACGTATTCTAAAACTCATTTCCAAACAAAAATGGCTCCTAGCAATTTTTTGCCAGAAGCCTCGTTTCCCAGTTATTCGCAATTTAAGATTTTTTCGTGTTTTCGATCTTATGTCATTAAAACTGTCATAACTCCCTCAATTTTGGACATAGCTCAAATTTGATGCCACCGTTGGAAAGAGCGTTAAATTTTCTGTCTATTTGATGTCAGAAAACATTTTTTTATTGCATTGAAGATGTGCGATTGCTGCGCTAAATGGCAGTTTTGTCAAAATCTTGAAATCGCCTGTTTTTCATCTCGCCTAGAAACCCCATGAATGCTTGACGTAGAACTGTGCAGGCTTGGTAAAACGTGCGCCAAAATGTCAGCTTTCCAACGGTGTAGTCTTTTTGGTTTAAAAAAACATTTTTAGTTAAGGGAATGGTGTTTACCGGTAGGAAAACGTGTGTTTTCTGTTAAAGTTGAGGTTTATCCAAAAGCCTCGACGAAAAAAGGTTGGAGGATGGATGCACGTAACTTTTCTCGCTGAATCGAATGGTAACAACGCCAGACCTCTCAAGTGACGATTTAAGGTATTTTTGTCGGATGCATAAACCCGTTCGTTTGTGAACAGCGTCTACGGCATTTCTAAGCTGTCCGGCCAAAGTCTTTATAATCGAAGACCCGAGAGACGGCTGTTGTTTGTGTTCATTTACGATAAAATTGCGATGAGCAAAAAATTGCTAAGAGACATTTCTGTTCGGAAATGAGTTGTAGAACACGAAGGAGTCGGATTGTGCTTAACTCCTGGAACACCCTGTAAAACTAAAAAAGACCTAACGTTTGAAAATAGGGTAAGCAACGGAAGGGGGCTTTGTCTTGGTCAGGGGCGAGGATATGCAATGACCCGCACGACGCCCAGGTCTTGAAGGAGGGGTTGGTTTGTGCGCCGTGTATTATCAACCCCCAATCTGAACTGGCCGTAGCATTACCAATGGCTGTAGGTGTACCAATGTAACATTCGGTCAGAAACAACAGATTATCAACTTTGGCAATGTTGATAATCTGTTGTTTCCGACCGAATTCAGTTTAAGTAAAATGTTTTTGACTCGAACATGTTATCCAGTTGTAGGACAATGGTAAGATATTGTGGTTTAAATCAAGTTCATATAAAGAGTTAGAGTTTAAAAACGATTGTTAAGATATACAACAATAAATAAATATTCAAAAATGGAAAATGAAAATGAATTTAATGAATGAAAATGTTCGTTTGTGAACATCGTCTACGGCATTCCTAAGCTGTCCAGCCAAAGTCAGGATAATCGAAGAGCCGAGAGACGGGTATTGTTTGTGTTAATTTACGATTGATTTCGATGAGTTGCTTTCAGTTGAGTAGCTATACCACAAGTGAGTATGTTTACATGATTTGTTTGTACGGTTTTGCCAATGGTAATGCTACTGAAGCAGCAAGGGAGTCACACTCCTCCTGTGTACCACTTACACCCTTGCAAACACGTCGGATAGTATGAGAAAAAAAAATTGGTATTGTTCATGTCACTGATCCTTTTTTTATCTAGTAAATCATCTTCTTTTCATCCACTGATCCTTTTTTTTGTCACTAAGGTTTTGGTTATTACTACCATTTCCTTAACTAAAAATATTTTTAAAAACCAAAACGACTACACCGTTGGAAAGCTGACATTTTGGCCCACGCAAGAAAATTTAACGCTCTTTCCAACGGTGGCATCAAATCGGTGCTATCTCCAAAATTGAGGGAGTTAAAAGTTTTAATGACATAAGTCGACTTCAAACACAGAAAAAACGCTCTTTCCAACGGTGGCATCAAATTGGTGATACCTCCACAATTGAGGGAGTATATGACAGTTTCAATGACAGAAGATCGAGAACACGAAAAAAATCTTAAATCGCGAATAACTCGGAAACGAGGTTTCTGGCTAAAAATTGCTAAGAGGCATTTTTGTTTGAAAATGAGTTGCAGAACACGTATGAGATGGATTGTGCATAACTCCTGGGACACCCTGTATATACGATAAGGTTTTGCTCAAATTACACTTTATTGTTTCTATAGTGAAAATTAATATTGAAAATCAAACATCAGGTACGCTAATATATTTTTGAGGAAATTTAACAAAATAAAAAAAGAATACCCTACCTACTTACTTATTATCGTTTTGAACTTGGAAATAGGGTTCATTTGGATAGAGCCGACTGTTTTCATTCTATTCAGAATAACAAGGACAAAGCCACCCCTAACTGGGTAATGCGTTCATTCAGAATCATTCATTGTTTAAAATTCTTATCAAATTATCTTGCTGTTCAGTATCCAACGGTTGAAATATGAAAAAAATCAAAGTCTAGAGAGCGAGACAGTTAATTTGGTTTTCTTCTTTATAACAAACCTGTCCACCGACCAATTATAATTGGTCCACAGAAAAATCAACAGCCCCACAAAAAAAAGTTACTGAACTATTATTTTGATTAGGTTTTTCAGGTGTCATTTTGGGTATTTAGGTGTGCTAAAAACAAATCTGAAGTCAGAATTTCCGTTTACCCATCAAAATTTTGCGTTAAGGTAAAAAAAAAAGTCTAAAAAGTCGATTTTTCAACATAAACGTAAAGAAGCTGATAAAAAAAATTAAAATGGACTGTCGAGTTCTACTCACAGCATCAAATTTGAGATATTACAAAAAATCTCTCTCTCAAAAGAAGTTTTAAGTGGCCCCATTTAAACCCTGACCCCCACAAAGAGACAAATATTTTCCTGTGATAAACATTTAAATTTGATATAAATTCTTAGGTATCTTAGGTCACTGAAAATGAAAATGCTATAACAGAAATAAAATATTTTACTCCTCCTTCCCCCAAGTGCCACAATAGCTCCAAACAAACCCCTCATAGAGGCATTCATTTTCGTATAGGAGGCAAATATAATATATTTATTAAATAGAAATAATTATTATTTGAATCACATAGCGTCGCAGTCGTGTCATGTTTAACCAAATACATAATTTATCGAGAGAAAACCATATATGTCCACTCTCCGCGTACTGGTCAGGTTGCATCCTTGCCAGTCACCTGCATTATTTACTTCGTGAAACCTTTCAGTAAATCGATTTAAATATTTTTTAGATCAATGTATAGCTTTGGGTGCATTAATTCTATTTCATTATTCAAGCTTATATTGTTTTGCTAATGGCGAGTCCTAACACCGAGAGTGAACTCCCTGGTCAAAGTTTTAATCTCTCCACCATCAAATTACATTCTAGATAAGCCGATCCATTGTCAGGCCGTGGATCAAATAGTCCCCATCCCAGAAAATAATATCAAATCAACTATTTGTGATTATATTGATAAAAGTGAAGTTACATTATCTTTTGCTGCTACAACATTGCATGGAAATGACGTATGCCATGTTCGGGTTTGGCGGTAACGTTTTAAGGATGAATTTTGGGCTAAAGGCTCGCAATAGGCAGGAGAGGAAAAAGGGGCCACTACAGTCAATATTTCAGCGTGAGACATTCACAACCACGCTCGACCACCATATAATAGGGATTGTTTCACCATATAATAGTTGTTTCACTGGGGTTTATTATTCAATCGATTGCGTTCATGTTTGAATTTGGTAAGCTTTTGGAAAGTCTGCAATGGCACAGGAAAAAGGGCCACTACAGTTGAATATTTCAGGTGACATACATGGAGCACGTGAAGCTCTGTCACCAAAATAGGGATGGCCGATATCGATAGTATCGAAATATAGACATTTTCCTCCGATATATCGATATTTTTCCATCAGTGATCATTCTATAGCAGTGTTTTTCAACCTTTTTTATGCCGATTTTAAGATATTCTTGTATGATTGTTATAAAAATTTTGTTAAATATAATAATTTATTTAAGTCTCACAAATTATGTCTTGTAAAAGTCGACCTTATAAGGAGGCTCCGCGAAGGGCGACCCACATAAAAAAAATCTATAGTATCGGACTATCGATAGTTACCTAGATATTTTTCCGTTATCATTTTTTTCAATATTGCAAAAATATCTCTATGTTGACTCATAAAATAATATCGATTTTAAGTTTCCATTTTTTGGTTTATTATTCAATTAAACCATTGTTTGTTAAAATTTCAAATTTTTTCAAAGAATGAAAAATGAAACATTTAAAATCTCTGATAGTCGAAACGGCCTAAATTCCTGGAAAGGTAGTGTAGAGTAGCCGATAACGGGTTGAAATGTTAATATATAGAAATAATATTATTACTCAAAAATAAGTATTCTTTCACTTTTAATTCAATTGCTCGTTCATTTGAACAAAGTTCAAGAGTTTTTTCGGTGATAGGCGGCGAAATATAACTACTATATTATTATAAAACTATAATTTTTTTGTAATCAATAAAAAAAACGCCCGAATCTTCAGTTTAATTCAATCGATTTTGAATTTCTACTGTTTGCGCTATAAAATTGATCAGGAAAATATGATCAACTGTCAAGCTAACAATGGTATGGTCCCATCGGCCATGTTCATTCATGAACGTTGTAAATTTCCCGGTATCGCAATTTTTAATTATTTTAGAAAAATGATAAGGGGAATTGATATCTATCCGGATAATTATTTAGGATATCAAGTAGCGTTTTGGCTGCGAAAAGTCGCGATTTAATAGACGAAAAAGAGTAGTGAACTTCCATGGAAAATTTAAGAAACGTCTTGTTACGTTCTCCATAAGTTGTGTTGTTCTTTTTGAGATCCATTGTTCACGGCCGTTTATTCTCAGTTGTTTGAAATAGGTCGAAACATCCTTCAGAAAATTTAAAAAAGGATTTATTGATTAGCAGTATCTTTTTAAATCAACTATTTGTGAAATTATATTGGATAAAACCATTAAATTGAATTTTATTCAACTCTTTAAGCTGCTAAACATTGCATTTTTTGGAAATGACGGTATGCCATGTTCGGGTTTGGCGGTAACGTTTTAAGGATGAATTTCGATTTTCCGGCTAAATGGCTCGCAATTGGCAGGAGAGGACAAAACACGATTTATTACAACTCGATTTTTAATATTTCAGCCTTTAAAATTATTCACAATCCAACTGGGATAGCAACCACCAATAAAAATCCGTTTACCATTTTATAGGCCGTTTCACTGTGTTTGATTATTCAATTTTTCGATTGCTTTCAGGATTTGAATTTCTACTAAGCTTTTCATGATTTTTGTTTCACAGGATAGGGCGATTATTGAATTTCAGGAGATTTACATGGAATGAATGGGGGGACCAATAGTGAAAATCGTTTTCGACCAAAATACCTATTTGATTGATCAAATCACATTTTGTGCCATGAAATTCAAAATCGCCCTATTTTTGGAAATCTGTACCCCAGAACAGAATCCGAATCCTATAAAACGCTGCTCATATAACTTTCTACTGCCGATTTTATAGTTTCTCTTGTTGTTTGTTTAAAAATTTTGGTCTCGTTTTGAAATAATTTATTTTAGAACTTTCAAACTCAGTTATGGAAGGAGATGGAAGGGGTAACAGAATTAAATCGTTATATGTTCACTATATTACAGCCTGTTTTTCGTTATCCATTTGTCGTTCAATTAACAACAAGGTCCATTTGTGGAACTCATTTAAAGATTAAAATTTCTTCCTGAAAAAAGTTGTTGGGAGTGGTAATTCCGTTAAAAAAATTTTAAAAGATTGAAAAACTGATCATATAAAAGTGATCTGATAAAAATCGGACTCTGGAATGTCCCTGTAATGCATGTTGTGGCTTAACCTTATTTTCTTGGTCGATCGCAACTGTTAATTATAGAAGATAATAAACCAAAAATTTGATACCTCGACATTTTGAACGCATCACTGTAGCGCTGATCAAAGTTCGAGCCTTTTTAGAGGAAAAAGGGGGAAAGTTATTGCCCCGTACCCGCCTCAGGCGTAGAAACTGTACTTTTTCTCTGTAATTTCATCGCCCGAATCTTCAGTTTAATTTTGTTTTCTTTATGTTTCGCTACTTGGACCCATCAACCCCTTGTCGGAAGCGGCTGTGCTAACAATGGCTATCCCACGGTACATGTTCTCTCATCGTTGTAAATTTCCCGGTATCTAATTTTTAATTGGCCCGGAAAAGATCCTCTTCAAGAGGGAAGGGGAGACGCCCGAAAATTATTTAGGATCGACGTTCACGCACCATTCGCGTGTAAAGCCGCAATTTCTTGTTTCGGGTCCTTCAATTCCTTTCCAGCAATTCGATGATGCGGCCGATTATTGTCATTAAAAATGAATAAAACGTAGCAGATTATTTAAAAAAAATCGCACATATCCATCCCTCCGGTGTAACAGAGTTATTTCCTTAAGAGAAGGTAGGAAATACCAAATTTAAGATGATGATACTTAAAACCGGAGTATACCAATCGAAAATTTCTATTATTGCAAACTTGCGTACATAATTAAGCACTTTTAAAAGGGTTTGTGCCTTTCATAACATTTTTCCGGATTTTCCAAAGTCAAAATGAATTTATTGATAGTTCTTGGGAGCACACAGGAAACACGAATATGAAGTTTTTTTTTTTTTTTTTTTTTTTTTTTTTTTTTTTTTTTATTGATAGTTCAATACTTCATCAGCATAGCACCAAGTTTACATCTTATTGGCAATTTGATTTTGATCTTAATTACTAGATACATGTTGCAAAACAATAATACATAATATGTTTTGACCAGTTAGACAAGTATTGAATAATTTCATTGTTTCACATTCACTGTGCTAGTTTTTGTGGTTTTCTTCTCTTCAATCTTCTAAGCAGGTCACTTACATCAAGCAAATGGACAGCTTCAATGTTGACATGACCTCTTAGTCGCTCTTGGTCAGCGACAACAATCCTCCTGATGGACTGATCGATAGTTTCCACCTGAAGATCGTGGTGAAGTCTATCATTCTGGATGTACCGGGGTGAATTAACTATGCTCCTCAGCACACCATTTTGGAACGTTTGAATAATGTTTCGATTACTCTGAGCAGTGCAACCCCACAGCTGTTCCATAGGTCCATACTGGCTTTAGGACTTGAACTTAATACTTGACGAATATGAAGTGAGCATATTGAAAATTGAAAGATAAAATTGGGAAATTCTTGCTTCAACAATGTTGCACACAAACCGAAGGACCATTAAAAGAGATTTGGGTTTCACAACATTTTTTCTAAATTTCCCAATGGTGGAACGAACATATTACAATCCCCCAAGAGCTGGCAGGCAACAAATTTAAGAGTTAAGTTGGTTGGAATCCAACATATAACATTGGAAAATTCATGTTATGGAAATTGGCGTATACGATTCAGCTCTTTTAAAGATTTTTGTGCCTTTTACAACATTTTTCCGAAGGCAGCATGAATTTATTGTCAGTTCTTGGGATCATACAGAGAAGCTGAGCATTTTGAAAACCGTCATATAACATTAAAAAACTCGTGTCTTAGCTATGTTGCGTGCAAGATCAACGACATTCAAAAGAGTTTTTGGGTTTCACACAATTTTTTCCCGATTTCACAAAGGTAGTGAGAATTTATCGACATTTTCATGTTCTCAAAAACATTAAGGGAATACGAAATTTGGGGTGAGCATATCAGAAATCAACATGCAACACTGGAAAAGTCGTGTTATTGCAAAGTTGCACACACACTTAACGGCTTTTAGAGGGGTGTGGATGTATAACATTTTTTCCGGGTTTTACAAAGTCAGTATGCGTTTATTAAAGTTCTGGAAGGATAAGGGAACACGGATACAAGGTGAGCACACTGAAAACTGACATAATATGTTATATTATAACATTGGAAGATCGTGTTTCAGCAATGTTGCACACCCAATTCAGGACTTTTAAAATTGTTTTTGTCTTTCACGACATTTTTCCCGATTTTAGAAAGGTAGTACGAATTTATTGACAGTTTCTAAAGAGATTAAATATGAAATTTAAGGTGATCACACATACATCGATTGAAAATTCCTATTACTGCAAACTTCCATGCACGATTAAGCTCTTTTAAAGGGGTGTGGATGCATATCACTTTTCCGGGTTTTACAAAGACAGTATGAACTCATTTATACCTAGTTTATAGGAGCACACAGGGTAGGCACGGTGAATATATTGAAAAGCGACACATAACATTAGAAAATTTATGTTTTAGCAATGTTGCACACTTAATCAACGACTTTTAGAAGAGTTTTTGGGTTTCATAACCTTATTTTCCCATTTTGCAAAAGGTAATACGAGTTTAATGGCAGTTCTCAAGAACAGACAAAGAATGCGAATTCAAGAGGAATTCCACGTATAACATTAGAACATTCATGTTACAAAAATTTGCATAATCGATGAAGCACTTTGAAAGGGTGGATCTCACAATATTGTTTTCCGGTGTTTACAAAAGCACCATTATTTTATTGACAGTTCTATGCTCTCAAGGGCAGGTCGGGAACAAGAAATTTAAGATGATTATACTGAAAACATTTGGAAATTCGAACTATTGCAAATTGGCATACAATTAAGATCTTTCAAAGGGGTTTGTGCTTTTTACGTGTTACTTTATTACATTTTTTCCGGATTTTTCAAAGGCATCATGAATATATGGATAGTTTACAGGAGCATGCAGAGAACACCAAATTTAAGGTGTTTCCACTGAAAACTGACGTACACCATTGGAAAATTCGTGTTAAGGCAATTTTTCATATACTATTAAGCACTTTTAAAGGCGTTTGAAGGTTTGCAATTTATTAGCAGTGTACCAGCAGTGTACCATGTGCAAAACCAACATGTACCATTTGAAAATTCGTGCTATTGCAAATTTGCATACAATTAAGATCTTTCAAAGGGGTCTGTGCTTTTTACGTGTTACTTTATTGCACTTTTTCCGGATTTTTCAGAGGCGTCATGAATATATGGATAGTTTATAGGAGCATGCAGGGAACACAAAATTTAAGGTGTTTCCACTGAAAACTGGAGTACACCATTGGAAAATTCGTGGTAAGGCAATTCGTCATACGCTATTATGCACTTTTAGCACTAACTCATTTATCATGCACTATTAGCAGTGTCATGTAATCAGGAGCAGACAGGAAACACGAAATTCATGTTGAGTATTTAGGTTCGAAATCCGTGCAGGTTCCTGGGCCTATTGGAGGCCACAAATCCACTGACAGACACTAGAGAGATTCACCGGCCTGCGAATGATTGAGTGTCCACTCAGCCCCAATCAACGGACGTCGGATATGGCTGGGTATTGTGATCGGATAGAGGCGGCCCCGTCCAGGCAAATGGAAGGGAACGTCAGGGTGGGCGTCCCTACGGTAAGCGATAGGTTGACATCCCAAACCGCTTCTGACACCGATCGAACCGAAATAAAAGAGAAACCGCAACAAAGAGCTCCCCCCCGCGGTTGAGGGACGTATTCGAATTACGTTCTTCACTCCTCCTCCTCTCCAAGCGTTCCGGACAACGAAAGCAACAGGGCTGGACACCTGATATGAGTCCCTTACTTCACCGATACTCCTCATCGCGGACAGTTTAACCTCTGTCTCGCCGCAGAATACGGGCGACAATCGGTTTTACTTACCAAACGACCCGATCCGACAGCTCAACAAAACGCCCGTCATGGTGGGAGGGCGGTGTACCCTTCTCGATTGTCATACAAAATGGTCGAATACTTGGTGACAGTGTGAACACACTGTTTCTCCAACTCCGCGGTTCAATTCTAAACTACTTTGCTTAAAAGTTTCTTTTAGCAATTTTTTTAGCGTCTAGTTTCTGAGTATTTTGATATTTAAGAAGAAGAAGAAGGAGAAATATGTTTTACTTCGTAGGTCAAATAATATTCGAATTGAAACTGACAGGATTTGGCGGATATCGCCATGAATCCGTTTCTGCCGGTAAGATTAGATGAAATTAAACTTATTCTTACCAAATTCAAATTTAGAAAATCGTACAAATTATTATCTAACACTAATTATTATAATTTAAATATTTTTCTCTTTTTGAGTTTTTCAGACTGATGGCTAGATACAGCTGATGTCTAGAATTAATGGAAGTTTATTTATATTCAGATACCAAATACTTTCTGTAGGCTCTGGGTCTCTCACGAATTTATGCACTAACATTGCTTTTTCTGATCCGTTTATGTATTTCCATTAAACCCTGTCCATCGGAAAACCCCTTTCAAAGTATCGATAGGTATTTATAAATATCGAGTATCGTTTCCAATATCAATTTTTCTAACTTGAACTGCAAAAAACCTAATCGTATCTACTTAAACAGAACAAAAGATAATCTTTGTTTTGATTTTTTGAACCTGTGAGAGGTATGGTAACAGCGACAGCAGGTACTATAGCCGTAATATAGCCTCCTACTGCTGCCTTCCTACTTCTTCTTATTCTTTTCCTGTTTTCCATCAACTATTAAAGCCACTATTCTTGTACATTCCAGATTCCATTACAAGTGTCCAAAGATTGGTTGGTGAGTTCTTTGACTAGTCAGAAAATCAACCAAAGAAAAATATTAAAACCAATTTTTTTAAGCCATACTATTGCCCATATAGGAGCGACCCCAGACCACAGGGACGAAACCCCCTTCTCCGATCACACAGGTTTGGGAATTTTTACTCACAATGATGACATCAAATAATCAATAGTAGGTAAATGACACATGAGTTTGACAAAAACCGCCATTGGGTATTTTTACCTACAAAACTTCTAGGTAAGTTTTTCCAGTTCACTAGTTGCGTACCTTTTTTTATGTACATCACGATTCTGGTGATGGCATGATCGAATTAACTATTAGATCACATTTGAATTGCATAAGACGCGTAAGTACCGCACCGTAATTAGGGTCCGTAATCAGGCCACTACCTGGAAGCAGAGGTCTTCAGAAAACCGCAGGGTCGCTCCTACGTGGGCAGGAGTATAGTGAGAAAACATTTGCCGATATTTCGAAATATCGGAATTGAAGTATCAATACTTGATATTATTGGAGGGCCCAAAATCGATACTCAACGGTAAAATATCGATGTTTTGAAGTATCGGGTATCGATACCCATCTCTAGTAGGATTCCCAATTATACGCAGACACGCAAAGTTACTATTTATGTGGTTACATGAATATGCATTTATCTGATGTGGCACTTTCGGGGGTTGAGAAAGTTTAAAGGTATGCTGGTGATAAATTAACTAAGGGACAGTTCAACTCAAGTTGTCTTCAACTCTAGGTCTGTAGTTAAAACCGGCGGGCGACAATTAAAAGTCGAAAGGTCAAAAGCCCCTTTTGACCTCCCGGAAGTTCTCAAACGGGGCCCGCCTTCCTGACAACGGCTCCCGCTAGGGAGGGGGAAAAGGGCGTTTACGGAATCGGTCGGAGGGAATGGGAACCAACAAAAGCCAAGGGAGCGACCAGCAGTTGTAGTTTAAGTTTAAGGGGCGAACAAAAACACGGATGAGCCGAAGAGATAAGTGAGAGGGGCGGCGGAGTTGATGGGAAGGACACAGAGAGAGTGATAAAGCGGGGGAGGAGAGAGATTAGTGTGATAGATAGACGCTAAATGAGCGATCGCAGGGCAGCGTTGGTTTGTCGTCCCGAGTCTAAGCTATCCGGTGCCTGTAGACCTCTCAGCACGGGGCGTGGCCGTAATGGGATTTTTATTCAATTAGATTGTAGCAGGTATTTCACAGTTTTCCAAACTTGTTTTCTTCCGGCAGATTGCTCGGTCGATAGAACGACCAGCATTTTAGCTTATCATTTGGCAATGTGGCACTCAGAGCTGTAGAGAGAGAATCAGAGCCCGGGGAAAAAGTTCCGAGCCACCTAAAAAAAAGCGTGTAGGAGCCACTATAACTGTTGGAGAAAATTGAGAACGATTGAGTTCTAAAGGTTTGTGTGTGAATATTCATTAATTCTGTATTAATACTTCCAAACCAAATTAAAATTAAACGAGGGAGCTTCGAATACTTTAAACCAGGGGTCTAAAAACTACGACCCGCGGAAAGATTTGATCGCGCCTCCCCGCCCGCGGACGCTAATGGAAATACACTGCCAAGGAGATGGCACAGTAGCTTCCTCGTTACATCCTTTATCATATGAGCTAAACTGAATCAAAATTGTGAAAGTTATACCTGTTTCAAGAATTTCACGTTAGCGCACGCGCAGAGCGTACCGCTGATTAAATTGAGATGATATTCGTATGGGACTTCTAAAGGCCTCATCCGCAAAGTCCCTCAAAATATGAGCTAAATTCATTCAAAATTGCGGAAGTTATGGCTGTAACAAGGAAATGCGGACAGACATGCTATGGCTAAGCAGATGAAAGTTCCTTTTAGGTTTTTTCGAGCTCCACCAAGTAATTGAAATTTTCGTGATTGAACAGGGGAAGCCTCTAATTTCTTGTTGATCTTAACGCATTAAATTTGAAACTGCAGGGCAAGAATTCTTTTGTTAACGACTTGTTTCAACTCGTGAAATCTTTCAGATTGAAACTTGTACTTACTTTCGAAAAAAAAGGGAAAAAAAAAACAGTTTCAGATCATTTTGAAACGTGCAACAATTTTTCCTCTGAAACAAGTATGCCGTTTCCCTCTCAGTATGCAGGATAAATTATTGCAAAACTACGTGAAGAATTTGAAATTGTTATTATTTCTTATTGAACAATGAAAAACTAATAATCATAGAATTAAAAAAATATATTCAATCACTGAACACTAGGTTTTGGTTCCTATATTAGGCCTGATTTTGAATTGGTCAAATTCGTCTAGGAGTGCTTGAAAATCCTGTTTTCAAGTGTATGACTTTCAAAATTTTCCATTTCTGAAAATTCAATTTTTAATATTTGTTATTGAACAATGAAAAAGTAATTATGGAATTTTAAAAAATACAATCACTGAAAACTAATTTTTTGTACCTTTGTTAGGCCTAATTTTGAATTGTCATGTTCGTCTAGGAGTGTTTTTAAAAACACACTGTTTTTAAGTGTCTAATTTTTATTATTTTCCTGGGGAGGGCCCCCGGGCCCCCTTCGGTTAGGGGACTAGCCCCCCAGACCTCCTCCACTTCACTATACGGCCCTTGTGGCAAATAGTTTGGAGACCCCTGCTTTAAACGACGGAAAATCCGGGGCCCTTACGCAGGCCGGGACCGGGGGGCATCGGGTCCACAAATGTTGTAATGATCATGTTGAAAAATTATAATTATCTTATCCAGGAAATGTACAACTAATAAATACTCATTGTTGAGACTGTATTGTCAGTGGACTGTATTAATTTTATAGTTACTTAGGTCGATGGTTTGGGCTCTGTAATCTTGTAGAGAATCCCCATGGTTTAACAGGTGAGTTGGAATGGCTGCAAGTAAATATTCCCCGTGAATCATTTCCTGATGGCTTGGGAATTGGATGATCAGAAAATGGATTATCATGGATGGAAAATGGAATTTCGGAATGTTATATTAACGCATGTGTGAGCTTTGGTTCAATTCCTGTGAAGTACCTCGTCCAGTACCTTTCCAGGATACTCACGCCTCTCACAATACATACGAATTGAACGATTAATGTTTAAAAATGGCATTGTTTTAATTGGTTTACCTCCAAACACAACTCAGTTCTTGCAGCCAATGAGCTGTATTTTGGTTCTTAGAGGAGAAATTGGAAAACCGAGGTGCACGAAACGCAAAAACAAACGGAAAGCAACTGTTTTCTTTGCCAGAAGAAGTTTTTTTTTTTTTTCAGTTAAATGGGATCATACTGAGACTTCGTATATTATTCAGTATGGTTTCAGGGCAAGTGGGCTCGTTCCCTGGAACATCCTGGAACCCTGGAATAAACATCAGGTATTTCATCCGAGATGTGGTACCTTCGGAATTTCTGAACCCGCTATCCCAAGAGTTCAGTCGCCGTTGGCTCTGGAAAATTTTGTTGATGAAGTCATCAGACAACTGTCAAGGGGATTCGGAAACATACAAGATTCATCACTTTCCATACTTGGGAGTTACAATTTTAATTTCGAATTATATCAGTAACAATACGTACAGAATTTCTGTTTTGATTAAAAAGTACATGTTAGACTGGAATTGTAGACCCAGTCTAGGAGAAATATTAGGGAGCACGAAAATTCCCTGGCAAATAAGAAAGTTCTCGAGGATAAATAGCGAGAATTTCCTTTCTATAGTGTCAATAATTAGTGCCTTCACCTTCATTCCCTATTTTTCTATTGATTGTTCCTAACTATAAGATAATTACCACATAAATACTTATTATAAAGTTTTTTAATTAATTTTACTAGTGTAACTTTATTTACTAACCAATAATTTTTTTCTTCTTTCATTTTAGAATACCGATTCAGCCACCTGAAAAACAAGAGAATGGAATGATTAAATCATCATCAACTTTTCAATTTCATTATAATTCAATTTTAATTTCATTTCGAATTCGATCATCATTAAATTTTAATGATGATTCACATTCGCAAAATCGGCTTTACAGGGTGTTTCATAAAGTACGCAGTTTTTAAAATAAGAATAAATCAGTCAAAATCGAAGCAAAATTCAAAATTTTAATTTAATTTCATTCAACATATACTTCGATTTAATGAAGAAAAATGATGTAATGCATATGTCCACCTCCACTTTCTAATAGAAAGTTTCTATACAGGCAGTCATCCGATCGTTGAAATTAACGATAACTCTTCCGCAGAAGTCTCTGTAGATTTCGCCGATTACCCGTTTAATTTTCATCTTCAGTTCGGTAATCGTTTGAGGTTTGTTCACGTAAACTTGTGACTCCACATATCCCCATAAAAAGAAGTCACAAGGTGTCACATGACCTCGGAGGCCGTTCTTGGTCGCCGCCGTTAAGTGAGATCAGACGCTCAGGGAATTTTTCACTAAGCAAAGTCTCCCGGGATGTGTGGCAGGTAGCTTAAATCATTTCATCAATTCCGTCATCCTCCATTTCTTCCAGAGCAGGCCACACAAAAGTGATCATTTCTCGATAACGATTGCCATTTACAGTAACTGATTTTCCATACGGAAAAACAACAAATATTCCGAACATTTCCAAAACGGAAAAATAACAAATAATCGAAGTGATAATAGATAACGAAAATGATAGAAACAGTGCTGGCAACCTTCAAACCAAAAAATCTCGAGCAATTAAAAAACTGCGTACATTGAAACACCCTACAGCTCCACTGTTTGGAAAATTACATTTGGGCTCTAGTTGGTAGTGAATTTTTGGTGACAATTTCTGTCACCCAGGAAGTGAAATAAAAGAGGTTCAATATCGAAAAATCGGAATATCGAAAACTTTCGAAATAGGTACCTAATATTAATGTTTTTATGATCGTCCCTTCAATAAATTGAATGATCCCGCTCGGACCGCTTTACGTTTATCAATTAATAGTTCGAACTTTTCCCGAACCAGAGAGTTGATACTTCAGCGAATCCTATTTCTCAGATAAGTTAGAAAGTGTTGCCTATTTTGACTCTTGTTTGTGGTCAAACCCTCGAGGTTACAACCTGTGTGAAGGAATAAGGCTGGAATTTTGAGCGATTTATCGTTTTTCTACCACATGACATATTAGAATTTAAGAACATTATTATGTCTCCATGCATTTTTTCGTGTAAAAGAACTTATGGCAGGACTAGGTACGGTTTTTATCCAAACTTCCGTTTAGCTTTTTCAGAAAAAATTCCGGATGGCGAACGGAAGGATTTTTCAAAATTTGATTTTCGGGTTTACTCATCTTGGAACATAAATCAATAGACTTTGAGGGAAGTTAAACATCTTTCTTACTGTTTGATTATTGAAAATTATAAACCAATATTGTGGCAGTTCCCGTCTCAACTTGCGTCTTGAGAGGGTGCGTATTCTCGCGACCTATTTGTCGAACGTTTTCTACTATGGCCTTAATTGGGAAGACCCTTACCTCAAACAATCGAGAAAGGAAATCCTATACACCATTAAGGGTAAATGGAGCCATAACGCCCCTAAATTGATATAATATCGAATTTGACGTCGCCAGCCCTTCGCCCTGAATTCTACGTCGAGTAGCTCGAGCGTGCTTGAATTATGTGCTGGAATTTATTCTCGGTAATCCACTCGACAAAGTTTTAGCGGGCTGTACCTGAAGGAACTTAGCGCCGTAGCGTCTCCAGACAGAAACCTAATTAAGCCCTTGTTCTACACTTTGTAATTATATTGGTCAATTATGACTTCTTGGTTTTCTAATTCTTATTCCCTTCCTCTTAGTTTTCAATTATACAACTAATTGACTTCTGAGCTTCACATTTTCATGGGGAATATTCCTACATTTATGTTTCGAGGGCAACGATTCCATTTCTGAAAGTCCCGTTTGAGGGCAAATTGTAACAACGTCCTTCACGAGAGCAAAACCGATTCAAGTCTCCAAATTTGAGCTTTTTATACTTTTGTAACTCATATTGGGTTTAACAGCAAAGCAGGCTAGTTCCCTGAGGGTTTGACCCACTCACGATGTAGATATTTTTCATTTTGGTTCATTATTCAATAATAAACGATTGTAATCGCTCTTGAAAAAAAAAATGTCTAACCCCCCCCCCTGAAAATTTCATGGTTTACGTTTCAAAGGGCGTAGAATCCGAATCTGCAATGAAAATGTTTCCGTCCGTCCGCCGTACACCGTACGCCGTACTCACGTTTTCTCCCAAACGGCTGGAGCAAAAAATCTGAAATTTTCAAGAAAAATCCATATTGGTCTTTAGCCAGCTCTCTCACTTAATTTCAAGTGCCACTTAACGGTTGTCAAAGTTTTGTAAAATCCCCACAAACCTCAAAAAAGTCAAGGCGGCCTAAATTAGGACTTTTATTTAAGAACTTTCCATGAGAAATCGAATGAGCCCCTCCCCAGGTCTGTAGCTCAAACCATTCCCGGTGTATGGCATGATCTTATGCTACCAACATCCGTCTTCGCATTGCTAAGTAAACTATCAAAACATAAATAAACTAAGTAAAACATTCGATGTGGGACCCGTAGTGCAGGGGTTTCGTGCGGGACTCACAACCCCAGGTCCTCGGTTTCGTTCGCGCGTTCGGCAGGAAAATTTTTGCCCCATATGAATATGGTATACAAACTTGGACACAACAGAAACGCTGCAAATTCTTTCACTGTGGTTTATTATTCAATTTTATTCATTTGGCTTGCGTTCATGATTTGAATTTCTACTAAGCTTTGGAGTGTGCGTGTTTTACAGGTGATAGAGCGATTATTGAATTTCAGGAGATATGCATAGAGCAAGTAAATCGGTTCTCAACCAAAATACCTATTTAGATTGATCAGTTGATTTGTGTGCCTCCTGAAGTTCAATAATCGCTCTATCACCTGTGAAAAACGCACACTCCAAAGCTTAGTAGAAATTCAAATCATGAACGCAAGCCAATTGAATGATAAACCCCAGTGAAAGAATTTGCTGCGTTTTAAAATTATCATTATGGGTCTGAACAATAAAATACCAAAAATGACATCAAAGAGAACTTTCTTTGGTTTATCCCAGTTTATCGCCTAACTCAAGTAAGAACTATTAAATAGTTCTTAGTTCTTCAGTTTTTTCATTTTATCGCAGTTTGCCCACTTTTTTTTTAGAAAATACAGGGTCAAGCATATTTTAGCTTGTGGAATCGCAGAGATTGATTTTGTTTATCTCCTAGAAAATAGGAATCACTGGATTAAGTGATGCGTGGTCTTAACGCAAGATGCTAGTTGATGAATTTAATTGGCAACGCGATAGGCAGCGAACTTGTTTGAAGCTTTTGTTTTACTTTGTTTACATTATTTCTGAAAAGGTAGCTGTAGTTAGAATGTAGTTTTTTTATTTAATTGTGAATTATTTCATCTAGTGATTTCCACTTGGGTCAACTTTAGCAGACAGGCTATGGCTATGCCTATTTTTACTTTCGAAATGTTGTTGATTACTGTTTTGTATGTGTATACATTTTTTAAATAAAGTAATTGTTCTTCTTCTTCTTCTTCCTCTGCTACTCAATAATTCAGGAGATTTGAAACAAAACTTAGGAAAGCGTCATTTCGATTATATCTTTCCAAACGAAGATACTTTTTGAGGGGGCTGGGGAGGTATCACCTGTGACGTGCTCCGTTTGCTTAACCGAACTAGGTCAACTTCCCTTTGATCGCCTATTTAGGTCTGTCTCATCCCCCTCCTCACGCACTTCATCGAACTACGCGACCCCCCAACTCATAAATTTCATTCTGAGATAATTCGTTTAATCAAAAGTTTACTGGGACAACCCTTCGTGATTCCAGGATTAAGAGCTCAGAGTTGAAGAACTTAGTGACGACTTTTCCATCTTCCAGGTTTTCGTTAACCGTTGATCTTGCAATCATAATTATTTAAATACGTCGCTAACATCCTCTAGGCAAGGTCATTGTTATCTTTGGGCAGAGTGGAGCCACTGCAGAGCTTTAAGCTACAAACTGATGACGTTTTCTGAATTCTGATGACGATGGTTTGTTGGATATTGGATGGAATGTCCTTCCTTGTTAGCAACAGGAACTGCATGGACCAACCGTCAGTTGAGTACAGATTAAATTTTTCTGGACTTCCAGCGTATAGATTCACAAAACAACGGAAATCAATTTGTCCTAGTTAATTTCACTTTACCAAATTAGGCAATCTACCCGGCGTAATTTTGAAAGGTGTACCATGCTAGTCGAACATTCGGTGGGGTATTTGGGGCTTATCTCGGACAACTTCTGTTCTACTCTTCGAGGAATTTTCCGTGAGAAATGAACTCTAGAAGCGAACCTTAAAGTTTGATGACACTGTCAACACTAAAATGCACCCATTGGCGCGATGTATGATGGCTCTTGTCACTCGGGACAAGTCCCGGAATCAATGTTATTTGCTCCATAACTAATTAGCAAACTTCCTGTGCGGTGGATCTCGATGCACTTAACTCGAAGGGAAATGATGAGGCCTATTCAGCTGCAGAGGGAGGATGTAATCAAGAGACGCTACAAGTGGATATGAAGTGCTGCAGAACTTTACATTGCGAACTGATAACGCTTTCTAAATTCTGGGAATGACGGTTTATTTATTTATGATACGGGCAAGCCCAATATTCAATGTTTAGTTGTTCGCGACAAGAAAACGGGGTTTTTACTATGAAATAATGTAAACGGTTTGTTGGATATTGGATGGATTGACCCTCCCCGTCAGCAACAGGAACTGCATGATCCAACCGACAGTTGAGTAAGGAGCAAATTTTCTCGATTTCCACAACGTTCACAGCATAGATTCACAATCCTACCCGGCGTAATTTTGAAAGGTGTACCAATACCAGTCGAACATTCGGTGCGGTCTTTGGGGCTTATCTTGGACAACTTCTGTTCTAATCTTCGAGAAATTTTTAGTGAGAAATGAACTCTAGAAGCGAACCTTGAAGTTTGATGACACTGTCAACACTAAAATGCACCCATTGACTGCGCGATGTATGATGGCTCTTGTCGCTCGGGACAAGTCCCGGAGTCAATGCTATCTGCTCCATAACCAATTAGCAAACCGATTACTGTACGGTGGATCTCGGTGCATTTTAACTCGAAGGGAAATTATGAGGCCGATTATGCTGCGAAGGGAGGATGTAATGAAGATGCGTTACAACTGGAAAATGGAATACCTACTGCGGACTACGTCACGGCTCTTAAGAGGATACGAATCTGTAATTGGCAGGCGCAGTATGATGAAAGGTCTTCGGTAAAGGGACAGTGCTATTATCATGTTCAGGCAGAAATAGCGAACAAGCGGTGGATGAAGAAAGATAGCACATGAAACGTTGGAAATGGAAACTACCCCACTACATGGAGCATAAACTCTGTGGCTTACGGTAATGGCAGGTGGTTTTCCTGCTCGGCCTCTAAGTATTAAGTCATCAAAGTAAACTGCAAGGCAGATTTGATGACAATAGACGAAAAAAATTTGCCAAAGAGAGACCTGTTGGCAAAGAGCTCCCAAGTATCGATAACTAAGATGTATAGGGAATTGAAATGTTTCGAATAATCATGAACAATTATCAATTTTCACATGGTGAAAAAATTAACCTGTTATAAGGACTCACGAAACAAAAAACTGTCGCGGGACATGTTTTTACTTTTGAGGACGTCCCTCTGAGGCAAAGCTTCGTCATCAGAGAGCCTATTAGAATTGATCCAGAAGGGTGCAGAATGACCCAAACATAAGAAAAACGTAACTGCATACACGGCCGTTTTAAACCTTTATAAGACAGAATCCGTTTAAACAAAACCTGCTAATTCTTTCACTGGGGTTTATTATTCAATTGGCTTACGTTCATGATTTGAATTTCTAATAAGCTTTGGAGTGTGCGTGTTTCACAGGATAGAGCGATTATTGAATTTCAGGAGATATGCATGGAGCACGTAAATCTGTTCTCAACCAAAATACCTATTTGGATTGATCAGTTGATCATATTTGTGTGCCTCCTGAAATTCAATAATCGCTCTATCCTGTGAAACACGCACACTCCAAAGCTTAGTAGAAATTCAAATCATGAGCGCAAGCCAATTGAATGATAAACCCCAGTGAAAGAATTTGCAGCGTTTTTTTTTTTATTGAACCTCAATACCCCCCCCCCACAATAAAAACATCTATAATTTATCAAGTCCTTTAGCACTCGTATTGCGTTAAAACTTCCCCAAATCCATTTATAAACGATGTAGCCAAAGGTAGACTGATGTAGAGGAGGCACACAAATATCATCAACTGATCAATCCAAATAGGTGTTTTGGTTGAGAACAGATTTACGTGGTCTATGCATATCTCCTGAAATTCAATAATCGCTCTATCCTGTGAAACACGCACACTTTGCTTAGTAGAAATTCAAATCATGAATCATTGAATAATAAACCAAAGTGAAAGAATTTGCAGCGTTTTTGGTACCAAAATCGGACTTATAATTTGAAAATTAATAGCTCCTGTTACTAATCAAACTGTGAGGCTATTACAGATTTAAGATAAGTTATATTTTGAAAGGAAGTTCGACAAATACAGTTTGTTGTCAAGGCCAAACGTTCCAAGTATACTTTCAAGTTGTTAGTAATTGTTTTCGTTTCAATTTACACAAATCGGTTACACGAAAAAAAAACACGAGTTATGGATGACAAACCCTTTTACAAGCCTTCATATGAGTGCGGCGCTCTCCTGGTTGTGTGACTCCCTAAGGCGCGCAAGCCATTAGGTTAATGGTGATAAATCGTTATTTCTACCCTATTTTAATTTTTTTCTGTTTTCGATCCCGATTTTAGCCTAACAAACCTCACTTGTGCAATAAATATCGGACATTTTTTGTTCGATTAAAAGCTTATGTAGTTTTTTAAAATATTCATGAGCGTTCATGATTACGTTTATTACTGTGATCATATAAAGAACGGATATAGAGACGCCCCTGTGATTCTTGCATTAGGTAAATACCAATGTGGTTCTAAACCTGACCCAGTAGATATAGAATCACTCAAGGAGTTTACAGATTTTACCATAGGTAAATGTTGTTCGCCATGAATCAGGACATCGTGGTTCCCACCTTCTCTTTCTTGAAACATCCTGGGCAATCGGTGTTACGTAGAACTGTAATTGGTGTCGTATGATCATGCGAACGTTCTGAAGTACTTAAGATATGATAGAAAGCAATTACCTATTGCAAACTGGCATATCTATAAATCTACGTTCAGAAGTGGAAGTCTTTCCCGTAACCTTATAATCCTATTGAATTCAATTAAATTTCGTCTTGGAAATATCCATCACTTTCCACTCGAGGATACTGGTGTTCTCATTCCGTTGTCGAACATTCTGAAGAATAAGATCGTTTCTGCTGTCCTTTGTGCTGACCCTTTCAGTTTTTCCGGCAAAGTTTGATTTTCTTTTAAATTATCTACATTTTCCATGAGTAAGATTATTTTCAATAGCACAGCACGTACAGAATTCAAGACAGCTGTCCATGTTCAACGCCTTCAAGTGGAAGAGGCGACTGTATTGTTCCAGTGAATTGCAAAGTGACTTCGGCTTGATTATTTTTTGGCAGCCTGCCACTTCTCCTCCCTTATAGTTAATATAGGGACCGTCGTTCCCGAGAAACTTTTTTCAGTTTTCATTCGAAATGTGTAGATGAAAGCGTGGAATCGATTACTCCAAAAATCCCTTTTCAAACTCGTGTTGTCTCCCATGTTATTAAAAATTCAGCAGGCCGTCAGGGTCGCAACATCTATTTTTGCGATTATCGCCCTCACGTTCATTATCGATTCGCTGCCTAAATTTAATCCATCGAAACTCTACAGAGTGGAATTCAGCTACTTGGACCATACATTGAGAAATTATATTCCATTTATCATTAATGAAATAATCGAAATAACTTGATTGAAACTGAATTGTTGATCAGTTATCTTAATGAATATTAGATCATGTAATAAACGGACTGAAACACTCGCGACGAAGTTGTGGGAGCCCATTTCAATAAAGACGGAGTAAAATAGAACGCTGTCTATATTTCCACGAAAATAATGAGTTACACAGTTGAATCGAATTTCGAAGGTCAAGAACCATCAGTAACAAACATGATCTGAAAGTGCGTCATAGATAGCACATCTTATTTAGGATCAAGCGAAAGGAGATTGAATCCTATTGGCTCAAGGAAAGTGAAAGGGGCGGGGAGGACCAACCAATGCCACTCAACGCTTACAAAGTGAAAGGGGCACAAACAGTAAACTTATTACAAGAATGAACCCCATAACGGTGAAATATTTGGAGGAATGACATCATTTAAACATTTTCCTGGCCTGCCACTCTTAACAATTTCGAATTTTTCTAGCACATCCAACATACCTCTCTTTGGGCAAAAGTGAGGAAATTCTACATATTGCCTGTTTGTCAGATCAAAACTAAAGCTACGATTGGACTTATTCAGATGACTTGCAAAGGTCCCTGAAATCCTTTTCATGCCCTTTCGTTCGTTCCCTAAATTTCCTACCAGTTCGACCACATTAGTCAAGCCCACATGAACATTTTAGTTATTTTTAATAAACTCCATTTTTATCCTGAACGTTAATATTATCCTTAACCGAATACAAAGAAGCTTTGAGATTATTTTTATTCTTGAACCCAACTTTGAAACCTCTGGATGACAGCATTTTTACCAATTTTATCAGGAATTTTCCCGTAATAAGGTGTATTAATCCACTTTTACTCTTCCAACACAATTTCTCTACCTAATTTACACACCCCTTACCTACTCTTTTTCCTAAGAACATTCCAAATGGAATCAACAATTTCTCCCCCATATTCATTACTTACGGCTATACTTTTAATAACAGATTTTTCTTTCTATACATTTTGATCATTCATTGGTATGGACAGTGTCCTGTTGATCATACTATGGAAAGCGGCATGTTTATGAACTAAAGGCTGATTTGAAGTGCTACGAATAGTTAATCACTATAAGTATTTTTTCTATAAATGGGGAAATCATGTTTTTTGTTAATCAATTAGATGGACAAGTCGAGAAATTAAACTTATTTCCGCCCAATTCACGGCTGAATTTGATGAAAGGATCCAAATTGTTGATTTTCTCCTGAAAGGAATTTAGTTATCTCTCGGTTACTATCCATAAAAATAATGACGTCATCTACGTATATATACCAATACAAAACTTTACTTGATTTAAATTTTCGAAAGATTTGTTTTTCAAGACGACCCTTGTAAATATCCGCAAGTAAAGGAGAGGGTGAAACCCATCGCTACCCCAGATTGAGTAATTCACCCTCGAAGAAAATAATTCTGATCCATATTTACAGACATCAAAGAACAGGGTTCATTTTTTCAAAAACATCGAGATTGGAATCATGGATAAGTCTTTGCACATATCTGCACCGATATTGAGCCTTTAAAAGATGTGCTACCTGTGATGTACTTACAGTTCGTGTTCGTCAGATGACGAACAAACCGTCGAAATCGATTTAACCCAAATAACGGTATTTTGGTTGTGGCAGATTTACATGTTCTAATTATATTGAGAATTAATGATTCTGATCCATACAAACAGACATCAACGAACAGGGTTCATTTTTTGTCAAAAAACATCGAGATTGGAATTGGATAAGTCCTAGAAATTGGTTCTACTGAACAAAATCTGTTTGAGACACGTGGCCACATGATAATTAAGGAGATGGGTGATGCCTTCTATAAACAGAAAAAATTGTTCATTCTTTTGATAAATTTTAGGCAATGGATATGGATAGGTCCATTAACCACATCTTTGACCTCCTGCACCGATATTGAGCCTATAAAAGATGTGCTACCTGTGATGTACTTACAGTTCGTGTTCGTCAGATGACGAACAAACCGTCGAAATCGATTTAACTCATTATTTCCGTTGAAATATAGACGACGTTCTATTTTGCTCCGTTCTTATTTTTATTCACATAATTAAGTCGATTAATGAGGTATGTTTTGAAATAACCGGTGGATTGAAGAGCTTTCCTATTCAATCTTACCCTACCGCTAAATGATGTCTTCTAAATGCGTGACACAGACTGGATCCACCGAATCAGCGTTAATTAACCCGTTAGCTACACCCAATCAACATAGATTTACCGTTCACCATCATTTATGTACTTAGCTTCTCAGTATATTAAGGTCACGATAACATTGGGTTCACTTTTGTGAAATTGAATAATTTGATGGTTTCAATGCGACTTCTCTCCCTCGTACGAACGTATCGTGATATGAACAGTAATTGTAGCGATATAAACTTCATTACCAAGTAACAACAACGTGGAGTAACATTTTTAGGGGTCTCTATCGGTGACGACGTTTGGCTACTGATTTCCAATCTATATAAAAGTACAACCATCAGAAGCCAGTCAACTCCAATTAATTGATTAATTAAAATAAATCACATTTAATTAATTATTTAATTAAAATTTTTAACGACGCCATTCCCTTATTTCGTGATCTTAAAATGGGGGAGATAGGGATCGGTTGCAAAAAGCTACGATTCACGTATAAAGTTCAGTGCTATTAACAAAATTAAGAATGTTTAAATTGTATATAATATATATACAATTAAATTGTATACATATTGTTTATAATTGTTATTGTATATAATATATACAATATTAAAATTTTTTTTAAACCCTTATAACTAATGGATCTTTTTTGTTGAAATAATAATATTATTATTATTTAAACAAGAAAGATTCATTAGTTATAAGGGTTTTAAATAACCTCAGGGTCTTTAAATAAAGCGGTCAATCAATTAACCAACTAGGGCCTACATTCAGGGGGAGAACTACTTTATTCATAAAATCGTAAATTATAGAGTTGGGTATAATTTAGAGGATTAAATTTTACATACCACAAATGATGAATAGATACCTACGTGAAAAATCACATGGGGTGTCTGTAGGTGAACCTATTTTATATAGGAACGCTTTTTTTTCGTTGGAAAAATGCAAAACAATTTGATCAATATCTATCAAAGTACACGAAGAAAAACTGGAAAACTGTTATCACCACTCGGAGAATCCCAACTTTCCCGCGCAACGTCAACCCGTACAAAAAAAGGCTTTTCGTATTCATGAAACAAGTTTCTTCTCTCAAGTTCCTGTTTCCAATATCAACGAAAAATATTGTCCCGGCGAAAGAAAAATATTATCGCTTGAACTTACTCCGCTCACCTGACGGAGCGGAGCTGTGACGTTTCCAAGGAAAAATTATCGTCCGAAATTAATTTTTTTTTAAAGTCAGCCCAGTTGACAGTTGGCGAAAAAGAAAGCAAACGCCAAAAAATAGCTGAAAAGGAGTTGAAAAAAAAACTGTTTCTTTGAAGGACTGGATTTTTTCGCCCCTTTCAGAAAACATCGAATAAATTTTCTCCTTTTCAAAAGAAGAAATAGAATCAGGAATTGATTGGAAAGCCGGTTATGAAGGAATAGGAGGCGTTATTCATACCGAGTAAAATCCTTGAAAACACGGTATTTTTCTCAAGTGTCGGAGGAGGGTTTGAAAAAAGAAAAAAAAATGAAAGGAGATTCCATTATCCAATTGTCAATTTCTCGTCTTGACAATTTTCTTGAAGGCTCGAGGTGATGCTGAAGTTCGGGCCGACGTTGAGAAAAAAATGAGACGAGGTCCTCATCTCTGATAGACTTGAAAAACTGCAAGTCAGTACGTGAAGGTTCCCTTTAAATTAACCCACAAAAGGCAAAAAACTCTCAAAACGCTGCAAATTCTTTCACTGGGGTTTATTATTAAATTGGCTTGCGTTCATGATTTGAATTTCTACTAAGCTTTGGAGTGCGTGTTTCACAGGATAGAGCGATTATTGAATTTCAGAAGGCACACAAATATGATCAACTGATCAATCCAAATAGGTATTTTGGTTGAGAACAGATTTACGTGCTCCATGGTGTTTTGGTTGAGAACCGATTTACGTGGTCTATTCATATCTCCTGAAATTCAATAATCGCTCTATCACCTGTAAAAAACGCACACTCCAAAGCTTAGTAGAAGTTCAAATCTGAATGCAAGCCAATTGAATAATAAACCGCAGTGAAAGAATTTGCAGTGTGCGTGTTTCACAGGTGATAGAGCGATTATTGAATTGCAGAGGCACACAAATATGATTAACTGATCAATCCAACTAGGTATTTTGGTTGAGAACAGATTTACGTGCTCTATGCATATCTCCTGAAATTCAGTAATCGCTCTATCGACTGTGAAACACACACATTCCGAAGCTTAGTACAGATTCAAATCATGAACGCAAGCCAATTGAATAATAAACCCCAGAGAAAGAATACTTATTTACCCCACTAATAATGTTGAATAATATTTACCTATATATCATCAGCGTTTCATGCATATCAGAATGCTTCAACCCGTGTATCGGCTATAAACTACAAGTATCAACATCGGCTACCACTCCAGTATCCACATTCACCACAACTCGACGCTATCGGCATCACTAGGTTACAAACAAACAATAATAAATCAAAATACGCAAATGTTGGCACCATAAATCGAGCCATACATCGGGAATGGTTTTCAGGAGATATGCACGGAGCACGTAAATCTGTTCTCAACCAAAATACCTATTTGGATTGATCAGTTGATCATATTTGTGTGCCTCCTGAAATTCAATAATCGCTCTATCACCTGTGAAACACGCACACCCCAAAGCTTAGTAGAAATTCAAATCATGAACGCAAGCCAATTGAATAATAAACCCCAGTGAATGAATTTGCAGCGTTTTTTGTTTGACTTTCCGCCCTTTTGACTAGAAGCGTCTACCAACACCGTATTCAACTCTGTTCGGTACAGATCTTCCTCCCTCGCTATATTGCTCATTTATTAAAATACGATATTTTTTGTGAGTAATTCCATAAGCAGAAAAGGAGACGAGTGCGATTGTCCTTGAAAGGGTTACATAAAGCGAAGCCTTGTCAAAAAGGGATACTTATAAGCGTCCTTACAAGGTCTGCGTCCTTTTTAGGTGCCTCAAAAGGGGTACATGTACCCCGAAAAAGGGTTGAATACACCCCAAAGGGTTGAATGTATGTTTTGAAGGTATGTACCCCCAAAACGCTGGTTGATGTACTACGATAGTACAGATTTAACCAGCTGTTCTAATAAGCAAATCAATGCTCAAACATGATGACTCCTCCAACAACCAGTATATCTGACCCTTACTAAGTAAGGTCAGATCTTGGAGATCTTTCTCGTGAAAAGGTGTCCACGTCCGGTAATTAAGAGAGTTCCTTGAATTAAAGGATTTTGACAACTTGAATCCAATGTGGCTAAACCGGAACTAACACCCAAAAAGATGCCCCGTAATTAGAGTTGTCCGAGAACGGAGAATTCACTGTACTTTGCATATGTACTGTAAATTGTACAAAGCTAGGCACGAACCTTAAATCGACACGGTCTTCTGTCTCGCGTTTCTTTCAAAATCAATTAATATTTGGCAATAATCATCCGTCTGAATTACACCTTACCAGAATCGCGTATATTGCATTCCATTGGACACAATCTCAAGTTCTACCATTCTTAACAAAATGGAATCTTCAAAAAGAGGATCCTTCCATAACACAGAGCTGTACTAGTACACAATTGTATATCGTTCTTCATAAGTCATTCTTCTGTTGCAGGTAAATACATCATCTATGATCGGTGATAATCGCTGGACGTTTCCAAAGGTAAGGGAATTAAGATTAAAAGGACTGGGGCATCGTGAAATTGTCCTTTTTCACCGCCGCGAGCCTTAGAGCCGAGAAGAAGCCGAGTGATAGATGAAACACTTCATCATACTTAAGGTCGCTCGTATTGCGGATTAAGCACTTTTTCAATCTCTGACAACCGAGATTAGCAGATCGGTGCAGGTATTTTATACCAGCGGTTGTCAAAAGGTAGTCTAAAACCTTGTAGCAATCTTTATTTCATTTTTATTTTCTGAACTTGAGCGGAAAAGTTCCGAAAAAGTCCACTTTGGCGTGAAAACTCTCAACAGTCAAACTTTCGTGAAAAGGAAGAAAAATCACGGCTTCCAAAATTTGGTAGAGAATTAATATTGTCAACAAAGTTTTAAAAATCAAATGAATTGGACCAACCATTCATGTAGGGGGCGGGAAGTTTTTACGATTGTTTTGATGCCATTTCTTACTAGTTATTGTTGTAGAATTAATTACTTGTATTGGTTTATTATTCAATAATAAACCATTGTAATCGCTCTGGGAAAAAAAATTCTAAGCCCCCCTGAAAATTTCATGGTTTACGTTTCAAAGGGTTTAGAATCCGAATCTGCAATAAAAAACGCTGCAAATTCTTTCACTGGGGTTTATTATTCAATTTCATTCATTTGGCTTGCATTCATGATTAGAATTTCTACGAAGCTTTGGAGTGTACGTGTTTCACAGGTGATGAACCGATTATTGAATTTCAGAGATATGCATAGAGTGCTGTAAAACACGCACACTCCAAAGCTTAGTAGAAATTCAAATCATGAACGCAAGCCAATTGAATAATAAACCCCATTGAAAGAATTTACAGCGTTTTTTTTATGGTTATCAGAATGCTTCAACCCGTGTATCGGCTACAAAGCCGTTTAGGAGTTCACTCCAGTATCCACATTACTACATCATACGTCACTAGGTTACTGATATCAACACAAAAACAATAATAAACCAAAAAAATAACGCAATTGTAACTTGGCACCATAAATCGGGAATGGTTTGAGTTACCTATTTATAAAAGTTCTTCAAAGTCATTGAAGGTTTTGCAGGTTTTACAAACATTGACATCTAAAAGGTGGCTTAAATGAGAATTTCGTTTCGAAACCAAATATAAATAATAATATAAGGAAAAGTTTAAACCCAAATAGTCACTGTTTCTGATGGTTTTCGCTTACATTATTGCTATTATTCTTATTATTCACACGAACCTGATCACGCACACTCCAAAGCTTAGTATAAATCGCAAGCCAATTGAATAATGAACCCCGGTAAAAGAATTTGCAGCGTTTTTTTTTTTAATATCTGAATGCAAATTACAAAGCCGTTTAAGTTCACTCCAGTATCCACATTACCACATCACTACACTAGATAACTGATATCAAACAGCTGATTAACTGATCAATCCAAATCATTTTGAGAACAGAAGTTCTATGCAATTTCCTGAACTTCAATAATCGCTCTATCCTGTGAAACACGCACTCCAAAGCTTTGTGGAAATTAAAATCATGAAAGCAAGTCAATTGAATAATAAACCCCAGTGAAAGAATTCGCAGCGATCTTATTGAACCCCCCACAATAAAAACATCTATAATTTATCAAGTCCTTTAGCACTCGTATTGCGTTAAAACTTCCCCAAATCCAAATTTAAACGATGTAGCCAAAGGTAAACTGATGTAGAGGAGGCACACAAATATCATCAACTGATCAATCCAAATAGGTGTTTTGGTTGAGAACCGATTTACGTGCTCTATGCATATCTCCTGAAATTCAATAATCGCTCTACCTGTTGAACAAGCACTCCAAAGCTTAGTAGAAATTCAAATTATGAATGCATGCCATATGAATGAAATTGATCAATACACCCCAGTGAAAGAATTTGCAGCGTTTTGTAATAAGTACCATTTTATTTAAAAAAATTTCTGCCCATAACTCTTTCATTCAATTTTTCAATGTGGCAACGTGAATTTGACATTTCGAGCGAAGTAGTGTTCTACAACGAAGGTACTATTCCTCCTTGTCAATATAAATGTGTGAATGTAATTAGGAAGAAAAGTACAAGGCAAACGTTCAACAAAAATATGGAAACGAATAAATGGTAGATTTAAGACTGGAACGGCTTATTTGTAGAATTCAGTATAATCAAAGGCAAACTAACATTTCATAAGCAATTGTATTGTTGTGGTTTTACAAAGTTTTAGAAACGCTACAACATATTTAACGGCAGTGAACAGAGCACATCGTACTTTATAAAAAGTATACAGTTAATATTCAAATATTCTTTCTCAAAGTCCACTTGCTTAAATCCTTAACTTGGAATAACTAATGAAGTGGTTCAAGTTATAAACGGGTTTCTGACAGTAATACGGTACGGTAATTGCGTGGGATTATCGGCACTATTTGATATTCTAAACTCCGTTGACTCGAAACCAACGATCACTGAGGGACTAAATTAGTAGTGTTGGTAAACCTCATGAGCTCAAAAGGGTTCCATCCAATTTCAACCCGCAGGACAATAGCGGTGAAGGAGAATCAACTCCAGTAATCGATATAAAATACGACTCAAAAGTACGGAGTCACAACTTCGCATATTGAGCAGACAACAGAGGAGAACTTGTTCAATTCACAGTCCTGTTCATTAGACAACGTTTGTTACGTGACTTTCCCTCGTTGTAGGTATGTTTCATAACGGAGGCTCCACGCCTCGTCCCACGTGGACGACCGAAGGGCGCGATCGAGCGACCTCAAGTCGCGCAGGCACATCTCTGCAGTGTCCACAGCGATGGTAGCTTTATGTAAAATAACAAACTCTCGAGCGAGACATTTTTTTATATATATTTTTATTGTAACAACTGTAAAGAATATAATACATCTACGAACTTAACATTAATTAACCTGGTTAACTTTTGGTGGTTCATAGATCACTATCTACCTCCACTATACAGTTCACAGTACTAGCGATTCATAACTAGGTTCAAGGGTTTGGTCCTCTTCAGTCGTCGCACTTCATCGCTGTAGTCCAGGAGTAAAATGGCTTTGACGTTGATGTGATTGTGGAGCAGATTTTCGTTATCCACAGCTCTTTTTCTTATAACCTCGTCGAACATCTCAACCTACATATCGCGATGCAGATCATTTGTTCAAATATAAATACCACGGGACATTTTTCATTTTTTCTCCGATATGGGATGGGAGGACCAGGGGGTCACTGAGACCACTTTGATCTATCGTGACACTTTCCCAGTTTTACGTCAGAATCTTTTTAATGGACTCTTCATTTACGAAGTGAAGGAGGTTTTCAGGTGTTTCCTTGGCTATATCGGCCGAAATCCCTTTCCAAAATGCCGGAATCTTATCGAAGCAACAGCAGGACAGTCGCAGAGTACGTGTTCAGCTGTCTCCGCTTCTTCACAACAGAGCCGGCATTCCTCGCCTTACCCATTCTGTTAAGGTGGTACCTTGGAGGACAGTGGCCTGTGAGGAGTCCCACAAGTATGCTAAGGTCTGAACGCCTCAGTGACAATAGGGAGTGTGCGCGTTTCTTTGAGATTGCAACGAACCGATTGGCTTGCCTCTGCTTAGGAGTGTCTTGCCAATATGTTGTTCGAGTCTTGTACTCCCATTTTTGGACCTTTTGATTATATAAATCAAAAGTCCAGAAAAGTTATATAAACTTTTGGTAACCCCTAGTTGAAGTTCAGATCCGATTGGGCTGGTCTCTGATCCCTTTTTAGCTAGTCCATCAGCTTCTTCGTTACCTTCTATTCATTAACGACCTGGTACCCAAAGCCACGTCAATTTGTTGCCGTGGGCTGCAGCCTTGAGTGAGGTGAGGCGACTCCAGGTCAGCTTTGATGTTATTGAGCAGACAGAAATGGCCTTTAATACCGCCTGGCTGTCTGATAGTACGCAAATTCTTGCACCTTCGAGTCGTTTCCTAGCATTTACTGTGCTTCCCAGAATTTTGATCTGGACTGTTTGGATGATTTTGACGTTACTCCTTTTGGTGCAGCCCCATAAAGGACAGCCGTAGGCCCATATTGGTTTGATCACTTGCTCATATAGTAGTATTTTATTGTTGACTGGAAGCTGTGAGATATGAAGGAGCCAAAAAAGGTTTTGAGAAAACGAATGAATTAATAAAAATATTTTTATAGGTCCAAAAAAGAAGATGACACAGCAGCTTCCTCGTTACATCCTTTATCATGTGAGCTAAATGTGTGTTCACTGAGTCCTGCAACTCCGCAGTGGCTTGTTCTATGGTATTTCCTGTTGATAGGATTGCTGTGTCATCTGCAAACGTAGCTGTGACAATCGTTTGCATGGTTTTGGAAGGTCCCTTGTGAACAGCAGGTACAGGACTGGCCCAAGTACACTGCCCTGCGGCTATTTTTCTTAGTCCGGAGTATTCATCTTCATGTTTCGCTCTAAAGCCCCTTTCTGAGAGGTACGACTTAATCAGTAGATAATGCTGCTGTAGGAGATCCTTATGGATCTTTGCTACAAGTCCATCATGCTAAACTACAACAAAAACTTGGAAAACGTCGAGCGATACATAAAACTGGGAGGGGGGCTTGTTTATGTCAGGTAGTGCAAGGTGGTCTCATAAGAGACCAGTAACTCGCCGGCCATCGTCCGCTCATGTTTGCGTATGCCACCTTTCTTCCCACGTTCAAATATGATTCAACATCCCCCTCCGCTGTCTTGCCATATCCTAGTGAAATCCACCCATAATACTATTTTCCTTTTTCTCAAGAAATACGAAGATCAAGGTGTCCAATCATATATTTGTTTTCGTTGGCTTGGGTGGTCGTTTTTGTAAAATCCCTAAAAACCACAAAAAAAGTCAAGGCGGCCAAGTAACTTTGGACTTTTTTTGAAGAACTTTCCATGAGGAATCGAATGAGCCCATCCCCAGGTCCATAGCTCAAACCATTCCCGATGAATGGCCCGACTTATGGTGCCAACATTTGCATCCACATTAACTACATTACTAGGTTACTACAATCAAAACAAACACAAGATTCCTGCTTAACCGTTTGGCCGATCCCCAATGACCCGTCTTGGATGCGAACTTCGAATCTTCTTGCTTTTACCCTTTCCTAAATACTTTTCATTTCTTCAGACCAAGCATGTCCCCCGTCTTTCAACTCGGCCACTGTTTTGCCTCGGTGGTGCTTATTAAATGGTGCCCGTCGATTCATCTCCTGTTCCTCATCCTCTGCTTCGGACCTTCCAATCATGGCCATCGGAGTCTCAGGCTTGTTTCACTGGAAGTGTGATTCTCAGTTTTCGATTCTATAATAAATTGAAACGAGTGAACAATATCAGTGATTATTGACTTGTGTTGATACTTGACATACATGCGGACTACACATTTTATTTAACCCTCAAGATTGGGAAAGTAAAAACAAGGTGTTGGAGGTAGTGGGAGATTCTCGGGATTGGGGGAAGTTCATTCGGGGCCCGCGCCGTAAGGGAAGTTTGACACTAACCCGCAACAATCGTAAGCCCGTAGACAGGTTGGCTTTTACTGGGTAAAGTTTACATTGGAAGGTGGAAGGTTGGTAAGATGGTAGGAGCGTGGAATCTCATGAAAACTTTGTGGATGTTTTTCTCCTAATAAGGGATGAGAGAACTAAGCACCGCTCTCATTTCGAGGAAGCCAAGAACGGTGAGTCGTGCGGTTGTAAATCTGAACTCGGGCCAAGAATAAATCCAAGTCTGCAACCGCTAACGTTTCTACTTTCTGAACAACCAAAAGGACAAAATGAAGTTGATAGGGAGCTAGATAACGTATGTCACAACTGTCGCTCAACCCCAAGGATACAATTTAAGGATTGGGATAACAAGAGGATCAAAGTGATTATAGTGATTTATTATTCTACGTTCCTGTAATACATGCATTTTTATATTCATCAAATAAAGAGTTATACAGTATAACACTTGGTATTCTTACGTATCAATATCAGCTATTTAATCACAATAATAATAATATTGGTAAAGGTATAAATTAAATGCGGTAACCAGAATGCTGCAGTCGAGTGGTCTCAGTAGTCCCTCACGTAAAGGTAGTCGCTTAGGAATACTGTACAAGATTAAAATATGGCAGTCACTATGTCAGTTCCCGAAGAAATTTCGGAAAAAAAGCTGCAAATTCTTTCACTGGGGTTTATTATTCAATTGGCTTGCGTTCATGATTTGAATTTATACTAAGCTTTGGAGTGTGCATGTTTCACAGGTGATAGAGCGATTGTTGAATTTCAGGAGGCACACAAATATGATCAACTGATCAATCCAAATAGGTATTTTGGTTGAGAACCGATTTAAGTGCTCTATGCATATCTCCTGAAATTCAATAATCGCTCTATCACCTGTGGAACACGCACACTCCAAAGCTTAGTAGAAAATCAAATCATGAATCATTGAACAATAAAACCCAGTGAGAGAATTCGCAGCGTTTCTTTTCAAGAGCGATTACAATTGGAAAATATTCTATTTGAAAATTTTAAATTTCGTAAGACGGAGCATGCATTTCAGAATGCTTCAACCCGTGTATCGGCTATCAACCCTTTTAGGAGTTCACTCCAGTATCCACGCTCACTACATCACTAGGTTACTGCAATCAAAACAAAAACAATAATAAACCATAATAACGCAAATGTTGGCAGAATAAATCGGACCATACATCAGGAGTGGTTTGAGCTACAGACCTTGGGAAGGGCTCATTCGATTCCTCGTGGAAAGTTCTTCAAAAAGAGTCCAAATTTAGGCCGCCTAGACTTTTTTGAGGTTTTTAGGGATTTTACAAAACTTTGGCAACCCTTAAAGAGCACTTTAAATTAAGTGAGAGTGCTAAAGAACTGGGGCGTTGTCGGACCAAGATGGATTTTTCCTGAAAATTTCAGATTTTTTGCTCCAGCCGTTTGGAGAAATCGTGCGTACGGCGGACGGACGGAACAATTTGTATTGCAGATTTGGATTCTACACCCTTTGAAACGTAAACCATGATATTTTCAGGTGGGTTAGAATTTTTTTTTTTTTTTTTTTTTTTTTTTTTCAAGGGCGATTACAATGGTTTGTTATTGAATAATAAACCAAAATTGATGGAGAGAATCATTAAACCGGTATATAAGTATGAATAAAATTATTCCCTAATTAAGTTTGTTGGTTGTTTGTGTGGTGTGGTTTTATAGTTTCTACCGAGAAACTCCTCTTGGTATAGTACCTACAGGTCCCCAACAGCCTGAATTTCTTGAAAATACAGCGAAGGCACGAGCGTCGTGATGAATTAATTGTCAGACATTTATCATTCAAGTAAACGGGGAAAGGGGGATGATCCCTGAAAATTAATTTTTCCGAGGAGAATAAATTCATTTGTCGTTTCGTTAGGGCTCCCTTGTTTCTGCCGAGCGACTGGTTCCATCTCGCGTTTTCACAGTGTGCTAAATACGAATAAACTTTCAGAACGAGTGCAAATATTGTGGGAATTGTATGTTGTAACATCACTGAAGGTCAAAGGCTTGGTATTTGGTACACAAATGGCCTTGGTACGTGAGCGTGCGTTGTAGGGATGAGCTAAACAGTTATTTTCCAATAACTAGTTACCCAGTTATTGCGATCCAACAGTAACCGGTTACTTCAGTAACTCGTTTATCACTCACATCAACGATGGAATGTTGAGAAGTACGTAACGAATTTTCTTACCTTACAAGTTCTGTATACCCACTCAGTATTCTCTGCTGTGAGATATGAAGGATCCAAGAAAGGTATTGAGCAAAAGATAATGAATGAATACAACTGATAAAACATTCGTATTGGTTCAAAGAAGAAGAAATATGAAGAAAATTCAAAATATATGCAAAATTATTCATACAACAACAATATCACATCTAGATATATAAAAATTATAACTGTGTTCGACTGAACTAGCTTTTAAAAACATTTTTTTAAATTTTTCTGAACAAGAACACAGGACGGTGCTACGGCACGCAACGTCACACACAACAACTAGGGAACTGACTTGCGAAGCCTGGTCGCGTTCGTTTTATCATGTGCGGTGCTGAGTTCAGCAGTTAATTAAGTGTTGACCTCATAACTTATATATAAAACATTTAAACCGCACCGAAAAAATTTTAAAATCACCTAATTGCCTCACCTACTTACCTAAAATCACCCAAAAAATGAAAAATCACTTGATTAGGTGCCCATTTCGATTCAAATAAATAAGTTATTCCTCTTCTTAAAAAGTTAGACAAGCGATGTTCTCATTTATTTTTTATAGGAACCAAAATAAAATAGATATCGAGTAAAAGAGCACGAATTAATAAAAATATTTTTTATAGATTCAAAAAAGAAGAAATCTGCTCACAAAAATATATAAAATCTGTTCAAAAAATTTATAAAATAATTCTTCTAAAATGTAACAGTAAAAAACTATAGGGGTAAATAACAATATTATATCTCAAAAAATTTTCCAAAAATTAAATTTCACCAAGAAAATTAACAAATTACTTGAAGAGATTCTTCGATGATTAAATGTGGACACTTTCCTTAGAGATATTATGATTACTTATTAATATTATTGTTTTTAGGCGTGACATTAGAAAATTGCCATAGCTCAGAATTTGATGCTCTACGAGCTGAAACAGAGTTGGGAGGAGTCCTCACCATCCTGATATTTTTTACTCAATCTGAGATCTGTTTTCAGTGCTAGATTTGTTTTGGAAAAACTTGAATTTGATTGGGAAATCCATTTATCCATGCATAGTAATAGCTAATTGATCAGTATATGTGTCAAAATCAAATCCTTCAAAATAATTATACGGAAAAATACACGTATTGGACAGAAGTAGGCAGTTACTTAGGGTGCATCGGGTAATGCCGCCCATGGCTGTTTCGGATGTTTGAATCGACACCAGAAACGTGGGAATGAGCACCGATCCTAGAGAAATGTCCCGCCAACTAGGTTCTAGCGTTACCCTACCTGCAAAGTTAGTCTTCTTGACGTGAGTGCAGTGAGTATTTTTCGAATCTTTTGATGTTATATTTTGTGTATCGGAAATAAGCAATGTAAGTCCCATTTTCAACTCTTTTTTAGATTAGTTTTCATGTATATACGCAGAATTTCATCATCTTTCTGAAGCACTAACCAAATTCAAGTTTTGATTGTAAATGAAGTCAGCGTGAATGAATTACGAAAAACGTAAACATTGGGGTAATTCCGCCCATCGTATCGGGGGAATGCCGTGCATTTCTGAAACGTCAAAAAAAGATGGAAAAGAACAACAAATAACCAACAAACCGCCAAATTCAGCTGGATTTTGATCAACTCACTACTAGTAGCAGAGATGGGGTTCAGAAGAAAAAGAAGAAAGGTGGAAATCATGAAAAAAATTAAAAGACCCCAAAAAAAGAAAGAGAAGCGCAAGAGAACCAGAAGTGAGAGCAATGACTGTGATGATTGGGGAGATATCTCTGAGGGAGACCTAGTTGGAGACACAGACGAAGATGTTGAAGAATTCTTGACTTCGTCTTTTGTGGACAGATTGTGTTCAATTCGCCAAGAAGCCGATAATAATTCGCCAAAGTGGAATTGCGAGCACTGCAATCACAGCAGCCACTACATGTGTTCCATGGGACGACCTGATCACGGACTATGTGATGTATGCATGGCTATTTTATAATTTTGTAAAGAAAAAAAAGCTAAATATTAGTGTGGGTTCAAAAAAGTGCTATGTACAAGACTGTAGTTTGCCTATTTTTAAGTCATCGTCATTTTAACTATAGTTTATTGACTGTTTTCATGGTTTTCATTGTTATAAATACATTTAACCTTCTAACTTTGGAAAAATGGGTTGAATGACGGTTGAGAGAGGAACGTAATTCAGTTCTCGGAGTTGGGCGTCATTACCCCATAGTGCACTTTATTAACATTCACGGCTGTTTTTCCTTTAAAAATCCTTTTATGTAAGGGAAATGCTCAGATATCGAAAATAGAATAAATTCTAGAGCCATTCGTGTAAGAAAAACATTTTTATGACGTTCTGTCCCTTAACTGTATGGTTCCAAAGTTAAGTGCACGGTATCACCCCTCGTTCCCCTACTTGATGTCGGTTTTCATAGCAATCGCACACTTCCATCTCTACAACAATCGATGTGAATGATGTCTTCTTGTTAAATAAGGCGTTATTTCCTTTAAAGTTATTGGAGAGACGGTATAGCATATCCATTTAAACGTTGGTATAGACTCAGTCCCTGGTGATTAACTGTAGTGGTCTCGAAGGTATTCGTTGTTAGACGTTATTCCAACCCCTTGTCACCCTCAAATGGCTCTGAGACGGAAGCCAGGTAGAGAGAATTATCGAGCGTCAAAGTACACTTTCCCCAAATCCCAAGTTCCAAGCTACGAACCCTACGTTACTTAACGTTATTCTGAATACCTTCTCTTTTGAATAAATAGTAATCGCAATAATTGTGAAAACGCAATAACTTATTATTATTTTAACTGGTTACGTTATTGCCGTCTCATCCCTTGTGACTGCGCGTTGTGGCTCTTTGGTATTTTCAACTTATAGGTTACTGGCTGGTTTACCTGACGTTCTCTGAGTAGAGGAATTCACAATCACCATTTTCACACAAAAGTCCAGCGGAAGTCGTGTTATTCATTCTCCATTATTTCCTTTAATATTTCCATAATTTTGTAATTAAATATATAAATGCAAATAATAAAACAGCAACCAGTAAAGATTCACAGGCTCCTAATAAAATATCAGTGTGTTTAGTCAGGAAGAAAGAAACTTACCACAGGGCTCATACGCCGCTCATTATCACTGCACAAAATCAGTACCTCATCTGCGATCAATCATTGTTTAAAAAGTTTGATTTTCAACTTTAGAAACTATTATTTAAACCAAATTCGTGAGTAAGACTAAAAATGGGTTTGTAGACTAAACAAAGGACAATGTGTTGAAACCTTGGCATTATCCTTAACTTCTATTTCTTTTCTACCCATAATTTCTAAACGAAAAGTCCGATTTTAATAATTTAATGTGGCATTTACACGTACAGAATCGATCTTGGTTAGCAAACACTTTTAAATGAATAAGGATGAATGTCATGATATCAATATAATCATTCCACCCGTATTGACCCTGAAAACCTGCAATTGCTTCTTCTAGAGTAGCAGCCACTTGTTAGAACTATGCCGTGCGGCTCATTCAGCATCAAAATTGACGTTAAACCTTGAAACTATCGAAGAACCAACATGTGAAATTGCAAAATTCTTCACAATGATCAAAGTTTTATCAGCGTCAAAAATCATCATCTGGGATGAATGCAAAATGGACCATAAACGTGCATTCGAAGCGTTAAACCAGACATTGAAAGATCTACGCGAATGACTCGAGATGTTTTGGAGGCATAAACCAAGGATTTGGGACATAAACCAACCAAAACTGTGAAACGGAGCCCGTTTGTTGATAAGGAAATTGATGAATAATGTGATTTACGCAACGATACTCAAACGAAAATTCGAACGTGAGGAATTTCTCATTCCATGGAACCTGATGATCCCAACCTTCATGTCGTTTGAGTTTAAACGACTTCAATTTCCAATCCGTCTTGCATTCGCCAAGACCATAAACAAATTTACTTACTTTTGGTTTATAATTCAATAATTAACCATTGTAATCGCTCTTGGAAAAAAAAGCATCCTAACCCCCCTGAAAATTTCATGGTTTACGTTTCAAAGAGTGCAGAATCCGAATCTGCAATAACAATTTTTCCTTCCGTACGCCGTACGCACAATTTCCCCCATACGGCTGGAGCAAAAAAGCTGAAATTTTCAGGAAAACGCTGCAAATTCTTTCACTGGGGTTTATTATACAATTGACTTGCGTTCATGATTTGAATTTTTACTAAGCTATGGAGTGTGCGTGTTTCACAGGTGATAGAGCGATGATTGAACTTCAGGAGGCACACAAATTTGATCAATTGAACGATCCAAATAGGTATTTTGGTTGAGAACAGATTTACGTGCTCTATGCATATCTCCTGAAATTCAATAATCCCTCTATCACTTGTGAAACAGGGACACTCTAAAGCTTAGTAGAAAGTTAAATCATGAACGCAAGCTAATTGAATAATAAAACCCAGTGAAACAATTTGCAGCGTTTTTTTATTTACCTACATTAATTATCCAAAAAAATAATTGATCTTGATAAATTAAAAGTCTGCTCATTTATAATCTCTAAGGCGGAACAAAGTTTTCCGGGTCATCTATTATTATGTAAACGTTTATAACTCAGGTAGGTAAAATTGAGCTGTCATTTTTGTATGCTTAGAAGTAAAACTATCAAAGATCGTGTAGATTAAGAAGTTGCTTTTACAAAGTTTATTCATGAAATTTATTCAAGGGCTTACGGTCTTTGTTATTCCCCATAGTTTGAGAGATATTTCAGTCACAGCCCTTGGAATCCAAATTGTGTTAGAGGGCTGTTAAACCAAATAGCTTTCCAGGTACCGGTGACTTCCACCAAATTGAAAGTCATGCAGTTAATCTCGTCGTGGGATTTCAGAATCAAGGCAACAGTATCGGTTTCCAGGAGGGGGCAATCGAGTTTAATCTCAAGGGAGAGGAGTCAAAGAGCCTGGCGAAGGGTCGGGGGTCGGCGTAATGAGGTAGCGGCGAGGAAAGGGCACGTCTCGGCATTGGAGGTACTTAGCAAGCGAAGTGCTTCTGATCTAATCATAAAGGGGAGAGGTGGAAGTGATCCTCCTGCAGAGGGGAAATCAGGGGCTTAAGACTTCTCTTTGCCACATTAAGAAATCTCTTCTGATCGGTGGCGTGTCAATATTTTTCTGAACAAGTTCGAAACGATCACTGTAGCTCGACGGAGTACAGTTCCACGCTCAGACTCAATACAAAGTGCTACTTCAAAAGAAATACGCAGCAAATTATTACACGGAGTTTGATTATTTCTGTATTAAACATCACTGATCAATCACTATGTATATTACAAGTTGATTATATCACTATACATCAATCTACGTATATTAGAAGTTTCGAACCGAGCGCCTCCATATCTAGCAACTGCATTCAATATGAAAATACTTGGACCGCCGCCAGCCACGCTGTCTAGCTCCAGTAAAACTGCCCATTTTTCAATGTATGGTATATAAATGGGACCCAAATGGTTATTAATTTTTTTTTAAATGATTCGTTCCTATAAAATGCAATTAAATAGGAAAATTAAACGAATTTGAAGGAAAATTTTAAATTTTCAGTGGTTTATGGAAACATTTTTTGTAGAATCAACAAACGCTTGAAAATTTCCGAATACTCTCAACATTCCAAGCACAAGAAAGGTCATTAGATGTATTTTTAGTTTCTAAAAAAATTTGAATCGTCTTTTAGGATTACTAGGTTTAGGAGAAAATACAGCCATGAAATTAGTTTATCCTACATACTTTGGATCAGCGAAAAGAAAGCTTCACAAAGCTATGGTCCACGAGTAGTTTTAGGTTGTTGTAAACATACAGATGAACCTGCGGTGGAATTTCCAGCTGCCTGTACATGCCTATTTGGAAGTTCTAATAACCTGAGTAGAATAAATGCACAGTTAATTGGGCTCGTAGAAGTTAACACTCATAGTTTGTTTTGCAACCTTGATCTTATCATTGACTGCCAGCAATATGAATATTAATATTAATAATGTGTGTCCTATCGTATCATCGGGGATCAATGTTATTAATACCGCGTAAGATGGGGTCCGTTTTTATGAAACGCGGTGATTTGTGTGATTACTTATTGAATAGTGGTTGTTCTAAACTATTTTATTCTTTCATTAAAAATGTTTCTTACTGTTCCCAACTTTATTAATGAGAGAAAAAAACATTTATTGATCATTATATGGGGTGGAATGTTGGGTTAGTTGGGATTTGTGAAAAGTATAAATTGATATGCCAAAAGCTCGAAGTGGTATGACAGAAGTAGAAATTGAGTCGCCGAAACTTTAAATTGAGATGCCAAAAATATTAAAATTGATTTGTGCCAAAGGTTCAAATTAATTTGCCAAAATTTTCAATTTGATAATATGCCAAAAATTCAAATTGATTTTTATTAATTAATCCTTTCACAATTCATAACATTTTGCGATAAAATTGTGATTTTAAATTTTAGAAATTAAAGAAAAGAATGTTAGAAAACAGGTTATTCTAATGAATGTTTTCTTTCTGAATCGAATGGAACTATAGCCACGTCAATATAGTTATTCTTTCCCAAGATAATGAGCATAATGACATCTTCCATCAGTAATTTAGCTGATATTTAAAAATATTCAAAATATTTTTTGAAGCCAATCGCAAATTTAACTGTTTCTAAGTGTTTTTCCAGAAGTTTTTGTTCATATTTTGTCAATAAAATTGGTTCAACTTCTCCTATTTTTATCCCTCCCCCATTTCCCACGTATTTCATTTTCCTCTGGATGCACTTGTCAATGAATAGGCAGGTTTTGCGAACCCTATAGTATGTTTTTACAGCTCAGTTTTATTTAGCGAAAAAACGTTGTATGTTCTTTAGTTGCCAGCTGCCGTTTTAATTACTTTTCGGGCGTAAATTAACTCTCCTGTTAAAATTGAACTTCCGCTACGTGCAACGTTTTTCCAGCCACCCATTCAGTAATTGAAGGACAATCACGAAGTTGACGAAAAAAAAAACCGTTGGGGACGTCGTAGAATTGACAATTTTGTGCCAAATGAAAGTTTAGTTGGTCAGATTCAAGCCTCGAAAACAACAGTAACAATTGATTGGTAGTCGAGAATCTATCGACTGCAGTTACATTTTTGAGGAAAATTTTGTATACTTTGTAATTTTGTATACCAGTAGTTTCGAAACTTTCGTACAAGTACGCAACCACGAGGGACATTTTATGTCTTTGCGCCCCCTCCCGCACACACACCACGTACTTCCAACTGGAGGCCAGTTTTGATGTAAAACGCTTATCTAATTCAACGTCGGTAAGAGAATGAGGCGTCTCGATAAATGTATCTCGAACCTCGCCAATTTCAATTTTATTTGTGGATAATGTAGTATTCGTAAGCAGCTTTTTGCGTAAACGACATTCGCGCAATAGTTCCAACGTCTGCCGTTTTGTAGGACCAATGATAACTACGTTAGATTGTGCTCGTTGATGGTTGCGATGTAATGGTTCCATCGTTTGGTCACTGAGGTTCCGAAGCAACGAACTGTAAAGACATAATCATCACCACTCACAGGACTGTCACAGTTAGTAAACAATATGGTTCCATCGGGTCGTCACTGAGGTTCCGAATGTCCAGGGGTTAACGTAACAAGTTTAAGTAAATCAACAGCTTTCAAATGAGTGGTGAACGAGTTTTGTACGATCACAAAATTTGTGATTTTGTGACATTTAATGTCGAAGATAATGATCCGTAGCAACGAATCGGTTGTAAGCGAAAACCATCAGAAATATTTTCGTGACGCTGTCCGCGTTACATTTTCGAGTTTATGTAGCAAAGTAAAGACATAAAATGTCAAAAAAGTTTCAAACGTAGGACAAACGAATTTTTTCTTTCTTTAATTCGAATTTTGCAATTTTTGTAGTAGAATGGCCTTCAATATGTTTTTGACTTGAAACTAATATTTTGCACCACTTTGTCCATAGTTTGTGTTTGTTGTTTACAGACGTTGCCGAAAATTTACAAAAAACTGCATAAACCGCACAGTATGCATTAACCTATTGCTCACCACCGATAATGAAGATTCGTTCACGAAAACCTGGTACAAACCTCCTGCCACCTGCTACACCATATAATTTTAGAATACATATTTTTCTAGGAAAGCGAATTTGATTTTTAGAATGCATATTTTAGAATGTTGCGTTCACGCGCAAGAAACACAGTTACTGACCCAGCCCTTTTGTTTTTTTTTTTTTTTTTTGTTGATATATAAACACAATTTTACTATGCGTTCGTTGTTTTCCAACTGCATAGAGCACAACCAAGAATTAACCTTAAACAATTTAAAAGGAACAAAATGGAATATAGATTTTCCCCTACCAACGCCTAAGCCTACATTACCAATGGTGGTATTCATTACATCGTATGTGGTATCTTAATGTCAAAAGTCATCCGCTCATGAATATGAGCGAAATTCTCTTCTTGAGAATCAGTTTCCTTCACAAAACCCCGCATGAAAAATTTCGGAGACGTCGCATTTTCCGTGGCAACAAGCAAATGAGAAACGGGGGCGGCGGGGGTCAGAGAGATGACTAGTCATATAGCAACGTGACGTTGACAATGGCCTCCGTCGGCCGTAACCTCAAGGCGACAATGACAGATTGTAATGTAACCTTCACTCATAAGTTAACCTGCGCACGTCTATTCTAACGTTACGGGGAACCGCCTGACCGAAGCTGATGGCAATACAAACGTGAGCAGATGCAAGTCGAATTGTTGCTGTTAGTGTTCCAACACTTTCAAATGTTATATCCAAAACCGGAGCTGTTCAGATTTGGGGAGGGCTCCATGGAATAAATGGAGCGGATGACCTCATCTACATCAAATTCTGTGTATGGCACTCAATGATTAACAGACAGGACTATGTAGGTGACCTATGGGTGATTCTCAAAAACCCGCAATTTCCAATGCTGAAACCGTACGACAGTGAAACATCTTCAAATTCAATATTGGTCCGACAACGCCCCAATACTTTAGCCAGCACTCTCACTTAATTTAAAGAGCCCTTTAAGGGTTGTCAAAGTTTTGTAAAATCCCTATAAACCTCAAAAAAAACGTCAAGGCGGCCTAAATTTGGCATAGAGCACGTAGATCTGTTCTCGACCAAAATACCTACTTGGATTGATCAGTTGATCATATTTGTGTACCTCCTGAAATTCAATAATCGCTCTTTCACCTGTGAAACAGGGACACTCCAAAGCTTAGTAGAAATTCAAATCATGAACGCAAGCCAATTGAATAATAAACTCCAGTGAAAGAATTTGCAGCGTTTTTAATGAAAAAAGCTGAACACGCTGAATAACACTATTTGTGAAAACGTAAATTGAAGATAAATAAATAACGATTTGGCGAACTGTGTTAAGAACGCAAATCTTTGAACTTGTTCTCCCCAAACTATTCTCGATATCAAATATACTGCGATTCTTATAAAATTAAGAATTCCCTTGAGCTCTCCATCATCTACCTAAAACGATACCTTCGCGCTTCCAAATTCAGGAACTTTTAAAACGAAAAATCGATTTTTGAGATGTGGGATAAAAGATGCATTTTTAATACAATTGGTCATTTCACCGCTTTGGTTCGTTCACGTGAAATTCAACATCTCTCCGAGTTACAGATTGTTCTGTAGGTCATGTTAGCCAATAGGACCACGTATAATTGGGAGTCTCTATTTCACTTAATTAGAGCTGAATGAATACACAATCTACGAGGCAAAATGGATTCGTACTCCGGTGAAACCTGAATTCGACGTAATTAGATTAATATCGTTGAGCGAAAGGGCGAATGCAAATTATCGATCGCGCGGTGGAAACAGGCCAACTTTCTTCTGACCTTCGGGGCTGATGAAAAAGTAATACTTTTTTTTACCGTTTGAAAGCGTTCGAAAAGAAGCTTTAACGTATTCGAGCGGACGGAGCCGCATTTTAATCGCGGGGTCATTTGTGCGGGGCCAATGAGGGGAAAACGGCTCCGCCGGATTTCAAAATTATTTTCCCCGTCGAATAACGTCTATATAAATATGGGAAATTTACAAGGGAAATTCTCTGGACTTTACTAACGTCGAAAATATGAAGCTTCAGTGCTCTCGTTGATTGGCGTTCGCTTCTCCCCGTTTGATTGCACTCCTAGTCGGCTTGCAAATAGAGGAGAACGTAGGCATAGAATGTGGATTGCAGCGTTTTGAAAGGGATCTAGGATTGCGCGTGTACAAAATGTATCAATGGACGAAAAACGATGAAATAAATTTCGATAGAGGAATAATGGCGAATCAACCTGCAGGTACGGGAACCTTTGTTTTCACTAAACATTTTTTTCTTTTCAAAAATTAAAATGACCACTCGCCTTTCACGTTTTATATAGTTCTAAATATCTCGCTGTGTTTCGCAGATACTCGCAACAAACCTAATTTCCTCAGTTTTCATCCGATGTTAATAACATTTTCGAATTCGATGGTTAGAATGTTTCTAGATGGTCTCCTATGAATTCCATCGCTTAGAAATCGGTACTTCACTCTTCGCGTAAAGTTAAGTCCATCAAGCATCATTTTAGCAAATTCAGTGATACGATGTTGCTCAAAGTTTTACGGTTGTCAAAGATGAATTTCAATGTGACGTATCGTCCCCACTATAACAAATTAGAGAATCTTTTTTTCACTCTGACAAATTTGAGAAACTTCATAACTAACGAATCTGCGTTTACGTCACCATTAACTTTACCGGAAAAGTGATGATGCCGGGATAACAAAGGACGGAAGGAACCCACCAAAGGTTAGTTGAAGGAGTGTTGAGCGGAGCGGGGGGGGGGGGGGGGGGTAACTAAGAACTGGATTGTACTCCTGTTAATAGTTTAAATGATGAAAAGGCTTTTCATAAATATCTGTAATACAGACAAATGTTATGTCCAAATGAATGATAGATCCACGAGGCAAGGACTTCGCAGCGTTATTTACTTGAAAAGACGTACACTTGAGATCTTGAAAATCAAAAACGATGTAAGTACTTGAAAATCAACAAATTTTGCTAACATCCCTCAACTTGCCATTCATAGAAATCGATTTAGCCTCACAAAAATCGATTAATCGTTGACAAAAATCGATGACAAAAATCGATAGTCAATTAAAGTCGACTCATGAAAATCGATTGTAAAAATCGAAAGTCGGTGGTCAAACATTGATTTTTTGTGAAAAACGAAAATTGATTGCCAGCCGAGTGTTGATACGCATGCGCCCGAATCTGCCCAAGAACCATTTTCTTCCTCGCAGAAATTCAAAATCCGGAAAAATGTTCATTATGCGGGCTAAATTTTAAGAGTATGACTGTACGTTAGCCGATATGTACTAATGCGAATGTACGATAAGCGGGGAATTACCGTACTGTGTATATTGTACACTCAATTGGCCGACTTGTGTTTACTAATTCGTAGAATATTTCACTACAACGGAATAATCGCCTTGCGATTTCACATTGCTGAATACCCTTTGAGTGGTTTAGTTACTAAATACTCAGTATCGGGGGTAAGGAGGGAGATTTTGTGTTTTTCGCTAAGCTGCAGAAAGTCAAACTCGAAAACACTTGAAAGCGCCTCCCGTTCCGCTCAAAGGGTTAAAGTGGGTATTAGATACGAAACGGAACAACTCCGCGGGGAAATCTTTTCCAGGAGGGATCAGAGGGTTATAAACTTATTTCAATGGGGATTTATTTAATAACCAGACACCCGGTACATATTTGAAACTTGAAGTTTCAGTCTTTCAGTTCCTAAAAATGTATTGGTGGCTTTGACGGCTTTAATAAATTTCATCCAACAAACTTGTTTCTACCTTCTTGGAACGGATCGAAGTGAAATAATACTAATAATTGAGATTTGTTCCCAGTAAATGAAATTTGATTTGAACATTCGTCCACATTAGTTCAGCAGTTGGGAAGAAAAGAGTTAGACGGCGCTGCAGTGGGCGGTTTTGTTTTAGGAACACAAAATTTATGTGAGTAATTCATAAACTAGGGGCAATTTCGATCAGAAAAAATTTTAATAAAAAAAGTTGTCAAAATTTGTGGAATTTTTTATATGAAGACAAAAAGCGCAACGGCAGCTTATGAATCCCTTTTAGAGGTCCAAAATTCGAATTTGAAATTCGCGTCCATGACAATGTGGATTGGGGCAAAAGTGTTAAAGTCCATTAAGCTGTCGATAAATTGCATTTCGTTGCAGTAATATTTTTTCTTGGGTTGGTAGGTAAAAGGAAAAAGTGGCACTGTATTTGGAACAATCGTTTTTAAATCATTTGATTAATGTGAAAAAGTTTTTTAACAAAATTAAAATGTGAAAACTTACGTAATATTTGGCAGTATATTATGCTACTTGCAGGCAGTCACTACAAGAAAGAGGTTTCCCAAATTTCTTCAAAAGTTTCCAAAGTTTCTGCTCGAAGTAAAAATGAAATCACGATAACCAATCACGATAAGAAAAAAGCTTGGTAACGAAATGAAAATTTGTGTTGAATCAAACAAGAGAGATGTAATCGTCTCATTCCTGACTTTGTGGAGGTTCCAAAGCCCCACGTAACCAAATACATTAACCAAAATTTGATAGTATACTAAATAAATAATTCTCGAAAACTCGTTTTCTTTTTAATCTCTTCTTCTGAAATTCTTGATCTCCCCATTCTGCTTACCCTGAGCAAGTAGGTGGATTCCCAATTAGTGGTACACTATAATAATAAGCTTGGTAAAAAAATAAAGTAATCACATAATTGTAAGATTGTTGTGGCTCTTTGACATTGCAGTTTTTTGGTAATTTGGAATGTCCACGACAATGTTGAAAACTAAAAGCAACGACAATGTTATTTTCAACTTCACGATCACATTGTGACAGAAGTACTCAAGTCTCAGGGTTCCTCCAATGCTCATTAATTACAGCCTTTAACGAAGTTGTGAAAACATGCATCGGATGGAATCTTGGTCATTAACATAATAGAACTAGATAGAACCACGACAATGTCAACAATGAACCTAGGCCCCTGAAATATCATCTCCGAGAGGATCAGTTAGTCACTGAGTGGCCGTTGGGACGTGATGCGCTTGCGGGCGGGATTGGCTGGGATGCCACCCATCGTGACGAACATCAACTTCCAAAATATTCCGAATTCCCCTATGCTGCTCTTTCAGCCACGACAATGTTAAGAAAAGTTGTAGACAGCTTTTCATTGATCATAATTGTTGACATGAGTTTTACATAAACATTACAAAACCTATTTTCATCGCATAAGATCCACAACTTGAATGAGGAAAAAAATTTCATTCGTAGAATACTTAAGGGTGAATGAAAATCAACTGCAGAGTGGAATATTCAACTTTTAGACCGACCACGACTATGTGAATACGTAGGTAAATTACCAATTTACGGTTCTTTAAAAACCAATTGGACTTGCTCTTGTCAAAGACTATCGAAGAACCCATCAAAACCTGTTTATTAGGGGAGAAAATCAAGAGCGCAAGCCTAACGAGTGACATTTCACCGGTGGTAGACTCGAATCACCCATGTAAATATTTAATATCGAGGGGTTTGAAGTCAAACTACTTACCTAAGTCCCAAATTCCTCTAACGCTTCCTGATGAAATCAAATTCCGAAGACTATAGTTAGCTGGGACCTCCGTGAGTCCAAAATCCTCATTTTTCAGAATGGTGGAAGGCGACGTGCTACAGAATGTAGCATATCTTTCTCTCATCATGTACAGCAAAAGTCAGAGGCAGCAAAGTTTGCCATGAATTATGTTAGCGTAAAAATGTTAGGCAGCCCTGATGTTGTTTTACAAGTGTTCAATGCTGTTGTACGTACAATGCTAGGATATGGAGCGCAGGTTTGGGGATTTTCGGGGTAGATATGTAGAGGCTGGGCTATTATTGTTGATTAAAAAGCTTTTTCATTTGCCCTTCTCCTTATGCTTTTTGAAATCCGCTTTTCTAATTTATTATTTTCCACTATAACAGTTGTGTACAATGCTTGTTTCAGTTCCGCGAAAATACCTTCCGAGGGTGGTGAAGAGGCACAAGCTGGCCACATCACTGCTAATTCTTCAGCTGCTGATGGGCATCGCCATTTGCACTTTAGCAGCTTGGCTCCTCCTATGGGCCCCCAACCTCCCTTTCAAGGACATACCCTACTGGAGCGGCCTTCCGGTACGTTCAATTATTATTACTATTAACCTGCCAGAGATGACGTGAATATTCAGGACATATGAGACAACGTGGGGTAATTTTGACCCAGCATCACAATAAAGTGCAACAGGAGTCATTCAAAACATTCTGGGACACAATTTAGTTCTATTTCTGTTATAAAACAATATTTATAATCCACCGTCAACGAATTACAATTTAAAATCAGGTTCAATTCAACTGACGGACTAAATACGTAATGGGCTCTCCAACCACAGGCAAAACAAATCGTGTAGATATTGCATAGAAAGGAAGGAAACGTCAGGGCAACCTAATGCACAAATTACTGGAGGTCAAACTCAGAATCAAGTTCACAATATTATGAACAGTTCATGACCATCTCCACTTCCTGTCTAATTATCAGTTATAAAAAGTTATCATCAGTTATAAAATGAGGACTGTTCGCCATGACTGAAACAATGTTAGTGTTCAACTTCTTTTTCAAAGCACCAAAGCACGAGTTAAAAGGAAATAGAATGAAAATGATTGATTTGAAGAACAAAAATGGGACAGTGCTGGGCTGTATTGATTTTAATACCTACCATGAAAGTTATGCTTTTGAAACAGAAAAAAATATGAAGAAAAACAGGAAATAATGGACCTACTAAAAAATCAGACATATGACTCAAACCACATTTTCTCTTACTACCATACCATATTTTCAATTTTGACAAGGCGACTCGCCTCTGAAACCGTTTTCGACCACGTTGTCATCCACAGTATTCTGGTTTGACAGCAACTTTAGGCCCCAAGCCCCTCCCACTGCTCCATTACAACCAAAGAGCGTTTTTTCTTTCCTGGGGTCATTTTGATCCGCACATTGTCTCCAGAAGGTTAAGGCGAGGTCGAGTTTTTGCACCACAGTCTCACACCTAACTGCTAATTCCCCACCTTATGCCAAACAGAATCAGACTGAAAAGAATGAACCCAAGATGCTCTTCTTTTATAAGCTCAAGTTGTTTATTGTGTTACAAGACTGATATAGCGTTCCCATTGTTGTACCTGAATACATTTTTCATGTTAATTATTTAATCTATTGTATTGCAGTTCTTAGCAAAACTAAATGTTGATTTTCAAATAATAAAGTTTAATTTTGAAAAAAAAAAAAAAAAATGAATGTTTGCATATCGTGGGGTTCCGGGTAAAAGTGACCAAGTAACATTTGCAAAATTTTACAGGGGAGTGATCTGAAGTTTCACCTATTTTCTCCTTACTAACACTGGTTGTGTGATGTCTCATCCGACTATGTTTCGATTTTTCTTTATCCTGTAGGTAGTTAGCTAGTGCCCTCCTATGATATCGTGCTTCAAAATTCACTTCAGTTTAAATAAGAGCTGTTGATTTGGAAACTATCATTTGATCAATTTTAACTGCCTGGAGTTTCAAGCTCTACTCAGTTGGTCAATTCAATTCTTCGAAAAAAAGTCGCATAGTTACATGAAATTGAGGAATTGAATAGTTTTTTCGTTAATTTATCGTGTTGCCAAGCATCTAATAACAACGATATACCTATTTCTGTTAGAAAAGGTTCTCAATTACCTACCACTGTAATTGGTCATTTTCACCTGCCCACTACGCAATCTTCCAAATCTTACACAGTAAAAGTGATCAAATGGCAATTGATCAGATTTACATGCACCAGCGAGAGTACATTTATAATCTATCTCGCGTTAGGTGGTTGGGTTCAAATGCAATTTGGTCACATGAAACTCTTTGGGTCAGGCAGGTAAAATTTATTTTCAAGTATTTTTTACACATCAGTTTGAAGATAACGTTTTTAGCAACAACACACAGTAGACAACGGTGTTTAGTACCGGAATGTCAAAAAAAAGCTCATTTTGAAAACAATGCTACTTGGTCACTTCTACCCGGAACCCCACGTTACATTTTTACATATTATGTAAAACCCCATTTACATATTATGTAAAATGTATGCGGATGAGTAAAAAAAGTGGTTTTTCGAAGTTTTTAGTGAAAACCAAAAGGGGTGTCATTTTCCTGGTAATATCTAACGCATAATCGAATAGGATAGGTTTTAGATATGTAGGAAATAATTGACAATCTAAAATTTAGTGGCTCCTAAAATCGATATCTTGAGAAACAGTGTTAAACACATTCCTGCGATTGGTAAACGAACATAATACGATCATATCATGATCGTAGAGCAATCGTAGTGGCCCCATTTGATGCAGGGAACTAATTTCTATCTGAATCGAGAAACAAGACTACTAACTACGTTCTTATTTCGATAGTTTTTTTTTAAGCGTATGTTTATATATTTATTATATATTATATATTGAACATAACAACTAGTTACATCATACATACTTACAGTAAGTAACTCTCAAGTTATTTAGCTATAACATAATTACGCAATTTTATGGTGAGAGTTCACTAACTAGCACCACACTACGCTATCACATCGGTATCAGCATCCCAAGTCCAAGGGTTTGGTCCTCTTCAGGCGCCGAATAGTACTGGAGTTGTCAAGAAGCTGAATGGCTTCCAAATTAGTATGAGCGTGAAGCCGCTGTTCATATGTTCGAGCTAATTTTTTCGCAGTATCTCTTACGGTTTCCACTCTGAGATCTTTATGGAGGTCGTCATTTCTGATGTACCAGGGAGCGTTTACTGCACACCTCAGCACTTTATTTTGGAAAGTTTGAATCATTTGCATGTTAGGTTTTGCTGTGCAGCCCCATAGTTGGATGCCATAAGTCCAAATAGGCATTAGCAATGTCTTATACAGAAGAATTTTGTTATAAACGTTGAGTTGTGAGTATTGCCCCATAATCCAATTAAGTTTGCGAAATTTGATTTGCAGCTCTTGCTTTTTTTCTTTACGTGTTCCTTCCATTTCAACTTTGCGTCCAGGGTCATACCTATTTCGATAGTGTTTGAGATTTCATACATTTATCTACCCGTAAAACAAAAACTTTTTCGGGTAGGAAAATGCGAAAATAAAATAAAACGGCGCTACTTCATTTTTAGAGGTTGGTGGCAACGTTTTTTCGCTTTTTGAAACTTTTTCTTTTTTCTGCTTCGGAAACCGTAAACAGATCGGCATTGATGGAAAGTAGAGGTAAAATTCATTTCAAGCCACCAATGATTTATCTGAGTGTACAAACTTTAATTGGCCCCACCTTTGAAAATCGCTTCGGTACCGGTGGATCGCCGTTCAAAGTATTCTGTTAGCTTTCAACTCCTTCAGTGGAGTCCGCTCAAAAAGCAGCGCTATAAATTGAGATCCGCGGTACCTACACAGAAAGAACACGCAAAGGTTGGTAATTTCCATCTTTGAGGTGATCAACTCTTTGTAACGTCGACAACAGCGGCGTTGAAGAAAAGCTTTTAATTATACCAGCGCAAGAAAAATTGGACTCAAACGAAAATAATTATGGATTAATTTAATTAAAAGGAGTCAAACAGCGTTATTTAATTTTCCTTTTCCTTGAAGATGAGAGGTCTTTAAGAACCGAGGATGGTTGCACAAAAAAGAGTGAGGCAACGCAAACCACCCGAAAAATCGTATTTACCGACCATGCTTTCGTATCAATAATTTTCAAAAGGAAATTATGAAATTGTTATGAAAACATTTGCCTGAAATGCCCTGATAATTAGTTCTGAGTTAGATTCGAACATATCTTGAAGAACCGGAGAAATATGGTGTAATAAAACAATTTCTTAACGAAAGTCATTAAGGAAGTCGTACTTTGTGTAATAAAAAAAAAACTCAATTAACCAAAAGTTCAAAAAGCTCAAGTGAAAATTGAAAAGAAACCGTGGCTTGAAATAGCACTACTTTATAATGATTATTTCAATCATTATTCCAATTAACAGCGTTTCTCTTAAATATGTTATCCTGAGGTGTAAATGAGATATTTTAAATATTGTACCCCCCCCCCTCACCCCAGACCCTCCTGTTGGCCCTTACCTCCACATTACGATACGGCCCTTGGGGCAAATAGTTACGAGATCCCTGCTAAAACGGAATATATTCATTCAACACAAAACTTACACTAATAAGCCTTAAAGACATAGAGCAAGAAGAAGAAGTACTGCTTACAAAATTTGAATACAAACTTCTTTGGTACTGTTACAGTACTTTAAAATTTGGTATACAAACTTTCTTTCCGTGAGGACCTTTGTCATTTAGTTACAGTTTTGTCATTCTTTAGGTAGACAGATTTGGTCCGTAGTTTCTTCAAAACTGTTTATTCCGTTGACTGTATGCTTTCTAAACAATCTTCTAATAATTATCTCAACTATATCTAACTCAGCTCAAAATTGTTTTGTCAAATTTGTATATTTAATATCATTCAGGAAGATATTGAACATGTTCAACTATTGAACAAACTATAAAATATACCAAATCCGTTGTGATTTTTGTGTTTCCTAGTAAGGCTAGATGTGAATGTGAATAATTCTTGTACCCAATAACTGGGATATCGTTTAAGCGAATTTTCAAACAAGTAAAAAATATAGCTATTTCTCCAAAAATTTTGACAAAATTTGTTCATGGAAACACATTTTGAACAATTCCGATACAACACTTTATAATACCCAATTTTTAAATCGATTTTATAAAACATCGATACTTTTGTGACGATTTTTCAGTATATTGATCTTTTGGATTCGATTTTGAATCGATTCAAAAATTCGATTTCCCACCCTTAATAGTAGCACCCTGTATAGCAATAATAATGATGGAATCAAAATTATTTGTGCCCCATGCTGAATTTTTTTCGATATAATTTTACAGGTTTTAATGGCGTCCATCATTGGCATAATCCTCCTGTGTTCCTGTCGGAAGGAATATCCTGGGATGCCTGTCAAATATCACGTTCTGGCTTTCAAGGTGAGTTCAATAAAACCGAAATACTGGGGAAAGATGATGAATAAAGGATTAACTTTGGGGAATGGTTAAACCTTTGGATAAATAGATAACATTTAACAAATTAACAAGGTTCTTAAAGAAACAATCAACTAACAAGGTTGATGCGAATTAGTTGGAGGCAATTACCACTGAGTAGCCAGCTTTTATGGCTACAGGATGAATGAAAATGCATTTACATTTACAACAGGACGACTACACTCCTCGATTGAATTCATAACACACTGAACACTTATTAAAACATATCAATGAATACACTATATTGTGATGAAGTAAAAGAAAACGCCAAAATCTCAATATAACTACAACCTACCAAACAGTTTCTTGTTAATTTGTGATTTCCTAGTCAGGTATTCATAAAATATTAACAAGAGTGGACATAACTAAAAACAATGAAAAATTACAAAACGCCACGGGCACTTAATAACGGGATAACGGGGTTTGTGTATTTGGAGGCAAGTGCAACAGTTAGGCAAGTTATCTACCGAAAAATGTTTTGGTAAACTTGGCAATATGGAGATTGAGTTACTGGTGAGATGAAACACTCTCAGTGGTACAAGTGTTGATGAAGGAGTAATTCATCAAACGGATAACTACAATATCCAACACAAAATTAGAGATGCTGCAAACTGCAATGCTTGTATGTCTTGCGGGCTTAGCATGCTATAACATCGCAGGCTGATACCCTACAGGCCAAAGCTGTCATGGTACAAAATTATAACCTGAAACGAAGAACAGCCATTTTCATTAGTCTCCTCAAACCTTTTTACATTGATCTAATTGATTCAATCAAACCATTAAAATTTCAGCTTTCTGGATTGGTTAGGACTGGATTGGTTGGTTTCAGTCTCAATTAGACGCAAAATATGATTTTTCACCGCAGTGTCATTAACTTCAGTTTAGTGTTTCCGAGAAAACCTATGGGCAGCTGGCGGATGATTTTTTTTTTTTTTTTTTTTTTTTTTTTTTTTTTTTTTTAAATTCTATTTCCCGATTCTGCGTAGGTATCTTGAAGCTTAAAACAGCAAATGTTTTGAGGGTTTAAAAAGTGTTTTTCTTGGTTTATCAGAAAAATTTATTATTAAAAATTATGAACAGAAAAAATCTGCTAGAAATACCAAATTTTCTTGATAGAAACTTACGTATATTTATTCGATTCAACTTTTCCAACTTTATCTATAAAATGTTCCCTTGTTACCTTATCTTACATACTTTAGGTCACCTTTTATAGTATGTGAACCAGTTTTCATGTAAAGTCTTTCAATGTAGATGAATGGAACGGAACAAATTAACTCAATGTTGGCCAAAGTGATTACTTAGGTTTCCAAACCAAATCGTGAACAATCTTTGTCCCTATAAGCAAATCTCACTCCTGAAAATTCAAGTATGTCAGGATATTGTAGGGAGTGGAAGAGTAGGAAGTGAGTTTCGCCGCCAGACTAGGCAATCAATCAATTGAAACTAGTTGGGCCATGATGTTCTCGAAGAATTTCCAACCAATGGTCAATATGTGTGATCAAGTTTCGTTTACCACTGTCAGAATTCCATTGGAGTGACAGTTAAAAACCCTCGCTTCTGCATCCTGGAATGGTTTTTCAGGTAGAACTGACTGGAACTGTCGTGTGGAAGATTTTGAGTTATTTGGGGAGGACTCCCAGCTGAACTGAGTTTACTCTTCTACCCGGAGGACAGGCCGGGGTGATGCTTCGCTTTGCAGCGGTACACCAGTGGCGCTTCTCCTCGCGTGGTACTATTTTGGGTAGCCTTGCCCTGCAGACAGCCTAGACCAACTGAGTTGACCCCCGTACAAGGCACTGGAACGGTCTAGATGAAATCTCACCACTAGTGTTGGGACCACCTTGAATAAGGGATGTCAGCAGAATAGAAGCAACTTCATAGACCCCCTTTCCCGCCAGTTGGGAGCTGCTTTTCCAAACGTTTTAAGGGAGTGAAGAAAAACCGTCTGACACTGAAATATTGGGTTGGTAAGGAGACTAGCTTTGTTCCAAATTCTTTCTAAGGGGTATATCCATTTTAGATAGCACATTCTTTCATAGTGTAAGTGGGTAAAAAGACCCCAAAAGATCTATCGAGGAGTATTGATGATGGTAGTTATGGACCTCCAGTTAATGACAGCAGTTGGAAGTGAGAAATCAGCACTCCTGTATTTTCTCCTGGTTCTCTAGGCCCATTTTTAACGAATTTATCTATGGAATGTACATCCACAACCAGAAGAAATTTTTGGAAATTTCGAAATGGCCCAAATATAAAATGTTATTTTTTAATAAACAATGAACTGTTATCATTTCTGCAGATCATGAGTATGTTGGCATCATTCGGAGCGTCCATGGCGAGTTTCATAGCAACTGGGTTCGCCAGCCACCACCTGTTGAGGCTCCACGGGATGATCTGCGAACCGGCCAACGTCCTCGTGATGCCTTGCGTCTGCCGATCTAGAACTGACGTTCTCACGTATCAAGATCTCAATTGCGTCGAGGTAAACGTACAAACCATAAGTACAATCTTAAAATCATTAGAACCCTAAAATATAACCACCTAACGTCAGTCCTAAGGCTATCACTAGGCTATCTTAGATACTTCTGCTTCTCCACTATCGAAAGAAGGGACACTACGTATTCTTGCTTGATGCTAAACAAAATTTTTATACTCCGAAATCAAAATTTTCCCGAGGCTTTAACGTTTTCAAGATGGCTTGGGGGACCATCTGCTTTTAAACCCGCACATTGCTTGACAATATCAAAATCGGATTAAAACTATAGCAATAAAGAAAGTTAAAAGGGTGCGCGGGCACTTACGTGGACAGAGGCAGCTGTTGTTGAGTTGTTCAGAATGGTGTTTAATGTAAGCGCAAATTTTGATTCTAGAGAAGATATAATCTCCCGAAAGTGAAAAAAAGCTACTGTTACCTATCGGAAGACCCGTAAGAAATAAATGAAAGGAACGAATACTCGCTTTTTTAAACCCATTAAATGGGTTAATTCTTCCAAGACCATCCAAAGGTAGCAATTTTATGTTCCCCAAAATTTCGTTTCATGTCTTTCTGTCTGCGTGTCTATCGTGTGTCCACTGATCTTAGAGACATTCTTAACTTCCATTGTTCATACAATTTCGTTCAAATTGTCAGAGATTTTGGAGATATCTAAAGATGGTCCCTTGTACAATGTTCAAAAATCGATTCTTCCCTCTGTTCATGCACCATCGTAAAAATAATCCAAACGTTATTTTCTCATACAAGTTAGTATCACGTTTTCTACACGTTAGTATCACTAGCTGCTGCTACGCGTGCACAAACTGCCCTAATGGCCGTTGTGCTCTGAAAACTGAAGATGATGATGGTCAGTGCCCCAACACAAAATAGCTTCACGCCTCAACACACTATGGAAAACTGCTAAGACCGCTGTTTTATCCGACAAACTTCCTAAAAGACAACCTATGCCATACAATGGCTTGACCATATTCTCAGTTCAATTTCTCATCCAAAAAACAATAATTTCTCCTGTTTGGGGACCACATCCAATGATGATAGATCTGTCAGACTGAAAATCATGGATTGGGTTATGTCGTAAAATGGCATGAAGGTACAAATTACGAGAAATTCACTTCAAGATAAATATGGCTTATTCATTTAGACTAATTCAAGTCCTAAAACAAACCAATTTTGACTTACCGTAAAGATGAATTTAGTGTGATGCCAACCAACCCAACTGTTACTCAGACACAGGGACGTAACCAGGCCGAATTTCACCCGGGGCAAGAAATAAATCCCCCCCAATAAGTGCTCAATGTAAAATATCATATAATTTTTATTAACTAATTAATAGATGATAAATTTACTCCAAACGGTCATCATATTTAAAAGAACTTGGTAAACTGTCACTTTTTTGCCTATTTAAAAAATTGCCCCCTTCTAACTCTGGCGACCGGGGGGCATCCCTTGGTTACGTCCCTGCTCAGGCCTACATTATCGCCAGTTTAGTTCTACCACGAGGAGCTCCCTCATTAGAAGGTACCATATCAGGGTAGTAATTCCCTAATACGCTGGGGAAATGATTCCCCTGTTCCGTGGAGAAATGATTTTTATGTTCCATGGGGAAATGATTCTCCTGTCCCGTGGAGAAATTACTCTCCTGTTCCATGGGAAGAGCTTCCCCTACCAGCCTCCAACCTCCCCTTATAGCTGGCCCTATCTTTGCGAGTTTAGATAATAGATGAGTGTGGCTTAACCAGATTACTAAGAAAGTCACGCCACACTCATCCAAGTGCAGGTTTGCACACCAATGGTGACCATGGCGGGTCATGGCTGGCAGCGGATAACTGACCATTTCCTCACCAACCAAAGAATAATAAAGCCAGGGATTTTTGTTAAGATCTCCCCCAAAGGCGGAGGAGGCACACCACAAGTAGATGGCTCAATATCGAAGGACATGTCCACAGTAAACCTATGGTGGCGAAACCCAACACCAAATTACTGGTTGGCTACTAGGCAAAAACCGTAGAGAACTGAAAACAATGGTCGGCCTCATAACCGGCTTTGTACCCCTAAGGTTCCACCTACACCGCATTGGGGTCACACAAAGTACAACCCTGTGCAGGCTATGTGAGGAGACTGACAAAACGGCATCCCACATAATATTTGAGTGCCCAGCACTCGCATCTCGCAGATTTGAACTCTTTGGGGCACAAACCCCAATGAGGTCCATTCAGAGCGAACAACTAATCAACGGTCTAGAAGCAAAACTCCCAGGAAAGTACAATAAGCCAACAGGCTTACGTGCTGGGGGCTCCCAAACCCCCACCCTGAGAGTTTTAGTTATCATCTACATCTCTACACCACAAAAAAAAAAAAAAAAAAAAAGTGGGGAGGACGCCCAGGTTTACCCGGCGCCGGCCCTTGGGATTTGGGAAGTCAGGGATGATGGAGGAGAAAGAGAGAGGGATGAAAGCAAGTGCCCTTATAAAACGACCACTAATTCAAGTAGCCCCCACGATGACGAGCCCCGGATGACGCGGGTGGTGATACCACGAAGTACTCCTGACGAAATGCCCAGCTCAAGTAACTCCGTGGCACTTTTCCCGCACCACACTCTGCGCCATGACACGGTCGCAGCCATAACCTTGTTGTTGTTAGGAGCCACTCCTTTTAGCTCAGACACCTCTTGCCGCAGGTCGTTCCTATCATTTATACCAATCAATATGCATATTGTTAGATAGTGCCAATAATGAACCAATGCGATAAATTGATAAAGCATCTCAAACCAGATCGATCAAGAACCATGCAATTTGTAGGTTCCCATGAAAGTAGTTCGATCAACCGACGCGTAATAAATGACTTGCTCTGTTCTCGACCCTTCTGACCTATGTTTAACCCCCGCCCCCACTCTCAGCCATCCCTTCTTCCATTATGAAGGGTCAAGGATCATATTGGGATGTACCTGCGACTGGTTATTTCGGCTTATTCTGCCAATCGGTATTTAAATGGATTAAGGATTCCTCCAATACGTCCTTCATTAATTCTTGTGTTTCAGGTGCTGAGCATACTGACTGTTCTCCTCATCGCCTCCATCTCCGCTAACGCCTTCGCCGGTTTCCTCTCCGGCTGGTACCTCTGCCTCCACCTTTCCTCGAGCAGCCCTTACGCTTACTCCCAAGTTCGGACGAATGACAATAGGCCTATCATACTCACCAACAAAAATTAAATCATTTACTTACCAACGTTTTCATTGTAAATAAGAGCAAAAAATGTGACTTTAATTTGATGCTTATCTATAAAGATGTAGCTACCTACCTAGATTGTGGTTCAAAAATTGGTTTATTGAAAGCAGATTGAATGTAGCATGGGCCTTTTTATGTTCGCAGCTTATTCAAATGATGCTGAAGTCAGTATTTTCCATTTCCTGCTCCAAGTACAGCATTAAAGAAGATTTCGTCTCAAACCTAATCCATATCAAAATGGTAAATGAAGAAGTTACGAATGACAACTCAATATTGCCAAGAAAACAAACATTTTTCAGTACGTTTCATCAAAGACTTGCCTTGTGCAGTATTGGTTAGATTAAATCGTTTCAAATCTTATGAGCCACAAAGCCTTTTTCTATAAATTAATGGATTTCTGTGCAGCCAGCTAAATACGTCTATACCTCACTTGCCTAGTCGTTAATATCAACTTTGTGAAGTTTGTGATGGACATGGTTAGCTTGCCCTTCCCGATTCTGGCATCCGCCTCGGGAGGTATGCCAGACGCTTTCCAGCGTCTGGGACATCCTCTGAGTGTTGCGGGCATTACCCGCATTCAACATATGGAAGGGGCAACTTTACAAACCCATCACCTCCCCGTGTTACAAGTTTTGAAAACGCAGGCATTTCTATTTATCTCAATTTAAACTGGAGGTTATGATGAGACAACCCCCTCTCAGTTTCTTGAAACTGAGAAAAAGTCCGAAGCTTTTTAGATTCAGGGGCATACTCTGGGTGTTGCAGGCATATTGCCTGTTGTTGTAAAGTCCATTGGGGTGTGTCAACCATCTCGAAATCGTCTTTAGGAAAATGTACCAAGGTACAATAGCGACTCAATTAAATGGATCAAGTTCAATTTTATGCACTGTTTCCATATGCGAATGACAGCTAAAGGGATAGATGCGGATGTCAACATCCACCCCTGGGTTGGAGTGTTTTGATATGCTGTCTACAGCAATGTAAGTTTGACGGAATGGAAGCAAAGGTTTAAAGATCTAAGTCTTGTTCCGCGTTAGCTGTCCCGTCGATCTGACTCCACACATGATGACAGCGATGAGGACCTTTCTGCAGACAATAACTGAAATGAATGAAGCAGGCCAACTCGTGGTGCGGATATTGATCGTAGAACGGTGGCGGTACGTGCATCCTGAACATCCGTGCTATTCTATCGAACAGGAATACGATTTAACTGATTTAATGAGACGGCTGCAGAATTATGTTGATGTAACTTTTTTTATGGTAAATACGGATACGAAACAGTAGAAAGAAAGCTTGTAGGCAGCACACGAAAGCGGCAACAAAACTCCTTGTCATTGTAATCGAAAATGGTGTCCTTAAAAAGTGAATTTATATGAAATGGAAAATATTGAATTCGTGCCGGTAAATAAAAGATTTGACATTAGCAATTTACGCTTGACTTAGAAATATAAATTTCCTTTTAAACTGTATGTAACTATTTATAATTGACATACGACATATCTAGGTAGGTAGTTTTTTATATACATGAACTTTTTTGTTAAATTTCGTGCTTGATTGGCTTGTATTTGATCGCCAATTGCGAGCTCAAACGAATTTTAAATACCAAGCTAAAAATTATTGTTTATTTGTGTAAGTTTACATTAATCTGTAACCAATCCTGGAATTTTAGCTTTTAGATATTCCGACTACAGTGTTGTGTAATTTATTGAATGTAGTAATATTTGTATGTATTCCGAAGGGGAAAGTGCCCTTATGAGTTGAGAAATTAATTAACATGTGGATTTTATTTGAAAATTAATTTTGAGTCTTAAAATGTTCAATGTTCAATTGTACGGTGCTTTACCAAAATCGTCGTAATACTGAACTGGCTGTTTCAAATTTGCATTCGTTTGATAAGGCTACAATTTTGGTGATATGGATTTATAAATCATAAAATAAAACATGATAATGCCAAATATTCAAATATTGCGAGTCGTTTGTGAATGTGGTAAAACAAAGGTGATTCCTCTATGATCAGAAACTATGATAGGGCACTTTCCTCTGCTTTCCGTTCTAATACTGATATTTTCCATTGTTTCACGATTGATTACCTCATTTTTAAATTACTTGAAATCAGTATTTTGTTTTCACCACCACAGTTCAACGTCATGCTATAAATAATACTCTCACGTTTGTATTTGATTGAGCTCAGTCACACATACCTACTATTTAGAAGAAATAAGAATGTAACCATGTACCTTTATGTAATGTTCATTTACCTGAAGTTAATTCAGTATGTACCTCCGTATTTATTGAGCGCTGTATGTGATATTCCTCGTCTATGTATATAGGGTGTTATTCTTCTTAATAGATATCTAGAATTGTACTCATATCAACCTCCTGTAGACCTATGCGGTATGCAACTTTTGTATTGATGTAGAAAGGTATTTTTTCGTGTGCATCTATGTTGTTACATACGCGTTGAGTTAATTTGTGTTCCAATCAAGCATATTCGTCGTTGTACAAAGCTAAATAAATTATTGTACAAAAATGGTCAGATCATGATCTACCATGTATGAATGCATTTATTCGTATACGTGGTTTTAGGTAGAATATAATTTATATTTCGGCTTTTGCGTAAACTTTGTAACAAGGCGAAAAATTTAATATACCGTTGAACGGCGTCAAACACTTGACCACCTCAGTCCCATCACTTTGTAACTCAAGTACCTTCATTTTGACCTCATGTAATTTATTCATAGTTTTAACTTAATATAAGCAAGTCATCAATGAAGGAAAGCGTAGGTACCTGGTGTAGTAAGTACCTAGTTATAATACGTCCCGTAATTGTAGATTTAGATTTTTGATAAGTTGAAGCAAATCTGATTGTATTTGTTTTTCCAAGGGTAATGATGATATTAAAATTTTGACAACTTCAGTTAATAGCTATTTATTACCTTTGTAATTCACAGTGTTTTGAGATTATCCACATTTATTCATTTCAATTCAACCATTAAATCCGGCGTCACTCCATAATTCATACAGCTCACGTTGTTTGCAAGGAATTGTCGAATTTACAGTGTCCACTCTGAATTGAATCTTTCCCATTACAAAGAACTTTGTATTATCAATTTATATGTACATATCCCTATTGATTGGATTGGCTGTAATAAATTATGACAAGAATGAAAGGAAGCGCGGAAAGTTTTTTCTTGGTTAGTTCGCCTCTGAAAAATAGATGGAAATTTTCATGTTACCCGTGGTAGCATATTGTTTGCTTAAGATGGTGTTATGCATATCCGAACCTGCATTAAAAATGTGTTTTTTGGTAAATACAAAGATAATTTTGGTTAAATTTTGTTTCGTTTGTCTTCCATCTTCTTCATGTAATGAAAACAGCCTGAGATAGTAAATATTTTTCGTAGTCAAGACTTAAATTTGTATTTATAACAATTGGCAGGGATGGCCAATGGCATGGGGCGATATGCCTGGAACACCCAAAGGACACCCTTGAAATTAAAAGGGGAAGTGGGAATTTCTCAATACGAAGAGCAGGAATAAATTGTAATTTTTATGGGGTAATATTTAATATTTATCGCCTATTTTGCCTATGAGGGAGTACGAGGGAAAGGGACTTCAGGGCAGTCATTATTAAAGCTAATAGGGTGAGAGGTTGGTAGCTAGGCTTTGCTAATATGTAATGAGACGATGATGGAATGAATTAGCTGCCCCATCCCAGAGCTGAGGGGGTATGCCTGCAACACCTATAGAAGCTATCAAGCTTCAAGTTTATACTCAGGAGTAGCAGTTTCATGAAACAGGAAGAGGGAAATATCCGTATCCATCACATGCTTGAGCTAAAATGTATAGCATCCACAATTTCAAGGGAATATTGTGATAGGGAATGTGACACCACTGGGCTGAATCAAATGATTATTGGAGATCATTCGAGGATATTCGTAAGGGATCAAGGAGTAGCTAACTAACTCAGATTTTTGCTTCTATTTTCGTAAAATGTAACCAGATGGTGATTGGTTTGGGCCTAAGAACATTTCTTTTGCTTGTTCCAATCCAAGGTTTATAGCCGATACACGGGTTAAAGCATTCTGATAACCATAAAAAACGCTGCAAATTCTTTCACTGGCGTTTATTATTCAATTTCATTTGGCTTGCATTCATGATTTGAACTAAGCTCTATTTCTACCATAGTGTTTCCTTGAGTGTGCAAGGTTTCACAGGTAATGAGCGATTATTGAATTTCAGGAGATATGCATAGAGCACGTATATCGGTTCTCAACCAAAGTACCTATTTGGATTGATCAGTTGATCATATTTGTGTGCCTCCTGAAATTCAATAATTGCTCTATCAGATGTGAAACACGCACACTCCAAAGCTTAGTAGAAATTCAAATCATGAACGCAAGCCAATTGAATAATAAACCCCAGTGATAGAATCGAAAAAGCGTTTTTTTAGGTTTAAATTACTGACATTCGGTTAGTTTTGACGTAGGATGAAACCCTTTCACACAGGTGTCAGGCACTACAGTAAGAATCTGTATATGCATAAGTGGTTCTGGAACACTACTGATGAAGTTCCAGAACATAACCTCCATGGGTGGTATTATATATCAACTGCACCTCTTACTTTTCTCAGATGAATGTGAATGTAAAAAACAAATAGGAAAAACTAGAAAAAAAGTTTTTGAAAGCGAAAAATCCACTTACCATGCATTTTTCAGTTATTCCACGAACAAACACCTGCCAGTGGAAGCCAACATCAACTGAAATCAAAAACACGCCGGCGAACCGTCTGAAACCTTTGTGCCCCCTCATATCCCATCTTGGACTAACCCGACCATGTAAACAGTTGAAGTATTCCGGGACTGCGCCAGTAAGGGTTAGTAGATGCATCCGTAGTTCGGGAACTACACTAGCATTGAAAGTGTTAACTGCATTCCTTTTCTATTCTATTTTAAGCTTTTTATAAACTGCTAATATAGTGAATTGACGTATTTTTGTTCAGTCTTGCAGCCCAAACAGGCTTTTTCAGAAGCAGCCACCTCTTGACAGGGACGTAACTAGAGGGGGGGGGGGGGGGCAATTGGGCAAAAAAGTGACAGCTTACCAAGTTCTTTTAAACATTATGACCGTTTGGAGTAAATTTGAAAATATTTACTAAAAGGAAAAATAATATAAATAAGGAATGCAATAGGCCTACAAGAAAGGACAAAGGATATTGAAAACGTATACTTCGCGAGGCGAGAACTAGCCTTGAGCGGCCATATGCAGGGTAGTTGACGAGGCGAGTCTACTCCGTTCGAACTTTTGGTTTATACTTGCCAAAACGGCCACCATGACGCCTATCCCAATATAACCATAGCTTTGAGAATTTTTCTTACAATACCCGTGGTGCAGCATCGAATGAAAGAAGTTCCAGAACATAACCTCCATGGGTGGTATTATATATCAACTGCACCTCTTACTTATCTCAGATGAATGTGCAAGTAAAGAACAAAATTTGTTCTTTGCTATTTAATAGCAAAAACTAGAAAAAAACGTCTGCCAAGTGGGTGTGGCACATAGCTTCCTCGTATCCATAACATGACTGTATAGATCATTGACAATTATTATTGACTAAAGAAGTTCGTTCAATTAGGCGATGTAAATATTGAATTAGGGTAAATTTATTGTTATGCAGGAGCATAACTTGAGAAAATAAAGGTAGGCATGTTCAACTACTGAACAAACTATAAAATATACCTAATAATAAAAATTGACATAAAATGTATACATCGTTCAATGATGGTTCATTATGGTTCGATCGAAGCTCGAGGCTAAAACTTTATTTTCTCTCTATTACTCACGAGGACCATCTTTACATCAGTCCGAACAATCCCTGAAAATTTCATCAAAATTAGTCATGAACTCCCGGAGTTATGCATGTAACAAGGATTTCACGTTTGCAGATGCGCAGAGGCTACTATTGATCCGGGGACCATGAAACTTATAGGGGATCATCTACACATCAAACCGAACAATCCCTGAAAATTTCATCGAAATTGGTCAAGAACTCCCGGAGTTATGTGCGTAATAAGGATTTCACGTTTGCGCATGCGCAGAGGATACTATTGATTCGGGGGTCATGAAACCTATAGGGGACCATCTACACCCCAACCCGCACAATCCCTGAAAATGTTATCAAAATCGGACTATATCTTCGTGTAGTTTTGCCCGTAACAAGGATTTGCTGACAGACAGACAGACACGGAACCAAAATTGTTCAGAAAGGTCTAAAACGCAAAATGCGAGTGGAATTTTTGATTTTGGAGACAAAAAAAATTTTCACATTCCGAAAGTGAAAACAATGCTTCTGCTACCTTGGGAGACTCGGAAGCAAAAGGAAAAACGGGAATAGGAATCGGACCGACCGGGGGCGCTTGGTTGTTGGGCCGCACACGTGGAGAACTGAACTGAACTCCCCTGGAGGGTCAAGCTCCTGGCTCAGCAGGAAGTGCTGAGTCGGCAAGACTCCCTTCCAGCAGCTCTGTGACAATATACTCATATAGAATGTTCTTGGCCGTGGCAGCTCCACTGTAAGCCTCCTGCTTGATTTTGGATCCATCGGGTCTTCTGGCAAGTAAGCGGCCATGAGTTGGGGGAGTTGGTCACTTTGATGCAGTTTCTGGTGGTTTCCATTTCCAGGAATGGAATGTTCGAGACCTTTTTAAACTTGTGAGAAGTCGTCCATTTGTTACCAGAGTTGGGGATCTTTTATGATCAGGGGTGAACTGTCTGAGAAATCTCTTGTGAACTTGAAGTGTGTTCAGTTAGTAGCGTTGGAACACACTGTAGAAGTCGTGAAGTTCTCCAGAGTTAATGGCTCTTATTCCTCCCCATTAAAGCGACCACATTCGAACTCTGCTGGGAAAGCAAAAATACTCATTACTTTCCATTATAATAAACTCTGCTGGGAAAGTGAAAATGGACATTACTTTCCATTATGATAAACTCTGCTGGGAAAACCATAATAACTCTGCTGGGAAAGTAAAAAAAGGACATTACTTTCCACTATAATGAACTCTGCTGGGAAAGTAAAAATTACTTTCCACATTACTTACTCCACTATAATGAACTCTGCAGGGAAAGCAAAAATACTCATTACTTTCCATTATAATAAACTCTGCTGGGGAAGGGAAAATGGACATTACTTTCCGTTATGATAAACTCTGCTGGGAAAGTAAAAAAAGGGACATTACTTTCCATTATATAACTCCGCTGGGAAAGTAAAAAAAGGGAATTACTTTCCACCATAATGAACTCTGCTGGGAAAGTAAAAAAAAGACATTACTTTCCACTATAAAAACTCTGCTGGAAAGTAAAAATACATTACTTTCCATTATAATAAACTCTGCTGGGAAAGTAAAAATAACATTACTTTCCATTATAATAAACTCTGCTGGGAAAGTAAAAATGACATTACTTTCCACTAATAAACTCTGCTGGGAAAGTAAAAAAAATTACTTTCCACTATAATAAACTCTGCTGGGAAATTATAAATGGACATTACTTTCCACCATAATGAACTCCACTGGGAAAGTAGAAAAAGACATTACTTTCCACTATAAAAAGCTCTGCTGGGAAAGTAAAAATGGACATTACTTTCCACTATAAAACTCTGCTGTGAAAGTAAAAATACTCATTACTTTCCATTATAATAAACTCTGCTGGGAAAGTAAAAATACTTTCCATTAAACTTTCCATTATAAAAACTCTGCTGGGAAAGTAAAAATGGACATTACTTTCCATTATAATAAACTCTGCTGGGAAAGTAAAAAAAAACTCTGCTGTGAGACATTACTTTCCAAAAACTCTATAATAAACTCTGCTGGGAAAGTAAAAATGGACATTACTTTCCACCATAATGAACTCTGCTGGGAAAGTAAAAAAACTCATTACTTTCCACTATAATAAACTCTGCTGGAAAGTAAAAATAGGACATTACTTTCCACTATAATAAACTCTGCTGGGAAAGTAAAAATACTTTCATTACTTTCCATTATTTCCAATAAACTCTGCTGGGAAAGTTAAAAATGGACATTACTTTCCACTAAAATGAACTCTGCTGGGAAAACAAAAATACTCATTACTTTCCATTATAATAAACTCTGCTGGGAAAGTAAAAAAAGGACATTACTTTCCACCATAATGAACTCTGCTGGGAAAGTAAAAATAGACATTACTTTCCAATATAATGAACTCTGCAGGGAAAGCAAAAATACTCATTACTTTCCACTACAATGAACTCTGCTGGGAAAGCAAAAATACTCATTACTTTCCATTATAATAAACTCTGCTGGGAAAGTGAAAATGGACATTACTTTCCATTATGATAAACTCTGCTGGGAAAGTAAAAAAGGGAATTACTTTCCACTATAATAACTCTGCTGGGAAAGTAAAAAAAGACATTACTTTCCACTATAATGAACTCTGCTGGGAAAGTAAAAAGACATTAAAAATAACTCTGCTGGAAAGTAAAAATAGACATTACTTTCCATTATAATAAACTCTGCTGGGAAAGCAAAAATACATTACTTTCCATTATAATAAACTCTGCTGGGAAAGTAAAAATGGACATTACTTTCCACCATAATGAACTCCACCATGCTGGGAAAGTAAAAAAAGACATTACTTTCCACTATAATAAACTCTGCTGGGAAAGTAAAAATAGACATTACTTTCCACTATAATGAACTCTGCTGGGAAAGCAAAAATACTCATTACTTTCCATTATAATAAACTCTGCTGGGAAAGGGAAAATGGACATTACTTTCCATTATGATAAACTCTGCTGTGAAAGTTAAAATGGACATTACTTTCCACTATAATAAACTCTGCTAGGAAAGCAAATATACTCATTACTTTCCATTATAATAAACTCTGCTAGGAAAGCAAATATACTCATTACTTTCCATTATAATAAACTCTGCTGTGAAAGTAAAAATGGACATTACTTTCCATTATAATAAGCTCTGCTGGGAAAGTACAAATGGACATCACATTTCATTATAATAAACTCTAGTGGGCAAGTACAAAATGGACGTTACTTTCCATCATAATAAACTCTGCTGGGAAAGTACAAATGGACATTACTTTCCACTATAATAAACTCTGCTGGGAAAGCAAATATACTCATTACTTTCCATTATAATAAACTCTGCTGGGAAAGTAAAAATGGACATTACTTTCCATCATAATAAGCTCTGCTGGGAAAGAAAAAATGGACATTACTTTCCACCTAATGAACTCCTCTGGGAAAGTAGAAAAAGACATTACTTTCCACTATAAAACTCTGCTGGGAAAGTATTACTGAACATTACTTTCCATTATAATAAACTCCTCTGGGAAAGTAGAAAAAGACATTACTTTCCACTATAAAACTCTGCTGGGAAAGTATTAATGAACATTACTTTCCATTAGAATAAACTCTGCTGGGAAAGTAAAAAGAAAATAACTCAACAAGTTATGAGCGCGTTCTAGCGTCATTTAGTTCAACCAACATCACGACGTGGTTAGACGAATCGCCGCTAGAATGCACTGGAAAACCGTTAGGAAAGTATAAAAGAACGTTACTTTCCATTATAATAGACTCTGCTGGGAAAGTAAAAAGGAAATAACTCAACAAGTTATGAGCGCGTTCTAGCGTCATTTAGTTCAACCAACATTACGACGTGGTTAGACAAATTGCCGCTAGAATGCACTGGAAAACCGTTAGGAAAGTATAAATGAACATTACTTTCCATTATAAAGAACTCTGCTGGGAAAGTAAAAAGAAAAACTTTCAACAAGTTATGAGCGCGTTCTAGCGGGTCATTTAGTTCAACCAACATTACGCGTGGTTAGACAAATTGCCGCTAGAATGCGCTGGAAAACCGTTAGGAAAGTATTTATGAACATTACTTTCCATTATGATAAACTCTGCTGGGAAAGTAAAAAAGAAATAACTGAACAAGTTATTACTCCCAACAGGTTATGAGCGCGTTCTAGCGGCAATTTGTTGAACCACGTAGTAATGTTGGTTAAACTAAATCCCGCAAGAATGCGCTCACAACCTGTTGAGAGAGTAATTTCTTTTTACTTTCCCAGCAGAGTCTACTATAATGGAAAGTAATGTTCATTCTACTTTACCAACAGTTTTTGAGCGCATTCTAGCTTCAATTTGTCTAACCACGTCGTAATGTTGGTTGAACTAAATACCGCTAGAATGCGCTCATAACTTGTTGAGAGAGCAATTTTTCTTTTTACTTTCCCAGCTGAGTTTATTATAGTGGAAAGTAATGTCCATTTTTACTTTCACAGCTGAGTTTTATAGTGGAAAGTAATGTCTTTTTTTACTTTCCCAGCGGAGTTTTATAGTGGAAAGTAATGTCTTTTTTTACTTTCCCAGTGGAGTTCATTATGGTGGAAAGTAATTCCCTTTTTCACTTTCCCAGCGGAGTTTTATAGTGGAAAGTAATGCCCATTTTTACTTTCACAGCTGAGTTTTATAGTGGAAAGTAATGTCTTTTTTTACTTTCCCAGCGGAGTTCATTATGGTGGAAAGTAATTCCCTTTTTTACTTTCCCAGCGGAGTTTTATAGTGGAAAGTAATGTCATTATTTTTTTTTTACTTTCCCAGTTTTATAGTGGAGTTGTTTTTTTTACTTTCCCAGTGGAAAGTAATTCCCTTTTTTTACTTTCCCAGCGGAGTTTTATGGAAAGTGGAAAGTAATAATCCCTTTTTTACTTTCCCAGCGGAGTTTTATAGTGGAAAGTAATGTCTTTTTTTTTACTTTCCCAGTGGAGTTTTATAGTGGAAAGTAATGTCTTTCCCAGTGGAGTTTTTATGGTGGACTTTCTTTCCCAGCGGAGTTTTATAGTGGAAAGTAATGTCTTTTTTTACTTTCCCAGCGGAGTTCATTATAGTGGAAAGTAATTCCCTTTTTTTTCCCAGCGGAGTTCCCAGCGGAGTTTTATAGTGGAAAGTAATGTCTTTTTTTACTTTCCCAGTGGAGTTCATTATAGTGGAAAGTAATGTCCCTTTTTTACTTTCCCAGCGGAGTTTTATAGTGGAAAGTAATGTCCCTTTTTTTACTTTCCCAGCGGAGTTTTTATAGTGGAAAGTAATTCCCTTTTTTTATAGTGGAAAGTAATTCTTTTTTTACTTTCCCAGCGGAGTTTTATAGTGGAAAGTAATGTCCCTTTTTACTTTCCCAGTGGAGTTTTTTCCCAGTGGAAAGTAATAATCCCTTTTTTACTTTCCCAGCGGAGTTTTATAGTGGAAAGTAATGTCTTTTTTTACTTTCCCAGCGGAGCTCATTATAATGGAAACTAATTCCCTTTTTTACTTTCCCAGTGGAGTTATATAGTGGAAAGTAATGTGGAAAGTTTTTTTTTTACTTTCCCAGCGTAGCTCATTATAATGGAAAGTAATTCCTTTCCCAGTGGAGTTCATATAGTGGAAAGTTTTTCCCAGCGGAGTTTTCCCAGCGGAGTTTTATAGTGGAAAGTAATGTCTTTTTTTACTTTCCCAGGCGGAGTTCATTATGGTGGAAACTAATTCCCTTATTTACTTTCCCAGCAGAGTTTTATTGTGGAGAGTAATGGCTTTTTACTTTCCCAGCGGAGTTCATTATTGTGGAAAGTAATTCCCTTTTTTACTTTCCCAGCGGAGTTTTATAGTGGAAAGTAGTGTCCATTTTTACTTTCACAGCAGAGTTTTATAGTGGAAAGTAATGTCCATATTTACTTTCCCAGCGGAGTTGATTATTGTGGAAAGTAATTCCCTTTTTTACTTTCCCGGAGGAGTTTTATAGTGGAAAGTAATGTATTTTTTTACTTTCCCAGCGGAGCTCATTATAATGGAAAGTAATTCCCTTTTTTACTTTCCCAGCGGAGTTTTATAGTGGAAAGTAATGTCTTTTTTTACTTTCCCAGTGGAGTTCATTATGGTGGAAAGTAATTCCCTTTTTTTACTTTCCCAACGGAGTTTTACAGTGGAAAGTAATGTCTTTTTTTACTTTCCCAGTGGAGTTCATTATGGTGGAAAGTAATTCCCTTTTTTTACTTTCCCAACGGAGTTTTACAGTGGAAAGTAATGTCTTTTTTTACTTTCCCAGTGGAGTTCATTATGGTGGAAACTAATTCCCTTTTTTACTTTCCCAGCGGAGTTTTATAGTGGAAAGTAATGTATTTTTTTACTTTCCCAGCGGAGTTCATTATGGTGGAAAGTAATGTCCATTTATAATTTCCCAGCAGAGTTTATTATAGTGGAAAGTAATGTCCATTTTTACTCTCTCAGCAGAGTTTATTTTAGTGGAAAGTAATGTCCCTTTTTACTTCCCCAGAAGAGTATATTATAGTGGAATGTAATGTTCCTTTTCACTTTCCCAGCAGAGTTTATTTTAGTGGATTTTTAGTTTACTGTACGACGTGGATAGACGAAATGCCGCTAGAATGCGCTCGAAACCGTCATCGCCTTCAGGAGACTTCCCTGTGAAGAGGGCAATGGCCGTTTCGAGCGTATTCTAGCGGGATTTCGTACATATACGTGAAAATAATCACTTATCGTGTCACTGATTATCATGCAGGTGGATTAGCAGAGGAATGCTGATTATCATGATTATTAACAGGTAAACTGGGTAAATTGAAAACGCAAAAAGTGGGTGTGGCACATAGCTTCCTCGTATCCATAAGATGACTGTATAGATCATTGAAAATTATTATTGACTAAAGAACTTCGTTCAATTAGGCGAAGTAAATGTTGAATTAGGGTAAATTTATTGTTATGCAGGAGCGTAACTTGAGAAAATAAAGGTAGGCATGTTCAACTATTGAACAAACTATAAAGTATACCTAATAAGTCCGAACAATCCCTGAAAATTTCATCGAAATCGGTCAAGAACTCCCGGTGTTATGCTTGTGGCAAGGATTTCACGTTTGTGCATGCGCAGAGGCTGCTATTGATCCGGGGGTCATGAAACTCATAGGGGACCATCTATACCCTAACCCGCACAATCCCTGAAAATTTCATCGAAATTGGTCAAGAACTCCCGGTGTTATGCGAGTAACAAAGATTTCACGTTTGCGCATGCGCAGAGGCTACCATTGATCCGGGGGTCATGAAACCTATAGGGGACCCCTAACCCGCACAATCCCTGAAAATTTCATTGAAATTGGTCAAGAACTCCCGGAGTTATGCGCGTAACAAGGATTTCACGTTTGCGCATGCGCAGAGGCGACCATTGATCCGGGGGTCATGAAACCTATAGGGGACCCCTAACCCGCACAATCCCTGAAAATTTCATCGAAATTGGTCAGGAACTCCCGGAGTTATGCGCGTAACAAGGATTTCACGTTTGCGCATGCGCAGAGACTACTATTGATCCGGGGGTCGTGAAACCTATAGGGGACCATCTACACATCAAACCGAACAATCCCTGAAAATTTCATCGAAATTGGTCAAGAACTCCTGGAGTTATGCGCGTAACAAGGATTTCACGTTTGCGCATGCGCAGAGGCTACTATTGATCCGGGGGTCATGAAACCTATAGGGGACCATCTACACCCCAACCCGCACAATCCCTGAAAATTTCATCAAAATCGGACAATAACTTCGTGTAGTTTTGCCTGTAACAAGGATTTGCTGACAGACAGACAGACAGACAGACACACACACAGACAGACACGGAACCAAAATTGTTCAGAAAGGTCTAAAACGCAAAATGCGAGTGGAATTTCTGATTTTGGAGACAAAACACGCCGGCGAACCCTCTGAAACCTTTGTGCCCCCTCATATCCCATCTTGGACTAACCCGACCATGTAAACAGTTGAAGTATTCCGGGACTGCGCCAGTAAGGGTTAGTAGATGCATCCGTAGTTCTGGAACTACACTAGCATTGAAAGTGTTGACTGCATTCCTTTTCTATTCTATTTTAAGCTCTTTATAAACTGCTAATATAGTGAATTGATGTATTTTTGTTCAGACTTGCAGCCCAAACAGTTTCAGAAGCAGCCATCTCTTGAGGGCGCCAAATAGGCAAAAAAGTGACAGCTTACCAAGTTCTTTTAAATATTATGACCGTTTGGAGTAAATTTGAAAATATTTACTAAAAGGAAAAATAATATAAATAAGGAATGCAATAGGCCTACAAGAAAGGACAAAGGATATAGAAAACGTATACTTCGCGAGGCGAGAACTAGCCTTGAGCGGCCGTATGCAGGGCAGTTGACGAGGCGAGTCTACTCCATTCGAACTTTTGGTTTATACTTGCCAAAACGGCCACCATGACGAATATCCCAGTATAAACACAGCTTTGAGAATTTTTCTTACAATACCCGTGTGTGTAGCATCGAATGAAAGAAGTTTTAGAAAACTGATGATATAAAAACTACATCAGGAACTTGACAGGACAACAACGACTAAGCAACTTGGCCATCACATCAATAGAGCACAAAATAGCTTCAGCACTATCTTTTGATGGTATCATTAAAACATTTGGAGCAAAAAAAACCGATAATTTTCATTTTAAAGTTTGTTTAGGGCTTCCATTTCGTACAAAAATTTATTTATCATCTATTAATTTGTTAAATTTAATAAAAATTATATGGTATTTTACATTGAGCAAATGTAAAAGAGTTTATACATTGTGAATAAATCAAATTAATTATATTTATATTTTGGTTCATTGGTATATTAAGATGGTATGAGTCATGAGATATCGGGTCTATGGGGGCGCCAAATTTATTTCTTGCCCCGGGTTACGTCCCTGCCTCAAGAGAAACTTTACGTTTGACAAACCTGGTCTACAGAGTCAAACTCCTTATTACCTCTAACGTTCTCCATTAATATGAACACCGATTTTCCGCAACTCTGTACTGAACGATATTACGTACAGCAACGAACGTAGGTACAGCTATCAGTGAACACGACACACACTCAAGTGGCTTGACGAGGTCGTCCTCAAGAACGGCAACGGAACTCAACACGTTTGTGTGTCCGGCAAATGTCAATAAATTAAACTATGACAGTTCACAGGGAATGTCGGCAAATTATTTTGTCATCACCTTAGTAAATACAATAGACAATTCAAACTCCGTTCCCCTCTTATCGTGGTGTTGTCTATGGCGTATTGTTATATAACCAACAGGCTAATTACACAAATCTTGAACTGGATGAGGGCCTCTTGAAATGTTATAGCGATTCGCACGAGGGTATCTACGTAGGTAAATCTAATTGAACAAGATGAATCCGCTTGTTTGTTTTTTGTGTGTCATCTGACCTGTTTGGTTTCCACATCATGAAAATCTAGAATTGTACAAAATCTTTTCAAGTTTCTCATCAACCAAACAACCGGTTAACTGGCTTTCTGCAGGGTCCGTTGCGTTGTTTACTTTATTACGAAGAAAATCAAACCGCGTACGCTTAATTTGATCGATTGGAACCGAAGATATAGTCAAAAAACATGTTTAGGTCATAAAAAATCGTTAAAATATCATACTACTATAGCTTTCAAAACCGTTCATTTTTGGAGAGGCTGACCTGGCAGGCCTTTTTTATTCGTTAAAGGAAGCAACTACACCACGTGTGAACAAAATCGGAGGGGGTCGGTACATTTCGAGTCTGTCTGGGTACGGAATGACCCATAAACAAGACAAAAACGCACTGTCAAACATACATATTACGCATATAATTAAATTGCCAGTACTTATCCCTTAAACGTACGCAAGGCCAATCGCCGCTCACTACCCTGACCCCCCATACCCCTTGGACGTACGCAACTTAATAACTCTTCTCGGTTTTCAGGAAAAAGAATGATTGATTTCGATGGTTGAACTATAATATAATACATATAGTTACCAGTTAGATATCTCCCTCCCGTCGCATTTTCCTCCAAGAAAATTCTGCAAAATACGAGTCTAGGTGTTGGCGTGCTGTCCCTCGATGCTGCTTGTTACGCCATTTTGCTGAACCCCAGAGCCTTTCTATATTTTGGGTGTGCGCGCCAGTGGATGGGTCAACGAAATTGTAAGTATGGTTGACATGAGGTGGGTGTATCCTGATGCTTTCAGATTTTCTGTTGAGTAGCCCCTTCAGCAGTCTGAGTATGCACCTTGGTAAGCACTAGCCTCTCTGGTGCTCTGGTTGAATCTACAGATTTTTCCAGGGAGTTGGTTAGGCAGTCTGAGTATATGGTTGTACCTGGAGGGATCCTTCTTTTTATAACTTCAATTAACGTCACGGCTTTTCTATCAGGCACACGCTCCATGAAACACTGCTTGGTCTCTCTACAGACACCTCCGAAAACCCACTGCTGCGGAAGGACACGGCCCGCATTATTTTTTCTTTTGGAGAATAAGCTTTCGTCTATTTCAACGTTTTTACCAGGACCTCCTTTTTGCGTCTCAAGCTGCCGTTCCAGATCATTCAGACACAATCCACGCATATAACAGTGGTATTATCGTCAATGTGCAGTTGCTGTCCGCACCACTTGATAGAGGTTAGATTGAACGACCAGCAATGAATGAAACGCAACATCCATCCATTGCCAATTCTAGCATATGGGTAGATGTATAAGCATATAAATTTCATTTGACTGAATAAACCATCTATCTATGATAGAATACGTTTGGCTACGTCCTGACTTATTGACTATGTTTTGAATAGCGCTTGATTGTTCGTTTCGTGAGGTTTATGGGGTCACTTCTAAATTCAGAAGTTGCGATAGTTCGCGTTGTGTGAATTTCTACGGATCTGTCGAACTAATCTCGGTCGATTTTCTTCCAAAATTACTGGAAAATGGCACCCCAATTGCCTATATCAGTAAAAAACCGCGAAAACTACGTTTTTCATGTTTCATGTGAAGTGTTCGGGACAAGAAGTTAGGACCAATCAGACTCCAATTTTTTACATCACTTCTAAGGACTTTTATAGCCCATAGGGCGGACGGGCATTGCGGATTTTGAATCTACACGTACCTTGAAACATTGAAATGGCAATGTTTAGGGGGGGTATAAAAGATTTTTGCTATTCGATTACAAAGGTGTATTATTGAAAATAATAAACCAAAATGAGAGACTAGAAATCTTAGATACTTCGGGTACGGCCTTTGTCTAACTACAAAAGAACGAACGAATTTTTCGAGAATTGATTACGATGAAAAAGTAGAAGCTTAAGTGACCATGGTCTCCCTCCGACCTTGGATCATAGCAATAACCAGAGTTTCCATTATTAGAAACAACGAAAACTTCATTTCCTTCGAAAATTTGCTTAGGAAGAACCCAATACGAAACAAATAAATTTTGAGGCGGTGAAATCCCAAGTTTTGTTTGATAATAAATTTTCATGAAAACGTTCTTCTCCAAATCGCTCATATACTACCTTAAATCTTCGTTTCTACAAAATTTGTATTTTAAATCGAAGTATACTGATGGATTTTTAGAAAAACGCTGCAAATTCTTTCACAGGGTTTTATTATTAAATGATTCATGATATGAATGTCTACTAAGCTTTGGAGTGTGCGTGTTTCACAGGTGATAGACCGATTATTGAATTTCAGGAGATATGCATAGAGCACTTAAATCGGTTCTCAACCAAAATACCTATTTGGATTGATCAGTTCATCATATTTGTGTGCCTTCTGAAATTCAATAATCGCTCTATCACCTGTGAAACACGCACTCTCCAAAGCTTAGTAGAAATTCATATCATGAATCATTGAATAATAAACCCCAGTGAAAGAATTTGCAACTTTTTTTTTTTTTTTTGAGCGATTACAATGGAAAAATATTCTATTTGAAAATTTTAAATTTCATAGGACAGAGCATGCATATCAGAACGCTTCAACCCGTGTATCGGCTATAAACCCTTTTAGAAGTTCACTCCAGTATCCACATTTACTACATCACTAGGTTACTGGGATCAAAACAAAGAAAAAAAACTCTTGTGTTTGTTTTGATCGCAGTAACCTGGTGATGTAGTGAATGTGGATACAAATGTTGGCCATGCATCGGGAATGGTTTGAGCTACGGACCTGGGGAGGAGCTCATTCGATTCCTCATGGAAAGTTCTTAAAAAAAAAGTTCAAATTTAGGCCTTGATTTTTTTTAGGTTTTTAGGGATTTTAAAAACTTTGACAACCCTTAAAGGGCACTTTAAATTAAGTGAAAGTGTTGGCTAAAGAATTAGGGCGTTGTATAGGACCAAGATGGATTTTTCCTGAAAATTTCAGATTTTTTGCTCCACCCGTTTGGGAGAAATCGTGCGTACGGCGTACAGGGTTAACATTTTTTTTTCAAGATCGATTACAATAATTTATTATTGAATAATAAGCCAAAACGAGTCTAATCCATTTCTCGTTGAAACTCACAGGTACGTAAATATGTGATTTCAATTGTTTATTTTACTGTAAAGACGTGTGGTTATCAAATGAATTAAGAAAACTAGAGTAAACCAATAAATGTTGAGGAGGTGAAAACCAGAATTTGATCATATCGAACAAAAATGTTTTTCACCAAATCACTCACACGACATCCATACCACTTTAAAAAACACGCACTTAAGAATACTTTATTTGAGTTATCACACTATGAGACTATATTTAAATTTTACAAAGACTAACTTAACTTAAGGAGTTGAAACAATGAATATAAGACTGTTTGGTTTAAGATCAATTAACAAGGAGAGCTAGGAGGAAAGTCCCTTAAACTAGATATTTCACACAAATTATCACTTCACTATTGGTCACGCCTCCAAAAATGTACCGGCGGCTGACATGTTGAAATGAGAGGCCGATAGGAACTCGTAATACACAGGGGCAAGATCTAGCTAATTTTCACAGGGGAAACCCCGGAGTTCATTTGACTTTTGATTTCCCAAGGAATGAATGAGGAAGGCTTTGACTGAATCCAAGGTATTTCCAAGTTGTATTGTTATGTGCGAGTATAGGATAAAGAGTAGGCATAAGTGGTAAAAGGAATGATGAAAAGTTGATCCGGTATTCGGGGAGAATAAGGAGTTTTAACTGGGTTCAAAGCCCTGGCTTGGACGGGTACTCAAATTAGTTATTTATTTATTTTTTATTTATTTATTTATTTTTATTTTATTTTATTTTTTTTTTTTTTTTTTTTTTTGGTTTACTATTTAAGTAATAATAAACCATTGTAAGGTAACGGCACCGGTAGTGGCCACTGCTCCAGTAGTGGCCATTTTAAAGTTTATATTTGAGAAATAAGGATTCCCGGTCTCCTAGTGGCTTCAAACTTGCAGGAGGTACAGCTCATGTCATCTTGTAGTCAGAGGTTGAACTAGGAGTGCGCAGAGCATCATTGGAAATTGTGGTAAACTTCTCAATATGACCGTCCCTAGTTTCCTCGTTTGTTGGGCTGGATCCTAGAGCTTCTACTGGATAGAATCAATTTTGTTCATCTGGTATTGAATTTAATGATATTAAACACGTAAGGAGGGCAAAATGTCAAGTGGCCACTACTGAGACATGCACGTGGCCACTACTGGAAATTTCGTAATTTGATGTGGCCACTACTAGATCAAAATAAAGGTGTGAGAAAAAATTAATAAAAAATAGAAAAAATTGTTCTTTTGATAGTTTTAGGCAATGGATATGTTAGGGAAGACTCGGGCTATATTCTAAATGAGTCCTGAAGAAAGTCAGTACTACTGTTGGCCCACAATTGTCAAAACTAAAGAAAAAAATTCTTAACTGTGGGCACTACTGGTACCGTTACCTTAATCGCTCTTGAAAAAAAAAAAAAAAAAAAAAAAAAAAAAATCTAACCCCCCTGAAAATTTCATGGTTTACGTTTCAAAGGGTGTAGAATCCGAATCTGCAATAAAAAATTTTCCGTCCGTCCGCCGTACGTCGTACACACGATTTCTCCCAAACGGCTGGAGCAAAATATCCGGAATTTTCAGGAAAAATCAATATTGGTCCGACAACGGCCCAATTCTTTAGCCAGCACTCTCACTTAATTCAAAGTGCCCTTTAAGAGTTGTCGAAGTTTTGTAAAATCCCTGAAAACCTCACAAAAAGTCGAAGCGGCCTAAGTTTGAACTCTTTTTGAAGAACTTTCCCTGAGGAATCGAATGAGCCCTTCCGCAGGTTCGTAGCTCAAACCATTCCCGATATTTATGGTGCCAACATTTGCGTTTCTTTGGTTTATTATTGTTTATGTTTTCATCGCAGTAACCTAGTGATGTAGTGATATAGTGATGTGGATACTGGAGTGAACTTCTAAAAGACTTTGTAGCCGATACACGGGTTGAAGCATTCTGATACGTATGAAACGCTGCAAATTCTTTCACTGGGGTTTATTATTCAATTGGCTCGCGTTCCATTGTAATCGCTCTTGACAAAAGCGCTGCGAATTATTTCACTGTTGTTTATTATTCAGGGATACATGATTTGAATTTCTAATAAGCTTTGGATTGTGCGTGTTTCAAGGTGATAGAACGATTATTGAATTTCAGGTGGCACACAAATATGATCAACTGATCAATCCAAATAGGTATTTTGGTTGAGAACCGATTTGAGTGCTCTATGCATATCTCCTGAAATTCAATAATTGCTCTTTCAACTGTGAAACACGCACACTCCAAAGCTTAGAAGAAATTCAAATCATGAACCATCGAATAATAAACCCCAGTGAAAGAATTTGAAGCGTTTTTAAACTGTAAACCCTTATGGTTATTAAAAAAATTACTCTTTCATCATGTGTTATTACATATTGGTGTTCATTACATAATTCATCGTATGATGTATGGAGCTAATAACCACAGAAACTGAGTGCCACAACCCCTGCCACGCCCTGTAATCGTGGGTATTTATAATTACGTGACGTAGGTTCCTATAATTTGATTGTTTCTATTTTTACCTTCTTACGCTCTAGCTCACGTGAGAATACGAGATAAACGAAGAATTTCCTGGGTTCATGTTGTTTTTTCCCCTTGGAGGTTTTAACTGGAAAACTGGAAGTTTCAACAGGCGGTTTAATCAAAATGACGCCACCCTGCGTACTACAGCAATGAGGCACTGGCCCATGACAAACACGTTTCAGTTTCAAGCACCTACACACAATATTACCTCACGGAATCCTGTAGTGTATCAACAAGTGTGAAGCTCAATTCATTTTAACGAGTGTCAACCTATCACAAGTACGCTCCTATCGACTGGGGATTACCCGTAATCTCGACAGTCGTAAGTTGGAATGCCACATGTAGTACGTTTACACAAGAAAAAATGTTTTATAAACCGTTATTCCCGAACGGTAGAGTGACACTTCAAGTGTTCACGCTAATTATCGCGATCTTGTGGACAACCTTCGTATGAGTAGGGGTTTGATCAGTCGGATAATTTCCCTATCAGTCGGGTGAAGATTTTCGTGTGGTATAGTGCATCGAGTTGAAAGTTGCTGAAGAGAAAACTATCGTTCAATACCCCGGGTCGAAATGGAGAAACTCGATCAAGGTAAGGTCAATTAACATTTGTCTACTTAATTTAAAGGGATCGCTAGGATGGTTTGGTACCTACCTGCAAGACATATTCAATTTCATGAATTCAAAGCTCTCATCGGAGTAGCCAGTACAAATAATCTGCAATCCAACAATTAGTCACTTAATACCACAGATAAGTACAACTATGTACTGTGATGTACACCCATCATTTTTAGTATGATGTGATCGTTCATGACTGATGCAGACAAATGGAGATGACTGAAACAAATGCGTGTTGTTGAGCCCAACATTATAAAGTTATAGCTGGACACCTCTACTATATGATTAGTACAAATTGGCCACTCTGATGTGATAACAAGAAATTCGGGGTAGGTGTCTGGGTCCTACAGCTCATACTAGAGGGGTGTAAACCCTGGTCACCGTAGGGAGTAGACGACCTGCAGGTCAGTCAGTCCAAAGACAAGGTTAGTGGGAGAAGTTCACCAGTTCACTCCGTGATTGAATGCGACCTGCAGGCTGCTCCACAGTTCACCAGTTCACTCCGTGAATGAACGCGACACCTGCAGTTCACTTCGTCTAGAATGGGACCTGCAGTTCGTTGTCTCCATTCTGAGACAGTCACCACCACTACCGCTACCACGTGGCATGACCGTCAACCTCCAGTATCTTCGTCATCCGTCCGAATTCGGTAAATGACAGTCATCTACTGATCTTTCTCCCTACTCCCTAGTCATTTTTCGAGTTCTCTTGCAGATTTTCATATAAATATTTACTTATTAAATATGATCGACTCCGTGATGAGTATCGTATCGATCAGTATAGTTTAGTATTGAGTAAATTTGAATGGTATTGGCTCTGCGATGAGGAGAGTCCTCCGTTGACTAGAAGGAAACCCGAGCTAATGGCGGATAGGTGAACTGCAGGTCTCGAACTTCTCTTGCCGAGACCGAACGCCTCCGAGTAATTCGAACGTCGGCTGCGGGGAGCCATGTTGTCACAAACGTCTTGTGATGAACTGCAGGTCTTCCATTTGCAGGTCATTTGGGACAAGTTCACTTGAAATAGAAGTTCTTTGAGACAAGGTCACTCACTAACTAAGCACCTCTAGCTCATACATCACAATGATTACGCCCGGATCTGAGGTCTCATTGATGAGGATTCCAAGAAGGAATAATAATTTTATTTTTGAGTTCATTAGAAGAGCTTTTCATGGAGAAGTTTTCATGTTAATTAGTATCAATACCTACTATAATTGTACAGCCTTAAATGAATAAAGTTATTACAATAAAGTTAACTTTGTTAAGTCAAAAAAATTCTAATGAGAAAAAGATTTGTTAAAAACAAGCTCCTAATGAGAGCCTACCACACCTACAAACGAATTTTCACAATTTTTCACGAATTTTGGCTTCATTTTGGACAATGAAAAAATGATGAGTTCAACAAAGCTGCAACTAATGATAGGTACCTTATCACTCCTTGATTGGCAAAAGAGCGGTTAAGCAAAATAATCCTGAACAATATCATTTTATCGAAATCAATTTTAATACCTAGTTAGGCACATCACTATCTATCACCCTTATTATAAAATATTCTTTAATTCTACACAACTTACACCCGTTATGATATCAAAATGAAACCATACCATCAGCCTTCTCTCACCGTTGCCTTGTTCTCATCTTGGATCAGCGACTAACGTTTCACGACCACATCACTCAGTTAGTGCGAAAGCTCAAAATCAGGACCAACCAGCTAAGATCAATCCTTGACAACCCTATCATCCATACTCTCAATAAAGCAAGGATCTATCTCACCCTCATCCGGCCTATATGGACATATGCCTTACCTATTTGGGGAACTTATTCGAAATCAGAGTTTCGACGAGTCGAACAACAACAAAACTCAACCACTCTCCATCTTTTGTCAGAAACAAAACAATATACGACGATTTCAATATTCTCACACCTTCTGAACTCCTCATTAAACATACCACCACCTTCATCAACGACAACCAAGAACAGGTCAACCCACTGGCAGCAGAAGGTCTATCTCCACCCCCAACAGTGCCTCGACTAAATCGCCCACGTTAACTATTTTACAATTTCATGGACAATCAGTGAATTATATAATGTAAACTCCATTTAACAACTTTAATCTCACATGTAGGGGTACTTGGTACCTATTCTTGCAATAAACTTATTAATTGTAAATAATTCCCATTGCCAACATGGTATGTTAATCAATGTAATTAACGGTCATGGAAAAAAAGTAAAAAAAAAAAAAATAATAATAATGAGAGCTCTTTCTTTAAGTTTATTCTTTTCCGAAGGAGTGGGTATTCAATTTTCCTTATTTATGTGGGGAAGTTGGCAACACAACAGTGTGCAAATCATTACACAACAGTTTTATTAATAGTGGGTGTGGGTAGTGGAGTGACCACATTCATTCCGAGTTTCATTATTTTTGTATTACACAGTCTTTCTATGTCTTCGTTTACTAGACATGGTCCATGATACGTTATCTACAGTTACTTCTATACTTTGTAATCGCATTCAAGACGTCTTAATATTGAAACGAAAAGCTCGATTTACATTTCTGCATTGTCGGTCGATTGGAAGAAATTAGCTGCTTTATCACCTTTCCACAAGTTTTAATTCAACTTCTATTCATTCTGAATGAAGTAATAGACTTGAAATGGCAACCTACTCCGCGCAATTCTGTTCACCTTTCCCTCAATTTTAGCTCCAATTTCCATATTTCTCCGACTAGTCTGCGGCTGTATATTGTGCCTATTGTAGTTTGACATTTTTAGCGAATGCAATAGTGCAGTCAAAATCCCTTGAATGACTAAAAGGTTGTGAGTTGCTGTATTTCCATATGACCTGATTAATCATCAGCATACAAAAATACGTTTTCCGCCGTTATAAATACGAAACCTCTGTGTAGGTACAAAGCTGTATAAGAAGAGATGGTGGATCTTGGCGATTTTCATGGCATTCGTCTCCAGCAACACTTTCCAGTGGGCGCAATACTCCGTTGTGGAAGACGTCATCGTAGACTATTATAATATCGAACCTTCCTGGGTAGAGTGGACCACTATGTCGTATAACGTAAACGAGAGCCTATTGATCATACCTTGGGTCTGGATTTTACAAAAATACGTAAGTGAAACTGAAGCAAGTGATTGTGGTATCTTTGTAATTTTATCATATCTGGCCAATCCATTAAGACCTATCGATAGCATACATTAACCCTCACACCAGAAGGTAAATCGGAATACATCACATGGTGGGGTGCTCCGACACCCCAGCTATTTTACAACGCAATCCAATTTATTAGTGCATAATTTTCTATTATATTCTATTCTTCTTCAATGGGTGACACTCAGTGAATGCTCGTAAGTACTTTTCGCTCCCAAATTTCAATCAATTTCAACATTTCGTTGTCTTGAAGTCAAATCACCTTCAATATTTCTCGCCACTCTCGCTACAAACGGGCGATTGTTTACATCTGTTGTCGAGGTTGTTGAACAAGGCTGTTGGACACAAAATCGTTTCTCGAGTGTTTTCAAGGTTGGTCAGAACAATATTCTAGCTACTTATTAACGAAATAAAAACACGACCATCTTTATGAGATTTAAAAAAAACCACACTTGAAGGCTGGAGAGTTATGGATTTCCCGAATTCGATATATTTCACGAGACGATTACCTCTGCAAATGCCTATTGGCAATGTAATTGGGCAGAGCTGGATTACTTGAGGTCAACAAAAATAGTCTCTGTGTAATAATTCAGAAAAAAAACTCATTATATTTATTGACGAGGTAGGTACGAAACTAACCTAATTAAAACGCGCTCTCCTTCATTGGCGCCAGCGCCCGCACATGGGGCACCAGCGGCGTTTCCCGCTGTAAACGCTTGTAGTCGCTCCTTATCGCCGGTATCGCTAGTAACGCTGAAATCGCCCACCCCTCACGTAGCAACAGGCCTACTCTCCCTTCATCATACCACGTTTTTTTCCTTTCTCTGGACTTGGCCTTCGTCAGACGACCAAGAGCTGCCCCTGATAAGTAGTGCATCTATGTAGGTTGCTACTTACACCATAACATAGGAAAAGTGGCTGGACAATCGATGAAACTTTCTGGAATCCAGTTTGAGCGACTTTCATTCAAATTACAAGACAAAGATATAGAGATAGGTGTTAAGGGGTTGGGTACCCAAAGTTTTTTTTTTCTTTTTTTTTTTTTTTTGATCGCAGTAACCTAGTGATGTAGTGAATGTGGATACTGGAGTGAACTCCTAAAAGGGTTTATAGCCGATACACGGGTTGAAGCATTCTGATATGCATGCTCCGTCTTACGAAATTTAAAATTCTCAAATAGAATATTTTTCCGTTGTAATCGCTCTTGAAAAAAAACGCTACAAATTCTTTCACTAGGGTTTATTATTCAATGATTCATTATTTGAATTTCTACTATGCTTTGGAGTGTGCGTGTTTCACAGGTGATGGAGCGATTATTGAATTTCAGGAGATATGCATGGAGCACTTAAATCGGTTCTCAACCAAAATACCTATTTGGATTGATCAGCTAATCATATTTGCTTGCCTCCTGAAATTCAATAATCGCTCTATCACCTGTGGAACACGCACAAGCTTGGTACAAATTCAAATCATGAATCATTGAATAACAAACCCCAGTGAAAGAATTTGCAGCGTTTTATATCACTGCAGTTCTACAGACTGTTATCATCGCCTTAAATATAATTTCCATGAGATCTATAGACTCAATTTTATTTAAAATCTTCCAGGGCTTCAGGAAAATTTTACTGCTGGCCTCGTCGTTGAACACAGTTGGAGCACTTCTCAAACTCTTTTCCGGGTCGAGAGGCTCGTTCCTGATGGCATTCATCGGTCAATGGCTCGTTGCCGCAGGACAGGTATGCTGATATCAACTATGGTAATGAAGACCCACCGATTGTATAAAGTTTTGTTGACCTATTCACCTACTAGACCTTTGTTTTCTTTATATCGTCGGCTTAGAAGTGAAATTGACCAAGTCAAATACTATAGTTTTGAGAGAATCAAATTTGAAAACTTCACTTTGTGGTGAGAGCTTTTTTGCTAGGGAGAAATTGAATTACAACGTTGAAATTTGGTGTACAGCTGCTTCGTGATGTATACTTACTTTTATGTGAACCCTTCGTGGTGAGCGTATTCACATCTGGCTTTAAAATTTACTTAGTGACTTAGTGAATTTACCTGACAATTAATGATTGACTTAATGATTTTCACTTGAGGGGAAACTCCTGAGATGTGGTGACTTTGAAATTCTTCTTTCAATTTCTCGCTGAATTTTGATCGTATTAATTAGGGAGGAAAATGATTTCAATAAGGGATATGGTTAAAAATAATTTATTTGAAATTTCATTTTCGACTGCAATTGAATTATTGTTGGATCTTCGTCGGAAAAAATTAACTTCAAAATTCAAAATAATGCTCAATTGATAATAACTGCCTCGAGTCAAGCGAATTGATGCTGTGGGTATGTGAATCGCTGAAATCCTTTCTAACGAATCGTAAATTTATCACGGATGCATACGAAATAATCAGAAATGAACCCATTCAAGTGACTCAGTGAATTCAACGAATATTGCCATTATTTATCATTACGTATCAAACCATTCAGACGTGAACCCATTCACTACTCACTGGTGATCATTTCAGTGACCTAGTTCAAGTGAATGGAAATAATATTGCCATTACGGTTTATAGCCATTACGTAGCTCAAACATTCACTGGGGTTTATTATTCAATCTCATTAATTTGGCTTGCTTCATGATTTGAATTTCTTCTTCTTTGGATTTGAAGCTTTGGAGTGTGCGTGTTTCACAGGTGATAGAGCGATTATTGAATTTCAGAAGATATGCAGAGAGCAAGTAAATCGGTTCTCAACCAAAATACCTATTTGGATTGATCAGTTGATCATATTTGTGTGTCTCCTGAAATTCAATAATTGCTGTACCACCTGTGAAACACGCACACTCTAAAGCTTAGTAGAAATTCAAACCATGAATGCAAGCCGAATGAATAATAAACCCCAGTGAAAGAATAAAGTAAAGTAAACAAGGAATTTCACTTTGGATTTTCGTCCGTCTACCCGGAGGTGTCGCGGACGTCGCCAGCCGTCCTCCAGAGAGGATCGGAACTAGGTCTGACGATTTCGCTCGTGGCTCCCCATTGCCTCACGCCCCTGGGTTGGGAGCGTTTTTTATTCACGTGATATCGAGATCAGAGGTGAACTGTCAAACGACAGGATATTCAACAGGATATACAACACTTGATAGGATTTTGGCCCTAATCATTGGTGCCAGCGGTATTCGAACCGGGGCAATCAGTACTCCCACTGAAAGTAAACAGCTAGAGGACTGACGCCTCAGCTCGCTCGGACAACCTGTCCCCAGTTGAAAGAATTTGCAGCGTTTTTCCAAGCAAATGGTTGTTCCGATCTCAAAACTAGCGTCACCAATTGATCGGGCGTCAAAAAATACCTAGGAGTAGCCAGTAAATCGAAAAAATTGACTTAGTGAATTTCACTTGTAAGCCGAAAATATAACTCTAAACCTCCAGTACGGCTGATTCTTTATTAACATAAGAAGGAAAACTTATAAATGTCTCCACTCGTACCACATAGTTGGTATTTGAATCGAATTTCTCCTTTCCAAGTACACCGAATACAGTCATTCGAAGACCTGTATTTTAATAGTTGACGTCTGTGTATGGAAAATACTTGAACACACACTTAAGGGCCAGATTGACAATGGGCAGTAAACTTTGAGCCCAAGGATTTTGATAAAGTTTGATTGATGATATTCAATTTGTAGATGTAAGAACGAGAGGCCCGAGGGTCACCTATCTGGTACTAGCTATTCACTGATAACTCCGCAGCTTTCTTCAAACATTTTGCAAGATTGAAAGTTAGTTCTCGTCATGATAGCAACATTCCCCAAGACTCACTTCGCTATCTCTCAAATTAAGGTGCACTATTCTGCATAACATTTAGTGGTCATGCAGCAAATCAATGAAAACAGTTCAAAACTTTGCAGAAAAATATTAACTGAATCTAGAATTGCAATAGCTGATCTTACGTTTTCCAGCTGGGCTATTTACCATCACGTGTGGCGGCGCTATGGTTTGGAGCTGACGAAGTATCGACCGCTTGCAGTTTCGGAGTAGTTGGAAATCAGGTGATTGATTAGGTACCTAAGTACATACATCTTAAAACTGTGTAACTCCATTAAAACCAAATGAATCTCTTGCAATATTTCGTTATATCAAGACATACCTGAATTGCATCAACCTAACATTTCTTAAGAACCCACCGCAGTGTATTACCGCAAAAACACGTAACATATTTCTATTGAAGCATAATACTTATGGCTTTCATTAAAATATCCTTCTTCTTCATTTTCAGTGCTGAATTTACAATTTTTTGATCACATAAAATTGATCTGTCGCAAAATTTTGAAATGAAATTAAAAACTTGCTTATTTGAATCGCATGTAAAAGTATTTTAGGTAATGTTATTTCAGTATAGGAACAATTGCTTAATGAATACCTTGTCAGAATTGATCATTTGTAGAAATAATTTGTATACTTATTCTTTTGAGTAAATTCCATTTCAGATCGGAGCTGCGCTTGGTTTCCTTGTCCCTCCGATGATGATAAAAATGAATGATGATAAAGAAATCACCGGTTCTCAGATCAGGCTTTTCAACTACGTGGTGGCAGGATCTTGCGTAGTAGTCCACATCCTATTATACTTGTGTAAGTGCCTCAATCCTGAATAATAGGTTTTGATGAGTAATATTGTTTTTCCAAACATATCGGGGAATTTGACGAGAGTCAAATCTCCTGAACGGATGAAGGAATCAGACTGCATTGTTTTGAATATTGTAGGGAGTATTGACAAAGAACGCTGCAAATTCTTTCACTGGGGTTTATTATTCACTGATTCATGATTTGAATTTATGATTTGGAGTGCGCAGGTTTCACAGGTGATAGAGCGATTATTGAATTTCAGGAGATATGTATAGAGCTTAAATCTGTTCTCAACCAAAATACCTATTTGGATTGATCAGTTGATCATATTTGTGTGCCTCCTGAAATTCAATAATCGCTCTATCACCTGTGAAACACGCACACTCCAAAGCTTAGTAGAAATTCAAATCATGAATCATTGAATAATAAACTCCAGTGATGGAATTTGCAGCGTTTTTTTCAAGAGCTAGGAAAAACATTCTATTTGAAGATTTTAAATTTCGTAAGACGGAGCATGCATATCAGAATGCTTGAACCCGTGTATCGGCTATAAACCCTTTTAGGAGTTCACTCCAGTATCCACGTTCACTACATCACTAGGTTACTGTGATGAAAACATAAACAATAATAAGCAAAAATAACGCAAATGTTGGCACCATAAATCGGGCCGTATATCGGAAATGGTTTGAGCTACGAACCTGGGAAGGGCTCATTCGATTCCTCATGGAAAGTTCTTCAAAAAGTCCAAATTTAGGCCGCCGTGACTTTTTTTGAGGTTTTTAGGGATTTCACAAAACTTTGACAACCCTTAAAGGGCACTCTAAATTAAGTGAGATAGCTGGCTCAAGAATTGGGCCGTTGTCGGACCAACATGGATTTTTCCCGAAAATTTCAGATTTTTTGCTCCATCCGTTTGGGGGAAATCGCCGTACGGCTTACGGCTTACGGACTTTTATTGCAGATTTGGATTCTACACCCTTTGAAACGTAAACCATGAATTTTTTTTTTTTTCAGAGCGATTGCAATGGTTTATTATTGAATAATAAACCAAAATGAGTGTCATTTGTTAGTATGAAAAACAATATTTATAGAACTTGAATTAGGAACGAATCAGTAAACATATTTTTCAAGTATATTAGTTATATGACAAAAAATGTTATAAAACTTGAAAAACCTACTCACAATCGCTGGTACCGCAGAAAATTAACAAAAAGCTTGAAATTTAAGTATAAAACTAAAGTAAGATAAACAAATTTTTGAAGAAAAATGTGAGTTATTCACAATAAGTAACGTTTCAAGAAAATATATCCATCTGTAGGTTCATACGCTCCTTAAATTTCGTTCGAAATGAGTATTTCAAAAAGAATAAATCGAGAACGTTCCTTATTTTTGGAGACTAACCACGTTCGAGGCTTAGGTCGAAAAAGTGACAAAAATCGTTCAAATTCTTAACAAGTAGTTATACAGGGTGTCCCAGGAGTTATGCACAATCCGACTCCTACGTGTTCTACAACTCATTTCCGAACAGAAATGCCTCTTAGCGAGTTTTTCGCCAGAGGCCTCGTTTCCGAGTTATTCGTGATTTAAGATTTTTTTCGTGTTTTTGATCTTATGTCATTAAAACTGCCATGACTCCTTCAATTTTGGATATAGTCCAAATCTAATGACACCGTTAGAAAGAGCGTTGAATCTTCTATCTGCTTGATGCCAGAAAACATTTTTTTTTATTGCATTGAAGATGAGCGATTGCTGCGCGAAATGATAGTTTTGTCAAAATCTCAAAATCACCTGTTTTTCATCTCGCCTAGAAACCCCATTAATGCTTGACGCAGAACTGTGCAGGCCTGGTAAAACGTGCGCGAAAATGTCAGCTTTCCAACGGTGTTGTCGTTTTGGTTTTTAAAAATATTTTTAGTTAAGGAAATGGTGTTTAACTGCAGAAAAACGTGTGTTTTCTGTAAAAAGAGGTTTTTCCAAAAGTCTCGACGAAAAAAGGTTGGAGGTGGGATATACGTAACTTTTCTAGCTGAATCGAATGGTGACAACGCCAAAATTTTTCTGACATCAAATAGATAGAACATGTAAAGCTCTTCGAACGGTGTCATCAAATTTGAGCTACCTCCAAAATAGATCGAAAACACGAAAAAATCTTAAATTGCGAATAACTCGGAAACAAGGCAAAAAATTGCAAGGAGGCCTTTCTGTTCGGAGTCGGACTGTGCATAACTCCTGGGGCACAAAGTATAACTAAAGAAGACCTAATGTTTGAAAATTGGGAAAGCTACGGAGGAGGCATTGTCGTGGTCAGGGGCAAGATATGCAATGACCCGCACGACCGCTCGGTCTTGAAGGAGGGGTTGCTTTGTGCGCCGTGTATTACCAACCCCATTCTGATTTGGCCGTAGCATTGGGTGTTGCAATGTTGATGTTGATGGTTGCTTCTGATCAAATTCAGTTTTAGTAAAATGTTTGCCTACTCAAACTTGTTATCCAGTTGTAGGACAATGGTAAGATATTGGGGTTTAAATCGAGTTCACATAAAGAGTTAGAGTTTAAACAAGATTGTTTGGATATAAACCAAAAAATAAATATTCAAAAATTAAAAATGAAAATGAATTTAATGAATGAAAACGTTCGTTTGTGAACAGCATTCCTAAGCTGTCCAGCCAAAGTCAGGATAATCGAAGAGACGGCTAGTGTTTGTGTTAATTTAAGATTTATTGCGATGAGTTGCTTTCAGCGTTACCACAAGTGAGTATGTTGACATGATTTTTGTAAACGGTTTTGCCAATTGTAATGCTTCTGAAGCAGGATGGGAGTCACACCCCTCCTGTGTACAACTCACACCATTGCGAACACGTCGGATAGTATGAGGAAAAAATATTTGTAGATCAAACAATAGCAGTCTTTCGGCTCTTCGATTATCTTCATTTTCGCCGGTCAGCTTAGAAATGCCGTGGACGCTGTTCACAAACGAACGGGTTTACGCATCGCGTTGGCATGGCGTTGTCACCATTCGATTCAGCGAGAAGAGTTACGTATATACCGCCTTCAACCTTTTTTCGTCGAGACTTTTGGAAACACCTCAATTTTAACAGAAAACACACGTTTTTCTGCAGGTTAAACACCATTTCCTTAACTAAATATATTTTTAAAAACCAAAACGACTACAACGTTGGAAAGCTGACATTTTGACGCACGTTTTACAAGGCCTGCACAGTTCTGCGTCAAGTATTAATGGGGTTTCCAGGCGAGATGAAAAACAGGCGATTTTGAGATTTTGACAAAACTGTCATTTCGCGCAGCAATCGCTCATCTTCAATGCAATAAAAAAATGTTTTCTGGCATCAAGTAGATAGACAATTTAACGCTCTTTCCAACGGTATCATTAGATTTGGACTATAACCAAAATTGAGGGAGTCATGACAGTTTTAATGACATAAGATCGAAAACACGAAAAAAATATTAAATCACGAATGCTATGAGGCATTTTTGTTCGGAAATGCGTTGTAGAACACATAGGAGTCGGATTGTGCATAACTCCTGGGACACCCTGTATAAATTAGCTCTTTAGGTTATGCTCCACGACTGAGACTTTATGAAGGTGCTTAATAAATTACGTATCCAGTGATTATCTCTCATCTTGAGGTAATGGTGATGTAAACGATTCCATTTTAATAAATTTACTTGATCTATTTATATATTTCAATATTAATTTGAATTACTTAGATTTTGATGATCATTGTATTTAAAGTTTTCTGTGCATAAAGGTTTGACGGATTCACCAAAACTACCTCCCAGTAGGGCGGCCCTGGAGCAACGGAAGGAGAAAATCGACTTCGTTGGAACGCTCAAACGCCTCAGAACAAATAAAGGGTGAGAACACTTTATTACACGATCACAATAAGGATATTCCATCTCATTCTTTTAAATTAAAATTTCTCAACTCAACTTCTCGCTGTCATATTAATAAGACTTCAAACGAAGTCATGCAATAAGTTTAACAGTATAAATACTGATGGATATTATTAAAAACCAGTTTGAAACTTAATTACAATCGGTCTTTGAGTCAGAAAAGCCACGAATGAGGTAACAAAAAGTTGATAACCGGTAGAAAACGTAAACAATTTGGGGTTTTGGCAGCTTCGCTGGGGGAATGGTATGCAATTTAATAGAAATGGTTGAGTTTAATTGAAATTTAAATCATCAGGTTTGTTTTAATCTGAAATTAAAAGGTACATGTAGAATTTCAAAAACCTCTTGTCAAAGGCTTTGGCGAGTGGATAGCCTGGAAAGTGGAAAGCGGCTCCTTAGAATGGGGATAGTTAACTACTCCTTCTGATAGGTGTCCACCAGATAGTGGACATATGTCACCACCCTGGCGCCAAGTGGCAAAATAAACGTCAGCTCTTCAACAGAGGCATCTTCAACATCTTCTATGCAGTGAAGGTAGCCCGAAATCGTCATGTTTAACGTTCATATTTATTCGTTGTGTTGCCTAACCGGTGAAGCTGTTAACGAGCGTTTGCCAGGTGGGGTTAGAGCGGCCCAGCGGAAATGATGGTGATTGCATATTACTTCCATCAAATTCGTCTCGACATATTACAATAACTAGCTCATCTAATCCCATATTGCAATAATTGGGAAAGAAATATCATTTTGTAGCATGTATTTTGTATCAGTTATTATCATGTTTGTAGTTCAATTTATTAGGTATTCTCCCTATTCATTAATTTTATTTCTCACTTTCTTTACAGGTATCTGTTAGTAGCAGCAGTGTACGGAATCAACATGGGCATATTTTGTGCTTTTGCCACGCTCCTCAATCGAATGGTGCTTGGATATTTTCCCGTAAGTTGATGCCAAGAAATCAGCATTCCTTCAGTGCAATATCAAATGTTCACTATTGCGTTTGCACAAGAGGACAAAGCAGGTGGAGCAAGTCAGCCAAATCCTTTGGTTTCTCATTAAATTGATTTTTTCTTTTTTACCATTTGCAGGATGCTGGGGAACATGTTGGTCGGATCGGTCTCGTATTGATTGTGTGCGGAGGTGTCGGGACTGTAATAGCTGGATGCATTCTTGATAGATTTGGAAACTTTAAGTAAGTACTTGGTGGAATTATTACGATATTTCTTAATAGCAATCCGTCAAAGTGAGTTTTAACAGCCCGGACAACTGTAAAACATATGTGTTCTAACATGAGAGTGATGGTATGGTCTACTTACCCCTTCCAAGAGTTGAGCGATTAATGCCCGCAACACCCAGAGGATATGCCAGACGCTAGAAAGCAGCTGGTGTATCTCCAGAGGCGGCGGATTCAATAATTTGGAAGGGAGAACTACCCATATCCATCTCTGTTTTCAAGAGGGAAATAACAAATTATGGCAAAATGGTTTCCTTATGTCTATAGAAATTGGCACATTAATGTGACCAGATTCATGCTTGTTTATTTTCCCACCCACCAATATCGTTACACAACGAGTTCTCCACTTTGCTATATTCCATTCCTTAACATTCACCCATAAAACAAGAATCGAGCCATCAAAGGTTCAAGGCACATAACATTTGATAATTTCATCATAATGATGCGTTGAGGTTGTGAATACTTCAAACATTTCAGCAGAGCTGCTGCGCATGGATCTGATTGCAATGAATACGGTAGAAGAACTAGGCAAGACCAAGCTTATAAAATCCCTGTAATTTAATCAAAGTTGGACGTTAAAAGAGGGCTGCATGTAATTCATTGATGCCTCATGGCCCAGGGACCTATTTTCTTTTGTACAATATCGTGTTTTCTTTTGTGATGATGTATTTATTGTCTCTATAATTTCCACGCCGCTAAACAATAGTGTTCCGTTATTTCAGAGAGATGTCTATTTTGTTCACTCTGGGCTCAGCAATCGGGATTCTCACTACGGGTTGGTTAATTGACAAAGGACACATAGCACTTATTTACCTGTGCGCCGGAACCATTGGGTGAGTAGTCAATATCGATAGTTGAATTGCAAGCTGTAAATTGGAATCTGTTTTTCGGGATGGATTCTTGACAGAATCAACAATAGATGTTTATAATTCTAACGATTCCAGGGAATTCAATCAATTCGGGTGGGAAGGATCCGAGATTCAATGGAGGATAAAATCAGCATAATAGAACGACATTGATGTTTGGCTATTTGAAACTACAGTCAGCACCTTCAATCTGCTGTATTTGTGCTATTTAAAGCTACAATTAGTAGAAACTCCATTATTTCTTTAAAAACTAATACAATTTTCTAGCTTACAGAAACTCCACCCTTTCTACACATAGGTAGTGAGATTTCACAACTCCAATTTAGGGAAAGGTTTATCAATGTATTTTGCCGAGAATATAACTTCCACTGCATTCTGTTCTGGTTATTTGTGTTATCTATTATTTATAGATTTTTCATGACTGGATTCTTCACCATTGGATTCGAATTTGGAGCAGAGTTGGCGTATCCTGAGAATGAGGGTACGTCTCTGGGGATCCTGAACGGGATTCCTCAAGCTGCAGCCATTGGAACCACTCTGCTAGGGTCGTACCTGATTCAGTTGAAAGGGCCCATTTGGTGCCTAGCCGCGTTCTCCCTTGCCATGAGTAAGTACATAAATTTGAAGATGTGCTAAATGATTTGAGTATAGAATTTGAATAGGCTGTCATATTTAATACCATCCTGCCTTGTCTTGCTGTTGTGAGCCGATATAAATTGATCGTGCTGGTCAATTTATAGATAAACTATATTTGAAAAGGTACGTTAAAGACCATTTTTCCCAACGGATGCAATTACCTACATATGTCATGGACAGATAGGGACACGGATGGAGTGTGAGTCCAATGAGCAGTCGTAGCAATGAGAGGCCATCTTCTTTGCAATCCTGCGAGAGAGGGGTTGGCAATATTTAGCAAAAGTGGTAGATAAACTAGTGAAGAGAAATAGTTGCGATTGGCCCCACTTCGGTCGAAAGCCTCATGTCAACTGGGTCTTGGTCGGAGGAAATCTCTCTGTTTGCTAGCTTTGGGCTCAACAACTAGCATTTGTTCATTCCACCTAAGTATTCAAATCTGACGAGCTGCGAGAGATATTCCAAGATTTATTCACTGAAAAGAATCTTTCACGGATACATGCAGCTTTTTATGTGTGCAGCCACGACAAAATATGCTGGAATTCCAAATCGCAATTGAAATTTTTTCAATGCGCATTGACTTTTGTCAACAAAAAAATGTCAAACATTCACTACAAATCATTCTGACTAAATCCACATACCAAAAAAAAGTTTTGCATTATCCTGATTCAGTCAGAAAGATTAACGGGAACAGTGGCGTTTGTATGTAATATTTTCGGAGGGGGCCGAGAAAACGAGGGGGTCTGGGGGTTATTCCTTACCCCCCCCCCCCCCCCCCACTCATAGGGGGTCCGGAAAGTTTTTCAAATCAGGTGTCGAAAATCACATGTTCAACTATTGTAGGACTAAAAAAAATTTGAGAAAAGGGAAAGCATACCTAGTTTAGGCCTAAATAATATTCAGTTAATAACTTGGAAAGGTGTAAAAAAAAAATACATGATTGATACCAATTTTCCTTTTTAAACATTGTTTTGGACCAAAAAATACAATATTAATTTATATTTTCCAAATTTCGGAGGTGTCCCCCCCCCCCCTTATACACGCCCCTGAACAGGAGAAAAAATGGTTTTTGGATTTTTGAAAATTGTGTCATACAACAATGAAGACACGACAGAAAAAACTAAGTTGGATACATTCCTCCATTAGAACAATTTGTTCTGAGAAAACGGCCAAAAACTGACTTTTCACTTCACTATTCTAAAAATTGTAAATAAAAATATAAAAATTACTATCAGTTTAGAAGTCTGCATTACCTCCTCTGGCAGTAATAATAAATTATCGAAGCTTATAAAGAATTAGGGGATAATACAGACTATTCAAGCAATTTTTTTAAAACAATTTTTAGAGAAGGGGAGTAATTAGTCAGTTTTCTAAAAATCGTTTTAAGAAAATCACTTTCATTCCCTCCGTCATTTTTATAAGCTTCAGTTGGAGTCGTTAGAAGCAGTACAGACAAATTGGATCAGTATCATTGGGGTGAAAGTTGTGTTCCGTGAGTTTTATTGTTAAGAATTTGGCAGAGATACATCCTCAAATCTCAGTCCTTTAAAAAAACAGTCATCGTGTTGCACGACTAGTTTTGTAAAGATGTTTCCACATTTGTTGCAGCTGCAGGTACCGTAATAACATCAACGATTCCCAAAGACTACAGGCGACGGTCCATGAAGAATAAACATACGGTCGAGACGCACACGAACGGCGGTGTGATGTCCCAAGAAATGAAACCTCTACGAACAGACGAAAATCAGGTGTGAACGGACCGTGAAAACCCATTTGAATCTCATGACACGTGCAAAATGTTATCTCTCAAGCGGACTTTGGTACGGTACGATACTTGAATGATTGTGATATAGTCGTTTAACTTTCGAGAGGCCGACTACGACTCAATTGAACTGATGACAACATAATATATTTTTTATACAGAATAAAACGTTTGAAGTTTACTTAATGGGTCTTTGAACTGAAAAACCTTTGTATCTTACACTAAAACGATCTACACTGATTTCGATCTACAATCTACACATGCTTATGCAGCTCATTTCTTATTTAAAGTTGTAAGAATTATCTGATTTAATGAAGAAGTATCCAAAGGCACCTTTTTAAGAATCACGTCATTTGAATAGTCAACAAACCTATTGTAACGATTATTATTATTGTAACGCATTATATAGTTCTGCGAGAACCAGACTTGCGATTCCTATTTTACACAATCAGACTACAGCATTATTAAGATAGATACATTCAAGTCAGTAGACCACGGAGATCAGCAATATTTTGGGCACATCCGTCGCGTAGGTAAAGCCGAAATAGCAGACACGAAAATAACAAATTAAGACTAGCAGAATGATAAGAAATTAGCGAAAGGAAAACCGAAAGAATAGCACGGCTAAAGCGTGTTGCATGTTTTGCTTCCGTGTCTGCGAAGCACAGGAAGCCTTGTGTTCACTTTCGGGAGCCAATTTTTGTTGTTTGAATTCAAAATTTCCACTCGCATTTTGAGTTTCATAGCCTACTGAACAAATTTGGTTCCGTATCTGTCGGTCTGTCTGCCCGCATCTCCTTGTTACAGCCATAACTTCCACAATTTTGAATGAATTTAGCTCATATTTTGAGGGACTATGCGGATAAGGCCTCTTGAGGTCCCATACTAATTTCATCTCAATATAATCAGCGGTACGCTCTGCGCATGCGCTAACGTGAAATTCTTGAAACAGCCGTAATTTCCACATTTGTCAATGAATTTAGCTCACATTTTGAGAGATTATGCGGATAAGGTCTCTCGAGGTCCCAAAGGAATTCCATCTCAATATAATCAGCCACATTTTCCACATCTTTCATTTTGAAGATTTATCTATTTTCTATTTTATAATTTTGTCACTTTGATTGTAACGAGGATGATCCATGGCAGTGTATTTTGAATTTTAGCCGGGCTCTAAGCAGTAATCATCCATCTCATCTAAGCCTAGCACCGAGTTTGATCGAATTTCACTCCAAGATCATTACCTCAGGAGTAAATTTGGAAAAGCCTATTTGCTTTCACTCGCCGTTGTTCAAGATAAAATAATATCCTTCCGTCACAACCTTCCACGCGTTTTGTACACATATATCGTATATCTCAGAGTACCTAACCACCGCAATCTTCAATATCATTCCTAAGGGCAAAGACTTTAATCCTCCCTGTTACCTATTTTTTTTAACTATCAACCGAAAACGTGTCACGTACTGTTTGACTATTCCAACGGGGCAATCTTATCTATTATTTTATTTAAGGTGAAATAAGAAAAAATTACACGGCAGAAGGTTCAGTCGTCTGCTTCTCTGTAGTTAGACAATATTTCGGAAGCGACAACTCACTCGTTTATTACCTATAATAGTTTTCGTGGGGAAAATTCCAATTAATATTTTTACATCGACAATGGAAGAAAAAAAACAGGGACCTGGTAAGCAACTAATCTAAGATTATAAACCACAAGTTCAAACTGGTCTTTTGAACCTTGAAATTTGAACAATAATTTGTGTCGTGCCAGCATGTCGATATTAGCATCCAATATTTTTGTGTAACTCATTGGACACTTTTTAAAAATTTTATTTGTTTGGCATAACCGTTATTGTACAGCCATTTTTCTTATATTACAAATAAAAATTCTCATCTATTTAATTTAAATTTATCAACGTAACAGCAGTTTATAAATATATAAAAATAAAGACTCTGTTCAAATATGTAAACTACACTCCGCGATGAATTCAATAATTTCTCTATTAATTACCATAAATGCTAAAATTGAAAAAGCTGCAAATTCTTTCACTGGGGTTTATTTTTCAATTGGCTTGCGTTCAAAACGTTTTAATTTATTGGCTTTGGGTGTCTGTTTCACAAATGATAGAGCATTATTCATTTCAATCCAAAGCAATGTAAATTTGTCTCGAACAAAATAAATTTTTGTGATCTCTTCTTCATGCATCATCTCCTGAAATTCAATAATCGCTCTATCACCTGTGAAACACGCACACTCCAAAGCTTAGTATAAATTCAAATCATTAACGCAAGCCTATTGAATAATAAACCCCAGTGAAAGAATTTGCAGAGTCTTGTGTTAAATAATAACCAAAAATTGCAGTTTTATTGATGTGATAGTGTTTCTAGACCCCCTGGGTGAGGGCTTAGGCCGTTTTTTACCAACCCAAATAAAAAGTAGCGAACACAAGTGAAGTTTCATTCAAGCGCGGGAGAACTTCGAAATGAAATGTCGACAAAGCCTTCACGTGAAGATTGTTTTTAGCAATTCTGACAAGCTTGTTGATGAGTGGTGAAGTTCAGTAAACAGGAGCTCATGGGAAGTCCCAGGGGGGGGGGGGGGGGTGACCCCCCACCCCCATTTTAATTTTATGGTTTATAATAAGCTTATTTTGCAAACACACTTTTTTTCTTCCTCTGTTTTCTGTTAATTTTAACCTGGATTAAAAACCGTCAAGTGAAGTGATTAAATATGAATTAAACTGAGTCTTCAGGTAATAAAAAAATGTACTTTTCTAACAATGACTTTGGTTTGATAAGAAAATGTATTTTCACAGAATTTTTAGAAAAATAGGTAGTCCATTTCCACACAATTTCTAACAATCGATGACGGTTAGGTCATCACCAGTAATACAACAGAGCCCTATTGACGTTTTTTTGGGTTTTAATAACTGCAATCTAGTTAGTTTTGGACCTAGGATGAATCTCTTTCACTCAGGTGTAAGGCACTAAAGTAAGAATCCGTATATATAGAGCAGTGTCGGAACCACGCCAGTATGTGGAGGATGCCGATAAGTAAACCAGCAACAAACTGTTTTAACAGTTTTAAAAAGACCAAGCCAAACTGCTGGCGAATTTCTAGAATTACGCTCTTCACATCGGTTTGTTCCATACAAAATCTATACCGCCCATGGGTATACCCATATGGGTATGGGTGTACCTTTTTTTTACGCGAGAGAAAAAACATTTATTGATCATTATATGGGGTGGAATGTTGGAATAGTTGAGGTTGTGAAAAGTATAAATTGATATGCCAAAAGCTCGAATTGGTATGCCGAAAGTTGAAATTGAGTAGTCAAAAGTTTAAATTGAGATGCCAATTATATTAAAATTTATTTATGCCAAAGGTTCAAATTACTTTGCCAAAATTTTGAATTTGATAATATGCCAAAAATTCAAATTGTTTTTGCCAAACTAATCTGATTTTACTTTTTTCCTAAATGTGTGTGTGTGTGTGTGTGTGTTTAAAAAAAAAAGTGTGATTTCATTCTTCTGGTAGCCAAATTGCTGCTCCGTCCTCCAGTCCTAATCCTCGTACGTGTTTCCTTGGGCCCCTTAGCCTCGTGGAAACTGCTCGATGAACCGAGAATTGAGTTTTCACTCGTGCCCACATCATCACCTGCGAGTAGGGTTTCGACCAATTGTTGGCGAGGCGTAAGGAAACGTTCTTGAGGAAGGCTTCGTATTCTTTATGCAACGCGCCATCGCATGAAACGACGAGTGGCGAAAAGAAACCCTCAGGTCTTCAGCGACTCTGTCGTATTTTGCGTGTTTGGCTTGGGCAGCATGCCGGGAGATGGTAGGCCAGTCCATGGAGGAGTAAGAGACTGCGTCAGCGTTTATAACGCGGGTATCGAAAAACGCAGGTCTCTCTATTGTATATCAATATATCTCTTTCTCTTATATGAGTGTGAATGTGAGAAAGAAATAGGAAAAAATATGTTAAAAAGTGAAACATCTACTTACCACTCGTTTTTCAGGTTTTCCAGTGGAAGCCAACATCATCCTGAAATAAAAAACACACCATTGAACCCATCTGAAACCTTTGTACCCTCTCATACCCAATCTTAAACAAACCCGACTATGTTGATATATACGTATAATTTAAGCGTAATTGTGAAATGTATAAGATACTAATTAAAATGTAACAATATATAATATGGCAAGTAATGGAAAATAATAATAACTATGTACTGATGGCTCTATAACATGAGTTAATGCCAAATAATAATAAAAAAGGCATTAACGTCCCGGGGGTGCCACACTGTGGTGGGGGAGTCCGATTTCTGGTTCACATGGCCACTAGGTAAGATGGGTGGTGTCTCCGATATGTAAATAAGGAATGCAATAGGCCTACAAGGAAGGACCATCGATATATACCATCGAGGTATTTACATCGATGGGAAGGACAAAGGCGACAGAAAACATAGGTACTTCGCGGGGGGCGCCTAATTTATTTCTTCCCCCGGGTGAAATACGTTTACGTCTTAATTGAGTGTTTACCGAGCTGCGACACACGTCACATCGTGTCTGTATTCTTGCTGACTTTTCGGTGGTATTAAGTTGATTAATTACCTGTTTTTTTGTACGTGCGGTTCCGTAGTGTATACTGCTAACTGGTTCTGGTTGGTTTTTTTCGGTCGCGACCGTCACAAATCACCGCAGTTTAATCGTTCGGAAATTAGCCGGAGACTTCACATCATTTTCTTCTGTCTGTTATCAGATAAGGCTGTGGTTGACTAACTGCGGGTTTCGCCTTCAATTTGACCTCAAACTCCCCGCTTGCTTGTCTGTACTGCGGGCAGTGTATAATTATCGTGCTGGACGGGGCAACTTGTGAGTTATCACTTGTAGCCATGGGTTCAAGGGAGGAGGCGGGATCCGGTCAGTCAAACTCAGACAAATTGGACCTGATTCTAGCTAAGCTTGAAAAGTTGGACACTCTGGAGGCGAAAATCGACAATGTTTCGTCCACCCTGGGGGAAGAAGTTAAAAATATTAATATCAAACTGGACACTCAGGGTGCTCGTATCGTTGCTCTGGAACGTCGTGTGAGGAAAAAAAAATGTAATATTAATGGGGATACCAGAAAAGACACTGACTGATGAGGACGACGTGACCAATGTGGTTGATATTATCAGGAGTAAATTAGGGATAAATTTCTCTTCCACCGATATAGAGGACCTTTACAGGCTGGGTAGATCAGCTCCTGGGAAAAATCGGCCGATCTGCCTCGAATTAAAAACCCTCAGTTTGAAAAAGCAATTACTTTCAGCAAGGTCTCTACTTGTGGGTACGAATAGATCATTAAAGGAGGATTTACCGCCTGAAGAAAGGGAGAGAAGACGGCTGTACTGGCAGTCTAAGCACCCCTCCACCCCGTCTGGATCCAAGAAGCGCCCTCCAACTTCTCCACTTGACTTACACTCAGGGAAGAAAAACCCCATGCAGCCAAAAAACTGAGTTTGAGCTCCTCTGAAATGTTTGCTGACCCGGAATTGGACCTGGACCATATTGAAAAGGTTATTTTTGGAATGCCAAGGGCTACAGATGTTATTTTCTTTTGATCAAAGTTATTTAAATAACAAGGATACATTATGTTTAACAGAGACATGGTGGCTTACGGAACCTCCTACTGTGCCCAATTTTTTAGACAATTATCATCTGTTCCACTCTCTTGTTAGCTTGGTAGCTTGCAGGGGGAGTGGTGGGATCACCGTTTGTATAAGCCGATCTGCGAAATTACTTTATGAGGTGGTCTCATGCTTACCGCAGCGGATTATTTTCACTCTAAAAGCGAAAAATGTTAATTTATTCCCAACCTGGATACATAACACCTGAGTCATTGGAGGAGCTGCATTTAGTTTTTCGTTGAACTGTTTGAGACGCCTAGCCTATTACTTGTTGAAGCTAGTGAGCAGTTACTAGTGAATAAAACGAAAACAGCAGTGTTTAATTTCTTTTCTTTTGGTTTATCTGCTTATTATTTATTTTTTTTTTTTTCTACTTATTTTGCCTTGACGATGTGACTCGTGTCATTTTGCGCTTTTTCCACATTGCTATGGATTTGTATCTTTAAGCAATAAAAACTTCTATCTATCTACCTATACGTATAATTTAAGAGTAATTGTGAAATGTATGAGATACTAATTAAAATGTAACAATATATAATACGGCAAATAGTGGAAAATAATAATAACTATGTACTGATGGCTCTATAACATGAGTTAATGCCAAATAATAATGAAAAAGGCATTAACGTCCCGGGGGTGCCACTCTGTGGTGCGGGAGTCCGATTTCTGGTTCGCATGGCCACTAGGTATGATGGGTGGTGTCTCCGATATGTAAATAAGGAATGCAATAGGCCTACAAGGAAGGACAAAGGCGACAGAAAACATAGGTACTTCGCGGGGCGCGCCTAATTTATTTCTTCCCCCGGGTGGAATACGGCCTGGTTACGTCCCTGATGAGAGATAGGTGATAACAGGGTCTAAAAGGTTTACGTCTACTTCTTTGTAGATACGAAGCTGTACAAAAAGAGATGGTGGATGCTAACGATATTCATGGGATTCAGCACCGTCAACGCCTTCCAGTGGTCACAATATTCCGTCGTGGAAGATGTCATCGTCGATTATTACAATATCAATCCCACCTGGGTCGAATGGACCGCCATGTCTTACGCCTTGAATTTGGGCTTGTTCGTCATACCTTGGGTCTGGCTTCTCCAGAAATGGGTAAGTGTTATCCGTTGTGTATACAGGATCCTTCAAGGGATCGATGCTACAACTTATTTGCTACAAAAATGCCTCAAAGTGTTTTAACACTCTTATTCAGTGTTATTCAAGATTTAAGATTTTTTCGTGCTATCGAACTTACTTCATTAAAACGAACATAGTTCCCTCATCTCTCCAAGGTATTCTCGAATTTGAAGAGACTGTTTCAAAGACCGTAAAATTTCCTACCTTTAACATACCAAATAACATTTTTTCAGTTGAATTTTACGAGGAATAGAGCAACCTGAAAAGTGAACTTCGTAACTTTTCGAAAATTTTCCTCTTTCAAAGCCCATAATGTCCAAATAATTCGAGATAACGAACTACCGTAGGTCAGCCTAAACTGCGGCAGAATCACAGCTTTCCAACGGTATAAACAATATTGGTTTATTATTCAATAATAAACCATTGTAATCGCTCTGGAAAAAAAAAAAAATTCTAACCCCCCCCGAAAATTTCATGGTTTACGTTTCAAAGGGTGTAGAATCCGAATCTGCAATAAAAATTTTTCCGTCCGTCCGCCGTACGCACGATTTCTCCCAAACGGCTGGAGCAAAAAATCTGAAATTTTCAGGAAAAATCAATGTTAGTCCAACAACGCCCCAATTCTTTAGCCAGCACTCTCCCTTAATTTAAAGTGCCCTTTAAGGGTTGTCAAAGTTTTGGGAAATCCCTAAAAACCTTTAAAAAAAGCCAAGGCTGCCTAAATTTGAACTTTTTTTGAAGAACTTTCAATGACGAATCGAATGAGCCCTTCCCCAGGTTCGTAGCTCAAACCATTCCCGATGTATAGCCCGATTTATGGTGCCAACATTAGCATCCATATTCACTACATCACTATGTTACTGCCATCAAAACAAAAACAATAAACCAAAATAACGCAAATGTTGGCACCATAAATCGGGCCATACATCGGGAATGGTTTGAGCTACGGACCTGGGGAAGGGCTCATTCGATTCTTCATTGAAAGTTCAATGATTCATGATTTGAATTTCTACTAAGCTTTGGAGTGTGGGTGTTTCACAGGATAGGAGGCACACAAATATGATCAACTGATCAATCCAAATAGGTATTTTGGTTGAGAACAGATTTATGTGCTCTATGCATGTCTCGTGAAATTCAATAATCGCTCTATCACCTGTGAAACACGCACACTCCAAAGCTTAGTAGAAATTCAAATCATGAACGCAAGCCAATTGAATAATAAACCCCAGTGAAAGAATTTGCAGATAACGACTATCGTAGGTAAGCCTAAACTGCGCCAGAATCACAGCTTTCCAACGGTATAAACAATACTTTCTATTGAACAACGAAAAAGTAATTAAGGAATTTTTAAAAATACAATCACTAAAAACTTATTTTTTGTACCTATATTAGGCCTAATTTTGAACTTGTTAAACTCGTCTAGAAGTGCTTAAAAACGCTGTTTTCAAGTAGGTATCTAATTTTCAAAATTTTCGACATTTTTTGGGGGTATGGCCGAGACCCTCCCGTTGGCCCGCCCACCAACTCCACATTATGATACGGCTCTTGGGGAAAATAGTTTGGAGACCCCTGCTTTAGACCATCAATATTTTAAAAGTTTTAAAATTAAAAATTTTACTTGTAGAAAGTCTATCTTTAATTTTTTTCCAATAAAAAAATAGTTAGTAAAGAAGTGATAGAAGTAGCTCTTTCAAAGAAATGGAGATTTAAAAAAATTATATTTCTAGTTGATTTATTTTTCAATAAAACATGAAATTGTTGTATGTATTATTTGAAGTATTGTTTCGACTCAATCCCCAACCACAGACAAGCATTTAGTGCTACATTTAGGGCTTGTCCGTATTCATTGTCATAATCCTAATAATGGTGAAAAGTGTTTTGACTTGGAAAAGGTTGAATTTGACTTAGAAATGGTGTAATTATAATGCCTGCATTATACACATATATAATAAATCTCATTAATATTGCAGAATGGTTAATCTATATGTAAAACAATTTTGGGGTAATCGTTACATATTCCAGGGCTTCAGGAAGATCTTTTTGCTGGCATCTTGGTTTACCTCCATCGGGGCAGTCATTAAACTTTTCTCCACCTCAAGGGACTCTTTCAAGATTGCGTTTGTTGGACAGTGGCTCGTCGCTGTAGGGCAGGTAATCATACAGTCACTCGTCTTCCCTGGTTCAACTTCCAGTGATGAAAAGAAATAAATGCATTATTGGAGAGTTAGTTTAAGAAACGTCTCTCTTTTAATAATTTGTTTGTTCCAGTTAGGTTATTTACCTTCGCGTCTAGCAGCGATCTGGTTCGGACAAGACGAAATATCTACCGCTTGCAGTTTCGGAGTTGTTGGAAATCAGGTGAGTTCCTTACTTGTATATAGTAATTCACTTTGCTGCTTTGGGGACAGGTTGTCCTTTGGCTGTTTACTTTCAGTGGGAGTACTGATTTGCCCGGTTCGAATCCGGCAGGCACCAATGATTAGGGAGATTAGGGATGATACTATCAAGTGTTGTATACCCGTCCTGTCGTCACCCAGTTCACCTCTGATCTCGATATCACGTGCATCCGAATCGCTCCCAACCCAGGGGAGTGAGGCAATGGGAAGCCACGAGCGAAATCGTCAGACCTAGTTCTGATCCTCTCTGGAGGACGGCTGGCGACGTCCGCGACACCTCCGGGGAGTCGGACGAAAATCCAAGCTGAAATTCCTTGTTTACTTTACTTAATTTACTTCACTTTGCTGGTAGAGAATGAGTTTATCAATTACAAAATGCATTAAACATAGGTTCGTCCGTAACTGAACTTGATGGGTACTGTAATAGGGGAATTTACCCAGTTTTACTAAGTCTCATGAGCAAGATTTGACTAAGTACTCTTATGTTTCTCCTGTTTGAGTTCTTTTGGTGTAACTCCAAAAACAGGCACAGGGATCATGGCAAAGCAAGTTCCAACAGAAATTATCTTTACTATACTAAAGAAGAGTAATACTCAAAGCGAAAGTTTCAGGTGTAACTGCAATTAATGAGTCATTTCCAATTTAAACAACGGATATGAATCATGAATCGAACCAGTACTGGCGGAGAATGAAGACGGCACCCCAAGAATGGTTGCAGACCTGAACATCCACGGTTTGTGGGATGTAGAAAGGGTGGTGTATTTGGATACCCGCGTAGTTAACGATGACGCCTCCTCCTACACCTCTCAAACGTGGACATCAGTTTCTCAAAATGCTGCCAATGCAAAGCATAGAAAATATGACAGGGCAGCCGAGGATATGAAAGGATCATTTACTCCCTAAATGATATCCTGCGAGGGCTCCCTTCACAAGGAGTACGGCTGCTTCTTAAAAAGAGTAGCAGTTGTCCTGTCCGAACGAAAAACGGTCGAAACCTCTATCACAAGTGACCCAGAGTGAAGTCCCAGATGGCCGTAATACGGGCGGTTTCACTGAGGATTCGAGCCTCAAGGAGGAAAGTCCCCTGCCTTGGGTTCGAAGATGGAGCCTTGATGCCACTCAACTGGAGAGATGGGCTTCAACCCACTTCCTTTCTTTTGGAAATAAAAAATAGAAATAATCTTTTTAGAAATAAAAAAATAGCTGAATACAAATCCATTCTAGACCCAATCAAGACCAAGGAAGTGGAAAAAAAAACTGTAGTCTCTGTGTGTGTGCCTGTGGCAAATGTTATAAATAAGTAAAAGTATAAATAAATGTTATAAATACCTACTTAAAGGTTAAAAATGCAGGCTGGCAATTGTTCAACGGTTTCCATGATTTGTTATCATGACTGTATGTGTAGTGTATTGTTATTGTTATGGACAGTAGGCGCTTCTGAACTAGTGCCCTCAGATACCTTCCAGCTTGGTTGAAAAGCTCGTCGATTCGACTATCGACGAGCTATCACTCCATTTTTTTAGCTCAATTTTTGCTGCTCTTTGGACTGTAAGAACACTTTTTTGCCCTGATGAAAATGAATTCGTTAACGACTGTTGTCAATTTCGCCTGGTTTATTCAGTTGAAAAGTTGGTTGACTTGAAATTCATTATTTAAGATTTCTGGGAATACATTCATACAATTAGCATCCCGTTGTGCAAGGTTTTTGAGAAGCAGCTACAATATTCGTTAAAAGAAAAGTGGTTGAACGGAGACTTACTAAGTGTATTCAATTTGGTCCACCACCGATCAATAGTGGCTGAGTACCAGATTAATTTGAATCTTTACCAAATTAGTTGTACTTGCTGATACCAATACAGCCTTGCTATTTCAGATCGGAGTAGCACTTGGTTTCCTACTGCCTCCTCTTTTTATAAAAATGAACGAGGACAAGGAAATCACAAGGTCGCAAATACAGACGGTCAACTACCTGGTGGCGATCTCTAGCGTCGTTGTGCACGCACTGATATTCATATGTAAGTTGAATTTATCACTTAAGAAAATACTAACTACCCACTCATATATTACTTTAGATTGCCAATGTCTAATTCATACATAAGATGAACGCTCGAGAAATATAGAACCATAAACATGGTCCAATGTTGAGAGAAAATGAATTCAGTAAATGTCATTAAAGATAATAGACTATTTCCATCCTGGAGGCATCGCTGGTAAACGTCTAAAACCAGTAAAATAAATAGTAATGCCTACACTAACACGTACCCACCACAGTTAGAAATATAGGTGCTACTAATAGAAAAAAAAAAACAGTTCAGCAGACAAAACAATCATCTTTATTGATGATTATTGATGATTAAGAATAATGATAGGGCAATTTCGGGATAAATCACGGTGGTTTAGCTTTTTTTCATTTGAAAAACCCCAAAATATTATATCCAAATGAATTCCAGTGAAAGAATTTGCAGCGTTTTTTTGCATGTTTCAACCAAAAAACTGTTTTTGTTGACTCTCATTTGGACGATTTAAGGAAGGGGAGGGGGTTACAACTTGTGGTATACGCTGTATATACACACATTTTTAAATTTATTTATTTTAGTTTTCCTTCTTGGCATAATTATGAAAGTTTATTACTGGTAATAGCGTAGACACAAAATACTCGTATATGCAAGGAAAACTTGAGGGAACCCTTCATTTTACATTAAGTGGCTCCATCATTTGTAGTTTGTACGTATCTTTACAATTCAAACTTATTTCAAGGCCTGAAAGAGGAGCCGAAACTGCCCCCCAGCAAGGCTGCTCTGGAACAGAAGAAAGTGGAGGTCAATTTCTCCAGGACACTCAAACAACTGGCCACGAACAAAGGGTGAGGATCTTTAAAATATCACCAAATCGGTGGGTGGGTTTCTTGACCCATCTCACATATGTGACACACACGTGGGCGCCCGCAGAATATTTTCCAAGGGGGGCAAGGCCACCGGGTATGGGAGTATGAAACTTTGCGGTAAAAAGTAAAAGTCAAAAATGTTTTAAAGTAATATGTATTTGCCTCAAAATGAACTTAGATGTGACATGATCTGAATGGAAGTAAAATATTATGACTTGAACAAGAATTGTACTCGGCTGAGAGGGTACAGTCAGTCAACGCAGCAACCCCTACCATAGACTAAGTAGTCTATGCCGCTACCCGGCACTCCGGCAGTATCACTTGCTCTTCAGTGTCTTGCTTATTCTTCTTTTTGTTGTCAATTACGTTGTTTCTTTTGTTATAATAATACTAGGGTTTGGTTAACGTGACCTTATTTTGGCGTTTATGTGAAATTGTTCATTAATTTTGGACATACTGAATTTTACAAAACACTAAAACCTGACAAAAATGTATGAATACTATCCTGATTCTCAGGGGGGGGGCAATAGCCCTCCCCTGCTCCCTCCCTGCGGGCGCCAACACATGGAACTGTGGACACACATGGAGAAATTCAGTCAAACAGGGAAAGAACAGGGAGGAGGAAGGTAGAGATAATTTTATTCCTCAATTTGTATTTGTTGAGGTTGATTAAAAAGAAATATCCTCGATGACGGATCCATTGACGACAGTTATTTGATTTTAGTGCTAAACTTCATTGAAGTAGATAGAGAATATTATGACAAATAGATTATTTTCTTCTCTTTTGGAACTAATACATATCGTGAAACTTGAACTATCACGTCTGTTTTGGTACGTTAGTTTCTCTGTGACCGAAATAGCCCCGAAAATTTTGGAGTGGGCCGAATTGAGACACGATCTGAAAAACGGATAAGAAGCGAGAGACCGAAAAGGGCCCCGGCACGAACATTTTCCTTCCTATTTTTGCGCAGACTTGAGACTCCCGACCGCCGTAGTAGGTTGGTAGGTTAAAATTTGTTGTGCCCAATACAGTACCGTCGTCAATACAAAATGAAAATGATAGTTGAGTTGGTGGGGTATGGTGTGACCATTTTTCGTATGTGAATAAAGTTGTTGGAGCTCTTCAGTTTTTAATCATATTTATTGTTGTGTACGTTTCGGCCATACATCGTCGGCTTCTTCAGCTAGTTTTTTTCTTTTTATAAATAACAGTCTTTCTGGTATTGTTACTCTTATGACTTATGATTGTTTTGCATCGTCGTCGACATGATCATCTAAATTGTTTATATGCGCTACCCCAGTCATCAGTCTTGCATACTTTAAATTAACATTGCAGCACAAATCATTCATTGAAGTACCTTGGTAACACCCCAACTTCCCCATTCAACGGTTCCAGGGTAAACACTTTTTTTGTTTGATGTTAGTTTACTCGACGGTGGGTACACACAATAATCGCAAGCGCTATAGCTCAATTTCCATTTTGCATTGGGTATTAAACGGAGGCCGCAACGTATAAGATGTTAACATAGAGCCCACTAGTTTTTCACCGCGATAGTTATATCACTCTTTTCGATCTATTTGTACAACTGATGTGTATGTTACTAAAACTATTCATTTATTATATTTGTTCCTTCTCATTTTGAGATTCAAGCGCAGTATCAAGACGTCCAAACTAAACGAAACACTGACCTCCGTGTAACACCTGAATCCTCATTTGGCAATTGTGTGGACCCACCGTCGAGTTGTTAGTTTCCTTGAAGTCTCTTTCGTTCGTTGTATTGTTTGTTAGTTATATCACACTAGTTTAATGGCCCTGCTACGCAGGTTAAAAAGAAATAGGTGAATAACACAATGAGGGAGTATAATAACAATATGCAAAGTCAAAAAATCGTATATCCCAAATCCCCGAGGAGAGGACCACGGCGCTTGCCATGGGAGACGCTTCCCCCCGCTGGGGCCCTCCTTCCTTCACTGGCGGGGTCGGGGGGAGGGGGGAGCAGGTCGGTTGCCCTGGGAGACGGGGGGAGAATTCCACCCGCCCAGCGTGAAAAGCGGATATACTCTGATAAGCTCGTCTTTATATAGTGTGATACTGTGATATGCGAAGTCAAATAATCGTATATCCCAAATCCCCGAGGAGAGGACCACGTCGCTTGCCCTGGGAGACGCTTCCCCCCGCTTGGGCCCTCCTTCCTTCACTGGCGGGGTCGAGGGGAGGGGGGAGCAGGTCGGTTGCCCTGGGAGACGGGGGCGAGAATTCCACCCGCTCAGCGTTACCACCCCCTGAAACGTCGATATACTCTGATAAGCTGGTTTTTATATAGAGTGATTACATGTTAGTTAGTTTGACTAGGATGATTCTAGGTTAATGTTTCTTTAGTTGTTATTTTTGAAATTTGCAAGAGTATGAAACACGTTTTTTGGAGGTGGTGGATCCAGATGAACTCATGAGTTCATCTCCTGAAGCTGCGTACATACTGGCGTCTCTAATAATCGTTTGACACTACGGAAACTTCCTAATTACTCCTTGCCACTCCAACTAATCTGCTAACCAGAACTTTGCCTAAAAACCACTATCTTTCTTCAGAAGAGGAAGTAAAATATAGAAGCGAAACCACCTCCTTTTAAACTTGGTGCTCATTTCGGCCGAGCACGCGAGTTTCGGGGCTCATTTCGGTTCCTCCGGTTATTTTTCCGCTTAGTACGTTAGCTAGTACGGCTAAGAAAACGACCAAAACCTTTGTTAATGCTAACATCTACTCATGAATGGCTCACCGTATCACCAGAATTGCATTCCGTATAACTTGACATTGCGATTGTTCTACCTTACAGATACCTTCTCCTGTCAGTTGTGTACGGGCTCAACATGGGAATCTTTTGTGCGTTTGCTACGCTTCTCAACAGAATGGTTCTCAAGTACTTTCCGGTGAGATTACTTCATTATTCTTCTTCTTGTTGACAAACCACTTCCAGAATCAACAAATCATACTCCTGTTTCTGTCTGATTAACTATCACCAATGAAACTAATTCGAGTAACATGAATTGCAACAGTAATTTGCAAATTATAAAAGTTTGAAACGTTCACTATAACTGTACAGGGTTCCCGCACTTGATATAGACAAAAGAGGAGCAACCTAGACAGAAAATGTAGCAAAACGCTGCCAATAGCAAACTTCTAACTAAAAACGTTCTCCAGACGTGATTTTGTTGAGAATTTCACAAGAAAACCACGATTTATGCCATAAAAACCCACATTTTTTGCGAACTCATTTTGTTTATTTTTTTACCACACTTTCGGATTTAACCTTAAATTTGCTTCAGGCCTAGTGCATTTTCGCCATCAAAAACTAGCTTTTGAGGACTTTAACTGCAGTTCAAATGTAGAACATTAAAAAATAATACGTTTCTGATAGTAATTGAATTTTAGACTCTATTTCCCAAACTGCGCGAAAAGGTACGAGACGTTCTAGACCCTCTGAGTGATAATTAGTATTTTGTTCGTTTTGAACTCTTAATTATCCGATTTCATCAAGCGTCATCGTGGGTCATGCTACAGCGTATTCGACTTGTGACTAAGACATTCTAATTGGTTTTTCTTGAGAAAATTATTTAAAAAGCATATCTTGGGAACGGGTTGAGAAAGAAAATTACAGTTAGCACGTCCATTTCCTGTCTAGTTTCACTTTTGAATAGGTTTGTTGAACATCAAGTTCGGGACACCACAAGGTGTATAAGCGAATTTTCACAACATCCCTCTTTATTCAATATGAAGGGTGTCCTGATTAAGGGTGGATACCTGGCTGGGGATGGATTCTACAACTGATTTGTGGCAAAATGTGCTGCCTTTTGGAAATATTTTTGTGGAGGGTTCGTTTCCGAGTTATTCACCGTTTGAGATTTTACTCGTGTTTTCGACTTTCCGCCATAAAAACAACCGTAAGTTAACAACCTTAACTTCCTCATATTTCAACGAAACTAAAAAAAAAATTTTATTTGGCGTCAGGAAGATAGATTAATGCTCTTTCCGACGGTATCCTCTTATTTGAGATTCTTTCAAAACGCTGCAAATTCATTCACTGGGGTTTATTATTCAATTGGCTTGCGTTCATGATTTGAATTTCTACTAAGCTTTCGGAGTGTGCGTGTTTCACAGGTGATAGAGCGATTAGTGAATTTCAGGAGATATGCATAGAGCACGTAAATCTGTTATCAACCAAAATACATATTTGGATTGATCAGTTGATCATATTTGTGATCCTCCTGAAATTCGATAATCGCTCTATCGCCTGTGAAACACGCACACTCCAAAGCTTAGTAGAAATTAACATCATGAACGCAAGCCAATTGAATAATAAACCCCAGTGAAAGAATTTGTAGCGTTTCATGCGTACCAGAATGCTTCAACCCATGTATCGGCTACAAAGCCTTTCAGGAGTTCACTCCAGTATCCACATTACTACATCACTAGGTTATTGATATCAAAACAAAAACAATAATAAACGAAAAAACGCAAATGTTGGCACCATAAATCGGGCCGTATATCGGAAATGGTTTGAGCTACGAACCTGGGGAAGGGCTCATTCGATTCCTCATGGAAAGTTCTTCAAAAAGTCCAAATTTAGGCCGCCGTGACTTTTTTTGAGGTTTTTAGAGATTTTACGAATCTTTGACAACCCTTAAAGGGCACTTTCAATTAAGTGAGATAGCTGGCTCAAGAATTGGGGCGTCGTCGGACCAACATGGATTTTTCTGAAAATTTCAGCTTTTTTGCTTCAGCCGTTTGGGAGAAATCGTGCATACGGCGTACGGCGGACGGACGGTAAAATTTTTATTGCAGATTCGGATTCTACACCCTTTGCAACGTAAACCTTGATATTTCCAGGGGGGTTAGAATTTTTTTTTCAAGAGCGATTAAAATGGTTTATTATTGAATAATAAACCGAAATGGGGGTGTTATGCCTGTTTTTGTACACGAAAAAATCTTAAACTGTGAATAACTCGAAAACGAAGCCTCTACAAAAACATTTCCAATAGGCACTTTTTGCCACAAATTAGTTATTGAGTGGTACACCCTGGGTTATGAGCCAAGTCATTCACGATACAATTTACGGGCAATAACTTTTGAGGAAATTTGCATATCATACGACACGCCAAGTCTTATAAAAGTAATTCAGTACACATAAATAATCTAATTTGAAGGACGCTGGAGAACATGTTGGCTGGATTGGACTCTTCCTAATTATTTTTGGAGGCTTCGGCACAATCGTTGCTGGTTTGCTACTTGACAAATACGGACATTACAAGTAAGTCAATAATAAAGGTATTGTTTGTGTGTAAGATCGATTCAAGCCCTAACGATTTAAAAACTAGTTGAACAGTTTATTCAGAATTCATGAACTATTAATTTTAGCATTATGCGTTTATTGTTTCGTCATCGTGAATTACTCATTTTAATTTAATCACTTTTCACATTGTTTCAGGGAGTTTTCCATAATTTACAATCTATTGGCAGCACTCTCACTTTTAGCAACAACTTTGGTGATCGACAAAGGGCACATATCCCTTATTTATCTGGTATCTTGCTCTATAGGGTAAGTTAATTTTGTGATCACAATGGAATCTAATAGGAGATTGTGATGGATATGGTCAATTTGCCCTTTCCAATTCGTGAATTAGTGAATCCGCCGCCTCGGGAGATATACCAAGCGCCTATCAAGCGTCTGGGACGTCCTCCAAGTGTTGCGGGCACTGTCCGCATTCAGGTCGTGGAAGGGGCAACTTTACCATTCCATCACCTTCCCAAGTTACCACTTCTTAAGCCGTCAAATGAGTCCTTCGTTTATCACTTTGGCTGCCCGATCACGCGAACGATCAACCAAACACTGCAAACCCCACAATCTCCAAGTGCAACCTCTATATCTGCTCAGAAGCAAGCTAGCAAGGTTCCTTCGGTTTTTGTGTGATTAGAAGGAACTAGCCTGTTTGCAAATAACTGATATTGGTAGCTGAGTATACCACACTATTCTTCAATGATTGTCTTTCTATAATTCTATACCTACTTCTAGATAGATAGATGGATAGATAAAGCATGCTTTATTGATAAGTACAATGCACCAGCAGATAAATACAATCAAGGAGTCATGCAAATCATCGTGGTCTTAGAATGACCGTCCGAGGGATTCGCCGTCAAAAACAGTTTTAGCTAGAAAAATAATAATAATTGCTTCCTTAACGAATTTTACAAAACATAATATAACGTCTAACTAATGCTAATGGATATACCTAACACATGATATAACATATAAATAATACTTAATAATATACACAACACATTCATAATGCCATAGCTGGAACCCTTCTTTCAAGAATGGTTAAAAACCATATTCAAGCTTCGCCTTATATCTTAGATTCCAGGCCACCATACAATATTTTATTAATTTAGGACTTCCAGATTTTATCAACTTTACGTATTCGCCCCAATTTAATTCAAAAATACCCAAATATTTTGCTCTCACAGCACGCAGTGCTCTACACCTGGCTATAAAATGGTAACAATTCTCAATATCTCCACTGCTGCACAAGAAACAGGTTTGGTTGGTGGATTCATATGGCCTGTAATTTAGCGCCAAAAGGTCCCCTCTAATTTTGAACAGCCACTTACAATGAATGAAGTTTTTAATGTGCATAAGTGGTACTACATCATCCTCGAGTCTGAGAGCACGATATTGAGGGTGACTCAGTGAATTTAACGCATTAAACTCATACTCGGTAACCATTGCTCTCTCTATCTTGCTAAGACTCTCTTCAATAAGGTTCTTCCAATCGCCCACATCCTCAAAACTCAATAAAGGTGTTCCATATTTTTCTTGCAGAGATCCCCACTCTTTTACCCAAAAAACGTTGCACTCAATACTCTTCTTTGCAAGATAGTTTGGAAGTCGATTACACGGAAGCTTCATGATTTTTAATATATAATTAAAATGCATCTGGAGAGTATATAAGTAGAGAGGTCGCACCGAAGTTTCCAAGTATACCATGTAATTGGGCGTGCATCTAGGTAGCGAAAAAATAGACTTGACAAAGAAACGCAAAACTGTCTCTACATGCTCAGACGGAAAAAAGCCCCATACTTGGGACGAATAACACAAAATTGACCGCACCACAGCATCAAAAACCTTCAACTTCTCAGGAAATGAAATCTTTTGGTGGAATAAAAACTTTTTCCACATACTGGTGATCGCCATTTTGGACAAAGCACATTTTTCCCTTAGGTGGGGGTTCAAGGAGAGCGTGGGCGTCAGCATAAACCCCAGATATTTATATACCTACTTCTAGATTCTGTAGATAATAAAGCTGTGTTTGAAACTATTTTACTGTTCAGGTCAGAAACTCAGTTTTTCAAAATCAAATCACTCATAATCATTTTGGACGTTCCTCGAGAGAGACTCAGCTAGCGAGATACAGCTAGAATATTTTTTCATCTTTAATGAAAGTATTGTCTCCCTACAGTAGGTTCTTCGGATTTTTTTCCCAAACACCCTCAAGACGCTCTTCATTTATCAGCATCATCCAAGCCTCAGGATTACACATCCAGAGAAACCAAAATGGTTTGGTCTGGATTGTTTCCGTTGTTCTATAACTGACGAAGTAATGAAGAAGTGGCTTCAGAACTACCATTCGTGAACTAGAATTCCAACAACTAACAATAATATTTATTTTGTACTTACATACCTTTCCCAATTGCTCTACAAGATACCTTCCCTATGTTTATTAGTCCATCCTGATATGAGTTGTCAATTAAACAATTAAATCCGATTTTGTCAAGATTTTTCATGACTGGATACTTCACGATTGGGTTCGAATACGGAGCAGAGCTGGCATATCCTGAGAACGAGGGAACATCTCTGGGAATCTTGAACGGGATACCCCAGTCAGCAGCTATTGGAACGACTCTACTCGGATCTGAGATTATTCAGATGAAAGGAGTCATTTGGTGCCTATGTGCTTTCTCCTTTTCTATGCGTAAGTGGAACAAGCATTCAACCAATTTGTCTCAACTAATAAGCTGTAATAACTTTAACCCTAGAATGCCAACATGGTAGGATGCTGAACCAAACAGAAAATGCCAACAAGGAGTATTGTTTTACTCCAGCCTGATGATTGGTTTCTTATGGATAGAAAATTAATGAAAAACAAGCTATGAAAGAAATTTTCTGATGTAATTAACTGTCAAAATCATCGGTTCAATAAAACAATAGAAATGGAGCACAGTAAAATAATAAAGAGCGAAGTATGAAGCACTTTTCAATTCGTACCTAATTAGAGTGATGAATAAATTTTCAAAAACGTTTTTTTTTAAATTATCATTCCAAGCAATACAATACAATACGTCAATTAGTTCAGGGCCAGGAGCCGTTACAGTAAATTTGACTTTATTTAATGAATCTTATTGATAACGTGGAGTATTCCTCAATCCCATTACTCCCGTCAGGTCACAAATCCAGAATGAATAGCTGGATTGGCAGCGTGGTAGCTGTCAAGGAAAAGCTTGAAATATCTCTTTACATGTAGGAGGAGTAAAATCACTCCATTGTGGCACTCTAGGGTTAAATGCTGGCATATTGGAGAATCTGGTACAATCTTCGGACTGTTTACAGGTTTATTTTTGTTGTAGTCGTAGCTACTGCGATAGCGTCAATAATGCCTAAAGACTATAGACGTAGCGCCATTAAAAACAAACAAGAACTTCAGAAGCAAACAAATGGCGCAGTCATATCGCAAGAGATGAAACCACTTCAACCGGACGAAAACCACGTTTGAACAAACATACCAACTCTCCACAGGTAAAATGCACTTTGATACTTGTAATAAAGTAGTTCAACATTTCAATCTGTATCCTGTATCTTGTATTTGCATCTTTTCAGGTAAATTCTCGTTTCACAACATGAAGAATTAAAATGGACTTCGATGAACGGGTTCAACAACGCGTCGTAATATTACGAGAAAATGGAACATCTACGTCAACGACAAACCTCTGAGATGCCAAGTTTTGCAGCTCAAAGCTCATCAGACCATTGCACCACGATCTACCAATCATTCAGACGCTTCCTGTGATATTGTTAAAAGTGTCCCTTCCTACACTTCCACAATTCAACTGGATAAAATGATCCTATTTCTTAAATGCCAACACATTGGAAATTTGTTTTATACACCTGCCTTGAGCTTATTTATGGTAAAAGAAGTGGATTTAAATGAAAGTTTTTTGTTTTAAACATCAATAAACTAATCTTCAACCGTATATATGAGCTGATTTGTGAAACTCGTTCTTACTGATTTTTATCAAAATTGGAAGGGTTTTTCACGGTCTTTTGAATGCTGCAATCAGTTTGTGGAAAAACTTGAACACTTAAAATCTAAAACTTAGAACAACAATTAAAATAATCTCAATAGATCTCGAAGAATTGCAGAATTCGTTCTTCACTCCTCATAACCTGCTCATGGGTGATTCTCAAACTAGGGACAATTTTCAGGTCCTACGTTTTAAAAATTTAAGTTTTTTCTTTTGCTAGGTTTTTGGATTTTCATCACCTAATTGGCCTCTCTGGATGTCTTTCTGATGCCCAGTCATTCGAGACAGCCCATTATTCTCCACAAAATTCAAACTTGATAGAATTCAAAAGAATGGAGTGGCAGTTTCAGTCACAACAATGAAATTTTTCTACAAGACAATGATAATTCGGACTTTCAACAGAGGTTCTTCCAATACTACTAGAATAGCATTTTCGACAAAATAGAAAAGTGTTAGTCGAGTGATTGTTTTCAACTATGTCGCATATTGCTACAGAGAAATATTTTTGTTATTGGAATGAAATAAAATTCCCGAGAATCATGATCAATCAAGAAGGCAGATTGCCACTAATTTGCCACTGATGAACTGATATCATATAAGGCATGTTTGCACGACTGGATTTTGGACCCAACGTCAGGCCTGATCTTTGTTAGACCCTGAAATCCGTTTGTCTAAAGGCCCGTTCCCGAGCCCCCCATTCCTGTTCCTGGTCCCGATCTCAACCCCCCTTGATGTGGCAGAGCGTCTTTACACGACCCGTTCCTGGTCCTGATCTATCCCTCATCATGGCAGAGTGACGACACGTTCTTGGGGTTTTTGGTCTGTCCCACCTTTCCACCCAAAATCCAATGGAGCTGTCTCCCGAACTGCCCCCCCTCCCCTAAATTGTGACCAGGAGCACTGATTTACACGACCGGATTTCAGGGTCAAACGGAGATCAGGGATCGTTGGGTCCGAAATCCGGTTGTGTAAACGTGCCTTAAACCAGCTCTCCTGGTCTGTCCGCCATGACGAGGGGAGTAGATAATGCAACCAGGAACGGGTCGTGTAGATCAGGCTTCAACTATATGAAAGATAGAGAAGTATTACCATCTTATAGCTTTCCCAACAAACAAGATGATTTCTAATTCGATGAAATCCGTCAGAGAGCGGGTAGAGTTAATCGGGAACATTTTAAAGGTGAGTAAACATTGGTTATTTGAGAACAACGCCGGGCGCAAAAGGGATTTTTATTTTAAAAGAACGTTGACAGGGACAAATTACGTAAATATGTCGTTCGGTCAGTTTTACACATATGTTTGGTTCTATCAGAGTTGCAACTTACTGTGCTTTAACGTCCTGGCGCTGTATTTTACGGCTCTGATTGGTCTGGATTCCAACATATAAGTTTGGCGAAACTATCAGCTTCTTTCTTTGTTATCTTGTCGTGGTTCCCTATTAGCATAATTAATACTCAGCTGTTTTAATTTTGATAAAATTACCGTGATCCTTTAACCAATTTAGAGGTTACGTCACTCATTAACGCTTCCTAGTCATTTTACTCAGTTCAAATAGCAACAACGGCGCTGTATTCCGTTAATAGTAGAGGATGTGAGCTGAGTCACCCCATTTCAGACGAATTGCTTAACTTAACAATAATGTGTCTACAGTGCAACAGCTGTACATCAAACACTTCTCATCAAGCCGTCAGCTGGCGTGGATCGCATAGTGTTAGTATCCATGATAAGAGGAGATAAGAGTTTGATAAGAAATCTGAATAGATCAAAGCTTTCGTTTTATTTTCAATATAGCTACTTAGCTTCTACGGTATTTACCTGCGTAATTTAAAATGGAATATTAACGTTGAATATTACATTTGTGCGGGTGTTTTTAATCAAATCGAATATGAATTTAACGAGAATGAGGGCCGGGTTTCACCTGCCTCGGGCCAGCTCGGAGATCGTCCTCCCTCCGGTTTTTCAGCTTTCCGCGCTGTCACTTCTTCACTGACGTTCGCGTTGAACGTTGCATTTTAACCGTCGAGTTCGTAATCTAGTTAGAACCTAAGCAGCCGTTTTTCCGATTTCAAGATGAAGTTCACCGAGCATTTAGGGGCTCATATCACGCCCGAATGGAGGAAACAATACATCAATTACGAAGTAAGTCAACTGTACTGTTCCCTTGTCAATAAACTCCCTTTTATTTCTATCCTGAGTGAGTAGTTTTTTCAATGTTAGGAAAGCACATTTGATTTGGGTTAAGTTTAAGTGACAATAATGTAGGGTTGACAGACTTCCGAAATTCACAAGCAGGCATTCAAGTCTGCCGGATGCTCTCCGTCTTTGTCCAAAATATAAAAAACGTGAAATTGTACAATTAATGAACTTGATTATCCATTGGACCTTCATGTTTTGCAACCTAAAACTTGTTGGTTGTAGTTGGAAACCAAATATGTAATAGGAATTTGGAAAGCGCTGCAAATTCTTTCACTGGGGTTTATTATTCATATTTATTCATTTGGCTTGCATTCATGTTTTGAATTTCTACCAAGCTTTGGATTGCGCGTGTTTCACAGGTGATAGAGCGATTATCGAATTTCAGGAGGCACACAAATATGATCAACTGATCAATCCAAATAGGTATTTTGGTTGAGAACCGATTTACGTGCTCTATGCATATCTCCTGAAATTCAATAAACGCTCTTTCACCTGTGAAACACTCACACTCCAAAGCTTGGTAGAAATTCAAATCATGAATCATTGAATAACAAACCCCAGTGAAAGAATTTGCAGCGTTTTTTTTTCAAGAGCGATCACAATGGAAAAGTATTTCATTTGAAAATTTTAAATTTCGTAAGACGGAGCATGCATATCAGAATCGGTATAAACCCACTCCAGTATCCACATTCACTACATCACTAAGTTACTGCGATAAAAAAAAAGCTGTTGTCTTGGTTTTGATCGCAGTAACCTAGTGATGTATTGAATGTGGATACAAATGTTGGCAGCATAAGATCATGCCATACATCGAGAATGGTTTGAGCTACAGACCTGAGGAAGGGCTCATTCGATTCCTCATGGAAAGTTCTTCTAAAAAAAGTCCATATTTAGGCCGCCTTGGTTTTTTTGAGGTTTCTAGAGATTTTACAAAACGTTGACAACCCTTGAGTGGCACTTAAAATTAAGTGAGAGAGCTGGCTAAAGAATTGGGGAATTATCGGACCAATATGGATTTTTCCTGAAAATTTCAGATTTTTTGCTTTAGCCGTTTGGAAGAAAACGTGCGTAAGGCGGACGGACGGAAAAATTATTATTTTGCAGATTTGGATTCTACACCCTTTGAAACGTAAACCATGAAATTTTTTCAGGGGGGGGGGGGTGGTATACATTTTTTTAAAGAGCGATTACAATGGTTTATTATTGAATAATAAACCGAAAAATTTATGTATTGTCTCCAAAATGTCAAAAATAACTTACCAATAAAGTTAATACAAACATGAACATTGTGATCAAATCCCTGAGTTACTGTAAACAATATTCAACACATCAGAATAATTACAGCCAGTGTGTTTACAACAATATTTTAATAAAACAGTATAGTACTTAGTTGTGGATACCATCGGGTAAAAGCATTTAATCTTAAATGCATACACTATGGTCGATTGGATGAATCAAGTTCTATGTAATTTTACCGTTTTCAGGCCTGCTTGTACCATTGAAGGTGATTTTCCAAAATTAAATAATGTTTTACTAAAAACTTTAAAAAAAAGTTTTATGTTTGAGTTTGAAATACAGTCGTATTATTGACATTTCTACAGTGAAAGTGAACCTATCTTACAGGAAATTGAATGTATATTCCAAAGCTGTGGCGGCAAGTTATCCAAAAGTGGAATATTCAAACCATATTTGACGAAAACAAAAAACGTCAAAGTCACCGAAAGACGCTGCAATTATTTCACAGAGTTTCATTAACTAGTTTCATAACACCCACCCCAGTCTTAAATCGCCACCAAAAGTCTTCATGACTACCAGCAGTCAAGACCAGAAAATGACAAAATTGTGATTTGAAAAATAGAAATGTACACTCGATTCAACATTTTCACAATTCAAAATGAGATTTCCTAAGTTAGATGTCAGGTGGCTGGTCTGGGACCCATTCCTGTCGGTTTTTCGTCCAAAATTATTGGAAAATGACTCCCCACTGGCCTGTGTCAGTAAATACCCCGAAACAACACGTTTTTGGCAACGTTTTGGCCTCCACCATCTGTGCAGGTATTGCGATCATTCTGGTTAGAAGTTAGGATCCACCAGACCCCAAGTGGAGTCCATGAGTAAAAGAACGGATTTATTTACATCTAATTCTACATTTTTGACGTTTACTTTCCCAGGAAATGAAGCAGATGCTGTACGCTGCAGTTGAAGCTGCTCCTTCTTCGGAGCTCGTCGAACCTGAATTTCTGTCGAGGTACTACGCCAAATTCGACGAAAAATTTTACCACTACTGCGATAAGGAATTGACCAAAATCAACACTTTCTTCTCAGGTAAGTCCTATCTCCTATACAGTGGCGGCTCCTACCCTGAAACCCTGGAGGCGCACGAAGACCATAAGAGTCAACCACTGAGGGAACGTGTGACAAAAATGTGCATTTCTCCGCCAAATTCAATTTTCAACTCCCAACAATCTTGTCAGCTTTCTCGTCTTCAAATCGTGAAACAAACTACTCAATCCTACCTTTTAACGAATCTCACTAGTAGAGTGTTCCTAGGAGATTCGGACACCGTGGTATCGTATCTAGTCGGTGGTGGTATCTAGGGCGAGCACAGCTCTGGTTAGCATAAATGTCGGCGTTACCACCGACTCAGCTGAACTAGTGGTATCTCTGATCCGTATTTAAGAGTCACGTACGTTTTGCTTTCACGTCACTATAGAAAACGAGCAGTCTTCTTGATGCTTTACAAGATCATTCGGATCACTCGTTCTTTTTTCTTTTTTTTTTAACCAAAAATGCCGGGGGTGGAAGGCTTTTTTGAATATTATGTTAACGGGTTGATTTCAACTAAGGAGTTGCTGTTGATTTTTCGAACGTATTTGGAGCGGGAGAGTGTAAGGGAAGCACCTCGACGATTAAGCCTGCTCCATGGGAGATTTTCCCTGGATGACATGAGCGAGGATGATATACTATTTTCGTTCCGATTTAATAGAGAACATGTACATTTACTCCAGAGGCTCCTTCTAATTCCCGCAGAAGTTACGGCAGATAAGTACGCTTGGAATCAAAATTGATTTGTTTGTAACTTCTAACTTGGGAAGTACATACTCCAGAAAAGGAATGTACAGCAGGGATTCTGGGGTTGCATTTAGACAGTGTTTATAATAGCGAATTCCTAAATGAAGCTGTTAGGCTCTTTAAAAACTCGCACAGTTGGCGAGAGGCTCACTGAAAACAAGTTGTTAGTTCGTAGGTACTAAATATCGAAATCTTATTGTTTTCTTAAACTGTAAAGTACCTAATAAAATGATGTTGAATGAAAATGAGAATTCTGCTCTCTCTTGGCATGAAATTTCAATTTAGCAATTTCAGAAATCAAATTGAAATGTTGAAAATGTTGATGCGAAGCGGTTTACAACTAGGTTACCCCGATGGAGGGTTACTTTGCGATAAGGACGAAAGATACGTTCGTTCGGATCGCCTCGGTGGCATCGTAACTTCCGTAAAGATACCACCGTCGCACAGTAAGCTAAATCACTAATTTAGGTGGACAAAATTCTGAAACTTGTCCATATTCAACCCTTGGGTTCCCAGATTACGGAAAAAATTATTTAAAAAATCAAATTAATTTTTTGACATGATTGTCGAGCACACAGTGGTCTAAAATCAAATTGATTTGCTAAAATTTTAAGCTTTCCTAAATTCAACGATTGAAGTCCCAGAATACGGGAAAAATTATGTTTAAAAATCTAATTAATTTTTTGACACGATTCGCGGGCACAAAGTGGTCTAAAATCAAATTAATTTGCCAAAATTGTACTGAAAAAAAATTATGTATCACCCAAAACGCAAAAAATCGCAAAAATTCTTTGCAACATTTAAAAACTAGAAAGATTGATGAAACAAATCCTGCAAACAAATCCGTGGAATAACTTGGCGTTAATATAGTTTTTCGTTATTGAATAGGGGCATACATTTACAAGTTGCTAAGTTAAATCCACAGGTAGAATGCAACGTATATTCAATAACGAATGCAGAAATTTAATGTCTTACCTGTCTCAGCAATGTCCATTGTTGAATAAAAGTAATAAAACTTCGAGCTACACACACCTAGAACATGATGAATGGCCATCGAATAAGGATAATCCCACTGCCGATTATCAGGCACTTGCGTAAACATGACTGATTCAGTCCTTTACTATTTGTTTGTAAACACGTTATGGCGGGAAATATTAGTATTTAGAGTCTCACTAACTTATCATAAAAAGGTATGGCACTCAGAAATTCCAAACTTTTGACTTGACTTTTGTCCGCCTAAATTGGTGATTTAGCCCACTGTGCGTCGTATTGCAATACGACCGATCGTATTGGCGGCGCATGCGCAGTCGCGCGTTCGTATCGCGATACGGATTCGTATCGGTGTTGGCGGATCTTCTAGGAACTCTCTAGTAAGTACGTAAATACCCATTAAGAAAAAAAAGGATTTTCGAACTTCAGAAAACCGTATTTTGCATATTTGAAATTCATATCTCCCCAGCAAGAATCATTGTGGAGGTTAAAGCCCAATTCCATCTTTAACCCAAGCTTCATTCATGTTGAGGTGAACCCAAAGAAGATATAAACGGTTATGCAGTTAACTGATGGAGGCTATATTTCAAATCAATGGGTACATGCTCAATGAACGAGTATGGAAATACATCAATCAATTCGTATTCGTCGATATAGTGAATCAATAAAATAAATAAAGGTGTTGTAGAATAAAATCTTAGGGCGCTTCTGCCGAAGTTGAGGTTTCGCGGGTAGTCAACAATATCACAAAATATGCTGCTTTGCCACTACTTAGTTATGAAAATGAAGTCACTTTGATAACTATGATATGAAGTCAGTCGAGTTAACAAGGGTGTAAGAGCAAGCTAAAAACGAAGGAGGGAACTGACTCTGGATTCTGTTAACCAAAAAACGGGAAAATTTTGTTTGGAGGAGAAGTGAAGAAAATCTGAAGTGGGGAATCGTGGGGAGCAGAGAGGGGGATATTAGAAACCAATCAGGGACGGGGTTACAACTACCCCGGGAAACACCAGGGTGCTAGGGGGGAGACTAGTTTGCCAGAAAACGGGTGGCTTGGGAAAACCCCACGGCACAAAGCAGCTTGGGGAATTTTGAGTCCATCAACGGTAAAGGCGGCGAGTACGGTAACCGTTACCTGCCGCCCTTGAATAGAAGTCAAATGTGATTTTCAAGAGGTAATGACCCGAACACCGAAAAACTCTTCGTGATCCAAAAATATTTCAGATACATCTGAGCAATTCAAATTATTGGAGCAAAGAAGACAAAGGAAGCAGAAAAGTTTATTACTTACCTCACACCTGCAGAGCCAATCTACCTTTTGTAGTACTGACGGTTGAACTTAGCAGTCGTGGAACAAATTGTGCTTGCCTTTGAGGTTTGTTGTAGTCCTGTCAGTACTGGCATTTGGCGCCCTGCATCCCAAATCAACACTCTTTAGCAGGCTCACGTTTTATAGTACCAACTGTAATCATCGCGTATTAACAGCTAACACAGTTCAGTCACAATTGTTGTCACAATCAACCGATAATAAGGTAAGTGTGATTAGAGGCACGAATTTCTGTATATTCTAGCGGGTGAGCAGACAAATGTTACCCAGTTCTACCCTTGCAGTAATCGTAGGACCTGGTTTTTTCCCTGTATTCCAAACCTTCACTCGATGATTTGAGGCAATTTGCCTGGGTTTTCTCTTGTTCTTGCTGTCTCCATCCAGCACCCTTCAAAACATGAATTAGGGCACCTGATGCACAGGCAAATCTGCACCCTTTGGACAAAATGAAAAAATATACCTGATAATAATAATACTCAAAGTATCATATTATACTGCTTTCAAAATGTTCCACATGAATGAAGAGCAGGAGAGTTTCAAATTCACGTGCCAAACAGAGCATCAGGATGGTTGTGAGGATGGTGGAGTTGTGAGTTTGGTGAGGGGGTTAGGGTTCGCTGTCTGGGAGTAACGGTTCGGCTCAGCGCGCGATGGGCGGTTCTTGGACATGAAACACTGTGTTTCACGCTATTTGATTGGATCTGGCTCCAAAGAATGAACCAATGAGAGCGCCTGAAATAAAGAGTGTGCAATTTCTGAATGGACAAATAGTTCAACCCTCACTAAGAATAGTGGAATGCTTTAGAATCAGCAAAACAAACTCTTTTCCTATTATCAGTTGTCCCCAACCCTTATGACTGAACTGTGTTAGCTGTAAATACGCGATGAATATAGTAAGTGCTATAAAACGTGAGTTTGTGAAATTGTTGGTTGAGCAAAGAGTGATTATTTGCGATGCAGGGTGCCCTACGGCACTATTGACAGGACTACAACAAACCTCAAAGGCAAGCAGAAATCGTTCCACGATTCCCAAGTTCAACCCTCATTACTGCAAAAAGGTAGATTGGCTCTGCAAAAGTGAGGTAAGTAATTAACTCTCTGCTTCCTTTGTCTTCTTTGCTGCAATGATAGAAATGAAGCTTGGGTTAAAGATGGATTGGGCTGTCACCTCCACGATGATTCTTGCTGGGCACATCTGAAATTCGACAATCATTTCAATTTTTTTTTAATATAGGTATTTACGTACTTACTAGTGAAGTTCTTTAAAAGGTAGGATTGACTCGTTTATTACGCGATTTGAAGCCGAGAAAGCAGGCAAGATTGATCTCCTTTGCATATTGGTAGTTGAAAATTGAATTTGGCTGAGAAAAGCCCTTTTTTGTCTTAGCTTCCCTTTGTGGTAGTCCCTTACGGTCTCAGTGCACACCCAGGGTTTCAGGGCAGGCCGCCACAGATATGAATCCTACGTTAACTCATTTTAGAGGGAAAATTGAGTGTGGATTTCCCCCTGTACTCTTCATATGAAAGCGTACATATTGTCTCTTTGTGGAACATAATGTATTGCTTCAGGGCCTGCCCAGCTAGCAAAAGCATTGTCCTCTATTTCTTGACACAAACAATTATTTTTCTCGCCCCATCATGTTCAACTAGTACAGTCGCCCCAGTGTTCTGCTTGTTAATGACTGTTGTTATCTGTTTCCCACACTTCATGTTTGATTCTTCCTTACCATAGTTGGTACCCTCGAAGCTGGAGCCATAAACTCTTGAGTCTACCCTTATGATCGTACTACTATACAGTCTAATCGCCTCAACTCTTGAAGATGCTACTACTCCGTCCCACTACCTCTGTGGTATGGTAGCAGAGCGTGGTTCTGAGTCACCCTTCCTCCCATGCCCCATACTTACTTCATACTCTAGGGGAAGGAAGGGGAAATAGTATAGTTCATACTCTTTAGGGGAAGATACCTCGTTTGAAAACCGTTTGGTTACAACGTTCAGCCCAAACCTGCAGAGATGTAATCGTCGTGGATACTAATCAAGCTGAAGTATGGAGGAAAAATGACTTAAATTTTAACCATTATTGCAGCTTTTATACATTTTTAGCACATTTTAATGTCATTTATACATTTTTCCATAGAATTTTTCAAAGTAATACTCAGTTAAGAAAATGTCATTCTGTCTGAGCAATTTTTGTCTTAATTTCCAGCCTCTAAATCGAAATGACTGAATCGGGAATGGGCCACGTCGGCTGTTGTCTTAACAACTCAGTAGTTGCAATAAATTCAGATGATAAACCTCATTCTGTCGTATGTTTGCTAAGTATAATTTCCTGGAAATCACTTAACGTTTCAAATCCCACAACAAAACGATTTCTGTCCATTTGAGGCAAACAGTTTTATTGGCTTAGGTTTTTCTTTGCGGTGGCTTAGGTAATTATAAATTCCAACCGCAAACACATCTGCAGTGGGATGCAACATTGTGCCGCCATGATAGAATTTGACATGTATATTTATCAATATTTTCCTAGCAATTCTGACTAATACAATTAAAAAAAAAAAAAAAAACACACAAATAAATATTCAAACCAACCCCTAAACAAAAAATAAAAAAATCCCCCCCCCCCCAGTCTTTTTTGTTAAAAAAAAAAAAAAAAAAAAAAAAAAAAAATCGAACTGCGAATTCTTTCACTGGGGTTTATTATTCAATTGGCTTGCGTTCATGATTTGAATTTCCACTAAGCTTTGGAGTGCGCGTGTTTCATAGGTTTCAGGAGATATGCATAGAGCACGTAAATCTGTTCTCAACCAAAATACCTATTTGGATTGTTCAGTTGATCATATTTGTGTGCCTCCTGAAATTCAATAATCACCTGTGAAACACGCACACTCCAAAGCTTAGTAGAAATTCAAATCTTGAACGCAAGCCAATTGAATAATAAACCCCAGGGAAAGAATTTGCTGCGTTTCATGCGTGTCAGAATGCTTCAACCCGTGTATCGGCTACAAAACCTTTTAGGAGTTCACTCCAATATCCACATTACTACATCACTAGATTACTAGGATGAAAACATAAACAATAATAAACCAAAAACGCTGCAAATTCTTCCACTGGGGTTTATTATTCAATTGGCTTGCGTTCATGATTTGAATTTCTACTAAGCTTTGGAGTGTGCGTGTTTCACAGGTGATAGAGTGATTATTACATTTCAGGAGGCACACGAACATGAACAACCGAACAATCCAAATAGGTATTTTGGTTGAGAACCGATTTACGTGCTCTATGAATATCTCCTGAAATAATCGCACTATCACCTGTGAAACACGCACACTCCAAAGCTTAGTAGAAATTCAAATCATGAACGCAAGCCAATTGAATAATAAACCCCAGTGGAAGAATTTGCAGCGTTTTTTATGGTTATCAGAATGCTTCAACCCGTGTATTGGCTACAAAGTCTTTTAGGAGTTCACTCCAGTATCCACATTACAACATCACTACGTCACTAGGTTACTGATAGCAACACAGAAACAATAATAAACCAAAATTACGCGAATGTTGGCACCATAAATCGGGCTCCCTGAGATCGAATTTGAACTTCCAAGAGCCTGTAAGCACCCTTCATTCACCCCCTCCTAAGGGTTGAAATTTGAGTTATCACGATAAGTCGAGTGGGATATGGATTTCTATGTTTTTGGGATCCCTGAGACCGAATTTGAACTTCCAGGAGTCCGTAGACACCTCTTCTTCCCTTAATCATTGCCTCCTTGGGGTTGAAATTTGAGTGCTCACGCCAAGTCGAGTGGAGCATGGATTTCTATGTTTTTGGGATCCCTGAGACCGAATTTGAACTTCCAAGAGCCTGTAGGCACCCCTCAATCACCCCCTCCTAGGGGTTGAAATTTGATTTTTCGCGCCAAGTCGTATAAGGTAAGGATTTCTGTGTTCCCAGGTTCGCTGAAATTGAATATGATTTTTGAAAAGGATTTCATTCTCTTTTCTTGTGATATCTCTGTGATATTCGAAAGAATTAAAAGTCATTGGAGAAAACCTCAACAAAGTTTGAAAGCCTTATTATAGACAGGAATTCGAAATAGGATGAGCGTTTACTTCCCTAAATACTTCGTTTATTCAATCAGTCATTCCAATTAGGTATCGTAGTTAGTCCATTCAAGGGGTAAGTTCCTTTAATTTCTGAGTGCTGATTAAAGTGGAATGGGTAGTAGATATATATATGCGAACAAAGGGGTCGAACAAATAATTTCTGAGTGCTGATTAAAGTGGAATGGGTAGTAGATATATATAAATGTTTTCGATAATGTCAACTTTAATAGTAGTATTGAAAAACCATTCCGACAATTATCGACAGGAATTTTGAAATATCACTTGAAAAATAATGAAAAAATAATCTATAATGAAATTTACATATTGGAGTATTTTATACTTTGTTATAATGAATGTATAATGAATGATGCATGCATGCCAATTTTTAAAACATTGAATATTAAGTACCAAAAATTATATGTAATGCATTAATAAAAATACAACCTTTTTACTCTTCCTCCCAATGACGACTGTTGAAGAATTTGGATTTGTCTTCGTTAGCTCGGTTGATCCCTCTGCTTTGTGATTGTGAAGTGGCTCCCCGTGGTCTGTATGTATTTCTGCTATTTGGTACGTGTACAGATTTATTCTCGCTCCTCCAGTGGTGGGTCACTCCTGCATTTCCCGATGTGCTGCCCCTGTTCTCGTAATCTCTCAGTTCGGCACCACCTCCTGGCCTCTTTGCCGCGTTTAGGCGGGAATTGAATGTACCTGTTCTGTCCCTTGATGTCTGGTGATTTCCTCTCCTCCTGTTCGAGCTCATTCCTCTGCTGACCGATGTATAATCCTGGGTCAGATCGTAATTTTTAACGTCAGCCTCTTCTTCAATTCTGATTTTGGCACTCACCAACGCTGAGCGATCTTCTTTGGAGTGACTGTTCAACTTCAATTCACTGATAATCATGCTGTAGGCTAATACCAATGGGCACACGTGCTTTTTTATCCAATGGCTGAATGTTTTCATCAAAGATTCGTACGAAGGATCTTCAAGTAATACCATTTCCATGTGACGCGCTCCTTTGGGCACATCGTGTTTTACCTGCAGATAATACAAAGACGCATTCAAATGAATCTGAATCTTGTACCTTTCAGGAAACATCCGCAAAAGTTTGTTAAAATACTCCTCTTCATCGAATTCCTGATTGAGTTTCGTTTTTTGATGGAGGAGAATCCAAGCAGCACCAAATCCACCCCCATCAAGTGCGATCTGTGCGTGTTTTGCTGCTGAATTAAAATCATTTCTCCTCTCGTATAATTTGGATGCAGTCGTGTTGACACCGACGTGGTTGGGGAACATTTTGAGCGCTTTTTTAATGATTCGCATTCCCTTTGATTGATCGTGTTGTAAATTGAAAAATCGTTCAGCGCAAAACGACATTATTTGAGGGTGTTCCGTTTTGTCATGGAGCCATTCGCAAGATTTCATAATTTGCGTTTTATATTCCTCGTATTCCGGAGTGGATTTTCCCATTGTAAAGAGAAGGTCATTATACGCCACAGCAAGAAAATATTCACAAGATATTCTCTGTGATGAAGTGAGACTCGGATGGTTTAGGAGCTGCTCTAATATGTTCACGGGTTCTTCAATGGTGCTCCAAGTCGTTGTACACGATAAGGTTCTGTCGTAATGCCGTTTGCGGTTCATGCTGACAACTAGAGATAGTTTGAACTCAATCTCTTCCGGATTAAGGCGTATCGCTTTTCTCTGCAGGGGCACGCACCTGTAAGTGCCATTGGGGCCGTAATACCTCAGCACCTGAGCTTGCACGTCCAGGACAGCCGAATTTTCAATAAGTGTCATTTCCGAAATGGGTTTAATACGTTCGAACAAATCGGCGATTTGTGCGGTGCAATCTCCTTTGGTTTTAAATAGAACAAAAGCCTTGAACGCATACGCAATATGTTCGTAAGATGTTCTGTACTTACAAGTTAGTCCATCCTTAGCTTCCGTAATCTCTTTAATGACCTCATCGACTACTTCTTCGTATCCGCCCCCGCATGATAACATCAGTTCGAACGCATAAGTGAGTTTCAGGGGCCACACAAGTTCTGACGGCTCTTCCAACGACTGGTTTTCTTCGAGTTTTTCCCGGAATTTCTCGACCAAACTCACTGTAGTTACATCGATTTCAGTGAGATCCCAGTTGAAGTGACACTCCGTTTTCTTTAAAAGCTCGCCGATTTCTTCCATTCTCATTCACCTGTAACGTAAATAATATATTCCAAGTTATCCTTACTGTTCCTGTCCACAATTGGCACGATATTGACGAGATATCACCCTAACCTGGTCACAGGTAAACTTAAGGTAATCACTGATACGTATCAATTTTTCCCCTTTGGTCCGACTGTTTATTCGAGATAAAATGGAATCAGGTGATTGTACTGTCAACTCTTAGGGCTTCTGAGAAGTGTTTTTATCGCATTAAATCTTCGAAGTACGCGGACAGCTTTAAAACAGATATGGTAATCCCACAAAAAATTACTTGGATCCCTCTTAGAAACTGAAAGTTTTCAAATATTTTGGGCTACCATCAGTTACCTTCCTCATAACCTGAATCTCTGCCGTTGTTTTCTGTATCTCTCAATCCCGCGTGATCGTCATTGAACGAATTTTGTTTTTTTTTATCAGCCGAATCCGTTGATCAGGTGCATTAAGCAAGAATTATTTAGATGTAGCTAGGCAACACACTGGGATCATCAAATTCTGTTTAGTGTACACTGTTTACGCTACTGTAAGCTTGGGAAAAAAACATGATCTCCATTGTAGGTATATTTTGGTTTATTATTCAATAATAAACCATTGTAATCGCTCTTGAAAAACAAAAATTCTAACCCCTCCTGAAAATTTCATGGTTTACGTTTCAAAGGGTGTCGAATCCGAATCTGCAATAAACATTTTTCCGTCCGTCCGCCGTACGCACGATTTCTCCCAAACGGCTGAAGTAAAAAAGCTGAAATTTTCGGGAAAAATCCATGTTGGTCCGGCGACGCCCCAATTCTTAAGCCAGCTCTCTCACTCAATTTAAAGTGCCCTTTAAGGGTTGTCAAAGTTTTGTAAAATCTCTAAAAACCTCAAAAAAAGTCAAGGCGGCCTAAATTTGGACTCTTATAGAAGAACTTTCCACGAGGAATCGAATGAGCCCCTCCCCAGGTCCGTAGGTCAAACCATTCTCGATCTATTGCCCGATTTATGGTGCCAACATTCGCGTTATTTTGGTTTATTATCGTTTTTGTTTCGATTGCAGTAACCTAGTGATGTAGTGAACGTGTATACTGGAGTGAACTCCTAAAAGGGTTTATAGCCGATACACGGGTTTTGAAGTATTCTGATAACCATAAAAAAATGCTGCAAATTCTTTCACTGGGGTTTATTATTCAATTGGCTTGCGTTCATGATTTGAATTTCTACTAAGCTTTGGAGTGTCCCTGTTTCACAGGTGATAGAGCGATTATTGAATTTCAATAGATACGCATAGAGCACGTAAATCTGTTCTCAACCAAAATACCTATTTGGATTGTTCGGTTGATCATATTTGTGTGCCTCCTGAAATTCAATAATCGCTCTATCAGCTGTGAAACACGCACACTCCAAAGCTTAGTAGAAATTCAAATCATGAACGCAAGCCAATTGAATAATAAACCCCAGTGAAAGAATTTGCAGCGTTTTTTTAAGTAATTAAGAACTGAGCATAATTCGCTAGTAATCAACTAATTATTTAAGCCATAGATTTACAAATGGAAATTTTGATCTGTAACATGTAATACAGAGCCCCACCACCAAATTAAATTATTATGGTTTTTATGTGCTACATTTTTTTAATGAATATTTTATTTATTAAATTTCATGGCTAACTGAGTATCGACATATTACTTGAAACATAACAAGGTTATTACCTCATTATCTATTAATTTAATTATTAACGTTACCATTAGTTTATAACGGTCAATTGTGCTGAAATTGAAATTCTTTGTGTTAAAAAAAAAAACTCCTTTTAAATAACATTTCGCGTTTCAAAAAAGTTTTTTGGGTTTTTAGAATTTATTTGCTATTTTTATCCATTATTGACCACAATTTTGATGAAAATCGTGTGCATTTCTCGCCATACGCTTGGGCTTCAATTTTTAAGTGTTCCAATTCGTAGTTGAAATGCTAAAAATGTAAAGCAACATTTTTTCAAAATTCCCACGTTCACGAGTTCCAAAAGTGCAGTACAACGGAACCGCCCTTTGTTTTGGAATGCACGATTTTTTCGCAAAAATTAAGTTTTCATCCGGTTGCAAAGAGAGTTATCGTCTGGAATAACACATAAATACACACACACACACGCGCGCGCGCGCACGTATACATATATACATGTTCATTTATTTATTTATATAGCTACGTTGAATATAGGATTAACATTTAGTCGTTGCTGAATGACTCGTGACAAAGTGAAATTTCAATAAACGAAATTATTGAGTTTTCATTTTTTAAATTTTAGAGCTGTTGCAACAGCTTCATTATTCAGGGAAGTTTGATCAAATTTATTTAAATCTCATTAAAACATTTCAAATAGTCAGTAAAATCGCTGCTATTCTCAAATTTGGTTTGAACAACAGAAAATTCGATCCATTGTTTGGTCATCGGATCGTCGTCACCTTCTGAATTAGTAGGCTGGTGGGTCCCTTACGTCGTTACTCACGAAAAGCCAATCGCAAGCTGAATTAGGTACTCGGTGGAATAAATACTTACCGATAAATTGTCGTCTGAAGGTTCAGTCCGTCAGGTTTGTCCTGGAGGGTCGACAGACCGCAAGCGCTTGCGTTGCACTATACGGACGTCGTGATGAAACATTATCATATGCTGGCCTGACCAGCGATAAGGCAGTTTCCTTAAGAAAAGATTAGCTGGTATATTTCTAGCACAATATGTTATTGAATAGTCGTGATCTTATAACGTCAACCTACTTTTTCAATATCAACCACCAACATAAGCGTGCATAACTCGTAACTTTCATCATTTGGTTTATTATTCAATAATGAACCATTGTAATCGCTCTTGGAAAAAACATTTCTAATCCCCCCTGAAAATTTCATGGTTTACGTTCAAAGGGTGTGGTATCCAAATCTGCAATAAAAATGTTTCCGTCCGTCCGCCTTACGCACGTTTTCTCCCAAACGCCTGGAGCAAAAAATCTGAAATTTTCAGGAAAAATCCATATTGGTCCGACAACGCCCCAATTCTTTAGCCACCTCTCTCACTTAATTTAAAGTGTAAAATCCCTGAAAATCTCAAAAAATCAAGGCGGCCTAAATATGGATTTTTTTTTAAGAACCTTCCATGAGGAATCGAATGAGCCCCTCCCCAGGTCTGTAGCTCTCCATCTCCGATGTATGGCATGAGCTTATGCTGCCAACATCCGTCTTCGCATTGCTAAGTAAACAAATTAGCGCAGGGGTTTCGTGCGGGACTCACAACCCGAGGTACTCCCCGCCTTCGGCAGGAAAATGTTTGCCACTTATGAAAACGCTGCAAATTCATTCGATTCAAATGATTTGAAGAATAACATCATGAACTCCCTTCCTGCAACTGGGATGCCATGGCGTCCTCTCTCACGCATGTAGGACTCAAGACCAGAAAGGAAAACTATGAACACGGCTCTTACACTTATATATGCTAGGTCCGGCAATTTCCCAACATTTTTGCAATTTCTGACACTTATATATGCTAGGTCCAAACGAACTGTCAGCTTTCTAACGGTATAATTTTAAAAAAAATGTTTATAGGGAAGTTTTGGGGAAAAAATTTGGAAATGCAAAATGAACCTGGTTCTTACAGGAAATTTACACGCCCAATTCGAACCTTTTTTACGAGTTTTTACTGACATAGGGAAATGACTTGTCATTTCCTAGGCCTTTCAAACGACGAATTGATTGAGATGGTCCCTTGATCAGTCCGAGCTCATCTGTCTTAGAAAATCTCATTTTTAAGGGTAAAAACATTGGAAAATTTAATTTTTTAAAGCCAAAATTTCCTCGTTTGGATGACTTACCAATCAAGAAACATTTTAGTTGGAAGGGGGGGGGGGGGGCTGTGAAAAAATAAGTTTTTGTGAAATAATTTGCAGAGTTTTCTCGTTTGGAACATTATTACTAAAGTTCAGAAAAGTCACATTCCTGATGAAGATTTACTCTATTCTAATAAATGATTCCAGGTTATTCTATTCTAAAAAAATTCAATTTTAAACAAAAACAATTTTTGGATTGTTCATTGTTCTGCAAGTTAGGTGCGTCCTGTATGAAATATATTCATATATTTTTTAATCTTATTTCGTTAGCCCCTAAATTCAGTCACCTTCTAACAGACATCAAGATGGCAGAGAACGTTAGTGAGAATTATCTCACAATAAGTCTCTAACAAAATTTTCGCGTAGAACTCACGTCATTTGCCTTTCAAAAATTCTGTTTGCTATATCTCGAGTCCCATTCACAAGGTGTAGTTTAGCGCATTCTCGCTAATAATGTTGAACGGTTAGGCGTTGGGTGACAACTTGTTTCATTAACGTTCAAGACCATAAATGTTTACTTTCCTCATGCACGAAGGACCAATGAAAATACCTAATACGTAATTGGTCTGATATTTCGATTACTCGTACTGCTGGTTGAGGAGCTTATTATTTAAACAGGAAGATGAAAAAATTGTTGTATTCATAAATGACGACTTCTCCCTTTATGTGCATTGGAGCGTTTTGAACCAGTTTGATTTTCTTAAAAGACTACTTCACACAGTAAATTCCTTGGCTATGGCATCTGTAATTAATACTTGTTACCGCTGTCATTAAGTTGTCAGATGTGTGGTATTTAGCAGGAATGGTGTGTGACATGCATAAGGGACGGAACATTAGAATCAATATTCCACTACTAAAAGTTTAACTACTAACTCCTAAAAAGTATTTGGAGTTCATGTCGTGTTTTAACTACTAGCTGGTAGTTGGACAATTTAAAAAAAAAGTTGAAAAATCGTAACTACCAATTACGTGGTTTGTAGTTTCACAAAATAACTATCTAGTTTGTAGTCAGAAATGTAATTAACTGCACCACTGCCCTACACTAAGAAAATTCCATTCTTAAAAGCAACTTGATTTCTATTAACAAGTAGTTGAGTACTTTGCAAATAAAAAATTACTATTGCGCGTGGTTAACTAATCTAAAATAGGACAACTAAATAGGAAACTGAATCGTAGTTTAACAGCCCAACTAACTACTAAAAAGTATTTGGAGTTGAACTCCCTTTTTGACTATTGGTTAGTAGTTGAAAAATTACAAAAAATACTTGAAAATTCAACTACTAATTGCATAGTTAGAGGTTACTTATAATAACTATATATTTAGTAGTCAGACATGTGATTAACTACTTCCCGACCATACATTATTAAAAGCACCTTGATTTTTACTTACAGGTAGTTAAGTACTTAGCGAAGTAAAAACTATTTTATGCGTGGTTGACTAATCTAAAGTAGGACAACTAAATAGGAAATTGAATCCTTGTTCAACAGTTCAATTACTACCTAACTGCTAAAAAGTATGTGGGGTTGAACTCCTTTTTGGTTTATTATTCAATAATAAACCATTGTAATCGCTCTGGAAAAAAAAATTCTAACCCCCCTGAAAATTTCATGGTTTACGTTTCAAAGGGTGTAGAATCCGAATCTGCAATAAAAATTTTCCGTCCGTCCGCCGTACGCCGTACGCACGATATCTCCGAAACGGCTGGAGCAAAAAATCTGAAATTTTCAGGAAAAATCCATCTTGGTCCGACGACGCCCCAATTCTTGAGCCAGCTCCCTCACTCAATTTAAAGTGCCCTTTAAGGGCTGTAAAAGTTTTTTAAAATCCCTGAAAACCTCAAAACTAGTCGAATTGGCCTAAATATTTTCCTATTTGAAGAACATACCATTGGGAATCGAATGAGCCCTTCCCCACGTCCGTAGGTCAAACCATTCCCAATGTATGGCCCGATTTATGGTGCCAACATTTGCGTTTTTTCGTTTATTATTGTTTGTTTGTAACCTAGTGATGTACGGCCGATAGCGTCGAGTTGTAGTAAATGTGGATACTGGAGTGATAGCCGATGTGAATACTTGTAGTGTAGTTAGTAGCCGATACACGGGTTGAAGCATTCTGATAATATATAGGTAAATATTATTCAATATTATTACTGGGGTTTATTATTCAATATTATTACTGGGGTAAATAAGTATTCTTTCACTGGGGTTTATTATTCAATTGGCTTGCGTTCATGATTTGAATCTTACTAAGCTTCGGAGTGTGCGTGTTTTACAGGTGATAGAGCGGTTATTGAATTTCAGGAGATATGCATAACCACGTAAATCGGTTCTCATCCAAAACACCTATTTGGATTGATCAGTTGATGATATTTGTGTGCCCCCTCTACATCTGTCTACCTTTGGCTACATCGTTTAAATTTGGATTTGGGGAAGTTTTAACGCAATACGAGTGCCAAAGGACTTGATAAATTATAGATGTTTTTATTGTGGGGGGGTATTGAGGTTCAAAAAAAACGCTGCAAATTCTTTCACTGGGGTTTATTATTCAATCGGCTTGCGTTCATGATTTGAATTTCTACAAGCTTTGGAGTCTGCGTGTTTCACAGGATAGGGCGATTATTGAATTTCAGGAGGCACACAAATATGATCAACTGATCAATCCAAATAGGTATTTTGGTCGAGAACAGATTCACGTGCTCCATGTATCTCCTGAAATCAATAATCGCGCTGTGAAACACGCACTCCAAAGCTTAGTAGAAATTCAAATCATGAACGCAAGCCGATTGAATAATAAACCCCAGTGAAAGAATTTGCAGCGTTTTTAAATACTAGTTGGCAGTTGAAAAATTCAAAAAAATACTTGAAAATCCAACTACCAATTGGATAGTTAGAAGTTACTTATAATAACTACCTAGTTAGTAAAAACGCTGCAAATTCTTTCACTGGGATTCCTCCAAGTTCGTGTTTCACAAGTGATGGAGCGACTATTGAATTTCAGGAGGCATACAAATATGATCAACTGATCAATCCAAATACGTATTTTGGTTGAGAAAAGATTTACGTGCTCCATGCATATATCCTGAAATTCAATAATCGAGTCTATCAAAAAATAGTTGAAAAATCTAATTACAAATTATATAGTTATAAGTTACACATAATAAATAGCCAGTTAGTTGTCAGAAATATAATGAACTTACAAAATGTAGTTAATTACTGCCAACGCTGTTACGTACCAATATTGTTTTCATGTTTCACTTATTGCAACTATCGTTTTTTAATTAACCAATTTACATCGAAATGGGCTTGGCTAATTCCAGTTTTGTTTTCTTGTCAACAGAAAAGCTCGCCGAAGCGACGAGGAAATCTGGGAACCTCAAAAGCGAAGTCTCCGAAGCCCAGGAGAATGAGTGGGTCAAAAAAGAAGGCGGTAAGTTCGCGGCGTCGAGAGCGCTCCTCAAAAAGCAAAACGCTCCGGCCAGGAAAATCGCCGAGCTCAAATTCGCCTACTCCGAGTTCTACCTCAGCCTCGTTCTTCTCCAAAACTACCAAGAACTCAATTCCACGGGGTTCCGTAAAATTTTGAAAAAACACGATAAAGTAAGTGTTGCTATTTTAAGGGGACATCAAATTTGAATGGGTAACATTCGGTGTTGAGTTGCTAAATTTTGAACGGGTGAACTAATTTGGATACTAAATAGGTATTTGAACATGATGGTCATTTAAGTATTTCCCTGAAGGGGTGACGAAGGGACTGTGGTGCAAGATCACCCGAACTAATGTCAGGCGTCAGCTACGACAAATCGATGAGCAACCCCCTTATGGGGAATGCAGCTACAACTGGTTTCTGCAGGAGCGGGTTTCCGAGGAACCCAGATACACGATAGAGATGTAGGTTGTCGAATAATAAGAGATTAAGATGTTTTTATTGCTCTCTTCGGGATAGTTCAACTATGTGAACTCTCTTCCCCTTTGAAAATTGTGATGTACAAACGAAAGCACTGGTGTATCATCTTGAAGTGCTATCAGTGTTGATCTATACCTTCAGCCTTTCACCTACTGTTCGTTCGTTCGTTATTCATCATTTCGGACCTTTTCCGTTATCGTTCCGCCAGGCCTCTCGGTCGCCCGCCTTCTTCCCCTTCTGCCGTTATCGTTCCGCCGCCCTTGATAATGTTTATGTTTATGTTAGAATACGTAAAGGTTTATTTTGCTCACATAATAGGATAAAATGGTGTCGAATTTTCGTGAATTATTATTAGAAGTTGCCATACACAATTCTTCACTGGGAGGCCAAAAGATGGCAATCTCGTCGAGAATTTCGCCGAAGGGGTCCACTTGTCGGGCTTTAAGGGTCTGGCAACACATAAATTCGCAGAGGTAGGAATCTAAGAGACTTCGGCGAGTACCCCATTGCAGCACCCCAAGCATATATGAACAACACAATATCTGTCAAAGGGGGTTTCGAACCAGTCAGGTAAGTTTTGCTCCTTAGTGCCCTTCCAGCTCTGCTGCATCCACGTTTATTGCACTGCCACCGGTCTCTCAATCCAGTTAGATATAAAATAGTCGTGTTTCCTCCTGAGCACGTCACGTTTTGAGGCAAAATCTTCCTATCGTTTTCACGGAGACAGGAAAATCATTTTTGGTGGGAACAGACGATTACGGTCACGAACTGAAACACAACTGACCTCCGATATCGATAGGCAAGATGACTCCAAAAACATGACCGACAGATATGACCTCTGATATCAACAATGCAGGAAAAAGTGCCATTTTAGAAGTGGCGGAACGATAACGGAAAAGGTCCATCATTTCTATGTGATAATTCCAACTTCACAATAAAGAACATCATAATAACGGAACAATGCATAGAACTAAACAACAGTTATGCATAGGATGAGAAAGAATAAAGTGCTGGTGGTTTAATCAATCATGAAAGTAGTTAAATCAAGATTCTTCTGGCCAAGCTGAAGTCATTTGGTTTCTTCGGAGCCCTGCTGGATTGGTTCGATGATTATTTGAAGGAACGGCAGTTGGTGGTTAGGCTGCGCAGTGCGACGTCGGATCCATTTTGTAGCACGTCCAGTGTTCTTCAGGGATCCCATTTGGGCCCACTTTTGTTTAAATTTTTATCAACGACGTTCATGAATTGCTCCAGGGGGGGGGGGGGGGGACAGAGCCCCTACTGTTTGCTGACGAACTTAAAACATATTCTGTGATAAGGTCAGAATTGGATTGCCGGGAGTTGCAGGACTCTTTGGTCGCCCTCAACAACTGGTGTGATTTGAATGAGCTCCACCTCAATATTGCTAAATGCTCGGTTGTGACTTATACGCGGTCACAAAAAAGTTTTCATTATGAATACACTATTGGCGGTGCTGTCTTGCAGAGGAAATCCTTGGTGAGGGACATTGGAGTTATGTTTAGCAGTGAGCTGTCTTTCTCTACCCACATCGATGAGATCAGCTCAAGGGGAATGAGGATGCTGGGTTTCCTGAAGAGGACCGCTTGTGATTTTAAGGACACTTCGGAATCTCTGTTTACCTCTCTTGTTCGGCCCTGTGTTGAGTTTGCGACTCCAGTTTGGTCGCCCCTGCATGAAAACTGTAAGGAGTCACTGGAGAGAATTCCGAGACGTTTTCTCCTATATATGAACTATCAAGAGAGGACGCAGTTGGAGGGAACATAGCTACGGCGATGGCTTGAGAGAAAATGGGCTATGCACCTTTGAGGACCGGCATTTGATTTCAGATATGATGTTTCTCCACGGACTCATTTCTGGCAATGTTGACTGCCCCTTCCTACTAGCGCAACTAAGTTTGTACGCCCCTCCTTGCCAAACCAGACACCAGCAGACATTCTACACAAGGGTTTCTCCTGCAAATTACCTGCAAAACAACCCAATCACCCGCATGCAGACTGAGTACAACCGTGTTGCCAGCAGAGGACTTTTGGACATTTTTCATTTCAATAAGGCGAAATTTAAATTTTTTCTTTATTCTAACACTTTTTGAACCTCTTTTTTGTTTCATGCTTTCCTGATACATTTATTTACATTTAAATGATTGGTCATCATACCATACCTATGATTGTTTCATCCTTACGGTGCATCTACTGTTATTGCTTCTGAGTCTACCAAGATAGCGGAAGCATTGTTTTCACTTTCGGAATGTGAATTTTTTTTGTCTCCGCGTTTTAGACCTTTCTGAACAATTTTGGTTCTGTGTCTGTCTGTGTGTCTGTCTGTCTATCAGCAAATCCTTGTTACGGGCAAAACTACGCGAAGTTATAGTCCGATTTTGATGAAATTTTTAGGGATTGTGCGGGTTGGGGTGTAGATGGTCCCCATAGGTTTCATGACCCCCGGATCAATAGTAGCCTCTGCGCATGCGCAAACGTGAAATCCTTGCCACAAGCATAACTCCGGGAGTTCTTGACTGATTTCGATGAAATTTTCAGGGATTGTTCGGTTTGATGTGTAGATGATCCCCTTCCGTAAGTTTCATGACCCCCGGATCAATAGTAGCCTCTGCGCATCCGCAAACGTGAAATCCTTGTTACGCGTTTGTTTAACTCCTGGAGTTCATGACTGATTTCAGTGAAATTTTCAGGGATTGTTCGGACTGATGTAAAGATGGTCCTCGTGAGTAATAAAGAGAAAATAAAGTTTTAGCCTCGAGCTTGATTGAACGAAGTTCTTAGGTCAATAATAATTTTCAATGATCTATACAGTCATGTTATGGATACGAGGAAGCTATGTGCCACACCACTTGGCAGACGTTTTTTTTATAAGTGCGATTTTTTATTGTTCAATAGGGCCTTGCCCGTGTTATTAAATAAATGAAAAGAAAGGTAAAAGGCAATCAGACACAGGGAACTCTTAGTAGAAGAAATTAATTTAATTTATTTTTCCACAAATATCTCTTGGTAGAGAGTGCGATCCCTTGCATGATCTGAAACCCAAGTCAGATCCACTTATAATTTGATGTTAAAACAATTAAAATTAACTTTTAATAAACAAACAATTTTATTCGTGCTAGTTTACAAAATTTAATATTCATAGAGCTAATTCACTTAGCCGTGAAGGGCGGTTGGGTGGATTAGGTTACTTTTTAATTTAGTAAACGCCATCCATCAGAAGTATGGGGTTTCGTTACGAGCTTGATTCCTTATCATTTTTCACGCACAATAAAGACAATGTTCCTACAAAGCGTTGAAATAAGGGAATACATGTAGAACTCGTGTGAATGTATGGTTACTGAGGGAAGGGCCAAGGAAGTTCCTGGGGAGAACTGATGGTTGAATGTACAGAATTCTATGGTACCGACGAAATATAAATGCGGTTAGGCATCTATAGCATTTCAAAGTCAAACTAAACCTTTTTGTGTTCCTTAGGGTCTGCAGTTTTTGCTTCTCACCTACTCATCACAGAAAGAATTTGTTCAATATGTGTTTAATTACTTGCCTAACACAAAATCGCATGTATTTTAGCTCCTATCAAGCACCAATGGCTCTAAATACTACTCGGAAAACGTCACCACCTCCCATTTCGCAACAAACAAGGACATATCTCGACTCCTCCATGAAACCGAAGACACCATGACAGAATTGGAAGCCGGAGATAGAACGCGGGCCATGAAGAGACTCCGTGTGCCGCCCATGGCTGAAAAACAAAGTCCTTGGATAACCTTCAAAGTCGGCCTTTTTTCTGGATCGTTTATCGTCCTTCTTTTGGCAGTCATCCTTTCGGGTAAGTCCATGTTCTACCCTGAGTTGCCACTGTTTTCTTTCTTTTTGTTTTAATAATTTTACCTTGAAAATGAGATTTTGGATTGTTGGGTCTTGCTTATCAGTAACACAACTGTCTCCCTTCATGGTACTACCTTGCACAATCATTTGTCACCATTAAACTTACATATTTCATTTAAATGTCAACAAATGCACGAACTGAGATAGTTACTGAACTAGCATAATTGCAGGGAATGCGTTTTTTGAGTCACTAAATGTGATGTGCGCTGCCTTGTAGTTTATTGAAATTGTACCTAGAGGACTTGAGCTTCCAGGGTTTTCCTGGGTGTTGCAGGCCTCTGCCCATGGATGGGTAAAGCACTCCATTCCACCATCTCCTTGTTATATGTTAGCAGAGCCTGGTGACGAACCAATTCCACTCTCTTACATTGACTTTCCTGAGACCCTGTTTTGACGGTCACTAAATAGGATGACAATGACTAGAGCTGCCTTGCAGTTTCTTGAAACTTGCTCTTATACCTAGAGGATTTGAGCTTCCTGGGTATTCCTTGGGTGTTGCAGGCCTCAGGCCTTGGATGGGTAAAGCACTCCATTCCACCATCTCCTCGTCATATTTTAGCAGAGCCTGGTGACGAACCAATTCCACTCTCTCACATTGACTTTCCTAATACCCTGTTTTGACAGTCACTAAATATGATGACATTGACTAGAGCTGCCTTGCAGTTTCTTGAAACTTGCTCTCGTACCTAGAGGATTTGAGCTTCCATGGCATATCCTGGGTGTTGCAGGCCTCAGCCCTTGGATGGGTTAAATGCTCTATTTCACCATATCCTTGTCATATGTTAGCAGAGCCTGGTGACGAGTGCCAATGCCACTCTCTTACATTGACTTTCCTGAGACCCTGTCTCTATGTGCAAGATCCTCTTCCACATTATGATTCAATAATTAACTACTTACCTCTTCCCTGCTTAACGTTATCTGTTTCCACCCTTAGATCCCTCCTGCTTATTGAAACCCCCAGGAGTGTGATAGAAGTTACTGTTCCCAATGCACATTATTCGTTTAGTTATAATTCGAATATTTTTGTTAAAAAACCTTATCTAAGCTACTTATTAGATTGTCAACATTTTTTGTAGGTATTAATTTGCCCCTTAATTGCATGCTTTTCTAAATTGTATAGTATGTGTACAATACTCGAATAAATAATGTTTGTATGCGTTATAATAAGGACTTTTAATTTTTTAGGCGTTAAGGTGTGTAGAGCATTAGAAGTTGTTACTTAGTAACAACTGCTCTTGAAAGCTTCCACTCAATGCGTTACTGCTTACAGTAGTTGTAACTCTTCATCTGGTACTCCTCTGTAGTACTGTTCCAATTGGCTCGAATCAAACGCTAACTTGAGAGATATCAGCTGAACTGAAGTTCCCTCCTGGTCTTATAGCTCTTAACAACTGTTAAAAGTTAACTTCAACTGGTATCCAGCAGGCGAAGTTGCTGAGACAAAAATAGTAACAGCAGAGGAAGGTTACGTTGCAAGCAAGCTTGGACGGCTGCTTTTAGAGAGAGGTTATTTTTCAACCAGTCAACTGTGGAACAGCCTATCCTTTCTCCTGGAACAATTTTCATTAGCCGCTACTGGACATACCGATATATCCTGTTCTGTTAACAGCTGTTATCTCCTGGACCAAAGTTATTGTCCACGGCAGCAGTACCAAAATAAAAGGACAAAGTCAAATATCCCTACAATCAGGAAGATGTATGGATGCCTGAATAAATCTATTAAACTGGGTTCTTGCGAATCTTCTGACCTATACTTCATCAACTAATCAATCGTCCTATTCTTTCATAAAGTCATAACTATATTTTCCGTGGGAAATAGTGTTATTTCAAAACAGTTCGAAACAGATACTTGATTTAAAATCAAATTCTACTTCTTTTGGTCTATTAATCGTTCGCTTTGAGTCTTCCATTAGTGTCCCTCTTTATAGATATTCCTAATATGATTTTATAGATGCTACCAATGGATTGCACTCATAAATTCCATTCTATGAACCTTTTCTGAATCAACTCCATCTCACCAATCATTTTTATTTATTTATTTTACAGTTTTTTTTATCCCATTCTCATGTTGTTTTGTGTTTCAGCATGATATACCATTCATTTTTACGTATTTTAATTTTTTTTTGAGCATGAGTTTTTTGTTTTCATTTTTTCTTGCACTGCAGTGTGAATGTTTTCTGTTACTTATTTTATTTTTTTAGGACGATTAGTGCATCTTAAGTACATACCTATTTGTGAGCTTGTCTTCCTTGCTTTCCTGGAATACCTAACCATTTAGTTAGTTTTTAGAGGTGAGTATAACTCCTTTCAAAATTATATCTTGAAATTCATTTTTCAGGTACCTACTTGTATGAAATGCTCAATTCGTACAAATATGTACGAATGGCACCCTGAACAAATCCATTCTGAAACTTGGCATTCACTATTTTTATCATATCATGTTCCAGATTATTGCTAGCCAATTTTGCTTATTTGCATCTTGGTAGCCCAGTAATTTTTACATCGTAAGGATGTTTGCTAGACATCTATTCAAGTTTAAAGATTATTGAATACCAAAAAAAATTCAGATTCTTCTATGTAACTGTTGTCAATAATTCAGCCATGAACACATCACAAAACAATTAAACAGTCTTGTGGGAGCAGAGGTTAACATTGGCCGCCTCTGAACCTTGTGATGGATTAGGTTAGTTTGCCCTTCCCGATTCTTGAATCTGTCACCTCGGGAGATATACCAGACGCCTTCCAGTGTCTGGGACATCTTCCGAGTGTGGCTGCCTTATTTGCATCCAGCTCATAGGAGGTTGCATTCCGTCTCCTCTCCATGTTACAACCTATTTGGACTACCCTGCCCTGGAAAGGCCTCATCCTAGGTGAGCGGGCAATTTCAGCGTTACTTGTGATACCAGCAATTTAAAGCATATGCGGGCTCTGCAACAATTGAAGGAGAGCTCGTTTAAGTTAGGTTAGTTTCGTACCTACCGTGTCAATCAATACGATGAGTGTTTTTCATGAATTTATTACACAGAGACAATTTTTGTTGGTCTCAAGTAATCCAGCTCTGCTCAATTACGCTTCCAATGGACGTTTGCAGAGGCAACCGTCTCATGAAATTTATCAATCGAAGACCCAATTCGGGGAATCCATGTCTATTCTGCCTGCTTGCAAAGTGTATATTTTTGACCCCATGAAGATGGCGGTTTCCTTATTCCGTTGATAAGTGTTACCAAACATAATTGTGACCAACCTTGCAAGCACTTGACAAACAATTTTGACTCCGTCTCAGACTTGGACAAATCCAATAACCCCAATAACTTTGACAACAATGTCGTGTACATAGCGAGAAAAATTGAACCAATTCGATTTTTGCTGCGTGTAGCGTGTGCATATCAGCAATTAGCGACAGGATGTGTGGTTGCTGGACACAATACTCAGTTGTCATGGTTTGATTGGGAAATCGCCCTCCCTGAAGTAAAGTTGAACCCACCAGACCAGCTGGCAACGCCTAGTTCCTGCCTACTAGGACGTAGCAAAGGCTTAAGTGTTGAAATTTGCGATACCAAACAGAAGCTTTAGTTTCTCAGATTCGAACCTAGTAAACTGAATCAACGGATCGAATGTACTGTCAACTGAGCTGCTTGATGTTTTATCTAGGCTACCCCGTGTTAAACGGCTACAGATACCCCCGAGGAAAACCTGGCAGACTTGATAGGTACCTACTCTTGATAATGAAATGATTATTCCCGATAAATTGAGATTTGATAGTTGAAAAGTCCGACAAATTAAATTGACTTCCAGCGTGGAGTTGAATTGGTAGGTGGGAATTGGCAAGTCCATCTCTTTTTTACAACTAGCACCTGAATAAATAAGTAGCTGTTATGTTGCCTACATAGTCGAAACAACTGCTGCAGTTGTTTCCATCTTTCGTACAGCCTCCAAGGTTGTCAAAACCTACAAATATTCATTTTTGGATGCACATTCAGAATTTTGATACTATGAATGATTTATTGCAATACCTATGAACTTGTGCTATCCACTATCTATAACAAAGTCCCCCTAATATTCATTCTTCTTGTTCATAGTTGAATCAGTCAGTATTCGTTGGTCCCACAAGCTGCATTCTGATTGTAGAAACCCCTTCACTTTCCGTATACCGCTTAAGAAATACGAAAATCTGGTTAAATAACAAGTCAGTGACTACTTATTTCACACCTCATGTCTTTTACATTCAAACTTTAATTTCTCCCGAAATTAAAAATATTTTTCGTTAAGAAAATGGTGTTTAACTGCAGAAAAACGTGAAAATTGAGTTGTATCAGTTTTTTCGAAGTATTTGCATAATCGAAGGAATTAAAATTTCATCCCAGAAATATAAATAGATATAAAAATCTCGCTCCAAGTGGCTAGTTCAGGAAGTCCCTTTTCAAGGTTTTAATCTGTGCATTTTATTTTTCAGCTATCGCTTATTTGCCTTCTAAAGGAGATTGGTTAGTCCCGGTGCGCCTTTTTCGTAGCCAACTTCTTGTCGTGTTATTCACATTCCTGATGGGAATCAATGTATACGGATGGCGGTCGTCAGGTAAACGTTCAATTATTTGATTTCAATATTTGTAAGTTTCCTTTGTAAGTCCTTTTATTATCATCATTGGCTTCGTACAATCAATTACATTCTTCCGTGACAAGTAATTCACTTGACATACTTCAAATAAGTTTTTTTCAATAATTCAAATAATTTCACTCATTAATATTAGATTTTTCAATAAAATCAAAGGTTTATCATCACATTTAGCCAGGAATGTATTCAGGTTGAAGGTTTATTGATTTTCTCAAGATAAGAGCGACTCGTATTGCACCCCCAATGAAGTAGGTCAATCTGCTTCACTGAAATGTTTAATTGAGCTCTTTTGAGACATCTGGAAGTACAAATGCTAGACATGGAGACGCAGTGATCGGATGAAAGACTGAAAGATTATTTTCAATAATGAATCTTTGCAATCGACCGAGAAACAAATTTTTTTTACAACCCCCAAAACTTGCTGGTTTGTTTTTTAAGATATTTTGATTTAAAAAATCAATTGAAAAAAACATTGGTCGGTCGGATTACATTTTTATTATCTGATGGAAAGAGTTTATTGAATTGACTCATCTCCTTTTGAGAATCAGGTACTACGACTACCCGTGGCCGTCCAGTTTTTCAGTATATTTGGGCCTCATATGCTGAATTCCTTAGCAAAATTCCACAGACAAATACAATTAGTAATTAATTAGTAACTATTCTAGGTCTTTGAGCCCTCTGAGATGCATTTTCTTATTAGCTGTGGAATTATACGAACGTCTAAAACCTAGGACAAATCGGGTAATCAAGAAACTGTTCTCAGAATGTCAGAAAAACCCAGAATGGAATGAATTCTGTAATATGCGAGACTTGTGTGACAGCACGAAGTGACTAACGGCTAAAACCAATCGCTCGCCCACCGCAAACAAAACAATTTAATCCAGCTTAAATCCTTGATTTGGAGGTTAAATGACTTAGTCAAGTAATTAAGTTGGTCGGTATTATTGTTTTGCTGTCCTGTTGGTTTATGACTAACGATAATAAAATACATCTGTTTCATACGTGGTAATTTATAGGTAAATTATTTTCTACTCAAAGTAACGCATTAATTGGGGGTGGGGCTGGAATTTCTTTCTCGACATATGTTCTGATTACGTATTTTTCCATGTTCTATTTACTTGAAATTAAGTTAAGAGCAATGTTTTCCTGGTTCCTAGAATAAGCTGATTCAACTTGATTTATGAACTGAATGTTACCTTGTTCAACCCAAGGCATACACTAGCTTATTTCTCATCTACATTACGTCCAAAATGCTGACTTTTTTGTGTTTTGTAGGTGTCAACCATGTACTGATATTCGAACTGGACCCTCGACATCACCTTTCCGAGCAACACATCATGGAAATGGCCGCCATTTTCGCTGTGATGTGGACGCTGTCGGTTCTTGCGTTCATCTATTCGGACTTTCTGGGAATCCCAGCGTTCGTCAATCCGCTGGCCCTGACGATTATTATGCTCGCGTTTCTGTTCAACCCCACGAAAACTCTGAGGCACGAAGCCAGATTTTGGACTCTTCGCGTTATGGTGAGCTGTTTTACTAAAATTGCCTTGAGAGAAAACAATGAAACACATGTTGTTTCATGAAACTTGAATAACAATCATTTTGCGAGCAATGCATTCAATAATGACTCAATTCTTGTTGGTTAATGTTCAAAATCTAGATGTCTTTTCACATTACGGTCCTTTTGATAATTGGGTATTCTCAGTAATTAGTATGTCAGTTATTTGCCAATTTTAACTGTACCGAATCTAGTCTATTCTCTGGATCAATCTTGTCATCTGTCTGGGTATTTGTTTTTTAATGTGTTCCCCCCTGGGATTAGTGAATCCCAGGGTGGATTTATAAGGTAGTGTCGCGTCCTCCTTCGCTCCTTGGGAGCTAACAGGAAAATCCCTGGTAGGACACCGCGGGAGACTGTTACACCCTGCATCAGAGACAGAAGTACCTGTTATCTCAAGCACTACATGTGGAAGTGGCGTTCCACCTCGCCCTACCAACTGAACAGGTTGGTGGCCAAGTTAACGAGTATACCAAAAGAGTGGTTACTCCTCAGCTTTCAAGCTAGCCTTCCAGCCTGGGTAATTAACCACTGCCACCACGAATCCAACTGCAGGTGATGCTTTGCCTGGGGCTCCCTCTGCCCGTGGTATTGATTTTTTGTATGAAATTCACCAGTGAGCTGGGCATCCAAAACACCAGAAGCCAGATCGATCACAGGCCCGTTACAGGAAATGGAACCCCGTAACTGCCACTTTATTCTCAACCTCACTGTATTGAGGTCCAATCATTATGGGTGGGAGACTATGGGTAGCTACCCAGAATTGGTCACCTATAAAACCACCCAAGTACTGTGGCAGCCAGTACTGCGGGGTGTGTGGGGATAGTGAAATGATGATTAAGTAGTCGTCATCCTCCATACTCCACTACCATGGCAGCAGAAGTTGCTCTAGACTGCTGGTAGGAAGGCCCTTCAAAGTCTGTGGCCAGCACTCTAAGTAATGTTGCATTGATGGTTGCCTCAGATGTAGATAAACCCTACCCTTTGGATCACCGAATGGTTAATCGATTTGGGAACTTCTATACAAGAGCTTAGTAACGGTGGTTTTCATCTATTTCCTACCGTTTCCTAACCTTTGAGAACCTATTGGTAATTTCCAAAACCACACAGCATGCGTGAGTTGCATACGAAATTCATTTCAAATCCCAAAGTGTTTGAATTTGGGGACCTCCCTGTATACATGTTTCTGTTCAACCTTACGGAAATACAAGAAAAGTTGACTGTATATGAAGAATTATGTTCTGCATGCATTGACTGGTGACGTTTGACCCTCCTTTAGATACGGGTGCTTATTCTTCAATCAAAAAATATTATCTCGACGTTTTCTTAAATTTTCAAAGAATGTGTGTTGAAATGATTTAAAATTTTGAGAATCTTCACCTTAGAAATTCGTTTTATCAAATTTAGAAAGGATTTCTAATACTCAACATTTTGTCACGTATGATGTAAATATGAGTTTTTACTATTACTACGATATCTGACCTTAATATCAAGATAAGATTCCATTCAAGTAATCCAAAAGAAAGGATGAGCACATTGGGTAATAAATTTTTTTGTGTTTGTATAAATTCCTAGTAGAAAAAGCTAAAACATTGGTTTCTGAACAGGGTAGAATCATCTCGGCGCCGATGTTTTACGTTGGTTTCGCAGATTTCTGGCTTGCGGACCAGTTGACCAGTTTGGTGCCTGCGCTCGTCGACCAGATTTTCTTTACATGCTACTACATTACAATCACCGATTGGAATTTGGCTATCGGTAAGTGACGTGACAGAAACTAATTACCAGGAGGTGTTGGCTTGAAGTAGCTCTACCCCCTTCCAATATTAGTCTTCAATGTCCTTGACACCCAAAGGTTTCAGGTATAGACTCAGAGTGTTAAGAAACAGTAAAAGAAATATATCAAAGCATTTTGGGAATACAGCACAATCAGTAATTAATCTACCTAGGGACTTGATTCCAGATTGAGCTGATTCAAATCAGCTAATTTAAGAACTTCATTTCATCTGCTGATATCGAAGTTCTCTCTTAGACAAAGGAGTTAATGTTCTACTCAACTGATCTGGGAGATTGACTTTCTTTTTCCTTGATCTATTTGTGATACCTTTTATGAAAGTAGCATACATAGCAAAGCATTTTACTGATGGACCTGTTCAGTAAATTCTAGTATATAGTTATTTCCTGAAAAAATGTGGAAAGGCCATCTCTTGCACGTTGCTACTCTAATATTAGCTATGTATTTCCTTCGCAGATGTGGCTGATGTTTGCATCCATCAATATCACTACTTGCGTTTGATAGTCAGTTGCCTTCCGTATTGGTTTCGATTCGCCCAATGCTTGAGGAGGTTCCGCGACACCAAGGAAAAATTCCCTCACCTCGCCAACGCCGCCAAGTATGCCACGTCGTTTTTTGTCATCACCTTCTCTCATATATTTCTAATCACCAACAGTCGAGGTAAGTGAGATAATCGCCAGAGGGCGAGGAATGAAAATACGTATTGATATATCGTGGGGTTCCGAGTAAAAGTGACCAAGTAACATTTGCAAAATTTTACAGGGGAGCGATCTGAAGTTTCACCTATTTTCTTCTTACGAACACTGGTTGTGTGATGTCTCATCCGACTATGTTTCGATTTTTCTTTATCCTGTAGGTAGTTAGCTAGTGCCCGCCTATGATATCGTGCTTCAAAATTCACTTCAGATTAAATAAGAGCTGTTCATTCGGAAAACTCTATTTGATCATTTTTACCTGCCTGGAGTTTCAAGCTTTACTCATTTGGTCAATTCAATTCTTCGAAAATCAGTCGCATAGTTACATGAAATTGAGGGATTGAATAGTTTTTTCGTTCATTTATCGTGTTGCCAAGCATCTAATAACAATGATATACCTATTCCTGTTAGAAAAGGTTATCCATTACCTATCACTGTAATTGGTCATTTTCACCTGCCCACTATGCAATCTTACAAATCTTACACAGTAAAAGTTATCAAATGGCAATTGATAACATTTACATGAACCAGCGAGAGTACATTAATAATAATGTTTTGTGGTTGAGTTCAAATGCCATTTGGTCACATAAAACTCTTTGGGTCAGGCAGGTAAAATTTATTTTCAAGTATTTCTTGCACATCAGTTTGAAGATAACGTTCTTAGCAACAACAAACAGTAGACAACGTTCCTTAGTACCGGAATGACAAAAAAAGCTCATTTTGAAAAAAATGTTACTTGGTCACTTTTACCCGGAACCCCACGATATGTACACAAATTTTTAGTATTTATTTCGAAACTACTAGCAGAATATTTGAGGATGTTGCATTTGTGCATGCTTAGAAACAACCACTGATCTGGAAACCATAACAATAATACTTGTGCCTACGGAACCATGAAGAGGACGGATTCCCAGAACGCTTTAGCGACTCTTTGATGAAATATTCTTTTAAATATCGGGCTCCTGCTTCCATTGTTTCAAGTATCCATCAACACAAGGAGGCAAAAATAATCAAACAATAATGCAAAAACCACCAAATTTTGATTGGTTCGAAAATTTTATGTTAAGACTAGTTTAATGGCCCTGCTACGCAGGTTAAAAAGAAATAGGTGAATAACACAACAATATGCAATATAATAACAATATAATAGCAATATAATAACAATATGCTAAGTCAAAAAATCGTACGTCCCAAGTGCTGGGAGACGCTCTGCCGGGTTGGGTGGGGGTAAGGGGGAGAACACCACCCGCCCAGCGTTACCACCCCCTGAAAAGGGGATATACCTACCTACTTACTCACTCTGATATTTTCGTCTTTAGATAGTTTGATGATGATGATGATGATGCTGATGATGGAAACTGAAGCTGAGTCCTAGGTACCGGGCCGCTGCCCGCCTGCCGCGCCGCGCCTCTTGAGAGAGCACTCTCCCACAGCGCGGCGCGAAATCACACAGTCCACACACACAGTCCTGTGTGTGTACCTACATGAAGAAGTCGCCAGCCGCGGACGCGTCAGGGTCATACGTGTGAAACGAACCCGAGCGCGCGGGCCACCAACGCGATCTGTTCTATAAGCGATCAAACTGTGCTGTTCTATGGAATTGTCATACGTAAAAGCGCGGCACCGCGCTAGTCAGCACGTTTGTCGCGGCCAACCCTCGTGCCGCGTAGTTTGACTTTAGAATCGCTTTCTCGCCGCGCTATCGCACTTTGTAGGATAACCTGCTTCTGTCGAGATTTACCGTTCTTCGTTGATGTTACCTTTGTGGTGATTTTATTCGCCTACTGAATTGTCAGCAAGTCTATAAGATGATTGATGATAATCCGCTCATTATAGCTTTTCCCAGTCAAATTAATACTTTCCCCAATTGATACTTTTCCCAATAAACTTAATACTTTTTCCATTCAAATTAATACTTTTCCCAGTCAAATTAATACTTTTCCCAACCAAATTAATACTTTCCCCATCCAAATTAATACTTTTCCCATCCAAATCAATGCTTTTCCCTACCAAATTAATAATTTTCCCATCCAAATTAATACTTTCCCAACCAAATTAATATTTAAAAAAAATATTAACCTCCTATATATCAAATGCTAACTAACCAAATTGATCTTAAAAAAATTAAGGAAATAGAACAACGCAAAGCTTGCAATCCAACGAATAATATATGTCTATATTATTTTATTATACAAATGATTGTCAGAAAAAATATTGGTAGTTTATCATCTTAGTTGAAGTTTATTTTTAGTGTAGGTATATTAATTGTATAAACATACTACTTTAATGGCCCTGCTACGCAGGTTAAAAAGAAATAGGTGAATAGCACAATGAGGGAGTATAATAACAATATGCAAAGTCAAAAAATCGTATATCCCAAATCCCCGAGGAGAGGACCACGTCGCTTGCCCTGGGAGACGCTTCCCCCCGCTGGGGCCCTCTCCCCTTCTCTGGCGGGGTCGGGGGGATCAGGTCGATTGCCCTGGGAGACGGGGGCGAGAATTCCACCCGCCCGGCGTTACCACCCCCTGAAACGTCGATATACTCTGATAAGCTCGTCTTTATATAGTGTGATTATATTTAAATTGATTTTTTTTATATGTTATCATACTTCTCTCCATTCAATGAAAACGAATCATTTCAACTTTCAATGATTTTTGCGCAGGGTCGTTCGAGTCAGTGGCAGGGAACCCTTGGTTTTATATGTGGTTGTTCGCGTCTATAGTATCCACGTGCTACTCCTACACGTGGGACATCAAAATGGATTGGGGCTTGTTTGACAAGAAAGCTGCAGAAAACAGATTTCTTCGAGAAGAAACTGTTTACTCTTCAAATGTGAGTGTCCTATACGCAAAAACTGGGCTTGTATAATTTGAACCTGATTTCTAATAAACATTTGATGATCAAAAGTTGTTAGGTGTGTATAAAGTGGCTAGGGAAGGCAGTAATTTTAGTATCAATTTTCCCAACTAGTCCTGCAGTCAGGAGGATATCCGTGTTGTTTAATTTTTTCTTGATTTTTCTTGAGTATGGAAATCATGATTGACCTGGGACTCGAGGTTTTCAAATTCCCAGTACGTATTAATGGTGCGATAATGATAAAACTCATTTGGTGTAATTCAATTGTCAATCCCTAACTACGACTCCGAATTTTAAGACATTGGAGGCTAGGACGTGCCAAAATTGTGATTGATGATTGATTGATTTGTACTTGCTATTAGTGAAGTATTGATTGGAGCGTCTACTGTCAAACTCCCATATTCCCTGAAAATCTCACCAAAATCTGGTGGAAACTGTAGGGAATATTAAGGGTATCTGGTTACAGAATGAACTCAAAGTTGAAGCATATGAATTCTAATGAGGTTTGTGAATTGCGCTCATGTATTGATGCAGAAACTATTTTCTCGAATATGGTAATGATGGTAGTTTTAGCAGGATCATTGGAAATGTAGATTGTACAGAATTGCCTCCAGAGTCCCTTGGAATGTCGATGCTAAGGGATCATTGATGGGTACATTCTTTCTATAATTTTATTACAATTTGACTCTAATGACGAAGTTAATGAATGCGGAAATCATGCTGCCTACCCTTGGCAGGGCTTTTTATTTTTAATTTTCAGCTGAAAATTGGTAACGAGGAGGTTTAACACTTTCAACAGCTAAAAAGGAATCAGAGTCCAGCCCAATTGGACCTGAACCGCAACTAGGGGTTACCAAGAGTTATGTAACTCAACAGGTCCAGAAATGGGTGGACAAGACTCGAACAACATATTGGCAAGACACTCCTAAGTAGAGACAAGCCAAGCGGTTTCTTACAATCTCAAAGAAACGCGCACACTCCCTATTGTCACTGAGGCGTACAGACCTTCGCAAACTTGTGGAACTCCTCACTGGCTACTGTCGTCCAAGGTACCACCTTAACAAAATGGGTAAGGCCAGGACAATAGAATGCCGGCTCTGCTGCGAAGAAGTGGAGACAGCTGAACACGTACTATGCGACTGTCCTGCTGTTTACAGGAGCTGAAACGAGTTTGGGGGTGTCAATTGTACCTAATTATTGCATATTCATACTAGGTGCGCCTTTAATTCATTCCCCAGATTTCTGCCCGATTCAACTTGTTTTTACATGAGATATTTCTCATGGTTTTAGCCTAGTTATGGACCCAATCGTTTGAGAGCATAAAAATGCCAGTACGAACTTGTAAAAATCACTTTCAGAAATGTTGGAGTCGTCAGGTTTTGATCTCTAACGCCTCATATGTAAATGTGGGGTAGTTAAGATGGGGGTTAACCAGAGAAAGGCGTGAATGGAAACGAGATTGGTCTCATGAAGGAACAGTAGGAATATGAATGGTTGCAGAAGAAGGGGTAGAGGGGTTTGACGTGCAATCCAAACCAAAGTTCCCTCAATGCTACCAACTATCCTACCAAAGATCTTGACTAGTTCATTTGTATCAAAAAAAGTTTAAATAGGCGCCTATTTTATTATTTCCTCTGTTTCAGTGGTACTATTATGGAGCAATCATTGAAGATCTCTTAGCGAGGCTTGGCTGGATCATGTCCATATCCCTCGTTGAAATGGGCTTCATCCACGCGGAGCTTATGGTATCCATCCTTTCGACGTGCGAAGTCTTCCGCCGCTTCATCTGGAACTTCTTCCGTCTTGAAAACGAGCATCTCAACAACTGCGGCAAGTTCCGAGCCGTCAGAGACATCTCCGTCGCTCCTATAGATTCCTCCGATCAGGGTATGATAGTTAAAATGATGGACGCTACGGATGACATAGTCATAAACCGAGGTAAGCACAAAGGGACCAAAAAGAATAAAAAGGACGAGGTTAGGGTTCTCGTTGAGCATGATGAAAGTACTGATGCGGACATTTGAAAAGTTCTGGAATTCAATATTCACTTCACTGTACATGAAGTGCTCTTTCGGGAAATGCATCCACATATCTCTAATAGAGGTTAGCATAAATATACAAGACACTCGATGGAATCGCACATGACAGTGCAACATACTACCATGATAATACCTTCGAAATACCCAGGACAATTATTAATTGAACTTGATGGCTGTAGACTTCTAATTGTGGCATACTCGAAGCTGTCTGATGAGTAATACATTCATCTTCCAGTATTAATGTATACTCCACCAAACTATTTAATATTTAAATGATGTTGGAAGAGTATCTGATCCCGAAATGTACGTTTCTGCTGTCATATGGATGATTTTCGTTATCCAGTCCGAACACTTCTGGATCGAGGACTTTAGATATTTGATATCTTATACCTTTGTACATAATATGTACGTGCCTTGGTACGCTGTGAAATATATTAACTATCTTACTGGTGTGATAGGTAGAACTTTCTTTTACCAATTACTATTTTTTGCCTAGATATGATAAAGTATGAAAAACGACTTACTTTACTTAAGCTTCTCAAATGAGCTTAGAAGCCTGACTTAAAAAGAACAATCTTACATATTTTCCTAGTTGATTGAATCAATATTGTTAATATGAAGTACTCTATTTAAAATTGACAACTTTGAAGGTACTGTAGCTCATGAAAGGCATGTAATTATCAGTATTGCTGTTTTTTTCTTGATTCTAATATGTTTAAAATGAGGATGAGCTGGTTGATGGTGCAAAATGTACTTAGATTCATCTGCAATTGGTTCGAGAATAATAATGACCTCCGATCTGCTGGTCTATTCCATATTTCATCTCTAGTTAGTGTATACTTTTTCTAATTTGCCCCTAAAATTGAAATACAAACAAAGTACTGGTGAGGTTTGAACAAAGGTCTGTTTAGGATCACAAGTTGAAAACACAACTATCTACGGAATCCAAATAACATTTAAGTTATTAGCAGGGGAGGATGCAATGATTTGAGACAGCTGAAAGACTTTGGGTTCACGTTGCACATTTGAGACGGTGATTGCGAGACCTCATTTTTTTCCAGTCTGCGGAACTGCTTTAGAGCTCGTGGTCACAATTCATTGTTAATGGGATAGTAAATTTAAAACAATCAATTTATAATTATTTATGAATAATAACGGAATTAATTGGTGAGGTTCATTCCCAGAGTACAAGGTAGTGTGGGAGAAGTAATGAGTGAGGGTGCAGAAAGAGTGCTCTGTTGCCATCATGAATTAATTCGCTGCCTATATTCTATTCTCTATTCTGTGCGGTGGCTGGACATTCTGATTTGGGTCGGCGATCAGCAAACTTTCCGCTTTCTTATTACGACGGACGAATTGCATTAAAATTAGCTGTTATAGGTACACCTGGATTTGGTTGATTGCATCCGTTTTACAAGTATTTATTGAGTTCCAAACTTACAGGGTTAAACCCTGCCCTCGCTTTTCCAATACAGCAAAGAAGTAAAAGCAGTGATCGCCCAGTATTGTCGACCTTTCTCTCCCAATAGCTGAACCCAAATGGGGAACACTTCTGTTTAGCAGAATATGTGGGGAGATTCGTTTACAGATACCTGAGGATAAGGTAGACGAATTCGAAACCCCGGTCAGTTCCTTTACAACCGTGACAGCTGATGTAGTGCTGCTATCATGTGTTCCCAACATTGGTTTTTAGGTTGTGATATCCTCAGTTACTGCATTTCAAAGTCACGAGAAGAAACTTCTCGATAAGTCGCAAAATAGATGCGCCCTTCTTGTACAGGCAGAACTGTCGCGAACTGGTGAATGTCTTGTATGAAAATATAAACCAATTTCAGCTTTGCATTTGGCTTCTACATTTGAAACTTAAACACGAGAGATTTGCTTTTATGATGCATACGGAGGATAGTGGATAGGAAGGATTATCGTACCTGCTGGAAAAATTTTTTCCTCGGGTTTTCACTCTTTTCCTCCGAAGTAATTCTGATGCGATTCTCATGCACAACGCTATGTGTAGTGGGAGAAATGTAAATCCAATATTTCCCGTCCCATTCATAAACTTCTCAGAAATGCAAAGGATCGTAAAAATTACCTTATTAGTTGTAATTTTGAACAAGAATACCTGCAAAGCACTGAATAATGTCGGGATAATAGTGTAGTAAAACCTTCCTCAATATTATGTTTGGTTGACATAAACTATTCATAGCAGTGACACTAAAGTGACTCTGCAAACGTGTTTCTGATATATGTAAGTCGAAATGCTCGAAAACTCCTACTTGACAACTTTTACTGTTTCATTTTCTAAAGGAAACTGAAATGTCTTCCACGAGGCTTTCATGATTTTTCTTGGTTGCATTTAGTTTTTTCTGTTATTGATACCAAAGGTCTTGTCTAGGACAAGCAGAAATTGTTAATATTATATTCAATATTTCATACTCAATGTACATTAGATTGGTGGCAAAAGAGTATACGCGCGTGAAATCAATATATTTTTTAATTCAACTGGTAATCAAAATGTAAATAAATCAAAACAAGTTCAAAACCTACGCACTTAACTAGTTTCACTTTAAAAGTGTCACCTTCAAAACACGTAGGTGAAAAGTAAAAAAAAAAAAAAAAAAAAAAAAAAAATCAATTTTGCAGTAAATTGGGTGATTCTAAAAAAAAAGCGTAAATGGTTTTTTATTTTAAGATTCCTTCACATGTATGAGATCTTGTGTTGCATTTATTCTTTCAAAATATGTTAAATATCAACGTGCACAATAATCATGGTCCATCAGGTATGTTTCTATTCATAAACCATTTTTTATTTGACGTTGAAAGCCCAATTCATCATTACCACACCTAAAACGATCTCATTTCCATTCATTACATCCTCTCTTAGAATGTGGGGCGTGTACTTTTTTTGTTAAAAAATCTTTCAAACGTAGTTCAACCTTTACAGAAATGAAATCACTTGCCTTGAAACTAATTTGAAAGTTTCTAATTACCGCCTTTCAATGGTTTTTGCCCACTTAACGGAAGCAAAAAAGGGAATTTTGCAAGACTGATGACTTTGGAAGTGATTGGCAACACTCCCAAGGAGTCGAAAAAGAAAGAAAATCAGATTAGTTTGCAAAATCAATTTAAATTTTTGGCATATCATCGAATTGAAAATTTTGGCAAATTAATTTGAACCTTTGGCACAAATCAATTTTAATGTTTTTGGCATCTCAACTTGAAACTTTCGGCGACTCAATTTCAACTTTTGGCATACCACTTCGAGCTTTAGGCATATCAATTTATACTTTTCACAAACCCAACTAATCCAACATTTCCACCCCATATAATGATCAATAAATGTTTTTTTCTCTCTAAAAAAAACTAACCTCTCTCTAGTTAGTTGTTAGCAAGCATGAAGAGATTCATCATTCAGTTGTGTACATGTGTAGGCCTCATTATCACAACTCTATCAATTTTCGATATTGAAATGTATGGATGTTTTTAATTTATGTGTTTGGTCAAATTTAAAATGGCTTTTGAAAATAAACCATGGTATTCTCCCATATTCTCATTACCACCATTAAATCGTTGAATTGATGATTGAATTGATTATCATATGTTCTTTGTTTTGGTCTTAGTGATCCCTGGAAGCCATATGCGATTTTGAAAGAGATTTGGAAATGTTTCATTGTTGTACGATTTCAGCATTGGAAATTCCACTTTTTTTAGAATCACCCATTAGCCGTTTTAAGCTTTAATAAATCAGTCTTCTTCCACCCTGTCAATTTTTCTCTAGATTCACTTCAACTCGTAATTGCTGTTATTCATACACGAATCTAGTACAACGTTACACATATTAATACTGAAGAAACGACGAAAAAATGCGTGATCATTTTCTTACTCGAAAAGGATATGAGGAAGTATACATGAAACCCTATTTGATCAAGTTCAAAGGATTTTCATTTAATAAGATTTATTTTCAAAAAATCCCAACCTGGGAACTTTGTATTGGATTAAGACAACAATGGGAAAAAGAGGAGCGTGAATGGACATGCGAGCTACTAAAACCCTGCGACCTTTGACTGATAATGGTAGAGTCTTTTCAAAAAGACAAACACCCTAACAACAAGCTTCTTTAAGTGAATTGAACGATGTTTTCACTATTTGCTCACTCAACTTGTCATGGATTGAACAAATAGGTTTCTGCTGAGGTTATTTTTGTACGATTTGTTTATTGGACGGCCCTGACTCGGAGCACCCGAGAGTGGAAGCCTTCTGATCACCCATTGTTGCCAATTGAAGTTTAGTTAGAGCTGTCACACTCCTCCAGTAGTTGATTGATGGCTGTCAGAGGGTGTGGGCACTGCCTCTCAACCGTCCGTAGTAGATACATCGTAGTAATCATGTCTTAGATCGTTTTCTCCAGTCTTGAATATTGAATCATTTTCCCGATAGGTTTTGCACCACCGATTCCCTGCAGAGAAGTCATTAATACTCCCGAACCAATTTTTAAAAAATAGAGTGTCCAGTTCAACTGTTCATTTATTAATTTTTCAAAACAATTCTTTGTTATTAATACCGGTGGTGATATGATGATTGTATAAATTGAAAGTTAGTACAATTACAGCGGCTTGAGCTAGTGTTAAGTTTGAAATGGATTTTATCTTCCGTTGAACAGTAATAAGACTCATATTGCTCAAAGAGCATAAAAGTTGTCTCATCACCATCATGAATCACGTTTCAATCGTTTGGTCGATATTTTTCGCCAATGAAATATATTTACAGATCAGTGTCCAAATGTATCTCCGTAATCCCTAGCACCTTATGTCACCTCGTGTGTATTTTTCAACGAGTCCTATCTGAGAAATGCTACCGTTCTTATTTGTATCATTGAGAAAGTAAGAGAACAGGCTTAGAAATAGGCTTCTATACAAACTCTTCCTTCGCTACTCCAATTTTTATTAAAAGTTATATTCCTCAGAATATTTAACTGTTTTTACAAAGTACAATATCTCAGTTCTAACTCATTTTTCATTATCAGTAATGTCCAGATTCACCATGATAATTCTCCTTCCTTCCACCTTCATTCTATTCTTCAATATGATATAATCCGATCCATCTTCCTCTCACCTTTATGTCACTCGAACAGTGAAATCCTGCCGGTAAACATTGTGGAAGCGAATAAGTGGCGAAAATTTTTTCTGTTTATCTGCATCGAAAAACCACGTTTTTTGACATAAAAATCCACGTTTCTTCACTTTAAAACAACTTTTTTCTACTTTTGACCACACTTTTGGATTCAGCGTGAAATTTGCTTTACGAGCAATGCACATCATCATAATCATGAACGAACCCCTAAGGACCGCAATTGCAGTTCAAACATTGGAAATTAAAAAAAAAAAAAAAAAAAAAATGCTAGTTTCTGAATTAGGTACTTTTATTTTTACTGTACTTCCAAAAAACGTGCTGGAACTTGTCAAACCTCAGGAAAATTTGCAAATTTAAATCAGTTTTCTATTGGTTTGGTCGACTTTGCAATTCCGCGTGGATTTCATGGAGAAATGCCAGTTTGAAGGGGAAAAAACGGTAGGCACCTTCAGGTCTTAAAAGGAGAATATTCACATTTTCTCTGGCCATGAGTCTGTAGGTAAACTACCATTCGCAAGCCAATGTTTCAAGACTAGTTCAAGCGTGAAAGCGAGTTGAGTCGACATAACGTCATGAAAGTGTTCAGTTACGTTAAAAAGCATCAATATTACTATACAGGGTGTCAACAAAACAGATCTGACGTACTGGAGGGATCGATTTTACAACTAATTTGCAACAACTTTTTTTTTCCTGCAATTTTTTTTTTTAGAGGCTTCGTTTTTGAGTTATTAACGATCTAAGATTTTTTTCGTGTTTTCGACCTTATTTCCTATAAATTGCTATAACTCCCTCAATTTACAAGGATAATCTCAAATCTGAGTACCAAAGAACAGTACCATTTCGGATTGAGCCTCACCTTTCCCATTCGAAATTCCAAAGTTTGCCTTTTTAATACACGTGAGCTCGGATGAGGAAGGCTTGATTTCGGCTCAATAGCTTTCCAGCCAGGGCAGGAGCCCCATAAATCAAATCTACAAACTGATAATTCTCGAAAATTCTCATTCCAACTTCCAAAGTTTTGATTTCGTCATTTTCCATGTAAATCACCCGATATTTCTCGAAAAGCTCATCTTTTTCAGCATTCAAACTCAATTTCCTCCCCAGGAAAATTTTTTAAGGACAAAATTGACTAGACCGTTGGAAAGGTGAGATCTTAGCGCAGTTTTTACCGTTCTTGCATCTTTAAAAAAAATTGGTTCTCATAGTTCAATTTCCGATTGAAAAAACTCTAGGTTTCCCAAATTAAGTAAAATTAGCTTTTCAGAGAGCTTTTTTATGTCTCAAACCTCACTTTTCGGGAAAGGTGAGGCATCAATCCGAAAGGAAATTTACTGCTCTTTCCAACGGTGTACTCAGATTTGAGATTATCTTGTAAATTGAGGGAGTTATAGCAATTTATAGGAAATAAGGTCGAAAACACGAAAAAAATCTTAGATCGTAAATAACTCAAAAACGAAGCCTCTAAAAAAAAATTGCTAAAGGCAAAAGTTGTTGCAAATTAGTTGTAAAATCGACCCCTCCAGTACGTCAGACCTGTTTTGTTGACACCCTGTATAGTCTAACGAACGACATAACAGTTAGAGCCATGCGGAAAAGAACGAGAGCTTGCATAAGAAACAATGGTGGTCATTTTGAGAACAAATTGTGAGCGCCTTTCAAACTGGAATTTCTCCATGAGATCGACGAGGAATCACAAATTTGACCATATCATTAGAAAGCTGATTAAATAGGCAAGTTTGCCTGAGGTTTGACAAGTTCCAGCACGTTTTTTGGAAGTGCAGTGAAAACAAAAGTAATTCAGAAGCTAGCATTTTTTTATTTTTTTTTTTATTTTGAACTGCAATTGCGGTCCTTAGGGGTTCGTTTATGATTATGATTGTGCATTGGTCGTAAAGCGAATTTCATGCTGAATCCGAAAGTGTGGTCAAAAGTAGAAAAAAGTTGTTTTAAAGTGAAGAAACGCTGGTTTTTGCGCGTAACAAGGATGTCAAAAAATCCGGGGTCATGAAACTCACACATCAAACCGAACAATCCCTGAAAATTTCATCGAAATTGGTCAAGAACTCCCGGAGTTATGCGCGTAACAAGGATTTCACGTTTGCGCATGCGCAGAGGCTACTATTGATCCGTGGGTCATGAAACTCATAGGGGACTATCTACACATCAAACCGAACAATCCCTGAAAATTTCATCGAAATTGGTCAAGAACTCCCGGAGTTATGCGCGCAACAAGGATTTCACGTTTGGGCATGCGCAGAGGCTACTATTGATCCGGGGGTCATGAAACCTGTAGGGGACCATCTACACCCCAACCCGCACAATCCCTGAAAATTTCATCAAAATCGGACTTTAACTTCCTGTAGTTTTGCCCGTAACAAGGATTTGCTGACAGACAGACAGACAGACACACCATGGAACCAAAATTGTTCAGAAAGGTCTAAAACGCAAAATGCGAGTGGAATTTTTGATTTTAGAGACAAAAAAAAATTTCACATTCCGAAAGTGAAAACAATGCTCCCGCTACCTTGGTAGACTCGGAAGCAAAATTATATCTAGAGAACGGGTTGAGATAGGATAAGTGCGGTTGGCGGGGTTTTACTAAATTTTTGATGCAGATTAACAAAAACTAATTTTCGTCACTTATCCGGTCCCACCCTGTATATTTTTCAACGAGTCTTATCAGAGAAATGCTACCTTACAAACTTGTATGATAGCGCTTAGAATGCTATATTAACTTTTCCTTCGCATACCAGATATCCTACACCAATTTGTATTAAAGTTACAATTCTTCAAAAATATTTAATTGGCTTTTTACAAAGTGCAATCTAACTTATCTTCCATTATCAGTTATGCCCAGATTCACCATGATAATTCTCCCTACTTCCACCTTCATTCTATTCTTCAATATGATATAATCCGATCCATTCTCCTTTCACCTTTATGCCACTCTATTAGTGAATTTCTGCCTGTGTGTATGTTGATGGTGAGAGACAACAAAACGTACTTAGATAATCTAGATCTGGAAAGTATTTTAATTTGTAAATGTAGGTAAATCAGCGTTCTTCCAGAACCACTCAATCTCTTACATGTAAGCAAGGGTGATAGAACGTTACCTGATTCGTATCTTTCACGAACTCGGGCGTTTCGAAAAAACAAATCTTTATTGTACTTAGCAAACCTTCTTGACTGAAAATCGTGAAGCTGTATACTATTTATGTACTTATCCTATAAAAATGAAGAGCGTCGCTTATTTTTGTGTGTAGGAACACGTTGTATTTGATGTTTATAGTCGAGAGAGTCTATTTTAGTGTTGTATGCAAGAAGTGTCTAGTCTCAAACGAATCTTCTTCATTGTAATTGAGAGCGAATTTATGTAAATAAACGAGTCCGATCTGTATTGTGGTGTTGATGTTTTTGTCCTTCTTTTTATGACAAGGAGGTGATGGAATGGACTAGTTGCTAATTCCAAGGCTGAGGCGATAAGTCTTCTACACCCAGAGGATGCCCTCAGGGAAAGTATCCTAAAGAGCTAAAAAGTTTCAAGTTAATGGTCAAGTCAGGATAAGCAGTTTCAAGAAATGGGAAGGGGGAACCTTATTCATCACATGTTGCTCGAAGTTGAGTAGGACACATGATTGAGACTCTGTCGAAAAGAATGAAAATCGTGAATTTGAAACACTGTACTGCCCTCTTAAGAAAAATTGTTCTTACTGACGAAATCGCTAGTGCCCAGCTAAAAAATTGTTCTAACAGACGAAATCGCGATTTGTTTTGGCTCGTTGGAAAGCTTTCGATTAATACTATTTTCCAACCTAATTAGAACGTAGAATTCGCTTTTCTTGGCTTTTAAGAGAGTATTTCGTGGGGTTCCGGGTAAAAGTGACCAAGTAACATTTTTTTCAAAATGAGCTTTTTTTGTCATTCCGGTACTAAGGAACGTTGTCTACTGTGTGTTGTTGCTAAGAACGTTATCTTCAAACTGATGTGCAAGAAATACTTGAAAATAAATTTTACCTGCCTGATCCAAAGAGTTTTATGTGACCAAATGGCATTTGAACTCAACCACAAAACACGAGATGGATTATAAATGTACTCTCGCTGGTGCATGTAAATGTTATCAATTGCCATTTGATCACTTTTACTGTGTAAGATTTGTAAGATTGCATAGTGGGCAGGTGAAAATGACCAATTACAGTGATAGGTAATGGATAACCTTCTCTAACAGAAATAGGTATGTCATTGTTGTTTAGATGCTTGGCAACACGATAAATTAACGAAAAAAGTATTCAATCCCTCAATTTCATGTAACTATGCGACTGATTTTCGAAGAATTGAATTGACCAAATGAGTAAAGCTTGAAACTCCAGGCAGGTAAAAATGATCAAATAGAGTTTTCCGAATAAACAGCTCTTATTTAATCTGAAGTGAATTTTGAAGCACGATATCATAGGCGGGCACTAGCTAACTACCTACAGGATAAAGAAAAATCGAAACATAGTCGGATGAGACATCACACAACCAGTGTTCGGAAGAAGAAAATAGGTGAAACTTCAGATCGCTCCCCTGTAAAATTTTGCAAATGTTACTTGGTCACTTTTACTCGGAACCCCACGATTTAGTTTGTCCTGTGTGCTGTTTTTCGTAGTTTTCTAAGTCAAAAAGTCCTAACTGATCTTACTAGGTTAGATCGTCCAATCATTCCATTTTCTGTGCAGATTGGACTATTTTACTATTTTACCTACCACTTGTTAGATAGGACACCTGGACCTAGAAGTTGTGCACATGTCTCGAGTCGAGACTGATGACTGTGAGTCACAGTTTCTTAACAGCTCATGCTCATAAAACGGCATTTTTAACCCCGGAGAGCCAAGGAAAATCATGCGAGGAATCAGTTAAGAAAAGCCAATTTGATAAAAAAAATACTGAGGCCACTCCTCCTAAACACTGAAACCGTTCTATTGTAATATTATTCAGTATGGCCTTGGAATGAGTGGCTCAGACATCGATGGTTCTTGTACGCTTCAGATGAGAACGATGGTTTTTCCGTCTATACATGGGAGTTACCAGGAAATTTTCTTCATCTGCTATCTGCCTTATTCTAATTACAAGTTTTTAAGTCTTTCACGCATTCCCTACAAATGTATGGATATTTTGGAAAAAATAACAATTCATTCGTCACAAATTTTACAACCAGAATTAGTTTTGAAGTTATAGAAATTTTCTCATTTTCGAAATAGAGTGACATATGTTTTGCTTCCGAGTATGTTAGCGGAAGCATTGTTTTCACTTTCGGAATGTGAAAATGTTTTGTCCCCAAAATCAAAAATTCCACTCTCATTTTGATTTTTAGATCTTTATGAACAATTTTGGTTCCGTGTCTGTCAGTCTGTCAGCAAATCCTGTTACGGGCAAAACTACACGAAGTTATAGTTCGATTTTGATGAAATTTTCAGGGATTGTGCGGGTTGGGAATAGATGACTTTCATGACCCCTATCGATAGTTTCATGACCCTTGTTACGGATAACTAGTAGTTCTGCGCAATTTCGATGAAATTTTCAGGGATTGTTCGGTTTGATGTGAAGATATCCCCTTTGAGTTTCACGACCAACGGATCAATAACTCCATGCGCAAAGTTCTTGACCAATTTCGATGAATTTTTAGGGATTATTCGGTTTGATGGTATTCTATGGGTTCTTCAATGTGTATGGTTAACTCTGACTTTCCGATTTCGATGACATTTTTAGGGATTATTCGGTTTGATGTGGAGGTAGTCCCCTATGGGTTTCATGACCCCCGGATCAATAGTAGTCTCTGCGCATGCGCAAACGTGAAATCCTTGTTACGCGCATAACTCCGGGAGTTCTTGACCGATTTCGATGAAATATTCAATGATCTATACAGTCATGTTATGGATACGAGGAAGCTATGTGCCACACCTACTTGGCAGACGTTTTTCCCCTGTACTCTTCATATATGATGTTATTTATTAATGGATGAAGGTAATATTATCTTACTAAGTAAGTCTTACGGCATGTCTCCTTATTCTCAATTATGTTTCCCTTCTTCTGAAAAAGTTGATCCGCGAGCGTTTCTCCTTTTTCTTCTTTTGAAGACGACATCACAAAACAAATTATTGAAAACCGAAAATCGACAACGCCAACTACCTATGGTGAACTCTGCACTCGATTTCCTTGACAGAGAAACACTCAAATGAGGCAAAAAATCGGTACAGTGCTGCCAACTTCGCGATTTCACATTCCATGGATAGTATATCCAAGTATCCCTTATCCATGTTTATACAATCCATGCTTCACTTGTCCAGAGGGATAACTATACCTGTATAACTTCTGGTCGTACAACCCACTTCTGCGGTATTCTCTGGACACCGCAAATCAAAAGTATAGTTATTCCGAGTTTTATTCCGAATTCGTACAAACGGCCCTAAGTTGGATGATTTTACTGTGTCTGAAAATCAAGGATAATGATGCAGTTTTGTCCTTACAAGAATTCATTGGTACTTCGACTAACAAGGTGAGATGAAGCTTTATTAAAATCAAAACTATGTTATGTCCCTGTATTGTGTGATCTGATTCTTAAGGCTAGAACTAGACTAGAAGATGATTGGAGAATGAGGAAAGAGAGCGTCGTGTACCGTGGCAGTTCCTGCCCTGAAACCCCGGGGGTGCACCAAGACAAAGACGAACTACTACGAAGGGAACGTGAACAAAAATAAGCTTTTCTCGCCCAAATACAGATTTCAACTACCTATATGCAAAATAGATCAATCTTGTCCACTTTCTCGGCTCCAAATCGTGAGACGAACGGCTCAATCCTACCTTTAAAAGAGTTTCAATTAGTAAGTACGTAAATGCCTAGAGAAAAACGCCGCAAATTCATTCACTGGTGTTTATTATTCAATTGGCTTGCGTTCATGATTTGAATTTATACTAAGCTTTGGAGTGTGCGTGTTTCACAAGTGATAGAGCGATTATTGAATTTCAGGAGGCACACAACTATGATCAACTGATCAATCCAAATAGGTATTTTGGTCGAGAACAGATATGCATATCTCCTGAAATTCAATAATCGCTACTACACCAATTCAATTACTACATCACTACACCACTACGTCACTAGGTTACTGATATCAACACAAAAACAATAATAAACCAAAATAACGCGAATGTTGTCACCATAAATCGGGCCATAGATCGAGAATGGTTTGACCTACGGACCTGGGGAGGGGCTCATTCGATTCCTCGTGGAGTGTTCTTCAAAAAGAGTACAAATTTAGGCCGCCTTGGCTTTTTTGGAGGTTTTTAGGGATTTTACAAAACTTTGACAACACTTAAAGGGCATTTTAAATTAAGTGGGAGTGCTGGCTAAAGAATTGGGCGTTGTCGGGACCAACATGGATTTTTCCTGTAAATTTCAGATTTTTTGCTTCAGCCGTTTGGGAGAAATCGTGGGTACGGCGCACGGCGGACGGACGGAAAATTTTTTATTTTGTATTGAATAATAAACCAAAAGCTCGAAACCCCTTGAAATAATTACTTATGGAGGTGTTTTTGATTTTTGGACTAGTTACTTATTGGTTATTGCAGCTCCTGGACAATGAAATATTTCATTATCTGGAAGATATGCCCCTGGAACAGGGGAGGGGTCTGTGGTTCCAAATGGATGGGTGTCTAGCTCACAAGGTCGTACCGGGGCATTTTTCATTTTTGTATGGGATAATGAAATAAACATATTTGTTACGGATTCTCGAAGTTGGAGTTCATCCAGTCTGTGATGGTACGACAATGAGAGCTGCTAACCATAGACTGGATTCCATTTGGAACCATAGATCCCTCCCCTGTTCCACGGGCATACCTCCCAGATAATAAAACATTTCATTGTCCAGGAGCTGCAATAACAAATCCGTAACAAGTCCAGAAATCAAAAAAACTCCAAATCGGTGGAATTTTGAAATTTTGATATCAGCCACTAATATTCACGATGCGGGGGACCTGTGCGGTCGACTCCATTCGCATATGAGCGACCCTCTGCATCCGCGAGGACGGGGGATATTTTGAACGATTCGTGCGAATTAAAGAAAACCCAAATGTGCTTGAAAACACACGGTTTCTTGTGCATAAAATCTCAATTTTGTCAAAAAAGTTTCCTCTAAAACATGAAAACTAATTATACCATTGGAAAGCTGCGCATTTTTTAGGCTAACAGGCTCAAACGCACCATCAAATTTAAGGATAACTAATGATTCATTTAAAAAATTGTTTTTTCAAAATTTGACAAAATTTACTTTTCAGGCTGATTTTTCACCCTTTAATTATCATTAAAAAATTACTTCATGTTAAAGACTGAAACGATGGGAAATTCAATGCTCTTTCCAACGGCATCCTTAGATTTGCAAATACTTCAAAAACGCCGGAGTTACGGCTGTTTTAGTGACGTAAGGTCGAAAACACGAAAAAAATCTTGAAAGTGAAATAACTTGAAAACGAAGCCTCTAGAAAAAACTCTAAAGGGGCTTTTTGTTGGAAACTAGTTGTAGATAGAACACGTGTGCGAAGTTTTTCGGATCATACGCTGGACGCTAGGGTGGGCCGAAAAATACGATTTTTGGATTTCAGAATCCCATTAAACCTCAAAATACGGAGGATGATGTCCTGAGTTCGGGAAAAATAATTAAAAAATTCTGAGTACCTAGCGATATTTAGTTTGCGCAAAAGGCCTAAAGTTTTTAAAAAATGTGAAAAAACTGGAATTTTCCAAAAATTTTTTGAAGATGTTGTTGGTTTTTTTTTTTACTTTCTATTAGTGATTAAAATAAAAAACAAAGTATTTAGTTATGAACCCCGTTACCAGTGCCGCTTTGTGGGGTCAAGTGACTTATTTGCTCTTCTTATTTCTCTTTTCGATAGTGTTTGTTGCCAACTTTTTCCTGATATATCGCGACATATCGACGCCAGTACACAGCTAGCTCACTGCTCGCTGCTCTAAGTGCTCGCACCTTACATCTCACTCAGTTTCTATCCAATGCGTTTTGTTGTTTGTTTTAATGTAATACTAAATAACTCATTAATTTAGTAGTAAATTGCCTGTGCAGTCTTGTTAGACAATCATTATAAAACAAATTGGTCTATAAAACTGTATTTTTTTCGTAATTTTAGGCAAATTCAGGGCTTTTGCGCGAACTAAAGATCGCTACTCAAATTTTTTAAATTATTTTTCCCGAACTCAGGACATCATCCTCCGTATTTTGAGGGGTAATGGGATTCTGAAATCCAAAAACCGTATTTTTCGGCCCACCCTGTAGATTCGAGAAACACCACGCAAAGATAACTCATCCAGAAAATCCATATGGCAGTGATCAACTTTAAATGGTTTTATAGTCGTCTTATTTGCTCAGCATTCGGAAAAGATTGAAGGTGGTACTTAATTTAATTGAAACTCCTCCCAGATTTCATCATTGGACTTGCTAATTTCGCAGCTGGAATGATGCCCGTCCCCGTTTTAGATGGATAATTAGCATTTCGCGTGCACTCAGGGGCAAATAACCTCTTCAGGATGTGCAGTACAGTTGATGAGACATTTATTGGTGTCTGAATAGCTAGGTTCCTAGATAACAGCTCTGTTTTTCTTATAGGTTTCGTATCTCAGTAAAAATAACGTCTCTTTCTCTGTAGACAATCAGACACACTATTATTTTATTTTATTTTTTTAATTTCTCGTCTATCGCACCAGTTCCCGCCGGTCTGACCCTTTATCAGCAGACCCCCCTCGGACCGACGGATTTCTGACGTTCGGATCAATCTTCCTCCGCCAGATGTAACGCTGTCGCGGTTCTGTCTACTTCATCCCAACGGTTTTGACAATTTAAACGCTGTTCGCCGAAAATACCTCACGGTTAAAGAACTTCGTGTTTCCCCCTCGAGTATAAGCCGATTAAGTGCAGTTTCGTTTACTTGAACAATATAATTTAATTCGTGCGCGAATTACAAAGGGAGAATCAAAAGGTAGGTACCTGCGTACACGATTCTGATCTGGCAAATAGGTTCCGTGTTCTTTTTATGTCAATGGCCTATAACAACTTTCAACTTGAAAATTGATAATATTAATACGTTAACGTCCTTTTGCCAAAATGCGCTTGCCTAGAATCGGGTGTCTGTGAAAAATGAAGTGTAGAAATCAAAAAAGGTAAACTTGGCTGATCATTACACCTCAAAATCAACAAAATTATAAAATTTGTATTTTAGATTTAAAAGAAGGGTTGGATTTTGAGTCAGATATACTTCTAATATTTCTTACATGAAAGTTATTTAAATTAAATATATAAAATCATTGGATTTTGAGTCAGATATACCCTAATATTTCTTACATGAAAGTTATTTAATTTGAAGATTAAATACTCTGCAATGTCTCTACTCGATTGGATTTTTCTACTTTCCATCCACTGGAATGGTCAAATAAAAGTTTGGAGTGGTGCTGAAAAAATTACATTCAAGTTAATCTCAGTAATTTATGCTTGCCAGTAATTTTAAAGTTACGTGTGCGTCTATGTACATATGTCCTGAAAGGACGCGTCATTTCGATGAAGTCCTCTTCAGTGAAAAACAACTAAAATTCATTCACATTTTAAGAATAACATATCTTCTGCATTTTAAAAGTATTTTTTTTTTGTTCCTCAGTAAGTACGAAAATTTCGAGTATTGGGTGTTGTGCCTCCTTGGCTTAATGAGCGAAATACTGAACTGCCCTTTTCATTTTGAATTCAATTTTTCTGAAAAGTTCTGGTTTTTAGACACAATTTCTTACGTTCAAATTTATGGCAAAAGCGCATTATTCTATACAATTTTTCTTATTCTAAAAGCTGATTCCGTGATTAAATGTTTTTTTTTTTAGTAATTTGGGGGAAATTCTTTCCTGTTAACTTCCTTGAGTGATTTTCCCGATAAAGTCTTAATTTTCGTTATAATAGAACTAAGGTACCATACCTAAACCAAGCATTTTTCTTAAATAATGTTTCTGAAATAAAAGTTTTTCAAATGTAACACGGTGAGGTGACGGAATGGTATAGTTACCCCTTCAAGGGTTCTGTGGCGGTTAAAGCCCGCAACACTTCCACCGTATCCCAAATGCTGGATGGTGTGTGGTATTTCTCCGGGATTCGAAAGGGGGAACTAACCGTATCCATCAATACAACTATGAACTCATCAAACCACTTATGCTCAATTTTATGCGGAAAAATATACCAATTATCATTAAAATTCACAACAAAATCGTTGAAAACCCCAAAATCATTGATTGTGTGGTAGAATACTGTCTAGAACCCGTTTTCGCCGTAAAGTTTATATTTAAAAATCTTCCGTCACACAAACTGCTCATATTTCAACGCTATTCTACATTAACAAAATACGATCATTTAAAGATACCCGCTCATACCTCCATGCTGCGTGACTGGAGCTCTTTTAAACATGAAATTCACCTAATCTTAGTAGGGGCCTAAAATTTTGTAGCACTAAGTAATTACAGTTTTGTAACTGTACTTACCGTACTCTTTCCTTTTTGCGTACTACGTACCTAGGTACCTACCGCCCGATTTCGCATAGAAATTCTGCTCGCCTGTTGAACGACCAGTGTTCTACTTCGCTAGTTTCAAGTTCAAGAAAAACAAGAAGCTTCGGTAAACTAGAAACAGATTCGGTTCGTTTCTTCGACATCCATCACGCTGTGGTCCGTTGAGGTTTCCGCAAAGATTTCACCCTTTCGGGCGAACGTTTGGTCGGCGTATCGCAAAGGTAAGTTCAAAACATTTATACGATTGTTTAACTTAATAATCAGTTTGACGTTTAAACTAATAATTTGACTGATATATCTACTGAGGGTTGAGGGTGCAACCCAATTAAGATTTCTTTAATTGGGTGGTCATAATCCCTAACACCAATCTCCCTACAGGTGCGATACTAGTCCCATTGTAAGTTGCTGACTGGTATAAAATCCATTTACATGGTTTTTTAAAATTTTGGTTGCTTTACACAATTTAGTGACATATAACCAGTGGGTTTTTACAGATGTATTGTTACATGTGAATCAAACAATGTGAGTGCACAATTTTTTTTTTTTTTTTTTTTTTTGGTTATTTATTAAATAATATGAACTGTAAAATCAAAAACATTTCATCTAGCAATTTTACATATCAATATAGGTACAATCCAAGAGGGTAGGTGTACAGCAAAACCTAGCCCTTTATTATATAGCTCAATTAAATAGCACTGAGTTCGATTGCACTTCTATTCACGCAGCACGACTAAATCCAGTGTTAGTTTCGCTTGAGACGTCGGATTTCACCTTCGTTGCCCAAAACGTAGAGCATCTCCGGGTTCTCATGTTTGTGGAGGCGATGTTCATGCTTCCTTGCGTATTTTGCAATAGTTTCATAGACTCTCCATCCTGAAATCTCGATGAACATCATCGTTTCGCATGTACCAAGGGGCTCCAACTATACTTCTCAGTATTTTATTCTGAGAGGTTTGGATTTTCTTAGGATTGGTGATTTGGGATCAAATTTCTATATTCTATTAGTGGTTTAAATCCTTTAAGAAGCAGCTTTTCGAACAGTTTCGACATAACAGGGAGGAGGGATATTGGCCGGTACCACGTCTTCTCGTTTAGCGACTTTCCTGGTTTGGAAATCATAATGACTTCCGCAACCTTCCACTGGGACGGTACATGTTTCAGCCTAAAAGTAGCATTGATTATGTGAAGCAATTTAAGGACTGCCTTTTCGGAGAGCTCCTTCACTGTACGACCTAATATCAGGTCGTAACTGGGAGTCTTTCTTAGCATTAATGTTTCTTTTAATTTCATCTTTAAGTTCTTTCAGTGTTACTGGCAGTATTTCGAGTTCGTCCGTTTTTTCTGTACGAGTTGTATTTTCGTCTGGTGTTTGATTTGGTAACGGTTGAAAAGTTTGGAAGAGATGCTCTGCAAAGAGATGTGCTTTCTCTACATTACTTCTGGCCCATGTCCCATCATCCTTTTTAATTGGGGGTGAGATAACTTTGGGTCTTTTCATGTTTTTAGTTACCCTGTAGAGAGAAAACTCCGTACCTTTCTCTGCAGTCAGATTACTCAGAAAATGCTCAACTGATTCATTTTCCGTGGTTCTAATTAGATATTGAAGTTTTTTAGTATATTCGTTTTGTATAGTTTCGTTTTCAGACGTTCTATTATTTTTCCACTTTCTCCTGGCTCTTCGTTTCTCATTCAGGAGATTCCTCAATTCCAATGGATATAATTTCAGATTGCCACAATTGTTGTTTTGTTTGACTGGCGTACTTTGCCAGGCTGCTTGTTGTATGTTATTAGTAAAAAGGTCAACTTCGTCTTCTATTTCTTCTGGTGTTTTCAGTATAATTGATATTTCCAATTGCTGCCGAAAATAGGCCCAACAAGTTTTTCTATTGAACAAACTTGGAGTTTTTTCTTTCAGAATCACCTTTTCACTGATTGTTACAATAACTGGTGAGTGATCAGAGGGTAGCTCGTCACTGTCCTCAACATTTATGTATCCACTTGAGATACCTCTGCTTATAAAAAAGTCAATTAGGTCAGGGATTTTGTTAGCATCCATGGGCCAGTATGTAGGCCTTCCAGATGAGTGGAAATCGCACTTGAATCCAGATGGTGCTTCATACAGTTCTTTACCTTTTGACGTAGATAACCGTGAACCGCAGTAGGTATTTTTGGCATTATAGTCTCCTCCGATAATGAAGTTTTTTCCTAACGTTTCGAAAAGGCTCGTATAGTCAATATGTTTACTAAAAAAATTGCTTAGCGTCCGGTTAATATAGTTTCTCACAGACACTATAGAACTGAGGAGCTTACTTTCAAAAAGGCACATATCCAAATCTGGGAGAAAACGTTTTTTCTCAATTTTCTATCCCTGAATATGAGTTGAATCAGATCCCCCTATCATTTCCGAACAAAACAGAACACATCCACGTCAATTCCGGGGCTAAAGTTATGTGTTTGCATCAAAATTTAACAAATACGTTCCCTACATTTTTTCCAGTGCCTTGCAATCGAAATGGCACATATCCTCCGAATTTCGTCAGGCGATAAGTCGTAGGTTTTCAAAAAGACACATATCCAAAAAGAAGCATTGCGCCTCTGACTACTTGACATTGAATATTTACACGAGACTCGATAGATGGCAGGCATGACAAATGGAAATATGGAGTCAGGTAAAGTTTTCGATGAAACCTACAGAATGGAGAATGAATTCTTTCTTTTTCAAAAAGGCACAAATCCAAGAGTTTTGATCAAAAGGGCACATTTCCAAAGTGAAAATGGATATACAGCCTCGTGTTTTGGAGGAAATTGATTCATATTCTGAGACATCTTTATCTGTGCCTTCTCACACATTACTCCGATGAGAAACTGCAGAAAAACATCTCCACTAATCTGCCAATCGTTTTTTTCACTTCCTGAACATTTTGTGGAAATGGATATGTGCCTGTTTGAAAGTAAGCTCCTCAACTGTAACCTGCAGTTCATAATAAAGTAAGTTAGAGTAAATTTAAAGAAACACAAAAGGAAGATCATCTCCGTTGTACCATCAATAGGTACATTTTTAATCCTTTTCATCTGGAGAGGAGCATTGGACCTCTTTAGTTGTCTATGTCGAAGGCATCTTGCTGAGAAAGATCACCCAAGAACGGGAGAGACAGAGGAGGCTGTCAATGGACCGAGAGGACTAAATACGTCCCAAGGACTTGGGCTGAAGTAATGTGTTGAACAGTTCCAGGCCGAATCCCAACGTGAGAAAGAAATGTGTGGTTTTAGTGGGTTTAAATCCTACATAACCCGAAAAGCCCTTAAAATGCCCTTCTGGGTATTTTACGAGATCTGTTTTCCACCGTAGGATCTTGAAGATTTCCCCACCTGCCTGCCAAAACAAATTTAATGACAATCAAATAACATTAGTACCTATACAAATTCCTAAATTTGGTTGTTGTAAAACATGAGCACTCTTTTATCCTGATTGGCTTTTATTATGTAGTAGTTGTTTTTATCAGAAAGCGGATTACCGCTATTATCTCAGTGCAAATTGGAGGTACAGAGGTAACAAGTAAGCCAACAGTAACTTACTTAAGGGCAGTTCGGAGACCGAAGTTGTATTCTGGGAAGGAGTTAGAAATCAGATGAGAAGGGAGCACGGAGAACAACACCTCTTAGTTACTTAGTGAGAAACATAAATGCAAGCCCCCAGTCATGCAAGCGCCGTCTCATGGTGTGGGCAGTCGCCATAAATGCTGTTTATTACCGCAAGAGAATGATAGCAGTCCAACAAAGAAGAGCATTAGGATTGGGTGTGCCTGCATAACAGAAGAACCATCCATACGGCTTTCACAAGCAGCATTCCGATACAACTTATGGCTGCAGAGAGGACACGTGTCTTTGAGTGACGGGAGGAAGGGAAAAGAACTCTTGCTATCAAAGAGGATAGAAAGCACACAATGGCAAGCTGGCAAGAAATGTGGAAAAGAAAGGCGAAGGACATGGGCAGCGCGCTTGACACCACATGTCAAAATATGACTAGAGAGAAAAGATGGAGAACTGAATTTTTTCCTAATACAGGTAACATGGAGGGCTCTCAGGAAACGAGCTACTTTGAGTCTAATTGCACAGAATGGAGGAAGTAGATATCCCAATTTGTCCAAACAGCCGAAAAGCATACGACGATGTGTTCCGCACTTTCTACATCTATAGCCACTGGAAAACAGAAAGGACAAGGCTGCAGGATGATCTGGAAAAGTCATCTCAGGACATGACGGCAGTGATGGTAGTAGCCTAAATTATTTAAAGGGAGAAACATTGGACTTATGTTGCTGTCTATGTTGAAGGCATCCTACAGAAAACGATCATCCAAAGCGGCAGAGACAAAGAAGGCTGCATATGGACCGAGAACATTGAAACAATCTCTCAAGGACTGCGCCTGAAGTAACGTGTTAAACAGTTCCAAGACGAGTTCTAACGTGGGAAAAGGAAGTCGAGGTTTCAGTGAGTTTGAATCTTACATAACCCGCAATGCGGTCTCTTGCGGTTATCTTACGAGATCCAATTTCCACCTCAGGATTTTAAAGATTCCCTGACCTGCCAAGTTAAAAAACAGATCGTGGGCGACTTTTAAGCTATAGGATTCAATAGAATGGCCAATATTTTCATCAAGCTCATTTTTTGAATTTTCAATTTTCTCTGGTAGTACCTACTTGTTTCGTATTCATTTTCGAATTGTTGTTAAAGTCCTTTACCCCAAACAACTGTCATCGTCCCTGTTCAACCTCATTATGTTATAACTTTCTGTACGAGCGAAATCAACATCTGTTTTGTGATTAGTCTCGATGAATATTATGTTGTGGATTCAAAGTTATTTTTGGCTAACGTTTTTTATCTGTGTTATGTCGGCAATATGTCTTTCTTATCAGTTGACAGTTGTAAAGTTCGTCCGTTTTGTCCGAAGCTGAATTTCTTGTTCTCTTTCTGTAATTTTGATTAAAACGTATTTTTATTCGAAGTTTCGGTGTGTTGGTTCTGTAAAACGGTACCTAGAGTCTAAAATTCAGCATGTTAGTGGCTTAGTGAGTAAAGTGGTATAATAATACATTATTAATAAGAATTAATATTGTTATTACAGGGATCGGCGGCCTCAGTGAGAGGAAGAGGGAGGGAGTGCGCGGACTCAGAACAATGTTGTCGACGCTCACGCCGATGGAAACGCGGTCTTTCCACCCTGACAGCTGCTGTCCGGCGTTTATTACAGAGATCGACCCGCTCAACATCTATCTCAGTAAGTACCTACCTAATCAGTCAATCTATAAATTAATTAAATAATCAATCGGCTGTTTGGAATGGCATCCGTCATTCCATTCGACTATTGTGACGTTTATGCTCCCTTTCAAATTTCAACTCCCCGGAGAATTAACGGAAGATTTTGCTCTCTCTGTTTGTCAGGAAAGCAAGTCATTTTTGTTAGAGAGTGGCTCTCTGTTTTATTTCAACTTGAACTGTGAATTTTGGCTGCCTTCGCTAAAATTCCATACTTATTCTGAAATTGGCACCAGGTGCGTTTCAGATAAAGATACTGATTGCTGTATCACATGCAGATTCCACATCCGTACTAGTTACTTATAGTACAGAATCACACAAATCGTCCTAATTTGACTGGAAATCGAAACATTGATTCCTAGTTGCACTTTTGGAACCTACAGGGTATGCCTTAAGCCGTATTTACACGATTCCAGTAGACGGTCCATTTGACTGGTGCCAGCCCACTGACGCTAGTAGCTGTCCGATTCCCCTCACCATCGATGATCCGAGGTGGCGTGACTCACTGGAATTGTGTGAATCACACGAGGCGTTCCAGTCCAGTTGGCCATCCAGTTGCACTCCTGCAGGCAGGTATACAAAGCGCCAGAGACTTATTTGACGAAAATATAAATCGAGGGCTTGGAAACTCGAAACATTCCCCGTAGAATACTGCAGCTTGCTCCAGTGGGTAGATATGCCAATGTTATTTCTAGCTTTACCTTGGGCGAGAGTGCTTCCCTCATGATACTGCCTTGTTTGGTTGTCAAGGGTGCCAATAGAAGCAAAGCTCATTCAACGTTTCAGGGGAAATTCTCATCAGAGTTCTATATTCATTAGGGTCTTCTGATCTCAATTCCTGAAGCCGCTGACATGAGGGCCTACTCTGTGAGTGGAGAGATCTCCCAGAAGCACTTCTGATGATTCTCGCACAAAATCAAGACACTAATCGCCCAAATACTTTGTTGAATTCGTCACAGCCTTGATGACGCGATCGCCTCCATGATTTTTGGTAAACTTGGAAAACCCTGCTAGAAATTCAATACTTGCTTGTTCAAGGACCATGGGTATGTGGTATGTACTGCAAAAAAAGCGGTATTTTAGAACGTAGATTTTTAATATATAGATAAGAGGGATCTTGCCGCGTTGTTACCGATCATCAAACATGAAGTAGTACCTGGCAACACGATTCATTCAGATACGTGGCGTGCTTACAGCACTTTGGGTAATCATGGCTGCACTCATAAAGTGGTCAACCGCTCGGAGAACTTTTGACCCCATCACAGGAGCCCACACTCAAACAATCCAAAGTCTGTGGAGCCACGTAAAGAGAAAGTACCAAATTAAACAGTGTGGCGCCCTGAACTTCTTGACGGGCAATTAAGAAGAGTGGTCGAGACCTACTCACGATGAAGATTTCCAGCTTGTGACTGTGGTTGTGAGGGGAAGCAGTTACCGGGCCCTGGTAGTAAGTGTATCTGTACTTGTAAATACAATTCCTCCAACTCTAGCAACAACTATCTGCGGACATTCAACAGACAAACAAACACAAAAGTTGTTCAGAATGGTCTAAAAATTAGGAAATTTTTATTTTAATTTTCGTCCCCCTGAAAATGAAAACAAAGTTTCGTGAGCAAACAACTAAATCCCAATCAGCTCTGGGTACCCTAAGAGCAAAATAACAGCAAATATGAACCTCAACAACCAACACAATCATGATTAATTAAACAGATGGAAAGGCCAATAACGTACCTTAGAAAAAAAAATCAGTAGACTTTAGTTTGCTCCAGTAGGTTAACGAAAGTAAGTCTTAACAAAATGGGTGGACCCGGTTATGCACGCATTAATTCACTGTACGAGTGTACAGATTCCCATTATCGTTTAGATAATGATAAGGTATGTGTATTACTGGTCACGTTAATGATAAATATAATTCGGAGATAAATAGAATATCGAAGAAAAAACTCAAGGTTAGACCTGCAAGGATCCTGAAATTCTACCAAGTGACGAGATAAGGATCCAGTTTGGGGAAGCGATCGACGGCTGATTGTACCCCTTTCAACTGCCTGCGTCCGGTTTTTCTCGCGATATCTCGGGGTCCGGTTCGGAGAATGATTTAACGGGAATGAAGGAACGAATGAAGAAACGGCTGATTCGACGCTTCACATTACTTCCTCGAAATATGAGTATTAGCACTGTTGTGACTGGTCCGGGACACATCTCAATCGATTTAGAGTCCAAAATGACTTGAAAATGACACCCCACTTGCCTAGGTCAATAAAAACCTCAAAAAACACGTTTTTGACCAGTTTTTGCTCATAGAGTCTATTCTACATATAGCATTAGCTCTTCAGGAGGCACCTCTTCCGGAACGAATCCTTAAAATTCCTATTTTATTTCGATCAGTTTTAGATACTAGCTGAAGAACTAGAATAATTTCCCTTCCGTTATCGAAGCTTCCGTAAAGCGGCCCCTTCCATAAATTCAAATAAGTTTGACCTCAAAAGAGGAATATTAGTTTCATTTTCACGCCCGTAGGAAAATTTACGTATATTTTCCGTCTAGCAAATTAAACATGTGAGAAAACCCTGACTAACAAAGTATTAATTTTGGTTCATTATTCAACAATAAACAATTGTAATCGCTCTTGAAAAAAAAATTTCTAACCCCACTGAAAATTTCATGGTTTACGTTTCAAAGGGTGTAGAATCCAAATCTGCAATAAAACATTTTCCGTACGCCGTACGCACGTTTTCTCCCAAACGGCAGGAGCAAAAAATATGAAACTTTCAGGAAAAATCCATGTTGGTCCGACGACGCCCCGATTCTTTAGCCAGCCCTCTCACTTAATTTAAAGCGCCCTTTTCGGGTTGTCAAAGTTTTGTAAAATCCCTAAAAACCTCATAAAAAATCAAGGCAGCCTATAATATGGACTTTTTTTTGAAGAACTTCCCATGAGGAATCGAATGAGCCCCTCTCCAGGTCTGTAGCTCAAACCATTCCCGACGTATGGCATGATCTTATGCAGCCAACATTTGCATCCACATTCACTACATCACTAGGTTAATGCGATCAAAACAAAAACAACGGCGTTTTTTTTTATTGCTGTAATCTGGTGATGTAGTGAATGTGGATACTGGAGTTAACTTTCAAAAGGGTTTATAGCCGATACACGGGTTGAAGCATTCTGAAATGCATGAAACGCTGCAATTTCAGGAGATATCTCGGTTCTCAACCAAAATACCTATTTCGATTGATCAGTTGATGATATTTGTGTGCCTCCTCTACATCTGTCTACCTTTGGCTACATCATTTAAATTTGGATTTGGGGAAGTTCCATTGTAATCGTTCTTGAAAAAGTGCTGCAAATTCTTTCACTGGGGTTTGTTATTCAATTTCATTCATTTGGCTGCATTTCAATTTCAGGTGTAGAGCGATTATTGAATTTCAGGAGATATGCATAGAGCACTTAAATCACTTCTCAACCAAAATACCTATTTGGATTGATCAGTTGATCATATTTGTGTGCCTCCTGAAATTCAATAATCGCTCTATCACCTGTGAAACACGCACACTCCAAAGCTTAGTAGAAATTCAAATAATGAATGCAAGCCAAATGAATAATAAACCCCAGTGAAAGAATTTGCAGCGTTTTTAATTTGCTTATTAATTTTACTAAAAGTTTCTCATTCAAAATCTTCGTCTGCCAATTTATTTCATAACCTCCATTCAATGGTTCATCCCAAATTCAATCTGTTTCTTGCCACGCTGCAGACCACCATGGAAAATTAAACATCAAAAACTAAACATTAAACCATGGAAAAACTGAAATTCTGACTTTTAAGGAGTGAAACGGTTGAATGAAAGCAATAAGTCATTGAAAATGTACAGGTTAAAGCGTCATTTGGAATCCAACCAAATGAATTCAACAGATAAGGAAAGAAGTTTATTCCGAAGAAAAGAAGAACAAGTGAACAATAAGCTATGAATAGGATCATGGATGATACATGGATGATGGTTTGTAGTAGGAGAGATTACATGGACATTATATGTACCAATGGTAATATTAGATTCTAAGATCTAACAATATATTCTGTATTCCATGGAATCGTGGGTAGAAACGCTAGAGGAATTCCTAAGGGATCTAAATTCCCAATTTTCAGTCAAATGTACATGGACACACTTGACTTCAGAAGCCACATTTCTGGACGTGAACATAAAATGGACAGTTGGTAGACTCGCCACCTCAGTACTTACAAAAACCACAAACAAGCAATTATATTTACATTATGACGGCTGACACCATCACCACACAAAACAGTCCATACCTCTTTCACTATGGGGTCATCGCATATGTAGTGAGACAGCGAAGAAAGTAGCATAGGTACCTGAAAAAAAATGGAAAACGAATTGTTAACAAGGAGGTATCTAGCAAAAGTAGTTAGATAAAAAATTATCCCTTCCCACATTGAATCCCATCCTACACGACGACATAATATGTCATATTATGAAGAAAAATGATGACAACATATTATGAAGAAAAAAGTTCTCTTGATAGCCGGATTATTTTTCGGCATTGAGAAGATGAACAAAATTCTCAAAGATCTGCACCCACTCCTATCGGCTAATGCAACCACCAAAAAGATTTTTTCAGAAGTGCCGTCAGTGTCCTATCGACAGGCCTCGTCGATCGGATGCCTTGTGGTAGCAGAGAGAGCAGCTCTCCTCTCTCCCTTTTGTAATTCATAATAATTTTAAAAAAAATTAACGCAGTTGAGACCAACTAAGTTTTAATCATGGCCAGTTTGTATGTATGGAAAAGGATGAAGGAGCAATTTAACAATTTCGCTTACCCAAGCTTCAAGTACTTATAAACAAACAAACTGAAGAGATGTGTGGTGGCACCATTACGTCAAAGCCTAAATTCTGCCTGTACTTATGACATAATAAGTTATAGACTGAAGAAGTGCTCGCAGCAGGATGAAACGTATCTAATTTAATATGAAGAAAATAAATACTTACGCTCCAAATAAGAGATTCAGAGTTATTGGTTTATTATTCAATAAAAAACCATTGTAATCGCTCGCGAAAAGAAAAATGTCTAACCCCCCCTGAAAATTTCATGGTTTACGTTTCAAAGGGTGTAGAATACAAATCTGCAATAAAAATGTTTCCGTCCGTACGCCGTACGCACGATTTCTCCCAAACGGCTGGAGCAAAAAATCTGAAATTTTCAGGAAAAATCCATTTTGACGCCCCAATTCTTTAGCCAGCTCTCTCACTCAAAGTTGTCAAAGTTTTAAAAATCCCTAAAACCCTTAAAAAAGTCAAGGCGGCATAAATTTGGACTTTTTCTTTTAAAGAACTTTCTTTGAGGAATCGAATGAGCCGCTCCCCAGGTCTGTAGCTCAAACCATTCCCGATGTATGGTCCGATTTATGGTGCCAACATTTGCATCCACATTCACTGCATCACTAGGTTACTGCGATCAAAACAAAAACAACAGCGCTTTTTTTTTTTTTTTTTTTAATAGACCTAGTGATAACCTAGTGGTAACCTAGTGATGTAGTGAATGTGGATACTGGAGTGAACTCCCAAAAGGGTTTATAGCCGATACAAGGGTTGAAGCATTCTGATATGCATGCTCCGTCTTACGAAATTTAAAATTTTCAAATAGAATATTTTTCCATTGTAATCGTTCTTGAAAAAATGCTGCAAATTCTTTCACTGGGGTTTATTGTTCAATTTCATTCATTTGGCTTGCATTAATGATTTGAATTTCTACTAAGCTTTGGAGTGTGCGTGTTTCACAGGATTATTGAATTTCAGGAGATATGCATAGAGCACTTAAATCACTTCTCAACCAAAATACCTATTTGGATTGAGCAGTTGATCATATTTGTGTGCCTCCTAAAATTCAATATCGCGCTATCACCTGTGAAACATGCACACTCCAAAGCTTAGTAGAAATTCAAATCATGAACGCAATTGAATAATAAACCCCAGTGAAAGAATTTTTTGTCCTATAGATCATGCGTCAGAACTAAGTATGGTTATTAGTAAGGGGTCGTTGATTTATATGTACACCAAATTAATCGCACACAGAGTTATCTATCACTCTCCTACAATCACTTTTCTTGAAAATATTAACATTTTAAAATTATCATTGAGGTTCATTTCAACTTCTCTGAATTCAGACCATCACAGTCATTCAATACTATTGTTCACAACCTTTTATAACCGCGAAAAAATATCGTTTGCCTTCGAATAAAACTAATTTTCAAAATAAATTATTGTGTAACATGATAGTATACTTATGTTCCCAGTTTTAACGAGACAATTCCCAATGTGTGACGTAGTTTGGCAATTTGCCAATCCACGAAGTAGGAAGCCACAACCTCTTGCTGGGTTGAATTGATGACTTTTTTCCCTGAATCAAGTTTTTTACCTGCCTTTTCACTTCTTCTTTTCTTTCGAGTAAACTTCTAAACTTCTTTCTTTACATGTTGAATACACTCGGTTGGGTTCCAAATGGCCCATTCACTTTTGCAATGACGTACCGTAAAATCGACAATTTAATTTTTTGGGAAATGATAACTCGTTTTATAGGGTTTTCAACATTGAAGAAGACGGTAAAAAATGTTCATGCAGTCATGCAGCATGACGATTGAGCAAATTTTCAAAGTAATTAGTTTTGCAGGAGGAAAATTACGCAAAAACCGACAATTTTATTTTCTGACTTGTGATACCTACCTCATTTTAATTTCAAAGATTTTTTTTTTGGCGAATTTGCCAATTTACCTTGTTCTATCATCATTTAAAATGCCCCCAAATCTCCCCTTAGAGTGAGGCGATTGTGCTCATCTTCAAACTTAGCCTTTTGAAAGCCTAGGTAGAGTTTATGTAAAAATTTGAGTTTTAATCTCAATTTTATCGCGAGTTATCGTCTGGAATATGTTTTTGGTGGCTTTTGACAGTGGATTTGGAATGCTTTAAAACGGATTTTGATGCAAACATTTTTTGAAAATTCTCATTTTAAACATTTTAGTCCGAGAACAAAAAGTAGTTTCTTTTTCTTCGAAAATTCGCTAATACTACGGCAGTTGAAAATTTTTTTAATATTTCCCTTTTTTCACGATAGGTAGCAAGCAAACTAGATGGAATTTTTTCTTTGAACCAAAGAGAAGACCAAACCAAAGAGTAAACCAAACTGATGTTATCGGAGCCAACACATCGATATATCGATATTATCGAACATGTGGCATCGATGGCAAAACATCGTAATATCGATGTCGATGTAACATCCCTAGTTCTGACAAATTTGTATTTTCTTTGCGTTAGACTTTTTGGCACAGCCCCAGAGTTGAATTCCTTAGGTCCAAATAGGGCGTGATATCTCCTCGTACATGAGCAGTTTATCGTGAAGTAATAGACGGGAATCCGCTGTCAACTGCCAATACGTTGTCCTGAATTTGAAGGTTTAGTTCTTCCTTTTTCCTCTCGATGTGTCGATTCCACAGTGATTTTGAATCGACTGTAGGGGACTTTGTTTGACTTTATCACAAGTTCTGAGGCAGAGACTTTTCGATTATTGAAGTTAACGTGAACTGACTTGGATTCGTCCAGCTTTATTCTCCACTTCTTAGTCCATTGTGTAACATTGGTGGCTTCTTGCAGTGGAGAGAGTTTATGACATCTAAAAAAGCGCAACCAACGATATCTTCAATTTTAGAGCCATCCGGAAAAGGATCGTGTGTCTTGCCCATTGGTTATCTAATTGAGATATTTGAATTTGTGAAAGGGACGGGTTTGTAGGAAGCTTCAATGACGAAAGGGGAACCGTTCCAGATCTACCGCTCCGAATGAACCAAGGACAAAGAACTCATTGATTTTGACATATCGTGTTAGTTCTGTTGGTGAGATTACTACCACAAAGATATCACTAACGAACACTACGATTTTCGAAAAGTTGTTGTTTTCTCCGTTGGTTACCTTACGCCTTTCGTTGATTGATTCCAAAGCTCCGGTAGTTGAGAAGCGACCTTGATCTATTATAATGTTGAAAAGACGGCGTGAAGCCCGTAGGCGCGCACTTTGTTATAATAAAAAGCCTATCTCGCAAATGGAGCCCTTGAAGTTTTAAGTTAGATAATGCGAGCTCGACCGCCCTAGGGGAGGTCGGCCAGTCTTTTGTGACGATCCCGTGCCTCGCGTGTTAAAACCTTTGTCGCGCATGAGGTAAATAAAATTAATCAAAATGGATTCTTCGCTTTATATAAAGTAAACTATGGGTACTGTGCATAACAGCTCGTATACGCAAAAGGTTGGTAATTATTATGCCTTTAGCTTTTCCAAATTAAACGAAACATTTGGGTTTAGTATTTCCTTTTGTCGTAAACCTTTGTAAAGGCCGGTCCTCATGCTACGTTTTGCACAACGTTTTGTCGCAGTTCAAGCCGTTGCAGACAAAACGTTGCGTGTGGACCGGAAAACTGCGCAGTTTTGAGTCCGTCGGGAGGCCTGCACAGCTGCAGCGATCACTGAGCTCGTGAGCTCTGAAAACCGTGATCTGTACAGACAAGTCGTTGCGTGTATACACTTGCTCGGTTTTCCAAGCGGTTTCGTTCCTCAGTTTTCCCCAATTATCCGACCATGGCAGATCTTCGCCAAACAAGGTAAAGTTGCTGTTAGCCTTTCATGTGGTGATATTGCTGCTCTCATACAAGTATTTTCTTTCTTGATATGCTGTGTCACTAATTTTCAGTAAGTAAACACACGTGTCCTTGTCCATTCTCAAGTAGTTTTGCCAACCATTAGGTTCATCACGTAATTCACGCGATAATATAATATGGGAAAAGTCCCGCCTTTTTAAAAGCCATTTTCGTGACCATTTTGAACAAGCGATTCCTCTGATGTGTTCCTTTTTTTTACAATAAAGCAGGCGAAAATTGACCACAGTACAACCTCCACGGCGAAATATCTAGTTTAAGCGACTTACTTCCTAACTCTCCTAGTAAAATCAAACCTTTTTATATTCCTAGTTTCAATTCCTCAAGTTGAGTTAATCTATGTAAAGTGTAAATATATCCTAATAGTGTGATAATTCAAGTTAAGTATTCTTAAGTGTGTGTTTTCGAAGTGGTTTAAGCGGTAGTTTCTACTGTCCAGACACACTATCTAGTTCTAGACACATAGTTTTACGAACCTTTTCAAGACGTCCCCCTCAAGCAAGGCCTCGTCAGCGGAAGGAGCCTATTAGACTCCAATTTCCAGTTTCATTATGGAAGAAAGTAATGAAAAAACGTGTTTTTCCGAGACCCAATTCTACAACGCTATCCAAGCCATTACTCTCTACCGATTTTCGTGATTTTTATTTTTTTATCCGATCCCAATCTTGATCTAGTTGATCAAAAACCTTGCAAAATCCAGGGGTAGTAGCCAATCCTTTCAATCGCTACTCAAGCGAGAAATATTCATGTAATTATTATCATTTAAATGATTAACAGGAGTACAATCCAGTTCTTAGCGACCGACCCGACAGTTCCGACCCCCCCCCCCCCCCCCCCGCTCAACCTTCCTTCAACTAACCTTCGGGTGGGCTCCTTCCGCCCTTTGTTATCCCGACATCACCACTTTTCCGTCCGCCGGAGGGGGTCATTCGTGTACCTACCACCTTGGTAAGCACTAGCCTCTCTGGTGCTCTGGTTGAATCTACAGATTTTTCCAGGGAGTTGGTTAGTCTTAGTAAGTACCGTTTATGAACACAGAATGCGCTCACGTAAACCCTTGTGTAGCCGTAAATTTTACTATCCCCTCCTCTAGCTAGAATCCTATATTTGATCTATTCAATTTTTCATCTTTGGTACTTAGAAAATTATCCATTTAAATGATCTGGCTGTAGAAACATAGAGGTCTACTGTCCCGTTTTTGTTTGTTTAATCAGGATTTAAGGAATGTTTTAAGTGTATGTTTCTCGAAAGAGGTGTTTTCTAGAGCAACCTCACCAACAAGGCGTAGACAATATGCATTAATTTCTGAAGCAAGGGCGGTTTAGGCGCTATTTGGGAAAACTTAACTATGCACAATTTCCTCTTTTTTTGTAAGGCTTTTCTTTTGAGTTCCACCAATTTTGACGTGTCAAAAGAGCATTTTTTCCTCAGAATGGATTAGATTTGTGAAATGAAATCCCAAACCTTCTTCCGTAATCGTTACCAATATCGGGACTGTACGGGCGGCCGAGGACCCGTGGACTCTCAATAGAAAGGGAGCTGAGAGGCGGGCGGCTTGGCGCCAGGACGCGAGTGTTACATGTGTCTTCCCCTGCCCCCGTTGGAAAGTAACAGCGAACCCCGATCAAGTGGAAACATCAGTCCCGTGAAATCCGTGCTCCTCAACGAACGTGTCCTGTGATAACATGTTGTCTCAGCTACCTTATCAATGTGAGTACCAGACGGGAAAATTTTATCTCTAGACCTGTTAAACAGTATGAATGCGGAAAGGAAACTGTTGTGTGTCTCAAGAATCGGTTGGTGGATACTTCTAAACCAAAGTTTCTGAAAAATTACATCCCACCTCCAGGGTTTCTCCTTCAATTCGTTTCCTCTAAGTTTATAACAGATTGCATTGAAAAATATAAGACACATGAGCAATACATATGTAGACAACCTGGTGAGTGATGTAGTTACTTATTCTGTGAAGAAATAACGATTTAATATCATTACCCTCTCCATTCACCTCCTTCCATAATTAAAATTTAAGGTATAGAAATATGTTTAAATACCAAACCAAAACCTTGACTGATCAAAAGAGAGTAATGTGCTCGATGAATGAAGTTTAGTAAAAGTTGTGTAGACAATATATGTATATATACAACCGTTGAATTCTGCGAATCGTTTCAGGATGCCGTCAAAACGGATTTCGATTAAGAATAATTTTCAAAACATTTTAAAAATATTTAGAGCCGTTGCAGTAGCTTCATTTTCTCAGGTGATTCGCTAAAAGGGTGCCTGTGGTATGGCCAAGGCTTATGGGTAACAACTACAATCTATAAACCATACTAAAAGTCCATTCAAGTTCAATGATAATGATCTTAATTAAAAAATGAGCAATCATTCTTTTCCTAATGACACCTCACTCCCAATAATTTGCTTCTTCCCAAAAGTTGTAGGGAGAGAAACTTCGAAAGTTCTCCTCTGCATTTCTTCCTATCAGGGAACGTTTAAAAAAACCCAGAACACCATGTCATTTTTATTCATGATTGGAATTCGATTGTATGCAATTCACTAATTACCTTAATGAGTGAAATGGTTGTAGGGATGCAGAAAGAGAAAACCTACTCTCACGACTTGAACACTTGACATCACCTTAGCACCTGGTGACAGGGAAGTGCATCGAAGTCCAGTAGCTTCGGAAGCTGTCTTCTTGTAGTGTGGCCTTTTTGTTTTGCACTGCACGAAATATCCCTGGGAGTAGGCAGGCAGTTCAAAAAAATAGGGAGCGAGAATGAAACCTTGTGAAAGATGCAAAACGCCACAAAATCTCTTCCAAATCATGGAATTTTTTATCGTTTTTAATTTTTCCACGAAGGAGAATGGAAATTGATTGGATGAATTGGAATGGATTGGATGAGTGAGCCAATAACATTTTTGATTTAAATTTAAACAAGAATAGAGAGAGTAACAGCTCGAGTCTGTTATCTGAGAGAAGCACTTTGGAATAAAACAAACCAGCTCTCAGTGTTAGGAGCTCCACCAGGCTTACGCGGAAATAGATGCCTTCAAACCGAAAACTATTCCCGTTTCCACCAATACACTTCCTTTTTGGGACTCACAACGATTTAAATTTAAACTCGAGCTGAGAGGTCAGTTGAAGAAGAACCGCCTGCAATGAGCCGAATCATTAAGCCCGTATCAGCGAGTTCACTGAGTTTAGTTGAGTTAAAGTATAGTATGAACGTCACCATACAGAATATTTTTTCGAAGTGATCAGGGTAATCAAAGTTTTGGCATTTTGAACGCTGAATCGAACGAGACCAACGGTAGATTGAAGCTAGCGCGTTTTGTTTTATTGCTTCCGAGCCTACCAAGGTAGCGGAAGCATTGTTTTCACTTTCGGAATGTGAAAATTTTTTTGTCTCCAAAATCAAAATTCCACTCGCATTTTGCGTTTTAGACCTTTCAGAACAATTTTGGTTCCGTGTCTGTCTGTGTGTCTGTGTCTGTCTGTATGTCAGCAAATCTTGTTACGGGCAAAACTACACGAAGTTATAGTCTGATTTTGATGAAATTTTCAGGGATTGTTGTGTGGGTTGGGGTGTAGATGGTCCCCTATAGGTTCCATGACCCCCAATAGTAGCCTCTGCGCATGCGTAACGTGAAATCCTTGTTACGCGCATAACTCCGCATGGAGTTCTTGACCGATTTCGATGAAATATCCAGCGATTGTTCGGTTTGATGTGTAGATGATCCCCTATGAGTTTCATTACCCCCGGATCAATAGTAGCCTCTGCGCATCCGCAAACGTGAAATCCTTGTTACACGCATAACTCGGGGAGTTCATGACTGATTTCGATGAAATTTTCAGAGATTGTTTGGATTTGTTATATTTTATAGTTTGTTCAATAGTTGAACATGCCTACCTTTATTTTCTCAAGTTATGCTACTGCATAACAATAAATTTACCCTAATTCAATATTTACTTCGCCTAATTGAACGAAGTTGTTTAGTCAATAACAATTTTCAATGATCTATACAGTCATGTTATGGATACGAGGAAGCTCTGTGCCACACCCACTTGGCAGACGTTTTTTTGAGTGACAAATATCGCTCAAACAATAATCATTATTTTCTGAGTGAACAATAATACTCAAATTTTGATGTTGAGCGATTTCCAAAAATAATAATCACTCAATTTCAATCCCTGGAGAGTACCCAAAAATGTTGAAGGTCCCAATCTACAGTTAGTGACAGGTGTAGGGGGAAGGAAGGCTCCTTTACGATTTTTGATTATTGATCTTATTAATTGTTGAAATGTGTACAAGGTGATCAGCCAAGACACCAACCTGCCATATCTCTCAAGAAAAAATCAAATTTTCCAATACAAGTGAAAAGCTCACAAAAGCAGTGTGACACAAAATAGCCCCAAATTTTTAAATGACCCGTATAACAGTATGTAAAGTTGTACCGCCATCATCCACATAATCTTCTGTCCGCTTAGTACGGACATACTTAGATATGTTAAGAGGGAAGATCAATGAATTATCGTCCGCTCATTCATTACATGTAACTGATATCTGTTGAATTTAAATATATAATTTCCGACTCGGTGTCGGTCCACCTAATGGCCAAGTCTGACCGGAACTATTTCCCAAGGGCGCCCACGTGGAAACGGAATGAAAAGTAAATCTGCGGTCTCCCCTAGGCTAACTAACGGCTTTTGATCATTTCAAGTTCATAACAAATTATTTGAGACTTCCTATACAAATACTTTAAGATGGACAGAGATGAAGTAAACGATGCAGCTAGTTATTACACAAAAGTTTATTTATTTAGTGTTTTTTTTTTTTTTTTTTCGTTATCCACACTGTATGCACAGATCACTACACTATTTGGGTGATTTCAACATTTCGGTCACATTTATATCACTGATCAGTATTGCCGTCAAATCCCAACTACATACAGGAAAAGTATGTAAAAGTTGTGCCTACAAGACCCAGGAGAAAATACCAAAGTCCGTATTTCTCACTCCCTACAGCTGTCACTAACCAGAGGTATACAACTTCCATCGTCACTACTCAGCGAAATATTTATTGGGGCTGTTATATCCACTTACACTATGAAAGAACACACCATCTACAAAGGATATCTGCCTCAGGAAAAAAAATTGGATCAAATCAAGTAGCCTTATCAGCCCATTATTTCAGCGTTACACGGTTTTTCCTCACTCTCTATAATGTTTTGAAAAGTAGCCTCCAACTGACAGGAAAGAGTGTTTATGAAGTTGCTTTTGTTTTGTTCGCATCCCTTATTCAACATGGTCCCAACGCTGGTAGTTGGATTTTGCCTAGACCTTCCCAGTCAAATCTACCAGGAAAACCATCCCTGGAGGCAGAAGTGTGGGTTTTGGTTTATTATTCAATAATAAACCATTGTAATCGCTCTGGAAAAAAAAAAAATTCTAACCCCCCCTGAAAATTTCATGGTTTACGTTTCAAAGGGTGTAGAATCCGAATCTGCAATTAACATTTTTCCGTCCGTACGCCGTACGCCGTTCGCACGATTTCTCCCAAACGGCTGGAGCAAAAAATCTGAAATTTTCAGGAAAAATTCATCTTGGTCCACAATGGATATCCGCCTCAGGAGAAAGAATTGGATCAAATCAAGTAGCCTTATCAGCCATTTATTTCAATGTCACATGGTTTTTTCCTCACTCACTACAATGTTTTGAAAAGTAGCCCCCAACTGACAGGAAAGGGTGTTTATGAAGTTGATTCTGTTTTGTTGACATCCCTTATCCAAGATGGTCCCAATGCTGGTGGTTGGATTTTGCCTAGACCTTCCCAGTCAGTTCTGCCCACACTGGAGGCAGCAGTGTGGGTTTTTTAACTCTCACTCCCTACTCTAGTAACATTCTGACTGTGGCAAGTGAAACTTGATCGCACTTGTTGACAATTAGTGTAGTTGTTAGAAGTTCGTTGAATTGTGGCCTGTAAAGGCGGTGAATAGCTATAACCTCATTCCCTACAATATCCATCTAAAAGCCCCTTAAACTGTAGAGAGTGAGGTCTGCTTGTAGCAAATGAGATGTTGGTAAGGAAACCTTAGCATTTACTGTAGCTAAAATTAAGCTAATTTGTGCTGTTTCACTCACCTAAATTGAAAGACTTCAGCGTCGATTCCCATAGAGGTTGGAGGCTCTAGAGGGGAAAAATAGTAATTTTTTTTCTATTCAAAACGGCGTATCAGCAGTTCTTACGGTTCAACATTATGTGTGCTCACTTGGGTAATATGCCGAGAAAACCGTAGTGATTGATTAGAAACAAGAAAATTGATTAGGTTTCAAATTTTTCTTTTAGAAAAGTTGATTCCGAAATGTGACCGAAATTTTGAAATGACCCGTATAGCAATTTTTCTATTATCCGCTCCTTTTCTGCTTATTCTGTATCAAACTTTCTTTTTCGTATTTTCGACCTTATCTCACTGAAATGCTCATAACTCCCTTAATTTACTAAATAAATTAAATTTAAATTATGCCGTTGAAAAGAGCGTTAAATTTTCATTTCATAACATTTTCTCCTAAGTCACGCACATGGTTTTTTCTAGCCTAAACTTGAATTTTAAATGAATTTGAATGTGAATGATTGCATTTTTAATTACAAAGGTTTATCATTACAAAAATAAAATTACAAACTTCATTTTTTTTTACGAGAAAATTTAATTGAAAACACATCAGCTAATTTAATGAATTAATTTCATCTATAATCTCTCAGTTTTTTAAACGTCACATGAACTTCAACTTTATGTGAGGTATGAAAAAAAATTCAAGTTAAGCCCGCGTGCAGTTCTCGGATAGAACTGGAATTTCAAGCTGGAATAATTACCGGTAGGCGTGAGGGAATTCTCGTATCGGCTTGAGTCTTCGAGAAAATCCTAGCTTATGAGCAGATCAGCACGTACGCGAATTCTCACTAAAATTCCAACCTTACTCGTACGTGAATGTTTCACGTAGGCTCTATCTCGAGCTCCTGTCTGCAGGCTGCCTCTTTTTCAACGGAAACTTAAATGAATTTAATTTCAGCTTGTTTTAGGGAATTATCTTAGAAAATGAAGCAACCTCAATGGCTCCAAGAATAAAAATAAAACTAAAAGAATTTAAGAATATAATTTTTTTCCCCATCGAAAACGGTCTCAAGGCCTAACTAAATGATTTCTGAATTGTAATGCTTTTTTACAAGTATATATACGTAAATGTCATTCTGGACGATGCCTATTTGTAGGATTGAGATGTAAACTTTCTAAAAAAATGAAGTCTTTCATTACTAAGGATTCGTTCTTCGTGTTGGAAAACACTTTTTGAACACAGTAAATTGATCAAGTTTCAGAGGATATAGTAAAACATGAAAAATACTAAGCGTCGTTAAATTTTCGCAAGCAGAATATTACTCAAAAAAGTTTATCTATCCTGAAACACATTTAAAAATTTAAGCATTTAAACACTAAGGCACACAATAACACCCAAAAATCGTGTGTTTTTGAAATGTTGATTAAAATATATGAAAACATCGAGAAATATTGATCGAACTCAATTCGAAACAATAATTAAGCAAACTAGGTCATACCGCAAGAATGGAACATTAACTGTTGATTAACGATTAAGGGAATAAACCTTGATTTCAGTTGGAAATTTTGTCGCTGGATTTTTAGAGCATAACATTTATGCTAGTTCATCTCTAGAATTGCTCAATTAATATTGTAAAGTTTTTGTTTTAAATGGAAAATTATGAATTATTTGAGATTAAATTTTGTCATTTAAAAAAAAATAGACTTTTTTTTATTGGCATTTTATTTAAAATACAGCCATATTTTAATAATAATAGTATACAATTTTAAAACTCAAAACCACAACTATTTATAAAATTAAATAACTCTTCATAAATTAAATTATTTTGTAAAATAAATACATAATTGAATGGCGTTGGAATTACTTGCGGTAGATAATCGAAAAATAATTGTCTCTGTTGGCAAAAATATGGACATTCCATTACTAAATGTTCTACATCGCATTCTTGATGATCGCAGAACGAACACTCCGGGGATGTACGGACGTTGATTTTGTATAAGTACGCTGGGCATACCGCTACTCCTGTTCTCATACGTGTGATGACTCTGCATAGTTTCCGGTTTCCGGTAGCTTGCGAAATCCATTGAGTAGGCAGCGTTTGCTGGTGGGATTTGTACCATGGAATAGAATTGTCTTCCACGTACTTCTGGCGCCATATCTTGGCAAAATGCGACTTTAATGCTGCGTAAACGTCTTCTTTTGGTATGACAATGCGTGTATAAGAGCCTAGCAATGCCCCCCCCCCCCCCGTTTTGCAAGATCGTCTGCTTTCTCATTGCCATCTATTCCATGGTGTCCCTTTACCCATACCAGCACAACTCTAATGTCTAGGGTCTTGCATCCGTACAACATTTGGATCATTTTTGCTACGACGAGCTTGTTTGCCTTGGACGGCACCGGGTTTTCCAGCTATGTTACAATACTTAGTGAGTCGGTGCATATGGTAACGGTATCGCCCGCGACAGAGCTCTCCAAAAATATACTTCTATGTTTAATGTATCTAAAAAAAAGTACATGTTATGCCCAGAAGCCATGACAGAGACTTTTACCCACAGCTTGTATTGCATGTTTTGGATTGAAATTCGGAGCAATAGGTCGAACGGCTAATAATAGATTATAGTTACACATAACGAAAGAATAAATTAAGTAGGCCTTCTTTAAGTGACTGATTCCTCTTTCTCTACTTCCTCACCGAAAGTTCCTTGGCTCCGCGAAGATTATTGGTTCCTACGGTTGGTATGAGACAGAGATTCTAAATTTTAAGTTTCAACAGATATTGATTGCTACATTTCTATTTCACCTTGCATAATCATTAGGCCTAATCACATTTAGCTCGGTGACTGTCTGCGTGATTGCAATTCCTTCGCATTTTCACGATTTTCAACAAATTTTAGTACTCAACAGACGATTTCAACAGTCGTTTTGCGTTCCGATGAAAACATTTCTTGAGTTACACTTTGCCTTGGCAATTCGCACCTCTCTAATCCACGGTAGCCTCTGCGCTTGCGCAATAGTTTAATATGTTGATTCATTGACATATTTGACACCGCGATTTTATTTACATGGACTCCATTTATCCTAAATAAATTTCGTCTGACATTATAAATTAAGAGTCCCTTATCCTATACATGCCCTCTATGAATCCTAAAAACTCCTCATTCCTAATTTTTCCCGTACTTGAAATGTTTCGTCCCAAGCTATTCGGAATTCTTTCTACTATTAACAGAATTTGTGAATGACAGTCATGTATGCAAGTACATCAGGCGAACGGAATCTATTTTATTGTGCTCAGTCAGAATCGCAGTTCTGGGCGCTATCAACGAAAAAAGTACAGTTGATAAATTGCCGGTTTGAAGTTTCTCCACTCGTTACGGCGGAGCCCGACCCAATTGCTCCCCCATGTTTGCAAGACCACCCCGGTCTTACGTAAAAGGCAACGTTTCGCAAATTGAGCGTATGAATTTCAATCCTAAACTCAGTTATAACTCCTCCGCGATGGTACTTACTCTGATATATGAGTATAGATGTGCAGTCGAAATCGGGTGCAGTAAACACTGGGTAAGGCAGACATAATACAGGAGATGTTAGTCGTGGTACACTGGGGGCCTAGAAATCAATTATACATAACCTAGTAGGCTAGTTCTTCATTCTGAGGAGCAAAACAAAACAATCCAATGGCCTAATCAAGCTAAAGCTTACGATGCCTGTCAAATTCTTCGTTCTGTTGAAGTCACCAACTGTCGCCAGCATGGGAAATTTGACGAAATGTCAAATGTGTTCGGACACTGAACACATTGGGAACTGTTATTGAGAAGAAATTGCGTTGCCAATTCTAATATACAGGTTTATTCATTCATTTATTTTTTCAATAATGCTTGATTGGTCGTGTCATTGTGAGGTTCTGGGGCTCAATTTTAAGTTAATAAATGTCATTATTTGCATTGGGTGAATTTCTAGGGGTCTGGACCTAACCTATCCCAGTCGATTTTGCGTCTGCAATGGCTGGAAAAAGACACCCCACTTGCCTATGTCAGCAAAAACCTGAAAAAAAAACTAAAAAAGAAGCTAAAAAGCCAACAAAAATTGCTTTTGGAGAGACTGGTTATACAATTTTTCTGCCTTTCTGATTACGAAAGCTTGAAATCGAAAATATAAAACCAAGAACATTGTCTATTGTAACAAATGGGTTTATATATTTATTTTAATTTTTGAAAAATGCCTGACTGTACGCGTCATGTGAGATTTGGGGGATCACATTCAAGTTCATAAATGGCAATTATTTGCTGTGGTTGAATTTCCGCCGATTTTTAACTTATCCCAGTCGATTTTGCGCCTTCAATTACCTATTAGGAAATGACACCTCACTTGCCTAGGTCAGTAAAAACTAAGAAAAATGTTTTTAAGACAAATATAACATGCTGGATGACGTGATCGATGCTTTTGAAGCGATCGAGCTAGATCCGGCTAATAATGAACCAAAACAAACTCCAGCCACTCAATACCGCATATTACAAGCATACACGTATGTTTGTATAGCATTAGCAAACTGAATTAAACCTTTCGCAAACTGAATTAAGCTTTTCGCAATTGGAATTAAACCTTTTAGCAATATCAATTAAACCTTCCGCGCCTTTTTCGAGTTGTCTTCCTAATAACAGGAGGTGAGTCACTATCACTACAAATTCGACCATCCCACCTTCGTGAAAACGTCGACTTTCATGAAGAAAAAGGGAGAAATTGCGGAGGAAACCCGAAAAAACTGTTTATATACGATACGATACGATACGATATATTTATTTGCAAAAAGTACATATTGCAAGGAGTTGCGCTCCTATAAATTAGGTAAGTATGGCAGTACAAAGCGCACATACAAAAATACTTCAGAAAAAATAAATTCAATTTTCGGAATTATGAAAAACATAAAATATTATCCTAAATTCATTTGCATTACATTTCACGTAATTCTATTAATGCATTATTTGTTCGGCTAATTAGGATCTGTTACAAACGATTCACATTCAATCACTCTCCTTCGATTAATTGAGGATGACGTAGCGATGATTGGAGACTTCCTCGTTCCTGTGCTCTATTCGTTCAGAGAAAATGCTCTGAGTCTCAAGGAATGTACCACATATTCGTAGATACATTGGAAGGAATTTGGGGAACTGAGGGTCAGAAGCCGTTCCAAGGCCTGGAAGGCCGTAAGCTGTGGCAATGTGTCAGTGGCAGAATAGTTGGGAATGAGAGGAGCCAAGTAGTAGTTACGGAAAGGCCTGTAAAGAGGCACAGAAACAAGAAGTGAATAATCGACTCAGCTTCATTCCTATTGCAGTTCATGCATCTCTCGGTACAATCAATGATGTATTTTATTCCCCTGGCAAACGGCTGGAGTAAGAAAGGCGGAGCTGGGAAATCACTCTGTAAAGACCGCATTTCCCCAGGTCCCAGTCGTGCATATTGAGCGAAAGAATGTGTTGTACCTGGAGTTCAAACATAGCTCTATATCGACTGAAAACCAATGGTTCTGCCATCTCTCCATGATACAGGCGAACCGAGAACATGATCCACATTGCTCAGAAGAGCCACTCCTCATCTCCTAGAAGGCCACGCATCAAACCCAGTTCAACATTGGTAGGTTGTATTCACAGCCATCTTAGCGTCGAAGCTCCTGCAACAGTGCCCAGGCAGATCTTGGGCCATCGTCCATCGTTGCTTTTGAAGCGATGTTTATATCCGGCCATTAAAAGGGTGGTAATGTCCCATCAAATCGTTTTAAAGCTCCAGAACTACCTGTATCTATAATACATTTCATACTATAATTGACATACATGTATGTTTGTACATGAAAATATATTCATATTCATCTACAATATATACAGACCTCTTTGTAAAATATCCGTAAAGATAGTATCAATGATGTATTTTCCTATCGAACTATGAGAACAACAGACCTCACATTGGATTTTACAGTTTTGAATCTAAAATTTATTAAAACTCTTTTTTTCATCGTAAACATGGATCGTTGGAATAGCCACGTGCTTGCTACGTCTCAGGAACCTTATCATTATTTTTTTTAATTTGAACTTCCCTGAGACCACAATCGTGTTTATCAATTTAAATTATACAATAACTCTAAGCAGAGTGCCAAAAAAAGCCCTTGGTCCCATCAGCTTTTTTCCAGGGGGAACGCTAAACTCCATAAATATTTGAGTTTTATCTCAAATTTCAGATTATGTTTGTAGATCCAATCTCGGTATGAGGGAAAGAAAATAAATCAGAACCTTGCTCCAGGCAACTCGCCTGTTGAGGTCGTTGGCTTTGTTTTACCGCTCGTATTCAAGAAAAATATTGTCTCTTCGAAGAAGGCTTGAATATCAAGCGTTGTCAACACTCAGGTATTGCCTTTACCTCTCCGTGTTACACTCCAAATATAATGAGACAGTTTACTGAAAAAGCTGTAAGAACATTAATAAACAGTTAGGTGTTTTTTACCTCTATGTAATCGACCAAGAAAAAGCAACATATAAAATCCCCTCAAAATTCGTTCTTTTACGTTTCAAGATGTGTGGAATCCAACAATAAAATAAAAAATAAAAAAATCCGTACCTTGTCTCAGAAGCTAATGGGCCAAGGTCAATGAATCTCATATCCAAATTCAGAAATAGGCCGAGGACTCTAAAGAGAGAAATCAGAGGGCTGAGATATTTAAAGAATGTGAATATCGAAGATTTTCGAAATAATAAAACGTTTTTATGTTTGTTATTGATGAATATCTCTTGAATTGAATGAGCCCACCCGATCCGTTTTACGTTTTTCAGTTCGCTTCTCGAAGGGGTAGAACTGTTACAGAAAAATACATCAATACGAATACCAATTAGTCTAAACGACGGGTGTCCAACTTCTAAGACCTCAAGGGCCAACACCAAAATCTTAAATGAGGTTGCGAGCCATATAGTATTTTGGTTTATTATTCAATAATAAACAATTGTAATTGCTCTTGAAAAAAAAATTTAAACCGCCCCCCCCCCCCCCTGAAAATTTCATGGTATATGTTTCAAAGAGTGTAGAATCCAAATCAGCAATAAAAATTTTTCCGTCGTTCCGCCGTCCGCACGGTTTTCTTCCAAACGGGTGGAGCAAAAAATCTGAAATTTTCAGGAAAAATCAATATTGGTCCGACGACGCCTCAATTCTTGAGCCAGCTCTCTCACTTAATTTAAAGTGCCCTTTTAGGGTTGTCAAAGTTTTGTAAAATCCCTAAAAACCTCAAATAAAGTCAAGGCGGCCTAAACTTGGACTTTTTTTAAGAACTTTCTATAAGGAATCGAATGAACCCCACCCCAGATCCGTAGCTAAAACCATTCCCAATGTATGGCACGATTTATGGTGCCAACATTTGCATCACACATTCACTACACCACTAGGTTACTTCGATCAAAACAAAAACAACAGCGTTTTTTTTTTTTTTTATCGCAATAAACTAGTGATGTAGTGAATGTGGATACTGGAGTGAACTCCTAAAAGGGTTTATAGCCGATACACGGGTTGAAGCATTCTGATATGCATGAAACGCTGCAAATTCTTTCACTGGGGTTTCTTATTCATTCATTCATTTGGCTTGCACTCATGATTTGAATTTCTACTAAGCTTTGGAGTGTGCGTGTTTCACAGGTGATAGAGCGATTATTGAATTTCAGGAGATATGCATAGAGCACGTAAATGTGTTCTCAACCAAAATACCTATTTAGATTGATCTGTTGATCATATTCGTGTGCCTCCTGAAATTCAATTATTGCTGTATCACCTGTGAAACACGCACACTCCAAAGCTTAGTAGAAATTCAATTCATGAATGCAAGCCAAATGAACGAAATTGAATAATAAACCCCAGTGAAAGAATTTGCAGCGTTTTTTAAATGGCAATAAGAAATGAGAGGTGTAGCAATGATTAAAACCAAGAGTACTATTACTTTATTTATTGCGCAACATCCAGACTTTTATATATGAATGAACTAGATACATCTGGGTAATTTCTAAACTACGGGCAATTTTGATCAGAAACAAATTTTGTAAAAACAATAAAATCCTTGGATCTGATTGGCTCTATGGAGAGCTGGTATTGTTCCCAACGTGTCGGTGGAGAAAACCTCTTTTGCCCCAGAAACTGTTTCTTGGCGCAGTTTTAGAGATGGAAAATACCCTTTCTGGCCAAAATTTCTTTGATGGTTCGATAGCTCTCAACAAGTATAACAAAACCCCATATCAAACTCACTTTTGAAAAGAATGAGATAAAATCCCTTTTGCGTGCGACCTCCCAAAGATCATAAAGATTCTTCATCTCGTTAAGTTTCAATTTTTCTACTCGTGGATTTCTATGTGTTTCCTGGCAATGCCTCTGGTCCTGGTATTCCAGTGAACCTTGTAGAGAAGGGTTTATCTAATAATTAGATAAATTTATCGTCTAATTATTGATGTCAATTATTGACAAGTAACAAACCTTTGCGTAATAATTTGCAGCGTTCTCCAGAAATTCCTAAAAAAATAAAGGTTTGAACACCGATAAAATTGCGCTTTACGAAGCATGTTAATGTACCTCCGTATCTCAATGGCAAACTGAGTTCTCATCGCTTAGAACTCCACTTAGCTGAAAAATATCATCATTCATTTTTTATCCTTCAAACAGCATGATTCGCCGTCAAATTCACCGGCACTTAATGCGATCGTACAGGACACCCTTGACTGTCAGTTTTGAACGGGAGCCAAACCAAAACTGAGCTATTTCTTTCAAAGGGAACAAGGCTGGGGCCGGTTTGAGAAAGACTTGGCAAACTCTGATTCTAGTTAACTTGATGACCGTGGGAACTGAGGACTGTTTAGCCTAGGCGAACGAAAATAGTTTGAAAATCAACAACTTCCTTGAACTCTGATAGTTATTGTGGTATAAAAAAAACTATAAATGAATGAAACAGTTATTTCCGTTGTCAATTAAATAAATATTGACTCACAATAAAGGCTGATCATGTTCTAGCGATGTGAGGTTTTATACTGGTAAGAACTTTGCGCGTTAAACAGCCGTGGACGGTGAACCAGGAATTAGGAAACACGCGTGCGGTGACAAACAAGTCTGAAGAATCCATTTGAATTTCAACTACCTCTCCGGCTAGACAACAGGAAAAGAAGTGACAGCTTTCGGCCCCTGTTTAGGAAACCTGGAATTGTATACTTTCAGCGGCGTCTCTAAGACACCCCACAAATGCCATATTGGTATTTTACGAGGATGACAGTGATCTGTAACTGTTTCGTGGTCTGTAATAAGTAGGTAATCCATGGAATTGGATGATTCACTCGGTAGGGTGAGGAAGATTTGCTTTCGGAGAGAATCTGAAAGGAGTTGCGTGTTTCGATACAATTGAGCTTTTGTTCAATAGAAACTAGAAAGAAAGAACATACTGTAATATTTAGGTCGAAATATCTTAGATCGGAAACTAACATATGTGAGACGGGTTGGGAATAGATTATATGTCAAATACGCACGTATACAGCCCAGATACCGTTAACTAGTTTCATGGAGTGCGGGATCTATGCTGTCTAGTTTGGTAGATCACTATTTGTTACAGTATGAGTAGCCATTAAATGGTTGGGAGGTATAATTCATAACCCGATATCTGTTGTACGGAAAGGAGGTGGTTGAATGTAGTTACCCCTTCTGAAAATTGATACGATCAGCCAGCAACATTCAGTGGATACCTGGAATATAGAAGGCTCCAGGTTTAACTTCGGGGGGAGCAGTTTCAAGAGAAAGGAAGATGGGACTATCCACATCCATCACTGCTGAAAGATGAAGATCCGTGGATAGTTCGCTATGTTCAACTTCATTGTAGGAAAGTGGTTCTCGTGTTCCTACTTTGCAGTCCTGCAAAGCCTGATGTGGAGTGCAGTTTTGTTCGTGAAATTGTTGTTGCCCTTGGTCCTGGCTCTTGATGGGTCTGGCCCAGTGATGGCCATCAAACTTGCTTAGGAGGTGATTGAATGTAGTTACCCGTTCTGAGAATTGGTACGATCAGCCTGCAACGCCCAGTGGATACCTGGAATGTAGAAGGCTCCAGGTTCATCCTCGAGAGGAGCAGTTTCAAGAAAAAGGAAAAGGGAACTATCCACATCCATCACTGCCAAAAGATGAAGATCCGTGGATAGTTCGTCTTTGTTCATCTTCATTGCAGGAAACTGGTTCTGGTGTTCCTTCAATTTGCTTCTCATCAGTGGATACTTTAAAAACGTCCATACTCATGGAAGGCCCATGGTTGCAGTCTTGCAAAGCCTGATGTTGAGTGTCGTTTTGTTCATGAAATTTTGTTGCCCCTGGTCCTAGCGCTCGATGGGCCTAGTTCAGGGATGGCCTTCAAACTTACAGCCGCTGGGATAAAAGGTACTGCTGCGAATATTTCCAACATCCTGGGGAAGCAAATAAGGACCCTGCAGTCTGGACAGTTTTTTGTGCATTCCTCGTTGAGTCTGGCCCTAAGGATGCGTATGGTCAGATGCTACATCTTTTCAGTCTTGCTGTATGGGTGTGAAAGCTGGACGCTTGACCCTAGTCATTGAGAGGAACCTGGAAGCCTTTGAGATGTACATTTTTAGACGTATGTTGCGCATCTCTTGGGTTCGGCGGGTGACCAATGTTGAGGTGCTCCGACGTATGGGGAAGGAGAAGGAGCTTCTTCTTACCGTCAAGGAGAGGAAAATGCGGTACCTCGGGCACGTGATGAGGGGCGCTCGTTACGAGCTGCTGAAACTCATTATCGAGGGCAAGATTTGTGGGAGGCGTTCGATTGGTAGGAGGCAAAATTCGTGGCTGAAGGACCTCAGGCGCTGGTTTCTTGCTCTTTGGTGGAAGTCATCCGTGCAGCAACCAGCAAAGAAGAGCTTGCTGTTTGGTTCGCTAACCTCCGCGTGGAGACGACGAATTGACAAGAGAAGTCTGGACGGTACATCAGACACTTGGAAGGCCGGGGTGGGTATTTGAGAAGGAGTTTAGGCACCAGGTTACATGATCGGTATGAGTTTATACTCGATATGCTTGATCTGTGTATTTAGCATCCTCATGAATGAGCTCCTTATGCTTCCGTCTATTTTATACTGAATACAGCCGAAACGGAAGGTGAAGAGAATGCCTTATGCATGAGATGATGTTCTGCTAGCCTCAGGAATGCCCACTTTACCGCCTCCTGCCGTATAACTCACAGGATTTTTAGTGTGGTGTTAAGTACTGTAACATAAATTAAAATGTGGATGGGACCCTATGCTATTGGAAATGTTCGCTAGAGGACTAGCGTAAGTTCCAAATCTGTGTCAATAACATATAGGTAACTCATTATACCTACTTTTATTAAATAATTATCTTTCTGTCTACACATGGGTGGCATTTTCCTCACAGTACCCTTACATAGCGCCTTTATACATTTCAAATCCACTAAGCTTATTTCAATTTCATCCTCTGCCGATCATAAAACTATTCATTATACGCTGCAGTAAAATGTGGGAGGGTGTTTGCCGGTATTTGTAAGGTCTTCGTATCGAAATGTCAAGTCGGTCGGAAACACCAACAGTGCGTTCATGACCCGCGGATATTGCGGGTTATATGTCATTGCCTTCGCTCGCCCACTCAACTCCGCTCATTCACGCGAAGGAAAATCCAAAGACCAATACGATCGACCAATATGACCCACCGATATGGATCTCCATATTTTCAACTATATCCACCGCATATGACCACATCATAATATCAGAATTGCTAAAATGCAGAGAATGAGAAGGTAAATATAAAGCATCTAAAAAATGAGTTGGATATAGCATATCAAATTCAACCTTTTCTAAAATAAACTATCTTTTTCGCTAGGCGTTGGAAATGCACAACAATGTGGGGTTCAATTGGATTTGGGGGTTCAAAGATAATGAGTATTGACTCCAATCAAATGGATTGAACTATCTCAATTGGATAGTTGGAGCTCTGGGTTGTGAACGATATGTTGAGCCTCGCACAACATTTTTGTCTATTTCATAAACTATTGAATTTACTCTAGTCTCATAACGTTGTAGTAATTTTAATTTTTTTGCTCCTAAAAATAAATTAAAGAGGTCCAACCAAAGGTCCAACGTTGTATAATCAGATGGAGGGCAAGGCCAACCCTGACCTTCCCGATTACCGGGCGCTGCGCCCACACACCGCGGGAAGAAGACGGGGCGGTGCCGGAGGAAGAAGGAACCTGCCGAGGTCTTTCCTAATATAATCCTAGCGGTAACCCGCGAGTGCGGCTTCGACAATCATCGGCAATCATCGCTCATTGTGCTCTGTCAGCGGTCTGCCCTATCTCGCCGGGCCATCGTGTAGCCTCATTCGACTTACTTCCTTCTTACGTCGTGATAACTTCTTAACTTTGGACACGAAAACTTGACTGTTTAAGACAGTTCCTTAATAAATTTAAAAAACCCAAAACCCCAAGCTAAAACAACAAATTAGAAGATAAGAATCCGTATCCCTTCAAAAACGTACCTACAATACACTGTTTTTCCGAAAAGTGAAGAAAACATGTGAACCCGAATGATTTTCACTGAATATACGTCTGCAAAGTTGGATGTGTCATATATTGTCCACTAAAGGTTACACCTAAGTGATACAATTTTAAATAAAGATAAAAAAAACACAGTTTTGAACCAAGACGAAAAAACATGGGTCAACCTAAGTGGGAAAGCTCTAAACCTAAGTGAGAAATACTGCAAATTACTTCACGAAGGTTTCTCATTTTTGGACCGTGTGATGGATATGGTTACGTTTTCAAGCGTCTGGGTCATCCTCTGAGCGTGGCGGAGCATTATTACCGCATTCAGCTCAATGGAAGGGGCAACTATACGATTCCATCACCTCACAACCTACAATACAACGTCTTTCCGAGAAGTGAAGAAACACGAGATACCGAGAGAAGAGAAAAAAGATGTGAACACGAATGATTTTCAGTGAATATACTCGTACGTTTGCAAAGTTGGATGTGTCATACCTATATTGTCCACTAAAGGTTACATCTAAGTGATACAGTTTCAAACCAAGATGAAAAACATAGCTCAATCTAAGTGAAAAAAGCTGAAAATTAGTTCACGTAGGGTTCTCATTTTCGGACCGGCCTCTTAACCCCTTCTCAGCTTTTCTTTACTACTAAACAGTAACTTAGGACAGTAAACATCCAGGACATGGGAAAATCCATTATTCATCGATCGGATGGAAATTTCATGATTTGAATTTCTTCAGCTTTGGACAACGTTTTCCAAAGTGAATGAATATACGTGTGGAGCACGCGTTCTCGAACAAAATACCTATTTGGATTGATCAGTTGATCATATTTGTGTGCCCCCTGAAATTCAATGATTGCCCTATCCCGTGAAACACGCACACTCCAAAGCTTAGTAGAAATTCAAATCATGAAAGCAAGCCGATTGAATAATAAACCAGTGAAGGAATTTGCAGCGTTTTCTTATTGAACCTCAAGACCCCCCCCCCCCCTCCCCACAATAAAAACATCTATAATTTATCAAGGCCTTTGGCACTCGTATTGCGTTAAAACTTCCCTAAATCCAAATTTAAACGATGCAGCCAAATAGACATCAATTAATATCATCAACTGATCAATCCCAATAGGTGTTCTACGTGGTCTATGCCTATCTCCTGAAATTCAATAACCGCTCTATCACCTGTAAAACACGCACACTCCGATTCCAATCACGAACGCAAGCCAATTGAATAATAAACCCCAGTGAAAGAATACTTATTTACCCCAGTAATAATATTGAATAATAAACCGCAGTAATAATATTGAATAATATTTACCTATATATTATCAGAATGCTTCAACCCGTGTATCGGCTACTAACTACACTACAAGTATTCACATCGGCTATCACTCCAGTATCCACATTCACTACAAGTCGACGCTATCGGCCGGACATCACTAGGTTACAAACAAACAATAATAAACGAAAAAACGCAAATGTTGGCACCATAAATACATCGGGAATGGTTTGACCTACGGACGTGGGGAAGGGCTCATTCGATTCCCAATGGTATGTTCTTCAAATAGGAAAATATTTAGGCCGATTCGACTAGTTTTGAGGTTTTCTATTTTACAAAACTTTTGCCCTTAAAGGGCACTTTAAATTGACTGAGGGAGCTGGCTCAAATTGTGGTGTCGCCGGACCAACATGGATTTTTCCTGAAAATTTCAGATTTTTTGCTCCAGCCGTTTCGGAGATTTATACGTCGTACGGCGGACGGACGGAAAATTTTTTATTGCAGATTCGGATTCTACACCTTTGAAACGTAAACCATGAAATTTTCAGGGGGGTTGAATTTTTTTTCCAGAGCGATTACAATGGTTTATTATTGAATAATAAACCAAAATCCAGTTTCCTTCGAAATTTACCTTCAGTACGTTTTTCCGTGAAGTGATGAAAACGTGTGTACGCGTATTTTTTTCTGTACAGATACGTCTGCGAATTTGGATGTAACATACACTATCCATTAAGCCAACGTGCCCTTAAGGTTACATCTAAGTGATTCAGTTTCAAGCCAAGAGGTAAAACATGCCTCAACCTAAGCGGTAAAGCTCTAAACCTAAATGAAAAACTGCAAATCATCAATTATTTCACAAGGTTCCTTGTTTTTTAACCTCTTTCAACCCCCCCCCCCCCCTATTTCCCCAGCTTTTCTTGACTGCTAAATCCTCAAAATGAGAAAATTGAAAAAATTGAAGTTGGCACAGATTTCATTCAACCTTTTCACAGCTAAAATGAGATTTTTCAAGTCAGATGAGCTCGGAATGATCTGGAACTCATCTCGATCGATTCGGCGCCCGATTATTGAATTTCAGGAGGCACACAAATATGATCAACTGATCAATCCAAATAGGTATTTTCGTTGAGAACAGATTTACATGTTCTATGCATATCTCCCGAAATTCAATAATCGCTCCATCACCTGTGAAACACGCACACTCCAAAGCTTAGTAGAAATTCAAATCATGAACGCAAGCCGATTGAATAATAAACCCCAGTGAAAGAATTTGCAGCGTTTTTTTTTTAAATGGTTATCAGAATGCTTCAACCCGTGTATCGGCTATAAACCCTTTTAGGAGTTCACTCCAGTATCCGCGTTCACTACATCACTAGGTTACTGCAATCAAAACAAAAACAAAAATAAACCAAAATAACGCAAATGTTGTCACCAAAAATCGGGCCATACATCGGGAATGGTTTGAGCTACGGACTTGGGGAAGGGCTCATTCGATTCCTCATGGAAAGTTCTTTAAAAAAAGTCCAAATTTAGGCCGCTTCGACTTTTTTTTGAGGTTTTTAGGGATTTTACAAAACTTTGACAGTCCTTAAAGGGCACTTTAAATTGAGTGAGAGAGCTGGCAAAAGAATTGGGGCGTTGACGGACCAATATTGATTTTTCGTGAAAATTTCAGATTTTTTGCTCCAGCCGTTTGGGAAAATTTTTTATTGCAGAATTGGATGTTACACCCTTTGAAACGTAAACCATGAAATTTTCAGTGGGGGTTAAAATTTTGTTTTTCAAGAGCGATTACAGTGGTTTATTATTGAATAATAAACCAAAATTAGAAATAGAGTTAAGAACACATCCACTTCTCGTCAGATCCCATTGGTGCTGTATCTTTTAAAATCTGAGAATATCGGATGTTTTATGCGTATGTAATATAGTCGTAAGGAAGAAATTCTTGATCAGCCCGCTTCAGGTTTCCGTGTTGTGTTCTTGAAGGCTCGTCATCAATAGGCACTGAAGCAGGTGCATCCGAGATTATATCCTCGGTGATTTATGTTACATTCCATCCATTTGAAAGGTACCTAGGTTGGGTGCTCGGGGCAAGGATATGAGTTTGTATTGGTTCCGTTTCCCTCGGTCTTCTTACCCTTGTTGGGATACTTCCTCAATAACTTTTAAACGCGGCGGAGATACAATAGACGATGGATGAAGAGCAGAATGAAAAAAAGATGGCTCGGGAAAGACCTTCGGTTGACGGTGAAAAAATCTCGCGCCGTTAGAGGCCTACCAGTACTTGGTTTTAATTAATAGCCGAGTTACTCAACCTCAGGACCTAACCTACATACCTCTATTAGCCGATCTCTAACTCATTCCCATAAAAAGAAGCGACAACCCTGGCACTATGACTGTCAACTTCACGATAACAGCACTTGAGATTAAAGCGCTTCCAGATCAACCAGATATCCACCATAATAACGTTTCAAAGTGGCCACCATCCTGATACGTACTCTAGCAACTCTCTAGCTATAACTCTCTAGCAACAGATTAGTTGACTATAATCGATCACATGACTGAATAGATCACATGACTGCGTTGTTGGCCTCCATCCCACCCTAATTTGAGACACACACCATACTGGTTACGTGTCAGATATATTTACGGGAATGAGCAATGAATGATCGATGCCAATGCACTTACTAGCAATTTTTATCCATTGATCAAAAGGTCTAAATAGCTACTTTCTAATTCGTCATTCATTTAACCTATACATTCCTTTCCATACCAATTAAAAAGAGTGTTATCCTTCAGTGGATTATGCCATTTTCAGATTAGTTGACTGTAATCGATTACAACTTCTGGTACAACTTCGATCACAACTGATAACTTCTGCGGTACAACGGAAATAATGAATGGAGTGTGGTTGGGCTGCATGATGCAAATTTACTTCCCATTGCAGTTATGATGGATATGGGTAGTTGTAGATGTTGATGTGGACTAAGACTCTCAGGGCAGGGGTTTTGGGCCCCCAGCACGGAAGCCTGTTGGCTTATTGTACTTCCCTGACAGTTTTGCATTTAATCAAGGAGATTGAGCCCCTTGGTAAGGGGTTCGAGGCTCTCAATTAGTTGTTCGCTTTGAATAGACCTCATTGGGGTATGTACCCAGATGGATATGGTTAGTTCACCCTTCCCATTTCTTGAAACTGTTAACTCTGAAGCTTTCCAGCTTCATGGGTATCCTCTGGGTATTGCCGGCATATCGTCTCAGTCCTTGGAAGTGGCATCTAGTTCATTCCATACCCTTCTCGTTATATGGTAGCAGAATCTGATTACGAGCCAGTCTCTAATAATGACTATCTCTTTCCCTCACCTGCCTCCGTAGGAACCAGGGCTCTATCAAAAATTACCTATTTATCCCTACCCAGTTTATTACGAGCCCCTTAATCAGCCCCTCCCCCTTTGGACTGATGTAGGAAAAACTGTGGACAGTTATTCCACCCTTCCCGTTTCTGGTCTAAGCATAAACTGAAGCTTTTCAGTTCCAAAAGTATCCTCCGAGTTTTTTTTTTTAAATTTAAATATTTTATTTAATTTTTTGTATACAATTATACTATATACCTAGTTCGGGTAGCTATAAAGAATTTAATTTTTATGTACTCAAGTACCGTGAGACGTGAGTGTGGGTGGCTGTCCAGTGACAGACCCTCTTAATTTTAAATGGAGAATTTTAACAGATTCAGAGTTATTAATAAATAGTCTTAAAATGGTGTAGGTAGGTATGGCTAGAAAAGGTCGCTGGAACGTTTTCTCAAAAAAAGATAACTTATCCTCTGAGTGTTAGCCCTTGAAATGAGCAACTGGCAATTCCATCACCATCTTGTCAAGTCACAAGAAATTTTAAGGTGATTGACAGCATTCGAGTTAGGCACCTTTCTGAAAATATTGGGGGATGATATTGAAGAACGGTAGATGAAAATTGGAGTCTGAGTGCCAAAAAAGACAGGGTATATTCTGGTAGAATGAGACGTTCCCGAATGAAGGGGGAACGTCGATCCCTGATGTTTCCTACTCCACATCAGATGGACAACTGACAATGTCCCAGGAGTGGAGAGGACCCGTTGCAATAGAACTGCATCAAGCTCCAGAAATTTGAACCAATCATGCCTGAAAGGCGTATGTCCCGGAATAGAAATATACATAATTTGGCTAAAAAAACATTTTCATTGCCGGAAAGAGCAAACAAAGCTTCTGCTACCTAAAGATAGACTCGAGCAATATTTGTGCTCTCGCTAGTACACAAAAATGACATTAGACCACAGTGGAGCATGACGTGGGCACCGATTAATAGATGGCAATGAATTGGTTACAGCATTTCAGTCAGAGTGGACATCTAGATGATTCCAGAAACTAGAGAGGTCGGCTCCTCAGATAATTCAAGAGCAAAGGGTATTTGGAAGGACGGACTGATATCTTAGCACACGGATTACGATCTTAGATAGCAAGGCTATTAGGAAATCGTTCGAATACAACCTCAGCGAGAGTAGTACGGGTGTCTAGTAACAACATGCGACATCTATCTACAACACCTTGAAAGTAGAAAGTTGTATAGGCCTGAAATCGACAACGTATCGTCAAACGCGTGGGTATCCTTTGGGGGCAGGCGTAGCTTTTCGTGGTAAAACCGTGACGTATCTCCATGCGTCGCGTATCTCAGACCTGCCGATTTGGCTCAGATACGGAATGCTTCTATTACCTTCACTTTCTTGAGCGAAGCGAGATAACAGAACTCTTACCTGAACAGATACTATGGCCGCATACCTAGTTGTGAAGTAGGTAACGGAATACGATCAGATATCTTTGAAAAATACGACCTTTCCAATATTAATAAGGCCTTTTCAAATAAAATTGATTTTTCTATCCATTTTATTAGATTTCATTCGCCTCCACAATTTGTTGCAAACTACAAATTCAATATGTTACCAGCAAGATGTTTTCTTCGTAACAATCATGAAAAATATAATTCACTTGCTTTCCTAAATTTGCTACCGAAATATATTTTGTTCAAAGTTCATAAACTTATCAATAATTCTCACCACTGTGATAAACTCTAAATTCAATAGGTTATGGGCCCAGCACGCTTCCACTGTGTTACACTCTAAAGTCAATACATTATTTTCAAAAATTGCATAGCAAAAATGTTTTATAACCCTTCTGAAGCGTTGTCACTTCTAGTTTCGTATAGCATAGATTCAAAATTGGCAATGTCCATACACACGATTTCAAGCATCCAAAAATTCAAGTGACAGATTTTTATTTTACATAAAGTTGCATTCAGAAATAATAGACTCCAGTCAACAGATAGAAAAAAAATAATGTGAAATAAGAAAAATAGTGCTCTAAAATGATTTTCGTTTCAAACGTGCGCAGACATGACAAAAGAACACCTATTTGAATTAGCTGTTTTGTTGGAGCGAATTAAGAAGATATTTCAATGGCTCGTAATTCGTGAAATGTTTCTGTTCTTAGATTCTTAGTTTTTCTGTTTCATTAGAATGTTGAAAGTATTCATAAAAAATCGAACATAAACCGAGAACAAACAGATGGCAATATCGATATTTTATAGCTTTTCCAAGTCGAATTGAGAATTTTCCAAGTCGAATTGAGAATTTTCCAAACCAAATTGAGAATTTTCCAAACCAATTTGAGAATTTTCCAAACCAATTTGAGATTTTTCCAAATCAATTTGAGAATTTTCCAAACCAAATTGAGATTTTTCCAATCTAAGAAACTTTCACTACTAAAAAGGAACAAACAGTTTCCATAACCAATTGACAACTAATTAAGCAATCCAAGACTTTTATTGAAAACAAAATTAGTGAAGCAAAATGAAAGAATTCTTTTTATGAACTTTAACATTAAATTGAAGTCTTCATAAAAATTACGGTCTTGTTATGAACAGAAAAACTCTGTGTTTGGCTGGTCTACTGACGTTAACAAAAACAAAAATGCGGAGTGGACCTGGATTTTTTCTGTTCTTAACAAGAGCGTAATTTTTATGAAGTATTCTCTGTGCATTATGTCTTTCTGATTTAAATGTTGATTTGTTCATAAAGTGCGATTCTTTCATTTTGCTTCACTAATTTTGTTTTGAATAAAAGTCTTGGATTGCCTTGAAAAATTGTCAATTCGGTTATGGAAACTCCCTCTTCCTTTTTAGTAGTGAAAGTTTCTTAGATTGGAACATTCTCAAATTGATTTGGAAAATTCTCAAATTCGGAAAAATCCCATTTTTGGAAAATTCTCATATTATATACCTACCAAATGAATGGGGGTAGGTATGTATATCTATGCATCCGACTATTTTGCCTTCTTCTTCATCAATGGTATTTAATTCGTGAGATGTTTCTGTTCTTAGATTCTTTGTCTTGCTGTTTCATTAGAATATTCCGAAAAAATCCAACATAAACCGAGAACAAACAGATGATAATAACGATATTTTATTATATACCAACCAAATGAACGCGTAGGTATGTGTTATCTATGCATCCGACTATTTTGCCTCGGAAAGGGATCCATCAACACGCTTGGCACTCCAGGATGTTTGACAGTCGCCCGAGTAGGTAGGGTACCAAGCCAAACCTGAACCCCAAGGCCTTTCGGTACCGCACAAGAAGGAAGTCAGCTGAACCCGTAAACTCCACTCCGCTTCCAGACCGGGGAAAGAGGAAGTGTTTTGTCGGAAACAAAAAAAAAAGAAAAAAGTTATATAGTCCATTTTCAAGCAGCGCGTTTCCTCTATTGGCGAGCCGTAACGAAATACGCTCTCAAGGGCTACCACATTTTATTTACCGGATGTCGTACGGAAGTACAGTCCGTTCTTTGTCTGTACATAGAAATCAACATTACTAAGAAACGTGCAAATACCTAATTAAGCAGGCATGGATACTAAAATACCATACACGAAACAACTGTTGAAGAGAACACGTAAAAGTGGAACTGCTTTAGTCAAAACTTATTCCTGAACAAAGATATGAAAGATCTGAAAGATAGGCAATATACTCGTGGCATCACCACTTATTATGTCATAGCAAGAACACCGCAAATCGCTACACTGAAGGCAGATAACCGGTCTACAGATAATGATTAAGCGGAGTTTAAGGGACACTATTATTAAATTTTTACGATACGAGTCATAATACGTTTTATCACCCACGTCTTGTTGACGTCATTTATTCCAGCCCTTAGTGAGAGAGAACAGATGACGATATCGGTGATCGCATATAATTCTTCAGTATGAACAGTTTTTAATTATAATTTTAAAAAGTGGGTGTGGCACATAGCTTCCTCGTATCCATAACATGACTGTATAGATCATTGAAAATTATTATTGACTAAAGAACTTCGTTCAATTAGGCGAAGTAAATATTGTGTTAGGGTAAATTTATTGTTATGCATGAGCATAACTTGAGAAAATAAAGGTAGGCATGTTCAACTATTGAACAAACTATAAAATATAACTAATAAGTCCGAACAATCCCTGAAAATGTCACCGAAATCGGTCAAGATTTCACGTTTGCGAAGGCGCAGAGGCTACTATTGATCCGGGGGTCTTGAAACTCATAGGGGACCATCTACACATCACCGAACAATCCCTGCGCATCGAAATTGGTCAAGAACAGTTATTATGCTTATTGATCCGGGGGTCAAGGACCATCTACACATCACGTTTTTCATCGAAATTGGTCAAGAACTCCCGCGCGTAACAAGGATTTCACGTTTGAGCATGCGCAGAGGCTACTGTTGATCCAGGGGTCATGAAACCATCTACACCCCAATCCGCACAATCCTTGAAAATTTCATCAAAATCGGACTACAACTTCGTGTAGTTTTGGCCGTAACAAGGATTTGCTGACAGACAGACAGACACACAGACAGACACGGAACCAAAATTGTTCAGAAAGGTCTAAAACGCAAAATGCGAGTGGAATTTTTGATTTTGGAGACAAAAAAATTTTCACATTCCGAAAGTGAAAACAATGCTTCCGCTACCTTGGTAGACTCGGAAGCAAAATAGAATTAATAGAAGAATAAAAACACCCTACTGTTAATTCAAAAATTTGAAAACTTCAAATTGGAAAACGTTTTAGAATCGATTGAAAGTAATGTCAAAGTTCAAACCAATGGTCATCGTTATTAGATTTTTAGTCTAAATTTCACAATCCAGACTCCATTAGGTATTGAAATAAATGATTATTGGCCGTTACCGTTTGATTGAATTTTATAAATTTGTATAGTTTTCCCATTTTGATACATGAAATGAACTCATTTTTGGTTGAGAGGAAGGGCTTCATTTTCTTTATTATTAATGTTTTTTAAAATTAAAAGCAATAAACCAAAAATTGGCCATAAGGTTTCATTTTTTGAAAATTGCGAACCCAAGTGAATCAGCCACTGTGTGAATATTAAGCGAATAACTTGGGTGGAATTGATGTCATCATTATTATGATAATGATATGCAAATTCGAAGACCGGAACTCCTTGAACAAGACCATGCCCAAATTCAAGCCCCCTTGACTCTCTCATGCCCATTCCTAGAAAGTAAAGCAAGGCGTACGGGGCAAGCGCACCGCACATCCTCTCGGGTCAGAATGTAGGTGATGTATGTATTTCCAAGTGCTAAGTGAGCCTCAAGAAGGTTAACCTCTTCGAGGGCTCTTCTGAGAGTCTCCTTGGCCGACGCGATATCACTCGCGAAGTCGGCTCAAATGAGATCGCTATCTCAACAGGCTTGATTCCTTCCTAAACGCCGTTCGCAGTCTGCATCCTGATTCGACGTATCCGGGGACAGTAGGGAGCTTAGCGACTATGAAATAGGTTTTCATTCAAGACGGTGCAGTGGTATTGGAAAGGACTGCCATCACAGAATGGTTAAAAATAATCACAACGAAAAATAAGATTTGAACTACCCTAAACAGTGATAGTCGTGCAGAGCATGACGCAGACTGCGTCGATGAAATTCTTGAGGGGGAATTGAAACAGCTTTTAACTTGACGACATTAATAAATAATAATGAACCTATCAATTAATTTAAATGGTTTGTTTTACTATCTGAAAATGTATACATGACAATGACACTGCTCGAATATTGTCCGTGATTTTGGCGCCGGCACGGTTTCCAATACCTACATAAATCTTATTTTAGTTTTAGTTAAAATCAGAGATGAAATCAGAGTATTTTTTACATTTTTGTTTTGGTTAGGGGATACCAACTTACACGAGGGAGCTGGTTCTAAGATTAAGGGGGGGGGGGGTCACCTCTGTTGAACGGTATAGAATAGCAACACAAAACAGCTTTACAGTATTGAAACGGAGGTAGCGATCCCAGCTAAAGCAACAACCTCCTCCAAATTAAGGAAAGGAGTAGAGAGGCCGTTAAACCCGGCATCTGAAGTCATTTTTTTATCATTTAAATGAGTAACAGGATCTAAGTTCCCCCCCCCCCCCCCTCAACAGTCCTTCAACTAACCTTCGGGAGGGCTCCTTCAGCCCTTTGTTATCGCGGCATCACCACTTTTCCGTCCGCCAGAGGGGGCATTCGTGTACCTGCCAACCCCGTAGCTTTCATCTCTGTTTACTAGATAGAATCCTCTAAGCTAGAATCCCATATTTGTAGGTTGCATAGGCAATTTTTCATCTTCGGTACTTAAATGTGTAAAATTAATCATTTAAATGATCTGGCTATAGAACCATAGAGGTCTACTGTCCCGTTTTTACTTTCTAAAATCAACTCAACTTCTTACGACCCACCACTGCGCTGTATACCATCTCTCTATCATTTGATCATGAAGAATGAAGAATAGCTGTCAGAACTGTTGGCTGCACAGCACCAACACAAAGGAGCTTTATAAACAGTATTATTAGTTGGTCACTGTAGGCTGATGGTCTGAAATGAACTGAATGTGAACTAATGGAAGAGATGTCTGCAGTAACCCCTTAACCAGGTTGCGGTAACCATTGCTAAGCAACACGCAACTGACTGCTACCAACTTCACCACTCACCACTGTCTTGTCTGCCATCGATTCACCATTACGTCCAGGAAGAAAGAAGAACTGCCTCTGAAGTGCCACAAGAAACTTTTTACCATCTCTTCCTCACTCCAAGCACGAATTGTCTTTAACCAGAGTTACTATTGTCTCATAAAAGGAGCTGAATGCCTACTAATTGAAGAGATGTTGGCCACAAATATAACCAGTTATAAGCAAAACGCGATTGCCTACAACCACTTTCACCACTCACCACTGTGCTGAGCCATTCAAGGGGTGAGGAAGAACTGTGTACCATGGGGAAGTCATGGAATAGTATAGTTGCCCCTTCCATGAGGTGAATACGGATAATGCCCGCATCACTCGGAGGATTTTCCAGACACTGGAAGGCGTCTGGTATATCTCCCGAGGCGGCGGATTCAAGAATCAGAAACTACAACCATCCATCGCAACAATCTCTTCCAAAGTAGTACTGAAGTGCCACAATAACGTATTTAGCATCTCTTCCCCACACCAATCACAACATTGAAAGGAACCACTGTAATTATTACCTCAAAACAGCCTGATGTTCAGAAGTAATTGGAACGCCTACTAACGGAAGAGTAGAGGTTTGCATTAATAATCGAAAACACTAAGTCTAAACCTGTCAAAACTGCTGCGGAACGGATGAAAGAAAGCCGTTGACGTCAAAAACTTGAAAAATTTGCCCTTAAAGACCCCTCGAATCCGATGAAAATAACGATGTACCTAGCAAGTAACTGAAAACAAACGGCGCGTTAGCTGATCATGAATTTGACATGCTTTTTAAACAAAGCCAAATAAGGCACATTTGCGATATATGTGCCGGGATTTAGTTTAAACGAGATCTGAGTAAAATTGGCCAACATGTTACGATATATTGAGAGATGAATTTCCCATGTAACGGAAAATTAAACAGAATAAGAAAGCGTGGCTGAAGATTGTTCCATGTTTCCTGAATTTTAGCGAAAAGCATCCGGGGGTCTAGGTGGTAAGGCCCGAAGGGCCGAACTTTTCCCTTACAGCCTTTCAATGAGGTGAATCTTTTGAAAACCCTAAGGGACTTCTGCTTGGAAATGTTGGTGTCAGTGTGATGGCGTTTAACTTCCACTTATCGCGTCGTTTTTGCTGAGGTGAGACTTTTTCTGCGAAGTTAAAGCAAAGCGGCGAGCTCTTCGACATCAGGGTCAATCATAGGGGCCCGCCCAGTGTTGAAAGCGGAAGCCCTGAGGTAAACGGTGATGGGAGAGATGGAGTGTAACTTCCTCCGTAGCATTTGCTTCACAGACCTGAAGTTAATTGTTAGGTTCTCGCTCTCGTTAGAAGTGGAAAAGTTTATTTTAATCATTATGATTTGGGCACACTTACGGGAACATATACTTTTAGATATTAATATTAATTTAATAATTGTTATTAGGTACTTACATTTGCTAAAATTCTCGGTATGTTCCTGTTAATATGACTGTGATAAGAATCAAGCTGCCAGGATGATTTTCCCAGAACCGAACTCTGTTCTGCACTAATAGAACCAAGATCGCCCAATCATTAACCCGTATTGGGATTTTAACATATCAAATACGAGTAAAAATGGATCATATTGGTTTACTGTTCAATAATAAACCATTGTAATCGCTCTTGAAAAAAAAAAATCTAACCCCCCTGAAAATTTCATGGTTTACGTTTCAAAGGGTGTAGAATCCGAATCTGCAATAAAAATTTTTCCGTCCGTCCGCCGTACGCACGATTTCTCCCAAACGGCTGAAGCAAAAAAGCTGAAATTTTCAGGAAAAATCCATGTTGGTCCGGCGACATCTTAATTTAAAGTCGCCTTTAAGGGTTGTCTAAGTTTTGTAAAATCCCTAAAAACCTCAAAAAAAGTCAAGGCGGCCTAAATTTGTGCTCTTTTTGAAGAACACTCCACGAGGAATCGAATGAGGCCCTCCCCAGGTCCGTAGGTCAAACCATTCCCGATCTATGGCCCGATTTATGGTGCCAACATTCGCGTTATTTTGGTTTATTATTGTTTTTGTGTTGATATCAGTAACCTAGTGAGGTAGTGATGTAGTAATGTGGATACTGGAGTGAACTCCTAAAAGGCTTTGTAGCCGATACACGGGTTGAAGCATTCTGATGATTTTCAAAAAAATCAGAAAATCTGAAATTTTCAGGAAAACGTTTCAAATTCTTTCACTGTTGTTTATTATTCAATTGGCTTGCGTTCATGAATTTCTACTAAGCTTTGGAGTGTGCGTGTTTCACAAGTGATAGAGCAATTATTGAATTTCAGGAGATATGCATAGACCACGTAAATCTGTTCTCAACCAAAATACCTATTTGGATTGTTCAGTTGATCATATTTGTGTGCCTCCTGAAATTCAATAATCACTTTATCACCTGTGAAACACGCACACTCCAAAGCTAAGTAGAAATTCAAATCATGAACGCAAGCCAATTGAATAATAAACCCCAGTGAAAGTATTTGCAGCGTTTTTTACCAACGAATCTTGATTCTACGAATTTCCATACTGCAGAATTGACAGGAAATTTGTGCTTGGTAATATATTCCAAAAAATATAAAATTGGATGAGTACAAGAGGTAAGTGATTAGGGCAAAGCGGATTAGTAGGAGGGCATATGAAGTTTCAGCAGTCGTGGGCGCGATCAAGAAGGCTGTTTACCTGATTTGACAGTATCCACATGCAAACTTTACAGAGACAATGTCAATTGATACTGATGGAGTTATTCCACTGTAGCAGATGGTGATGGTTGTTTCCCGTCAACCTATGATAGGCCTCAAGTATTTTTCCAAGGTGTGTTATACAATGAAGATCAAGTTTTCTTTCTTTTGGTGGGTGGCTAGTTATTGACGGCTAGTTATTAATCAACATCTAACTCCATCCATCCGCTAGTTTCGCTGAATGATAGAACCTGACGTGATGAGACCTTGTGGATTTCGAGAAGCCGGGATTTCGACATCCATCACTCGCGGGCCGACCTGGCCCACACAAGCGGACGCGGCGAAGGTGGGACAAAGGATGAATCCACGCATCCACCGGGCAGCGGAATGCGACGGGGGTGGGCGCTTAATTCCCACCTAAGACAAATCTGCCAGTGGGCGTCTTATTGTTCACAGACGACTGGACCATTCAGTAGGCTGTCAAACGGGAATGACGCTGTGGGTTGTGGCCAAAGTTGAAGACTTTTGCGGCTCCTCCTCGACCTCGACTTCCTACGTCCTATCCTGGTCCGTGTCGAGGGGCATCGGATGTCATCACACCTCCGCGAGCTCACGTGAAAACTTCGTAGATAATCACTTCCATTGACAGTTTGGGTTTTAATTCTCAACAGTGATCTCTTCTTATTAATTATGAAACAAATGTATTGTGCTTTCCAGAAAAGTGGATGTATGGTTAATGTTCTATCATATGCAGATCTCAAGAAGGGCTCTGTCAGTAGATTTTGAGAAATACCACTGGATCGAGGCTTACAGCCTTAACCCCTAAAGAAGAGATGAAATTTGTTTTGAAAGTTTGATAGTTATCATGAAACCTTTTAATCAAAAGAAGTCCATGTTCTGGGTTTTCTACAGAATTTAGGAATTCTGATAATTCATTTAAAAAATTTACTTTGAATGTAAAATTAACGTTCGAATTTTATGTTTAGTCCTTTCTTCCTAAAGTTCCGGTTTTGTGTTTCCACTACTCATTGGAGATCTTGCCACCATTTGCTTTTCCATATCCGTGTTCCATTCTTTGGGTTGGTATAGACAAAAGCTCAAGGCAGCACCGAAGGTTAATGTCGCTTCTGTAAGAGACGCCAACACTGTATCGGTTGGAGTTTCCATCAATCCATCATTCCATCAATTTCTGCCAGCAATGCAGCTGATGGTCTTCCCAGTTGTTAAAGGTCCAAACATTTTGTGGCATCCAGTCGCAAACAGCTTCATCCAGACATTGTCTCAAGATCACGCCCTGGAATCATGCTATATGGAGGTGGATGACTGTAGTGTTCCTAATATTTTAGTTGGCTCATTTGGGTATTGCTTCTATCGGCATCTAGTTGGTTCTGATCCCTCTGCAGGAAAGGCCTATTATAGCCAGTTCAGCTATTACAGATCAGTTCCTGTAGTCGGTTCAGTAAAGGGACCCCACAGAGCTCAAAAATTGAAGAAGAGTGAATGCGTTGATTTGGTTCTTTCCAATAAGAACTAATGAACTTGCTTGCTACGTTCTTATTTCGCCCATGCTACTGTTCCACACGCTGCTGGAGGTAATACGGTCTGATCTTTGATTCTTCGTGCATAGACATCTACCAAAAATCAGACTCCAGTTCCCCCTTGAAGTTAGCTTACATTTATGTAAAAAAGTCTTGGTGACAAAGCTTGTGATGTGAAGTGTTATGATATTGAAGATTATGCGGATACATACTCGTAGATATTTCTTCCCTCTAGACAGCCTAAATCCGTTCTTAATTTTCCACTGATTCTTCCACTTGGAATCCTCAGGTTCCCCATAACATTGAAAGAGTTTTCATGTCGGAAGTGTGACTTCTGTCAACGTTTGAGGATCCTGTGAAATAATATACAATTTTTGTTTGATTCAGAACCCATAAGAAGCATGAGCACTACACAGGTATAATTGAACTAGAGAAAACAAGGGGATAAACAAGTTCCCAGAATTGTTAATACAAATTTTTCCTTCTCGTTCTCACAGATGTACCAGATATTAGCCTACGTTCATCGCTCACTATCCCCCTCTTTTTTGGTATCTCTCTCTCTCTCTCTCTCTCTCTCTCTCTCTCTCTCTCTCTCTCTCTCTCTCTCTCTCTCTCTCTCTCTCTCTCTCTCTCTCTCTCTCTCTCTCTCTCTCTCTCTCTCTCTCTCTCTCTGTCTCTTTTACGCATTCTGTAAAAGGCAGCACCTAAAATAAACTAGGATTGTGAAATTAGTTGTGTTACTTTTTATTTTCGTAAGGACATGAAGAAGGGGTTTTTAAGGGTGAAGACACTCGCGTGTGATATTTCTTGGAGATACAGTTGGTTTATGAAGATGAAAGTTCTCAAATAAAAGAACGTCAACTCACGAAATTCAGATGGAACACTTCTCCTTTCATACACGCAGTTTCCCGTCGTTGATAAATACAGAAAGAGTCAAAAACTCGGACACGTTGTGCAACTCTCTTGTAATATATGAATAAAACAAAATCATTGTTTGTTCGACGCTGGAACAAGCGACGGTGGAAACGGTCGTCACTGGATTTAAGATCGCCTGACCGCCTCCTCGTAGATCGGGAGCAGCCGATGAAACTCACCGACCTTGCGGCGGAGTTGCAGGAAAGAAGCCCAGGAAACCAGCCAGCGACTGTTATTTACGGGGGACTCACGCGACGCGCCGTCTCCGTCGTTATTCCCCGGCGCTGACTTCATCAATCCAGTTCTTATATAGGCAATCTATTGCATTCATTCTGGATTTGGAAACGCTTTAAATGACTCAGGCGCTTTACAACAAATGAACTATTCGTAATCAATGAAGCTTTATTCGATCAGCAAATGGGATGTCCTTCTTCAACCAAAATTTCTTCATTGGTTTTAATTGTTGACATCGCCTGTGTTTAAACACTCCAGTACGTGTACAAAACGCTAGAACCCTGCTGTCGTGAAGGATGCACACGTTTTATCAGCAAATGGGATGTCTGTTTTCATCCAGAAATTTTCACTGTTCAAAACATCAACATCGCCCTGTATATATAGTCAGTCCTGTAGATGTAAAAAACTTCATAAAACAAGACAGAACTGTCATGAAGAATGCAAAGTTCCTATTTGATCGGCAAATGCGATGTCCTTCTTCAACCAGAATTTCATCATAGCTCTTGTTCTGTATCACTTCACTCCTGTATAGACACTCCTGTACGTGTGCAAATGGGAAGAGGCTTTGCTCTCGTGAAAGATGTACTGACTTTATTCTTTCTTCAACCAGAAATTCTTCACTGTTCCGAATTATCGACATCGCCTCTGTATAGACAGTCCTGTACGCCATGAAACAAGACAAACTGTCATGAAGAATGCGCGAGTTCCATTTGTACAGCATATGGGATGTCCTTCTTCAACAAAAATTTCTTCATTGTTCAAAATTGTCGACATCACTTCTGTATAGACATTTCTGTACGTGTACAGGACACAGGAGGCCCTGCTGCCTTGAAAGATGTACAGGTGACGGGTACAGATGGGTGAGGTGTAGGGGTGAATTCCTTTAGCCGAAAATTCATAACTGTCCTAAATTATCGACACAACGTCCCTATAGATAGTCCTATAAGTTTACAAAACACAAGAGGAAAGATGCACTGGTTGTATTTGATCAGCAAATGAGATGTCTTTCTTCAACCAGAAATTCTTCACTGTTCCGAATTATCGACATCGCCTCTGTATACACAGTCCTGTCATGAAACAAGACAAACTATTATGAACGAAGCACAGGTTCCATTTGATTAGCAAATGGGAGATCCTTGTTCAACTAAAATTTCTTAATTGTTCCAAATTATTGACTTCTCCTCTGTATAGACAGTCCTTCACGTGTACAAAACGTCATGAAACAAGATAAAATGTTTTGAACGAAGCACAGGTTCCATTTGATTAGCATAGGGTGTCCTTCTTCAACCAAAATTTCTTCATTGTTCAAAATTGTCAACATCACTTCTGTATAAACATTTCTGTACAGAACACAGGAGGTACTGCTCCCGTTAAGAAGTACAGGTCATGAAACAAGACAAGAAGTCCAGCTGTTGAAAGGATGCACAGGTTCCATTTGATCAACAAGTGGGATGTCCTTCTTCAACCAAATTTCTTCATTGTTCAAAATCAACATCTGTATAAACATTTCTGTACAGAACACAGGAGGTACTGCTCCCGTTAGAGAAGTACAGGTTTTATTTGACAAAACGCAAGAAGCCCAGCTGTTGAGAAGGATGCACAGGTTCAATTTGATCAACAAATGGGATGTCCTAATTCAACCAAATTTCTTCATTGTCAACATCACTTCTGTACAGACATTCCTGTACGAGTACAGAACACAGGAGGTACTGCTCCAGTTAGATAAGTACAGGTTTTATTTGACAAAACGCAAGAAGCCCTGCTGTTGAGAAGGATGCACAGCTTTTATTTGATCAGCAAATCGGATGTCCTTTAACCGAACATGTCGACAACACCTCTGCACAGACACTCCGCCGAAGACGAAACGCAAATAATTGGTCTGTTCAGAGGAGAAATTATGGACAAGGTTTATCCACCTAAACCGAAATTGAGACCTTTCACATTTCGAATGTAGCCTTGGAATCCCCTAACATCCATCAGCTGATTTTTTGAAAAATAAAGTTACTAAAATGTCCCCAAAAATGTAAAAACTCATTGAAAATTTTAGCTGTCAAACAGACCTAGGAAGGGAAACTAGAACTAAGGCTGAGGACTGATTTACTTCAGTAACAGAATAGAGAGAATAAATTTGAAAATCAAGTCCGATTATTCCATTTTTACGAAACCATATCTAAGCAAAAGTGACAAAATTTAGAATCCATCCTCTGTACGTCTAAAACTTAGGTATTGGTTGAACTATCAATTTTGAAGTGGCAGACAGTAGTTTTTTCCCTTAGAATGGACTACATTTCCATTTTCTAATCTCGAATCACTACAAATTTTCGGCTTCTTAGGGACTAGAAAAAGAGCCCATCTCCAAACTTTTGAACTCACACTTCATACAGATCCTCTTTGGATGATTCTTTATTGGCTTAAACTATTAAAAATCACTTGGAATCGCTCATTCCTCACTGTTGGAATGCTGGAATCAAACCATCAACGAAATGCCTCGAGACCGCTCAGAGTGAGAGAGCTTGGCGGAGGTGTCTGATGGTGATGGATGTAATGCGATTGCCTACAGCTCTCTTGGATAATAATCCTGCATGCGACCCAGATACTCGGTTTACTGGTAGAGATTGAGACAAAACTCCCGCATCCCAACACAACCTAATAAGTGTAAAGAATTCTATCCACTTCATTCATAAGACAGGATGACATAATATATAATTGACATTTCTTCACTAAATATGTTTCACTACGAAATATATATAGATTATGAAGTGATTCCTTAGATATCGTCCAAGGGTATTTTACTGAAAAATAACTTACAAATTGGTTGCTAGCTTATGACGAATCAAATAATTATGTTCACTTACGGAGTTTGCTACAATGAAGTGTAACTGTCCCAGTTTCAGTCACACATAAATTGTTCAGAACTTGTTGAAAAGCTCTTAATTCACCTCATCTTTCACACTGAAAGATCCCTAATCCTACAAATCAAAATTTGATGAAATATTTAATTTTTCATTTTAAAATTTGTGCAAATGCCAGTGCACGTTTACTGTGAATTAAGTCAATCACGGCCAGAGAGTTACAGATCCACGTCGTTAATGATACAATCGTGTTGAAATTGTAAAAATTTGTTAAATTTTAACACCTTACCCTCCAAATTTGAGCAATAACGGATTACAAAGTGGAAAAATGATGCTGGATGGATTTTGCATGTTTGCATGCATAGAGCGAGTTATTCATTTTTGGACGATGCGGACCAATCGCAGCTTAATCGGACGAAAATTGTAAAAATAAGGTTGTGGTTTACTGTTTTCAATAATAAACCTTTGTAATCGACCTTTTAAACTTCCCTCAAAAATTTTCAGTTTACTTTTTAAACACGCAGATTTCTAATATCGGATATAAATTTAAAAATAATATCACGTATACCGTCAGAAGGTTTTTTTCCGAAACTTTGGGACAAAGTCGGGAAGAAATTTTGTCTCTAAAATCCTACATCGATCCGGAATGTGTCGATAATCGCTGGTACTTGATCAGTTATTCCTGAGGATGATATTTAAGAATTGAACTGTTTTATAAAAACTCTTAAAATCTTTCGATATCAGAGATACGTGAATTGAATAAGATCACCCGTGATGCTGTTAGGTCATCCGTTCGGTTCCCATTTTCAAAAAATTGACGGGAGGTGGGGAGTGACAGTGGATACTAGAGTGGCTGGCGACAGCCATTGAGCATGGTGGATTCTATACTACTCGAACTATCTGGAGTTTTATTAGGAGTTCACGAACAGATTAATTATTAATTAGACTAATTATGTGCAGGAAAGGATGACACGAGACAGATAGATAGACTCAAAATGAAAGTTGTTCAGAATGTTCTACAACATAAATAGCAAATGGGAATTTGGATTTTGCAAACAAAACAAAAATTTTCGTATTTTACAACTATAAATTGCTGCTCTGAACACACTCATTCTTATCTAAGGAGCTTCAATTGTGGTGAACTATAGAACTAGAAAATTCTATTTTATTTTTCAGAAAAAATCACTATTAGCTTTCAGAACATCCGTTCGGTCCTCATTTTCCAAAATGGTGGTGATGATTGAGAATGGATACTAGAGTGGCTGGCGACAGCCTGAACTTGGTGGATGCTGTACTACTCAAACTATCTGCCGTTTCATAAGGGGTTGCGGACACAGGACCGCTAGGCAGACACAAAGCGAAAGTTAATCAAAATGCTCCACAACGTAGAATACGAGTGGAATTTTAATTTTGAAAAACAAAATTGTTCATTAGCACTGAGAGGTTTTTCGTGACACCTTAGAACTGTGAATTGCCGTTCTGAACACCATCATTCATATCCGAGGAGCATGAATAATGGTAAGCCACAACTCTGGAAACGTGTATTTTATCTTTCAGAACAAAATCAGTATTAGCTATAAAATATAGATAAAAAATTCCTCAGAAGACAAAAAATGCTCGATTTTTCTTCACGTTCGGTCGAATTGTTACTCTATCGCACAGCACCCATTTTCTCAAAAAATGTTAAGTAAATTCATATTGCATGATTATATGAGCAGATTTTCCTAAATGGTAGTCCATCTGTTGATTACAGTATGATTGCATTTCAGTACTTTGGGGATAATGACAATTTTAAACATTAATTTTAGAGCAACTTAAATTCTTCTTGGAAATATTCCGTTGCAAAAATATTTTTATGAATTTTCAAAATTGTTTATTGTTCTTATCGATAGTTAGCTCATTTTATATATGATCTTCTACATAAGTTTTTAAGTGTCTTAGTTCATGTTTGTTCAACTTTTCATCAGAAGTACTATTCTGGTAGAAATATAAACGTGTCGATTTTTAGCAGTTTTTTGCCAATTTATTGCACATTTTTTGAAAATTTTCCAACTTGATGTGCTCAAGAAGTGTTGTTGTCCAACGACCTCATCCTTTATTGTGGAATGCTTGATCCTTTGGCGAAAGAACGAAGTTTTCATATCGACCCTGTGGACAATTATCTGTTGGAACGAGGTCTGGAAGCAATTCGGAATCCCTCAAAACAGACTTCCGTTACTCATATTTCAATCAGGCACAACTAGGGGGTTTCTTTCGACGAAAGGTTACGAACTGTCAACTCTTCAACTGTCAACTGTCAAGTATCTGAAACTCTTCGAAATTGGGTCGGACCGACACGCAGTGTGACAACGCCGTTTATTCTGCTCGTTTTCGTAACCACAAAAAACCCACGAAAAGACGGCTCTATTAGTCAAGGACAAATCGCCAAGGGGACCCGGGAGCTAGGAATAGACCAGACCACGAGGCCCCGCTGGAGCCTTGACATTGGAAAACCCGGTTTTTGTTTCGGTGGCTTTGATTCCAAAAGCAAAATATCGATTCCAATCGTTTGAATTAACATATTCTCACATTGTATCACCTTAGCTCTCAGGGGTTCATTCAAATAGTCAATAATTGGCAACGTTAGATCATGAAATTGAAATGAACCTATTTTAAATAATGTTTAGACTGAGCAGGGGCGTTCTTGAATAACTCGAACAACCGTTAATCCAAATCTTACTGAAATATTTATTGAAAAGGAAATCTAATTCCTTCCACGAAATCGTGGGTGTAAAAGAATCAATATACCATTTTGCAAACAAGCACAACAATTCACTATCCCTAATTAGAAGGAATTCCTTGCAAGATAAACAATTTGTTGCATTCCTGAAATAAATGTATATTAACAACAATGAGAAGAAATTAAATTAAATTGTTGGTATCCAACATGTTTTAGTTCTCCAGAGACGAGAAACAAATCATTGTTAGGATTAAATTGAATGTCTGGCCATATGGAAGATCAACCCCAATGTTCAGGTCAGGAATTCACTGCCCATCCATAGCACGTGGCACCGCTATAATCCTGCAGACGAGAAGCTCCCGATTTTCGCCGTGGTAACCCAAGGAAACACAGGATGCAAGCAGCATCAAGGAAAACGGTTATGACGACCCAAGGGAAGATAGAATGGTGGATTGCTTTCTGGACGGAAAGCTGAAAAGAAAGGGAGATGAATGCTGTAAATCAATGTTGATTTTGTCCAAAACTCTTTCTTTGAAGCAAGGTCGTTCATTAGGCATGTTGATTTGATTTATGGCTCTAAATGTGGAATAACTCACGTCGATTGATGACGGTCGCAGATGAAGAAGTCTTCAAATGAAAACGAATCCCGAAGAATGGGGGAAACGGTGGGCACAAACTGGAGCGCACTAGGTAAACTGGGGAAACGTTGGAGGAACACTTTGTTTCCAGTATATGGAACAGAAATTCATTGCCAACTAACTGCAGAGAGAGATCCTGGGGACTCTTCGCTACTGATGAAGAAGAGGGCTGTTGTCTCATTGGGTGAAGAAGAAGAAGAAGAAGAAGAAGAAAAGGTTTATTGTCATATGATCTGAGTGGTATATACATCATTAATGTACAAAATAAACAATACAGCATTTGTTAGACCGTCTACCGGAAGCGGGACCATTCAAAAATAAAAAGTAAACTGGAACATGTTAGGACGAAAAATATGTAAATTGAACCATAATAATGAAAATAAATAAAAGTTTCTTTCGCTAGCATGAATTAACTAAATTCAGCTCTCGAACTAGAAAGGACCTATCTAGGACTACAAAACATTATTATCATCCATCTTGATTGCCTCCTCACGGCTCTCCGGAACGCAAGAAACACTCAGAGTGCGGGACAGACACAAGAAATGGAAGACGTCCTCAGATTACAGAGAGAGCACTCAATCTAACAACAACAACAAAAAACCGCCAATTGCCTATACAACCAAAGAGAAGGAGTCTGAAGTATAATTTCTATGCTCAGCAACCGACACAATAATTCGTATGTCATCCTGATCTTCCAAATTGAAGATTGTCATATTTCATGCAAAGCAAAACCCGTTGAGTTCTCACCAATTCTCCCATAAAGTGGTCGCTAAGGAACGTGTAGTTGTTTTCGACAAGGTGTCCAATTCATTGGGTGACACTGGGGTTCAAACGTAACAGTGACGAATCACCACTCGCTCACCTCATTACACTTGTACCACACTTTTGCTAGCATTTAACAATGCATGGTGCATCTAGGACTCAAGACATTATTATCATATATTTAGGTCTATCATCCTTGTTACAAGAACAGACAAAAAAACCGTCAAGCCTTTATTGTTAGATTTGACATCATCCGTTGTCGAGACAAGTAGTTATCGAGTTATGAAGTTGATCATTCCCACACTTTGTCAATTAAGCTTCAAAATGTTGGTTAGTCATTGAGTAATATAGGTTTACTAATTTTATTGTTGCTGACGTTCAATTGGTTTGATAATTAATCTTAGTTTTTTTTTTTTTTTTTTTTTATTAATTCTGTTCAGAGGTAGCGCTGAGGAAGAAACTGTTAAAAAGGGTGGGGCAGGAGCGAGGTCGCTTCAAACCGACATGGGAGGTTAGTGCGCACGTCATCATCAGCCCCATTGTAAATTTAATTGTTGATAGAGCCAGCTTCAACGCTTTCTACGCAGCTGTAAGTTTTTATTTGCCAGGACCCGGTTTACGAGGAAAAAACGCTGCAAATCATTACACAGAAGTTCATTATTTCTGTATTGGATTTAGCAATTCTACGCCAAATCGCCGAGGTATTTACGGTAGACAGCGACACATTATCCTCCATTTCTTATCTTTTTCACTCTAGATACCGTAAGAAGAGTCTCAATAATATTTCAGCTAGTTGGAGCGATTGGGAACAAAATTAGTCACAAGGGAGTTCAGCTGATCACTGATTTCCATACATTGTAGTTGACTTTTAGTTGCCAAAAGACATTTGCACGACTTTGTCTTAAATATAACTCCGTGGGCACCAACCTTTACTGGCCCTTTTGTACGAAACAGAAGCGGATATCGAAACTGATAGCTCACGCAGCTGTGCACCCAAGATCAAGGATATTCCATATCCTTCAGTATCTTGCGTTGGAGAGCCCTCGATTTACCTTAAATCATCACGTTCCCATTCAAATGTCAGCTTTTCAACGTAAAACATCAAATATAGAGGGCGGGGTGGAGGATGAGGGTTTAGTTGTTGAATGCTGTTTTTCCTAAAGCAAAATCGTGTTCCTCTTATCGAAAAAATGCGGGACAGTAGACCTCTATGGTTCTACAGCCAGATCATTTAAATGATTAATTTTACACATTCAAGTACCGAAGATGAAAAATTGCCTATGCAACCTACAAATATGGGATTATAGCTCAGAGGAGGGCAGCTAGTAAACAGAGATGAAAGCTAAGGCTGGGGGGTGGCAGGTACACGAATGACCCCCTCGGGCGGACGGAAAAGTGGTGATGCCGGGATAACAAAAGGCCGGAAGGAGCCCACCCGAAGGTTATTTGAAGGAGTGTTGAGCGGGGGGGGGGGGGGGAATCCTGTTAATCATTTAAATGATAAAATAACGTTGAAGCAATGATCAAGGAATGTTCGTAGCTATGTGTATTCACATAACCTACCAGTAAAACGTAGTTACTTTTAAAATCTCTATAAAACTTGACTTCTTTACTTTCATCTATCGTTTCACTTGGAAAATTTAAATTAAATTTTAGTTGACGTTTTAATTCACAATGTTGGAGTTTACAAAGCTCTAATAAATCTGTTGTTGAAAGTATGAAACTTAGTATACGGTATTTTATGTATGAATGTAATGCCGTTTCCAAGATATAACTGTTATTCTTTCCAAGCGATAAGTTAATCGCTTTATGCATAAGGTACAATAAAATTTGCGGGTTTTTCCTATTTGACCTTTGGAAAAATGAGAGAAAAATTACATATATCACCAAATTCCGATCGGAATATTACTTCTCTCAGACACCAAGAAACTAGTCATACCTAAGTGAACATAAGTTTTGAAGGATTCAGAGAAATGTGATCCTCCTCTGAGGCTTCGGAGGGTTAAACAATCAAAATCGCTATTTCGTTAAATTTTCCGTTTTTTTTTTTTTTTTTTTTTTTTCCATGAAGAGTCAGTAGATGAGGTACGTGCTGGTTAAAGGGCCTTTTTTTAAACATATCTTTGTGACTGACATTGGTTGACAATTTATCGGTACCTAATTGATGATTTTCATCATCATCACAAGTTCTCAGTGATAAGGAACATACATTTTGGGTCTGTGTGCGCACCTTGAGAATCGGATAGGAAGAAGTTTACAAGCGCCAGCGTACAGGCGGGAGGGATCGGGGGGTTCAAGGCTGCCAAAAGGTTCGCTGCTAATGACACTCAACTCAGCTCCAATATATCTGCATCTTTTCTAGGCGGGGACCAGGTCCTTGAGCTCACATCTCACTTAGTCACTCTCGGTTCTATTCACTTCCTTCCGCTCCTTTCTAGAGAGTACCGAACCCTCTTTATGACCTTCCTATGACATCATCCGGACCTGCCTCGTGAATATATGACATTCTCAATGATACCTTTGTACCATTCACCTCAATCTACTATCAAAATGTTATTCGTGATATTGATTTGGCGTGCGTAGTTATTGTAAGTCTTTGGAATATAAATGCGTGTGCTTCTTACGTTTACTGAATGTAAGATTTCTTAAAAGCGAGGGGATAATCTAAGATTCAACTCCAATCTCATTGTTCAACAACTTGAAAATACAGGTTTTTGGATGGTGACTTACCTACGTATTTTACAGTGATTGATTGAGTAATAATTATTTCACATGCGACTGTGACAGATATTCAATATCAGATTGCAATATCCTCTCACATGCAAGGGAGATCAGTGGCTGGTACATTGGATGACAACCACACCTAGAGGTACCTACCATTTCCTCTGGACAAATACACTACAGTTTTCAGAAAGTACTCTTTGCTTTGCTGTGTGTGGCAGAGAATCAGAGGCTTCCTGCAAGAGGTGGGAGTATTTTTATTTTCTCAGATATCCAGACAGTTCCTAAAACTCTCACAGCCGTGGAGATCCGTTGACGATTGGATATTGAATGCTGGGATGAAATGAATACTCTGAAGAAAAAACCTGTTACCATGGAATGGGTACCTAGCATTCAGAATAGGCAGCCAATGTACTGACACACCAGCTCGAACATTTCAGTGGCCCTGAACCCATCTTGGGTATCCTCGGTAAAAGCTGCGATGTGAGATTGAATGAGGAAAGAACACAAACGGCTACGAGAACACACCACAGCACAGTAACTGGTTATGAATAGATCCTGATGTCCTCCTTTCACAGCTGCCTTTCAACTCTCTAGGAGTAAAATGAGACTCAAAGTTGGCATAGTGAGTGGGCGTGGATGCTTCTGGAAACATTTGAACAGGATAGAAGAATACAAAGGTGATCAAGTGTGCAGATTGTGCGCACTGGAGAAAGAAACAGCCTCTCTTCTGCTCTTTGAATTCCCTGCACTCGAACGAAGACTTCTAAACTTTCTGAATCTTGGTTCCTTCGACCCAGAGGGGATCGTGTCGGTAGACGACCGTGGGCGAGAAATTCTCAATCTGATGGATCCTAGAGATCTGCTCCAAAACCTTTACGTTGGGGCACAGAGGGTCATTTGCACTATCAACCTCAATTTCGTTGCTGCTGAATGGAAAATAACCTATCTATATTATCCTGAAAATAACCCAAACTTAAATTGGTTGACAAATGTGAATTTTCAAAACCAATAGTCCAGGACTTGGTCCACCCTCCAAATACCTTTGACATTGATGGGTGGTTGTTTGAGCGGATGCCCAAGATATATATACTATATATAGCTGAACTGTTTTCGCGTATTGCAATTTCATACGTACCTATCATTTAATCGTTTCCCATTGAACGATTTTTACTCGTTGTTTTTAAATTAAGTGTACCGTTCAATGTTGCATGAAGTCAACTTGGGGTACATTTTTGTAGTTTCTAATATCAAGATTTCTATTTGTTCTTAGCGCTGATGTATTATCACTCGAACTCACCACATCTTTTCCTTAGAGAACTAATGCATAACCGCCGTTAATTAGAAATTTTGGAATTAGTTTTGTACGTAAATACCTCATTTCTTCAAAATCTTTCTCATTACAAACATTTTTGTACGCTGTACAATGAACCTATATTATATTTTTGTACGAGTTTTTTTATTGGGTAAAAATCATATTATTGTTTTTTTTCATTCAAAAACCTCAAAATATAAGTTAGAAATACTTTTTTTAAATATGTTTAGGAAAAAAACTTTGACAAACAATATTTTAAACAGGAATAAGGAGTTTACGCGAAACAGTGTAAAATTGCAGTAAAGGACCCATAATTATCATAGTAGAACTTTGGGGGAGAAGTTTATACAAAATATTCCTCGTAAATTTCAAAGGTTTATCTAGTCTAAAGTAGATTCAAAGGGTTTTAAAGCAATAAAAATCAAAAATTGCGGAAAACACGGAATTTTCCATTCCAGATTGTGTTATTGTGTTAATTAAGTGGAATGCGACGCTAAAATACCTACGGCGAAATCCTATTTGTGCTGTGTTATCGCTGAGATGCAAACATTTACTCAACAACAAAGACGTTACGACTCGAGTTCCTGGGCAAGTGGACAGTTGAACTAGATATATTGAATGCCCGTTGGTAAATACTCATGTAAAATACATAAATATTCAGATACGTGGATTTAGATACCCGACGAGGTCGCCCAGATAGCCTCCCGACGGTAATGTGTTGAATGAAGAGGCGATGGAAATGCAAAGATGTCCCTGACGTTTGAAACGTCGCGTCTGATAAATGCACATAACAATGTGTAGATAATGCATAGTAGGAGCTTTCTGTTCGACGTCCACCTAGTGACCTGAACCTCACCTTACCTTATCGATAAGTAATGCAAGCACTACACTGCCATTTGTCCTATTTCTATATAATCACATTTATAAAAATTATTACAAACTCTTATAAATGTGTCGTTTAGGAAAACCAAATTGTACAGGGGATCTGAAACGCGTTTGGAGCTGCCAGAGTGTCAATTGTAATCTTTTCATTCTCGTGATTATTGGATATTCTTAATAGGTGTGCCCTTAATTTATTCCCTAATTTTCTGCCCAATTCAACTAGTTTTTAGAGAGATAAGCCCAAAAACGCTGCAAATCCGTTCACTGGGGTTTGTTATTCAATTTCATTCTTTTGGCTTGCATTCATGATTTGAATTTCTACTAAACTTCGGAGTGTGCGTGTTTCACAGGTACTTTGGTATGTGCGTATTTCAGGAGGCACACAAATACGATCAACTGATCAATCCAAATAGGTATTTTGGTTGAGAACCGATTTACGTGCTCTTTGCATATCTCCTGGATAAACCCCTGTGAAAGACTTTGTAGCGTTTCATGCATATCAGAATGCTTCAACCCGTGTGTCGGCTATAAACCCTTTTTGGAGTTCACTCCAGTATCTACATTCACTACATCACTAGGTTAGTACGATCAAAACAACAACAAAACAAAAAAAACGCTATTGTTTTTGTTTTGATTGCAGTAACCGAGTGATGTAGTGAATGTGGGTGCAAATGTTGGCAGCATAAGATCATGCCATACATCGGGAATGGTTTGAGCTATACACCTGGGGAGGGGCTCATTCGATTCCTTATGGAAAGTTCTTCAAAAAAATCCATATTTAGGCCCCCTTGGGGGTTTTTTTGAGGTTTTTAGGGGTTTTACAAAACTTTGACAACCCTTAAAGGCCACTTTAAATCAAGTGAGAGAGCTGGCTAACGAATGGGGCGTTGTCGGACCCACATGGATTTTTCCTGAAAATTTCAGATTTTTTGCTCCAGCCGTTTGGGAGAAAACGTGCGTACGGCGTGCGGTGGACGGACGGAAAATTTTTTATTGCAGATGTGGATTCTACACCCTTTGAAACGTAAGCCATAAAATTTTCGGGAGGGGTTAACATATTTTTTTTCAGGAGCGATTACAATGGTTTATTTAATGAACCACAATTGAATAATAAACCTAAAATGCGGTTCATATGAGGAGCTTGTTTCCAAAAGCTAAAGGCCAGTTTTTCAAGATCGAGTTACTACCTTCCCGGGGGTTTTGACCGAAAAAAATGCAATGAGGTGGAAAATTCTCTAAGTATTATTTCAAAAGGTACTTTACACCCATCATAAAAGAGCACTTCCACTAGTTTGGGCTCAAAAAGTAGTATTTCTATGAAAGAGTATCGCCCTGGCTACAGTATTTTGAGCAGAAAGTTCTATAACCATTATCTTATAGGATTTCGCAACTTTCAAGCCATTATTTAAGTTTTTCAATGATTTAACCGGTACTTTTTTAGTTTGTTCATATCCGTTTTAATTTATAGGTTGGAAAATAGGTAGGGATAGGTAGGAAGAAGGTTGAAAACCATCGTGAAACCTCCGAGGTGGCTTCCATAACATTGTCATCGTCAAAAACTGCCACTGCTTCGAAAAAGCTTGATATTTGGTGCCTAGTTTGTCGATAGTTACGACAGAATATAAAGTGTGCAGTATCTAGGAATTTTTGTGAATTGAAAGAAAAACTGTTTTTCCGTAGAAGAAGTAGGATGATGGAGGAGGAGGAGGGCGGTAGCTGCCTACAACTACACCGGCAAAATCTTTGGGAAGATTAATAAAGTCCTTGACAGGAGTAAAACATTTGATTTCAAAACGTACTACATTCCCTTTATTTGGTTTCAAAAAGTAATAAACGCCATGTTTGACTCCAAAAAGTACTATCTAAGCTCTATCAAATTAATTGACATCTCGAAATAACTTGCTTCTTTCAGCAAAATTTATAATATTAAATGTAGAATTCTTTTTTTTTTAAATTTTTTTGACATGGGGCAACTTTTTAGCTTGTCATGGTTTTAAGTGAATTCTCGATTATGACCAAAACGGATAAAGTACCTTTCGGCAACAAGCTCCTCAATTCTAGAACACACGTAGGTATGAGCAGCGATTGAATCGATCGGCCTTTTCTTCACCATCCTCTTCCCTGACAGCGAATTCAAAATTTCCGAGATGTGAAATTGCGAACCTTTCAAAATCAAAATGTGATCTTTACGAACCAAATTGACAAATTTCTAAACGACATGAAAACGTTCAAAACCAATTTGAGGACTTTCGAAACCAGCAAGTCCAAGGGGCGAGGATGTCTGGCTTGGAGTAAGTTTCAAGTCCGTTGTCACGAGTTCAAGCTGAAAAATCATTTCCGACCCCCCAAGGCCTCGAATCGTCTTTGTTCCTTAAATGCATTCCGAGAACAATCGACAGTGAAAACGCACCTGTGACCGATTGTGAAACGAATTAGTTGGATGAAGTCAGAGGCTGAAGTTATCGAATGAACCGAACGTCAATGGTTTAGAAAATGAAAAGATATTTAGAACGGCCTCGCATCTAAAGCGAAGAGGCAATTAGTGGTGACTTTTTCGTCCGTTCAAAAGATTGGATTCCTTCAAGGCAGATGTTCTTGGTAATTTAAAACACCACCTAGACGATTAATTAGTCATATGGACCGAAATGAAAACTATTTCATATATTTCTTCCATTCTAAGTATACCGAAAAAGAAAATCTTGTCATTTAGGGTCCAACAAGTTTTTGTACATGCCTGCAACTGAACCGCTGAATCTTCAAACTTTTAGACAGCCAAGAAAACCGCAGTTTTTGGTAAAAAATTCATTCACTAATTAAAAAAGCTGCAAATTCTTTCACTGGGGTTTATTATTCAATTGGCTTGCGTTCATGATTTGAATTTCTACTAAGCTTTGAAATGTGCGTGTTTCACAGGTGATAGAGCGATTATTGAATTTCAGGAGATATGCATAGAGCACCGTTTGGGAGAAATCGTGCGTACGGCGTACGGCGGACGGTTGGAAATTTTTTATTGCAGATTCGGATTCTACACTTGCTTTGAAACGTAAACTCTTAAAGGGCACTTTAAATTAAGTGAGTGACAGGCTCAAGATAGAGCGATTATTGAATTTCAACGGCGGACGGACGGAAATTTTTTATTGCAGATTCGGATTCTACACTCTTTGAAACGTAAACCGTGAAATTTTCAGGGGGGTTAGAATTTTTGTTTTTCAAGAGCGATTACAATGTTTCATTATTGAATAATAAACCAAAATGGAACTAAAATGAAAAACTTCATTCAATTCGTAGAGATCTTGAGAGTCAGTCAGAGGTTGATAGAAAACTACCATTGCATTGCCAACGTTTCGTTCTATTCGTAGAACTTCATCAGAACTCGAAGAACGATACAGAAAATAACTGTAAAATAATCGCAGAGAAAAATAGTTTGCGTTTGTGTGACTTGAGAGAAAAGAAATACTAAATGATTTACTACTAAAGTTGAATGGTTGCACAATGTACCTTGAAGGTGGTGCTTAGAGGCTAAAAACGTATATCACATACATGCGTCAGGTTAACGATGACAGGATGACAGAATGACAGATTTGCATGGATATGTATGAACTACTAAAAGGAGTATGGATGCTCTACACGCGAATGGAACTTGACATTGTTGAGTTGATGTGTACAAGGAAATATGAATTGAGAATGTTACTTTTTGATAATATTGAAATAACTTTAATTTAGGCTTTTGTTATCAGATTTCTTATTGCAACAGTTGGGTGTTTTGGAAATGTAAATAAGTTCTTTCATTTTGTGCTTCGTTTCTAGCCGTGCTTGCAAATAGTGTATTGACCAAAAACGTATTCGAATTTTAAAATCGCTTTTCCTGCAACAAAAGGGTACAGCAATGGCCCATCTCGAACAAAGATTCCTTTCGTCTTGGACGCGTTTTGGAATGTACGGAGAAGAAACCCTCAAAGGATTCCTAAGTGCTCTAAATTCCGAATTTTTAGTTAAATTTACATGGACATACTCTACAACTACATCCACATTGCTCGATGTCAAAATACACCTTACTGATACTACGCTATCCACCTCAGTCCATATTACATCGACGAACAAACAATTATACTTACAATGTAAAAACTGTCACCCGCGTCACACTAAACAATCTATACTGTATACCAAGAGCTCTCTCAATCAGGAGACACCGAATGTGTAGTGTAAAAAAACAAAAGGAGTTAATTTCAAGAAGTAGACGAATAAACTCATCACAAGGCTGTACCCAGCAACAAAAATAGAAAAGGATAATTCCATCTCATGTTGCTTATGCCCAGGAGTCCGTAATGTCAATGAAAAAGTCAAACTCACCGCATTTTTTTTCGGCATTGAGCATTTGAAAACAATATTGAAAGATTCAAATTCTACTACAAAAACCGTTTTTCCAAATTCAACCACACTCTCATATCGTCAGGCATCATCCTTTGGGGATATTCTCACTCACCGCAGAACGAAGAAGAACGATCCAGTCCCCAAAGGGCTACATCCTTGAATTGACAACTTTGCAAAGTTTGCCCCATTGTAATAGATGAAGTAGTTTTCAGCTCGGCCAACAAGTTCAACTCATACGTATGCAAAGGATCGGCAGAATGCCAAACGCCAATGTGCGTGTATGCTCAGCAAAGAATGCACTGCTTTCTACGTGGAAAAAGCTGAAATCAAACTCAACTTAAGGGTCTCAGTGGTGGGACGTGATGACGATCTACCAGTGAGTCGGCATGCAGTGTCCCATAATACAACTTTCGATGATTGTTTCGGCATGCAAATTCTGCGAAAAATTAAACCCTACTCCTTCATTCATCAGTCTGAAAAAGCTCATTGCAACGCTTTGGGTGCATCCGATTCACCAGGGCTCAACATCAGAAAATGACAAGCAACGTCCCATGGTAACCTGAGCTTCTCTCTCGACGTCGTCAACAAAAATCATTCTCTTTCATAGCTTTGATAAAGACAGTCGCCGAAATATATATATTTATATGTGGGATATTTCAAAATTTCGGTCACATTTGGGTTTCGACTTTTCTAACAAAAAAATTTGAAACTTGGTCAGTTTTCTTGTTCCTAATCAATCACTGCGGTTCCCTCGGCATATTACCCAAGTGACCACACATAATCTTGAACCTTACTGCTGATACGCCATTTTGGAAAAAATTTTTTGTAGGGAATGAGGTATATACTACTATTTTTTTCCCCCTTGAGCCTCCAACCTCCATGGGAATCGCCGCTCAAGTCTTTCAATTTAGGTGAGTGGAACAGCACAAATTAGCTTAATTTTGGCTACAGTAAATACTAAGGTTTCCTTGCCGAAATCTCACTTGCTACAAGCAGATCTCACGCCCTACAATTTAAGGGGCTATTGGCTGGATATTTTAGGGAGTGAGAGAGTAAGGAGTGAGATTATAGCCTTTCGCCGCCTTTACAGTCCACAAATCAAAAAGGTTGAACCAAAATGTTGCCAACGAACTTCCAACAAGTACTTACACTAATTGTTAACAAGTGCGATCAAGTTTCACTTGCCACAGTTAGAATGTTACTGGAGTAGAGAGTGAGAGTTAAAAAACCTACACTGCTGCCTCCAGGGATGGTTTTCCCGGTAGAACTGACTGGGAAGGTCTAGGCAAAATCCAACAACCAGCGTTGGGACCATGTTGAATAAGGGATGCGAACAAAACAAAAGCAACTTCATAAACACCCTTTCCTGTCAGTTGGGGGCTACTTTTCAAAACATTATAGGGAGTGAGGAAAAACCGTGTGACGCTGAAATGATGGGCTGATAAGGCTACTTGATTTGATCCAATTTTTTTGCCTGAGGCAGATATTCTTTGTAGATGGTGTGTTCTTTCATAGTGTAAGTGGATATAACAGCCCCAATAAATATTTCGCTGAGTAGTGACGATGGAAGTTGTATACCTCTGGTTAGTGACAGCTGTAGGGAGTGAGAAATACGGACTTTGGTATTTTCTCCTTTGAATGTTGACCATTTCAAATTTATCAATTTTGGTTTGTTGTGCAATACGCAATAGCCCCCAGATAACAATAACTGAAATTTCATTCAGTTGCCATTTCAAGCAGTTTTATTGTGAAACAAATTTTATCGCTCTAATTCGTCAGCTATCCAGTTCCGTCTGGATGTGGGTCTTTTGTTCCTTTATTAACTTTTCCTTATCGAATTCCTTTCTATTTTATCGCATTTTTCTGCAGCGCACAAATAGTTGTTGACTATCGCGATAGTAAAAATCAACGAACTACGCACGTCCAGGGTAATCGTTGCAACTCGGTTTTATAGCATTTGCAAATAAAAAGGGTCAAACAGTTCATTTGAACAAAATGGGTATTAGAATGTGGAATGAACTCAAACAAAACAGGTAATGCATCACAATGCTGACAATACGAAGAGATAGTTGTGTTGATTTTACAAATATTTATGCAAGCTTCTCAGGGCCGGTTTACCAAAGCTTTTAATCAGCGTTTACTCGACAAACCGAAAATCTCAGCTGTTGAACAGTGATGTTCGGTTTCACCAACTCCGGTTCAGTAAAAGCAGATAAGGACTGATCAACATGTTCCGTCGGTAACCACTGTAAACAAGAAGAGAAGTGAAGACTTCAACTGCCGATATTACACTTTTATGTCAAATAAGTTGTTGGAGCTCTTCAATTTCTTAAAACATCTTTATTGTCATGGTTTCGATCGGTGAACGTTTCGCCCATGCAACGTGGGCTTCATCAGCATGTATTTTCTTAATTTTAAAAGGCAATAATCTCTTTGGTATTAGACATTCTTCGAATTCATTTGAATCATCGTCAACGTCATCAAGATCATCTAGTTTATTTATGTGTTATTTTGGTCATCTGTTCTTGCATATAATTTTGTTATCTTTGCAGCTAGTCATCCTCCTGTGAAGTACCTTGGCAACAACCCAACCTCCTCTTTTAACTATTCCAGGGTAAAGAAGGAACTTTTTCTGCTTGTTGATGGCTTTGCAGAGCTTACTTTTGTTAACTGCACTGTCCACCAGGTGCATCACTTTATATGTTACTTGGTTGACTTTGATTAGCTTTATGTTAATTTGCCCTTCAATGTCAATTTTGAAAAAAATCTATGGGAGGTGAACACGTTTTTTTGGGGTAGAGGATCCAGGAAACGTTCACCGATCGAAACCATGACAATTAAGATGTTTTAAGAAATTGAAGAGCTCCAACAACTTATTCGATAAGAAAAATGGTCAATCCATACCCCATCAACTCACTTTTATGTCACCATCCTGGCAATTGATCAAAACAATCGTCCGCTAAACAGATTTCAGCATAATATGGTATATATTATATGCCATATCCAAGCCAAATGAAACGTTTTCTAGACGGAATGACATTTTTTCCATTTCAAATGATGAAACCTTTTGAGGAAACGAGGTATCGAGATAGGTAGGTACCCTGCGAATTGCGGGTATGTGCGAATTAGAAAGTTGACAAAATGAAAATCGCGAGTTTTAGGCATAGGATTTTCGAATTAGATCTCACCTTAGTAGTGTAAACCCCCTCCCTTTGTAAAATAGCAGAAGTGGAAATTAAGTTATCTTGAAAGATTTTACGTTCACAAAAATAATGTTGGGATCCTTGTCAACCTAGTTGAGCTCCCCCTTCAGAAATAGAAAGTGGTAGCTGGTCTCACGAGCAAAAATTCCTGGAAGAGGACTACAACTCCGACCCCTAAACGCTGCAAAAGAGTAGAGGGTTTGAAAGGAAGACCGGCACGGGTTTCGGCAAACGGAGAATGAAAAATCTCTATTCAGACAACGAGTTTCGGTAAGATTAGGGCGACGGGTTCAGGTAAAGGCAGGAATGTGTTCTGTCTTGTTTGCTGGTCTGGATGCTCGCTTCGCTCGCATCTCAAAAGCAAGAAAATATACTACATCAATCCTTTTAGTAAAGTATAGATTAGTTGGACAAATAGATCATAATGTGTTAACACGATGAGTTACTTTCGCCTGTATGTATTGTTGTTTTACCCCAACTCTTCTTATTGCTCGTGAATATTTTACCCAAAGTCGTGGTGATTTTTACCCAAAACCTTGGTGTTCTCACCGCCTTTTACCCAAAACCCGTACGGCCCGAAAGGGAAAACGCCAAACCACGCAATAACAACGCATGTAATGAAGACTATACTTCACCTCTACATTTCAACATGGAAAAGTATACAGAAATGAAATATCAACATATATGCCGAAATAGAGCGAAAAATAGGTGTCATGAATTATACCAAACTAGTAGATGACTTCTAAAAAAATAGGCAGATTACGATTTACAATTACAAGTTGATTTCAAATGGGGATCCGGGTTTGAGCATGCAGGGGTGAAAACGCAAGGGGTTTGGGCCCATGGGAAAAACGATATAAAATGGGCGTTGAAGGTGTGTATTGATGGGTGTAAGCTCAAGTGTTTGTCATCATTCTTCGTTACATTCTTCTCCCTTCCGATTGCTCACGACGGTAAGATAGGCAATGATGTCCTTGTCCTCAGAATATGTAGTCCACATATGGTAGGTAAAAATTACTTGAAAATGGGTATGTCACTACCCACATGAACATCCGTGTACAATTGTTTCCTCAAATGATCGAGGTGCCGCCGGTAACAGTGCTCTTCTAGCGTCATACATACTCTCCCTCAGCCTTCTGAAGTCGGTAAGTTCTAAATTACTGGTGCTGGCTAACTGAAGTTCTCTTCGAATGAGCTAGTTCGGTTTGGAAAATAAATGCAACCGACTGATTGAATCGGCACACATATTCGGATCAATGGTTCGAATCACGGACAAAAAATCCTCGCGTTTAGCCCACCCCGGGCAAAAATCCCAGTGTGAAAAATGACAGAATTAGATACTTGGAAGCAGAATTATTCTTCTGTGTGAGTTGATGTTTATGTAGGGGTCAACGTGACAAGTTTTATTGCAATCATGATTCATCATATGGCTCCACATTACTTCCTACTCGGGGAGTCGTCAGTTTCACGATGGAGGTCATCCCAACACTTGCTAAGCGAGGAGAAAAGCCGTTATCCGAATGGTATCAGTACACGCGGCACAAAATATTGAGTGACGGCGTAAGGTGGGCTTGCTCCAAAAAATCCTCGTTCAAAGTGAGTATATTATTATGTAGCTATACTCGTACCTACTGTTGAAAAACAAAATATTATTGGCTTATTGAATTTCCGATTCTAATTAATCCCGATTCCCGTAAACAGTGCCCGTTATTTATGCCCCCGACTCATAATTTCCAGTGCAAAGGGGAGGGGCACTCAAAGTAATCGGTGGGAAGCCAAATGTACCCATAAAGCTCTAAATATTGATTTTCCAACCGACCTGCTACGAGCAGGTTCGGGGCATGGCAGTGTAGGGCACTTGCTGCTCGGGACCACTGCGGTGTACACACGGAATTACACTGGGTTGGAAAATGAAATGAAAGTCCCAGAGCAACCTTACGGGAGGATAACCCTCGAACGTGAAACCTTCCTCATCTCGCGCGGCTTCTGTCAAATAATCCTTGATTTTCACTTAAGCTAGTCAAAAATACAATCTATTTCTGAGAACTTCTCGATCAATTAGCTCCTCGGCTACAATGTCTAGGAACTCAAGAGTCCAACCAAGAACTTTCGCTCGAGGATGAGGACGAAATATCTCCAATTAATTCCAGAAACTCCATCGAAAATAAGCAGGAATAAGTAGAAAAAATAAGTAGGAAACAACGGCACAAAAACGAAAAATGGAATGAGGAAGGTTAGACTTTTGAAGAATGTTACCCTTATCATTCCTGTTCAGATCAAAGGACTTTTTGCCCACAGGATGGAACGATTGGGGCAGTTACCCGAGCAAGTTTTGGAGGAAAAATTGGTGAAAAGTGGCCTGTTGGAATTCAGTGCAAGTTGCTACCGAAAATCACTGGCGGCGGTTGGAAAACGCCTCATCCTGAGGCTCCCTCATTAGTGCGCCTGCGCTCTTCCACTGGTGTAGCTCGGAGCAAGCGGTTGGAAAATCCCTATTGTATTTCGTAATTTTCCCTTTTCCAGTAGTTTTCCGAAGTTAGGGATTTTTTGTCCGCCCTTGGGGATTTTTGGTCCGGGGATTTTTTGTCCGATTGCCCCTAGTTCCGATCCTCTCTAGAGGACAAGCTGGCGAGGTCCACGACACCTCCGGGTAGTCGGGCGAAAATCCAAGGTGAAATTCCTTGTTTACTTTACTTTTCTTATTTACTTAACATACTCTCCCTCAGCCTCCTGAAGTCGGTAAGTTCTAAATTACTAACTGAAGTTCTCTTCGAATGAGTTTGTTCGGTTTGGAAAATAAATGTAACCGACTGATTGAATCGGCACACATATTCGGATCGATGGTTCACAGGGCATCGCTTATCTCAACAGAAACAAGAGGCCCAAAAGGATGTAATCTGGGCAAATTCCGGGAGAGGCCCGACAATTTTCATTTTAAAGTTTGTTCCTATTCAAAATTTATTTATGAACAACCAGCTCAAAGTTTTTTATCATAAGTGTGGAAGGGTTTTGAGTAAGATTTGAATAAATCAAATTAATTATTTTTTCCCTTTCTGATTATTTGTCCAAAATAATAGCTCCTACATTTTTGGGGGGATAGATGCTATTCTTCTCTCTAAGAAATCAAATTGACATTGAGTAATCCAAATTTTTTGTTTTTCATCGATGCATAAAATTTAAGTATTTTCCAGCTTTACTAGACAGAAACTCTTCTCGAGCCTTTGAGGATGGGAAGTCGGTAAATTTTTTTGAATAAATATTTGCCTAATTCACGAACATCGCCTCTTTCAACATTCAAGAATGCGGAGAAATCCTCTCGAGGCCAAAAAATAACGTTTCTGAAGAAAATCAATGTTCGTATTTTTTAGTGACATTGAAACAAACACACTGGATTTTTCTAGTTGTCATGCGATAGATTCAAAAAAAGGTGTCAAGAATTTGTCCAACTGCCCAGATTGATACTATGGTTTGACTTATTGTTCAATGAATTTGCCCAAAACTAACGGCTCTTAAATAATAAAGAATCAGTTATTTTCGTTGGAAAATGTGTTTACTGTTGAACCCTATTTTAGCATTTTTTTTGTATTATCGAAGACACGTCTGTGATAGTGAATTCTACCAGCTGAACTGACAATGTTGACAGGGACGTAACTAGGGAGGGGGGGGGGGGGCTGCTCCGGGCGCCAAATATACAAAAAAGTGACAGCTTACCAAGTTCATTTAAATATTATGACCGTTTGGAATAAATTCGAAAATATTTACTAAAAGGAAAAATAATATAAATAAGGAATGCAATAGGCCTACAAGAAAGGACATAGGATATAGAAAACGTATACTTCGCGAGGCGAGAACTAGCCTTGAGCGGCCGTATGCAGGGCAGTTGACGAGGCGAGTCTACTCCATTCGAACTTTTGGTTTATATTTGCCAAAACTACACGCATGACGCCTATCCCAATATAACAACAGCCTTGAGAATTTTTCTTACAACACCCGTGTGTATAGCATCGAATGAAAGAAGTTTTAGAAAACTGCGGATAATAAAAAACTACATCAGGAACTTGACAGGACAACAACGACTAAGCAACTTGGCCATCATATCAATAGAGCACAAAATAGCTTCAGCACTATCTTTTGATGGTATCATTAAAAGATTTGCAGCAAAAAAAGCCCGACAATTTTCATTTTAAAGTTTGTTTAGGGCTTCCATTTCGTACAAAATTTATTTATCATCTATTAGTTTGTTTAATTTAATAAAAATTGTATGGTATTTTACATTGAGCACTTACTTACCAAACCTTCCTCCTTTTAGTAAAAGAGTTTATACATTGTGAATAAATCAATTAATTATATTTATATTTTGGTATATTGTTATATTAAGATGGTATGAGTCATGAGATATCGGGTCTATGAGGAGGCGCCAAATTTATTTCTTGCCGCGGGTGAAATACGGGCTGGTTACGTACCTGAATTTTGAAACTATAAAAAAAAAATATTATGGGTGATGTTGAAGGTGAATAAGAAATCTAAAAGTTGTGAAATGAGGGTCCGTTGCTAGGCGGTTGCTACGGAAGCGAGACCTGCAGGGTACAATGTCGACTTGCTTCTCGGTTCATGTTTGGATTTGAAGGGGTCCGAGGCGCAGTTCCCCGAATCCAACCGGAGACTCGACGCATATTCGGATCGACGGTTCGCAGGGTACCGCTGATCCCAACAAAAACGAGAGGCCCAAAACCCTCGCGTCTCCACTCTGTTCATGAACCCAAACCCCTTTTACATAGGCTTGCCATAATTTTAGATGGCCAAACCGGGACACGGGTTCGGGGGTCCTCCCCCGGAAAATTTTATAAAATAATCCATTCAAATCTGCGTTTTTTACCATTTCTATACTTAAAAACGTTCATTAAAATATCTTATTTTTTAAGTACCTATAAATTTAAAAAAGTTAGAATAAACTAGGCCTAGTTATATTCTAACGCAAATACCACTAACAAGAAGAAATAATGAAATAAGACTGTAAAAAGTTGTGATTGATTCAGTTAAGTTCATTAGTGATTATATTAGAAGCTTACTATTCAAACAAATCATAAATCGTAGCATATCCAAGGTAATAATGAAATGAAACTGTAAGCAAACAACGAATTTAGTTCAGTTATTTATTTGTATCAACCTTATTAACATAAGAAACAAAACATAGAGACCCGGCACATTATAGTTCTGATATATGATCATGCTCTCTTAAAAAGGCGGTACCACGTGTACTTGCTACCACTGCCGATTTAAGTGTTAAACCATGAGCTAACAAAGTTATCAACTTTAACCGGGACATGTGCAAAACCGGCCAGGACGCCGGGACAACGGCAAAATACCGGGACTGTCCCGGTCAAACCGGGACGTATGGCAAGCCTACTTTTACAGGGCATCGATGTAAATACCTACCTCGATACATACATACAGGTATACATCGATGGTACAGCGAGAGTCTCCATGGCTGCAGTTCGAGCAATTTTTGAAAATCGTGTCACTTCTCGAAATGGTGATGTTGAATGGCCACCACGATCACCTCATTTGACCATTTGTGATTTTTTCTTGTGGAGCTACGTCAAGGCCAAGGTTTTTTCCCACAGAATGAACACGATTGACGATTTGTAGGCGAGAATAGGTAGGTGAGGAAATTAACGCAATTCCTACCGACCTACGGAAACGAGTAGTCCAGAATATGATCATGGGCGCCCGCAGGGAGGGGCCAGGGAAGGCAATCAGGATAGTATGCATACATTTTTGTCAGGTTTTAGTGTTTTGAAAAATTCAGTATGTCCAAAATTAATAAATATCGTCAATTCCGCATAAACGCCGGGATAAGGTCACGTTAACGAAAAACATGACTACATAAATAACCAAACCCTAGTATTATTATAGCGAAAGAACAACGCAATGTTTCATACCCCCCCCCCCCCGACCACCCCCCCCCGCCCCCCCCCCATGAATATGATCACCAGAATGGAAGTGTGTGTGGCAAAAATGAAAGACACTTGACTGATGCAATTTTTCGATCATGAAAATTTTGTTTTTTGTGAACATGTTACACTCTTTTTTTTTTTTGTAATAAATTAATTTTTAAACCTTGCGATTTTGACTCTAAAACGTCCCATCTTTACGCGCCACTTCCGATTCAAAGGTGCGAGCACCTGGTAAAACGCTGCAATTTCTTTCACTGGGGTTTATTATTCAATTGGCTTGCGTTCATGATTTGAATTTCTACTAAGCTTTGCGGTGTGCGTGTTTCACAGGATAGAGATTATTGAATTTCAGGAGGCACACAAATATGATCAACTGATCAATCCAAATAGGTATTTTGTTTGAGAACAGATTTACGTGCTCCGTGCATATCTCCTAAAATTCAATAATCGCTTTATCACCTGTGAAACACGCACACTCCACAGCTTAGAAGAAATTCAAATCATGAACGCAACCCAATTGAATAATAAACCCCAGTGAAAGAATACTTATTTACCCCATTAATAATATTGAATAATAAACCCCAGTAATAATATTGAATAATATTTACCTATATATTATCAGCGTTTCATGTATATCAGAATGCTTCAACCCGTGTATCGGCTATAAACTACAAGTATCCACATTGGCTATCACTCCAGTATCCACATTACTACATCACTACGTCACTAGGTTACTGATATCAACACAAAAACAATAATAAACCAAAATAACGCGAATGTTGGCACCATAAATCGGGCAACACATCGGGAATGGTTTGACCTACCAACCTGGGGAGGGGCTCATTCGATTCCACATGGAAAGTTCTTCAAACAGAGTCCAAATTCAGGCCGCCTTGACTTTTTGTGGTTTTCAGAGATTTTACAAAACTTTGACAACCCTTAAAGGGCATTTTAAATTAAGTGAGAATGCTGGCTAAGGAATTGGGGCGTTGTCGGACCAAGATGGATTTTTCCTGAAAATTTCAGATCTTTTGCTCCAGCCGTTTGGGAGAAATCGTGCGTACGGCGGACGGACGGAAAAATTTTTATTGCAGATTCGGATTCTACACCCTTTGAAACGTAAACCATGAAATTTTCAGGGGGGTTAGAATTTTTTTCCAGAGCGATTACAATGGTTTATTATTGAATAATAAAGGAAGGAATTAGGGGAACGAGAAGTAATACCGTGCACTTAACTTTGGAACCATACAATTAAGGGACAGAACGACATAAAAATGTTTTTCTTGCACGAATGGGTCTAGAATTTATTCTATTTCCGATATCTGAGCATTTCCCTTACATAAAAAGATTTTTAAAGGAAAAACAGCCGTAAATGTTAATTAAGTGCTTTGGGCGGTATTTCCCACGCTGTGGGGTAATGACGCCCAACCCCGAGAACTGAATCATGTTCCCCTCTCAACCCATTTTTTCCAATGTTAGAAGGTTAAATGTATTTATAACAATAAAAAACATGAAAACAGTCAATAAACTATAGTTGAAATGAACGATGACTTAGAAATAGGTAAACTACAGTCTTGTATGAACCCACATTAATATTTAGCTTTTCATTCTTTACAAAATTATAAAATAGCCTTGCATACATCACATAGTCCGTGATCAGGTCGTCCCATGGAACACATGTAGTGGCTGCTGTGATTGCAGTGCTCGCAATTCCACTTTGGCGAATTATTATCGGCTTCTTGGCAAATTGTACACAAGCTGTCCACAAAAGACGAAGTCAAGAATTCTTCAACATCTTCGTCTGCGTCTACAACAAGGTCTCCCTCAGAGATATCTCCCCAGTCGTCACTGTCACTGCTCTCACTTCTGGTTCTCTTGCGCTTCTCTTTCTTTTTTTGAAGTCTTTCAATTTTTTTCATGATTTCCACCTTTTTTCTTCTTCTTCTGAACCCCATCTCTGCTGCTAGTAGTAAAATTAAGTAAAATGTGACGAATAAAGCCGTGCGAGGTGAGGAAGGTTTCACGTTCAAGGGTAATCCTTGAAGGTTGCTCTGGGACTTCCATTTCATTTTCCAACCCTGTGTAGTTTTATGTGCACACCGGAATGGTTCCGAGCAGCAAGTGCCCTACACTGCCTCGAACCTGCTCGGAGCAGGTCGGTTGGAAAATCCTTATTAACTGACACCTGAGTGCAGCGATAAGCGTGACAATATTCCCGGGAAAGCGACTTGTCATCTTCCGAAAGAAAACTCTTCTTTTTTTTCTTCAAACTTGGACGACTGTCGACAACATCAAGTTCGTGACAGGCGGGAAAAGCGACGATTATCGACTAATTTAGGCCAAGATCGTCAGTTAATATTGAGGTTAGTTCGGGCTATCAATGACCCCCTTCCCTCCCTGCTCCGCAGTCTCATAGCATGACCTGAGGTCAGATAGCGTCTCATTGTGTTCTGTTGTGTCGGTGTTTTTTTTTTTGCATCCTTTTTTTTATGCATCTTTTTTTCCTCTTTATATTGTTGTCCGAGCCTTGAGATCCTTTTTCAAAGACAATGTCGTTCAATTGGTTTATCACGACCTCATGAGGGAGTTTTCGTCCGAATATACCTAACTGTAAACAGTTTTATGATTTGTTATTCAGCGAAAATTTTTTTGAAGCTAAAAAACTGACTCTTCGCGTCGGGAAAACTATCTAGTCTTCTATGAGGGACTTTCTTGAGTCTTAAGACGCAGTTATTGGGGGTATCTGGACCTTGAATAAACTGGCAAAGCGAACTCTCGATTGCAGAACCTTGATGCACTATTAAAGTCTAAACAGAGCTGTCAACTTCTCTATTAATACCGGACATGGAGCCTAACTGACATCGTCAATCACTTCAGGAGTTATTTTGATTATTAATTTTGGTTTATTATTTAATAATAAACCATTGTAATCGCTCTGGAAAAAAAAAAAAAAAAAAAAAAAAATTTTAACCCCCCTGAAAATTTCATGGTTTACGTTTCAAAGGGTGTAGAATCCAAATCTGCAATAAACATTTTTCCGTCCGTCCGCCGTACGCCGTACGCACGATTTCTCCCAAACGGCTGGAGCAAAAAATCTGAAATTTTCACGAAAAATCCATGTTGGTCCGACGACGCCCCAATTCTTGAGCCAGCACTCTCACTTAATTTAAAATGCCCTTTAAGGGTTGTCTAAGTTTTTTAAAATCCCTAAAAAAAAAAAGTCAAGGCCCTAAATTTGGACTTTTTTTGAAGAACTTTCCATGAAGGAATCGAATGAGCCCTTCCCCAGGTCCGTAGCTCAAACCATTCCCGATGTATGGCCCGATTTATGGTGCCAACATTCGCGTTATTTTGGTTTATTATTGTTTTTGTTTTGATTGCAGTAACCTAGTGATGTAGTGAACGTGGTTACTGGAGTGAACTCCTAAAAGGGCATATAAGTACTCTGATAACCATAAAATTAAAAAACCCTGCTAATTCTTTCACTGGGGTTTATTATTAAATTGGCTTGCGTTCATGATTTGAATTTCTACTAAGCTTTGGAGTGTGCGTGTTTCACAGGTGATAGAGCGATTATTGAATTTCAGGAGGCACACAAATATGATCAACTGATCAATCCAAATAGGTATTTTGGTTGAGAACAGATTTATACATATCTCCTGAAATTCAATAATCGCTCTATCACCTGTGAAACACGCACACTCCAAAGCTTCGTAGAAATTCAAATCATGAATGCAAGCCAAATGAATGAAATTGAATAATAAAACCCAGTAAAAGAATTTTCAGCGTTTTTTTTTTTTTTTTTTTTTTTTTTCAAGTCTTTTAAAATAAATACTAACGAGAGGTAAAATTGGACGATATAGACCTGGAAAATGATCGGGAAACGCATTAGAACACATCGAACCTGATTACTAATAATGAGGATAAATTTGTGCGAGGTATTGGATCAATGTTTATGTTACATGGTACAGAATAGAAGAATATGGCATCTTGGAGCGGAATAATGCTCCTAAATTTCGGGAAAGATGGCTACGGTCCGGGACAAAAATGTTTCTCATAGACAGTACCTACTTATCAACCTAAAGGAAATCACTCATAATTTTGAGGCACAAAGACCTATCTATTTCACTTCTAACAACAAGAGTTGATATCCGTCGATATCATGGAACAACGGTACATCAGAATCTAAGATTTCCTACGTAAATTCCAACTCACCTACTGAAAATTGACAACATTTTACGATACACCCATTCACTCTCAGCCAGGTCATCGATACATAATAAAAGTTATAACACACACACACATACATTTCTGGAAAAGGAAGTACCGTTGAACACAGTTTATCGATTTTCAATATCTCAAAATCAATCGAAATCTTCAATATTTCAAAAATATCGATATTATGTTAAGGAGAAACGATTATTTCACATCGATGTTGGGTTGTCGATAGTTATCGACCGTCTGTTCTTCTTAACCAATATACCGAGAGAAAAAACGCTGCAAATTCTTTCACTGGGGCTCATTATTCAACGATTCATGATTTGAATTTCTACTAAGCTTTGGAGTGTGCGTGTTTCACAGGTGATAGAGCGATTACTGAATTTCAGGAGATATGCATAGAGCACTTAAATCACTTCTCAACCAAAATACCTTGATCAGTTGATCATATTTGTGTGCCTCCTGAAATTCAATAATCGCTCCATCACCTGTGAAACACGCACACTCCAAAGCTTAGTAGAAATTCAAACCGTGAATCATTGAATAATGAACCCCATTGAATAATTTGCAAACCCTAGTGATTTTTTTTTTTTTTTTTTTTAAGAGCGATTACAATGGAAAAATATTCTATTTGATTGATGCAGCGTTTCATGCATATCAGAATGCTTCAACCTGTGTATCGGCTACAAAGCCTTTTAGGAGTTAACTCCAGTATCCACATTCACTACATCACTAGGTTACTGCGATCAAAACAAAAAAAAAAAACGCTGCAAATTCTTTCACTGGGGTTTATTATTCAATCGGCTTGCGTTCATGATTTGAATTTCTACTAAGCTTTGGAGTGTGCGCGTTTCACAGGATAGAGCGATTATTGAATTTCAGGAGATATGCATACAGCACGTAAATCTGTTCTCAACCAAAATACCTATTTGGATTGATCAGTTGATCATATTTGTGTGCCTCCTGAAATTCAATAATCGCCCTATCCTGTGAAACACGCAGACTCCAAAGCTTAGTAAAAATTCAAATCATGAACGCAAGCCGATTGAATGATAAACCCCAGTGAATGAATTTGCAGCGTTTTTTTATTGAACCTCGATACCCCCCCCCCCCCCCACAATAAAAACATCTATAATTTATCAAGTCCTTCAGCACTCGTATTGCGTTGAAACTTCCCCAAATCCAAATTTAAACGATGTAGCCAAAGGTAGACAGATGTAGAGGGGGCACACAAATATCATCAACTGATCAATCCAAATAGGTGTTTTGGATGAGAACCGATTAACGTGGTCTATGCATAGCTCCTGAAATTCAATAATCGCTCTATCGCCTGTAAAACACGCACACTCCGAAGCTTAGTAAGATTCAAATCATGAACGCAAGCCGATTGAATAATAAACCCCAGTGAAAGAATACTTATTTACCCCAGTAATAATATTGAATAATATAACCCCAGTAAAGGTAGACAGATGTAGAGGGGGCACACAAATATCATCAACTGATCAATCCAAATAGGTGTTTTGGATGAGAACCGATTAACGTGGCACATATATTAATAACCTAGTGATGTACTGAATGTGGATGCAATGTTGGCAGCATAAATCGGGCCATACATCGGGAATAGTTTGAGCTACGGACCTGGGGAGAGGCTCATTCAATTCCTCATGGAATGCTCCTCAAAAAAAGTCCAAATTTAGGCCGCCTTGACTTTTTTTGAGGTTTTTAGGGATTTAACAAAACTTTGACAACCCTTAAAGGGCACTTTAAATTAAGTGAGGGAGCTGGCTAAAGAATTGGGGCGTTGTCCGACCAATATTGATTTTTTCTGAAAATTTAAGATTTTTTGCTCCAGCCGTTTGAGAGAAATCGTGCGTACGGCGGACGGAGGGAAACATTTTAGGGAGTTCTTCGTTACTCCCCCGCATTTTCAAATGCTCGTAGCTTCATGAAATTATAACAAAAATTTGATGTTGAGGTGATTTTTGGAAACTTCAGCTCGTCTACTTTTTGATGTGTGTGTTCATATTTTGAAGCAACAACTTTGTAAAAGCCAAATTCGGCATTGAAAAAAGTGGGGGGGGGGGGGGGGGGGTATCGAAGTATTTGCCATGTCAAATTCTTTTGTACCCCCCCCCACGGTGAAAACAGTATTTTCGGCTACCAATATCGCGTCTCAACCTCTTAACTTTCGATCAAATGATTTCATCGCTCTATAGTTTCTGATCAGTCATCCCTTCCTACCATTTCCCCACGTAACAGCTTGTTCATCACTATTTTGTGCATCACACAACTATCTTCCGTCTTTCTTTGCAGTCTCGTAAAATTCCAAAATGCATCTGGAGGTCAAACATGGACAAAAGTTGCAGATCTACGTCCTCGCTCGGGCAGACATTGTCTGTACAGATGTCGGCCGATCTATACGCTAGATATCCTATCGCTGAGCTTCTGATCAGACATCCCTTTTTAACATTTCCCCACATAATAGTTTGTTCATAACGATTCAGTGCATCACACAACTATCTTTAGTCTTCGTGGCAGTCTCGTGCAACTCCAAAATGCATCTGGAGGTCAAACTTGGACAAAAGTTTCAGATCTACGGCCTCGCTTCAACAGACATTGTCTATACAGATGACGGCTGACGTACGGGAGATATCCTATCGCTGGATTTCCGAACATTTATCACTCTCGACCATTTCCCCACATAATAGTTTGCTTATATCGCCTACGTGCTTCGCACAACAATCTTCCCCTTTACTTTTGTGGTCTCTGCGATTCCGCAACGCATCATGACGTCCAACATGGACAAAAGTTGACGATCAACGCCCTCGCTCGGACAGACATTGTCTATACAGAATCCGGCCGATGCATACGCGAGATAGACTATCGCTGGTTTCCCGTTCATTCATCACTTTCGACCATTTCCCCACGTTTTCCCCGCCACAATAATCCCAGTATCGCAATAATAGATTCCTCGCTGCCTCCTATCGCACGTATTTCCATTCTGGGCGACCTCGTCCTTCTCCACTGAATTTACGTAATTAACTGGTTATAAAAATTGAAGCTGATAAGAGTCGTTTTGAGGATACATTGTTTAACAGTTCCTAATTTTAAACGCTGCACGTTACCATATTTTTCCTATTAAGTATACTGAATCTCCATTACTACCATTAACATTTAACAAGACGAAAACAACGTGATGACCGATAGGGGAAACCGGTATTAACAGCAATTATAAATGATATTTTTAAACTTGCGTCAATCTTCGATTTAAATCCCCTCCGCGAAAATCGTTAGATCATAATGATTTTCGTAACGTAATTCACCTCTGACGTTGATGTTACTTAGTTTTCTGTTATTACAGCCCACCTCCTGTCAGGTTTCGCTAGAGAGTTTGTTCACCTACCGGCAGTAACACAAAGAAATGGGCTTTTATAACGATCTAACAGACCAAAAAATTATAATTCGAATTGAAATTTTTTAAAACACTCAAAATTTAAAATTTCTCAAAGATTATACCGGATGTTAATCTGAGGAACTTGCCATTCTGACAAAAAGTGCCTTTTAGCAATCTGTTTCAAAAGGATTCGTTTTCAATTTTCAAGTTATTTCAATTTCAAGATTTTTTTCGTGTTTTCGATCTTAATTCACCAAAACGGTCAGCGTAACTTCAACGTAACTCCCTTAACCCGCCAAGTACTGTAAGGGCGCCCATGCAAATTTCCACTCCTTCTTTTTATATGTTGTTACTGAGAGGTAATGAAAAGCATATAAGACGAAAAACCGCGAGAGGTGACTCTAGGCCAGAGCTCAACGCTACATACAGTATTAGTTCTCCTGTACTGTAACTTTATCACTTGTACGTTGAATCAAACATTAGTTTTGTGGAATGAATACCAACCATGAACAATATTTAGCGGCAGCAACCAGGTGACAACATTTTCAATGTACAAATTGTATGGTCAGAGCTCTGTTGGCATCCTTGAATGACTGCAGCTCCAAGTCCAACCTCATTTTGATGAGAAAAGGGGGCAGCTTTTGCACCTTAGTAAAGTTAAATCGACACAAAGAACCCATTCTTGGTGGCTATGGACCAGAGTTTGTAGGCAAAACGGATTGGCTTCCCCTTTATGTGCTGCTTGCTGCCATGCCTACCATGGTAGATCTGTGACATCTAAAATCCTCCTCCAACGGGGTCAACAGAGAACAGCCAACACCAGGCACATACTTTCACCTTGTTCACAGTACAAATAAAACATAAGTATTACGAATAAAACACTTTTGACGTAGTGGGTGACAGTTGGGGGTTGATGTTCCGTGAAATCCTAGAGTCACCTACAGGTGACATGGCTGATTTGGTTGAGTATAGGGGGCTTCAGTTTGAATTTTTCTGGACAAAATGTTATTTACAAACACATGCTACATCCTAAAAAACAGATTATCACAAAAAAGTCCCAGAATTTTACCTGATCTTCGGCATTTGTCTCAAAACTCTTGACAAGTTGCAGGGAAACACGAAATTCACGAGATAACAAAACATATGAGCTCATCAGTTGAACTGTCATGAATATTAACTTCTTCTATGACTCGTGAGTTGTTGTCCATGCCCTGTAGATCCCGTATGACCGCAGAAAGATCGAATTTGGCGGCTTATTTGTTTTTAATTAATTGAGGAGCTTACTTTCAAACAGGCACATATCCATTTCGACAAAATGTTCAGGAAGTGAAAAAAACGATTTGCAGATTAGTGGAGATGTTTTTCTGCAGTTTCTCATCGGAGTAATGTGTGAGAAGGCACAGATAAAGATGCCTCAGAATATGAATCAATTTTCTTCAAAACACGAGGCTGTATATCCATTTTCACTTTGGAAATGTGCCCTTTTGATCAAAACTCATGGATTTGTGCCTTTTTGAAAAAGAAAGAATTCATTCTCCATTCTGTAGGTTTTATTGAAAACTTTACCTGACCATCCATATTTCCATTTGTCATGCCTGCCATCTATCGAGTCTCGTGTAAATATTCAACGTCAAGACGAAGGCGCAATGCTTCTTTTTGGATATGTGCCTTTTTGAAAACCCACGACTTATCGTCTGACGATATTCGGAGGATATGTGGCATTTCGATTGCAAGGCACTGAAAAAAATGAAGGGGACGGATTTGTTACCTTTTGATGCAAACACATAACTTTAGCCCCGGAATTGATGTGGATGTGTTCTGTTTTGTTCGGAAATAATAGGGGGATCTGATTCAACTCATATTCAGAGATAGAAAATTGAGAAAAAAATGTTTTCTCCCAGATTTGGATATGTGCCTTTTCGAAAGTAAGCTCCTCAATTATCAAAGTAGTGTCACCTAGAGGTGACTATAGTACTTGGCGGGTTAATTAATTAAGAAAATTCAATTTTGATTATACCGTTGAAAAGAGAGTTACATTTTCCATCTCCCTTGTGTATCAAAAAATATCGTAGGTTATTTCAATCGGTGAAAAATCAATTGGAAAAAATGAATGTTGTAAAAGCTTCATAATGACCAGATTTTTCATAGTTACTCTGTTAATCTATTGAAATTCCAATCGTCAAATTTAGACGGTAGTCTTAAAATATGCGCCAGAATCTCAGATTTTCTGCAGTGTACTTAAAATTGCTCCTACAGCAGAATGTAGAGAAGAAAATTTCGCTTGAAAGCGGGAAAATATGGCTTTGACTTAGGAAAAATCGACGTTTTTAACGAAAAATGTACTTTTCATGCAAAACTAAGTTTGGTATTGGATTTTATGTATTTTTTGACGATAAATCGAATAAGTGGTACTTTCACGCATCCTTGGTATTCAAAAAAACAAGCACGGATGTATCTGAACATCTTTTCGTTGAATGAACTAGCATTTTTTATATTTGTAATAAACTGTATTTTTTTAAACATTAAAGTAGTTGCTAAAAATGGCCGCTATTCTGTGAGCTGTAGAAATGCATCTGCGGAAATCAAATTCATCGTATGAAGGATAAAACAATCGATATTCTTCTGTATCTTCGAGTATTATCTGGTTGTAGAAAATCAAAATGCAAAATGTCAGTTTGGTCATGTTGTTTTGCACCAACTCAAATATGTTGGGTTGTCCAGCCCTATCTCAGAGATGGGCGTCCCTGATTAACGAATACTTTTACAATTACATATGCGATTACAAAAGTATTCGTAAAAGTGATCGAATAACGAGTGTAATCAATTAATTTTTTACTCGCGCGATGCGATTACTCTTTCGAATACTTTTTTAATCAGCAAAAGTATTCGACTACAGTGGTAATCGATTACAATTGTATTCGAATACTTTTGCCGATTACATTGGTCCATGCCGTTGATATTCATTACATACCTACAAGAATCTTGTAAAATCTTGTGTATCTTGTAAGAAGATACACGATACGTACCTAATTTGTAAGAACATTTCTCAATATAGATTGATTTTTTCGAACTTTGTTTATTCTTCGAAATAATACCCTAATTTTCAAGTTGTCAGAATTACTGTTACACGGGGAAAAAACGTTCACTTCAAGAAATAGTTTTATTACGTTACACAGGAACTATTCTTCAATGGTTATTTTTACTGTTTGCTGAATTCTTTGTTTTGAACATATTTGGTGTTACCCGCAAAAGGTAGGATGTTAAAGAATTAAAAGAATAAAAGAAAGAAAACAAAAAAAGAAAAGTATTGGAAGAATTAGAAGAACTGAAACTCTTTTTCGATAATCGTGTGGGCATACCTAGTAGTTTTTCTTTGCGAAATCGACCCAAATGGCAACTTGTGAAGTTTGACCATTCTAACCTAATGGAAAAGTGTAGTACCACAACGTTACAATTTTGAAGAATTTGGTAGGTGTTTCTGCATTTTCCAAATTTTTGGTGCATTGAAAAAACTTAAGGCTCATAAAATTGTTTGTAATGCTAGTGGGGGTACTTGAAAGGAATAGCAGTCATAGTTATACATAACATTATGAATAATGATTACGGAAACAGTTTCGTCGAAGTTTCGAAGTGAAAAATGATCGCAAAAATTGGGATTTTGAGATCAAAGTTGTGCGGGGTATCGTGTTTTATGTATGTTGTAAATTTGGACGCTGGATTGATTGGAAAGTGTTTCTACATTAGAATTTCAAAAGCGAAGTATGGTTAAACTGTCAAATTTACTTTTCTCAGCCCGGCGTCATTCCCACAGCAGGGGGGTTATGACAGCAAAAACATAACTTTCCTCTTAATTTTTTCTTAACTCAACAACGAAGATTCTCAATTCTGAGACTCCAATCGTTATTCGTTATTTTTATCTGTAATCGCAGTATTCGTCAATCAAAATTACTTTAAAAGTATTCGCTGAAAAATATTCGTTAATCACGAATACTTTTGTAATTGTTAATCGTTTTGCCAACGAATAACGATTGCTTCAAAAGCAATTGTTATTAACCAATACTTTTGACGATTACATTAAACGTAATTGTCCATTACAAATTTTGTTAATCGCCCATCTCTGTCTCAGGTAGGTCATTTTGAAACTTCACCCTCGATATTATTCATGCAAGTACCTTAGAAATTGGTGACGTGCAAGGATTTCTCGATCAGGAGCTGGCGCAGCAGAAGGAATCACGATGATGCTGTAAAATTCACTTCACCATTCACAACGAATCGATTGCCTTTTACCTACACAGCCGAGCGCGAAAACGCGAACCGAGTGTCGTTTAAAATCACATTGGAAGCGCGAGAGCCTGGAGCATCAAACGGCGCACAACCTACCACTAGCGCGAGCGGAGAGAGACTGAGGAGTCCTCAGTGAGGACATTTGTCTTGGAGGGGGGAACATCCCGGGAAGTGTTGTTTCGGCTGAGCGGACCCTAAAGATGGACTTTGACCGAGTCCGTTACATTCTGCAGGGCCTCGTTCAGCCTGCACGAAGTTCCAAGAAGTTGGGTAGGTACATCTAGCTGTCACTGGTGACGAGGGCTCAAAAGGAATTCCGAGTATTGGGTCTTTTTTTTATTAGCTACCGTATTTTTTACTTTTAAAATCTTACTGCACGCTGCAAGCTAAGCAGTCTATGTGTGGACCTTAGCTGACTCCGTTAGCCAGAGGGAATGTACTTCCAAGAAGGCAGGTTGAAGAGCTGTCACAAATGACGAGAAGACAAAAGGAATTCTGGGAATGGGGTCTTCTATCCCATTTTTCTCTCTTTGTTTTACTGGGGATGTTGGAACCCTCTCGAAGAGAATGATTGACACGTGTCACAAACAACGAAATTCGGAGTATTGGTTATGGTTTTTTTTCTTCCATGTTTGGAAGCAGGTAATCCAGACTGGCCGGCGTTCTTGGAAACCTGTACCTACGCTCCGGCTCATAGAATCATCATATTTGACGGTTCTTCGACCTCACGTACATAAACCCTCAACATCACCAGATTAAAAGACCCTTTTACCTTATTTCGTCTTCCTTCTATAACTTACATTTTCATTCTTTTCGTTAGGAAATTGTATTTTTAGTTTTTGACATTTTAATTTCTTTGCTTTGGCTCATAAACTGAAAAAACCTGTTTACGCGATACCAATAAACAACAATTGGTAACTACAGTCCTTGAAATAGTAATACCAATAAACTGAAAAATCGTCACGAGAACTTACTCACGCGATACCAAGAATAAGACATTTTGTTTTGGTTTATTAGTTTCAACTATTTCCGTACTTCTTCCACTTCAAAACGATAGAATTAAGACACACATTTTCCCAATTTTGGTTTATTAGTTTGTCAACGTCGTGGAAGAAAAGGCTCCATTCATTTGTCGTATGATTTCTCCAATCATATGTCTGGTAGTTAGTTGTTTTGGTTCATTATTTTCAACCATTTCCGTACTTCTTCCACTTCAAAACGACCAGTGAACAAACGCGAGAGTATCGTGAGCGAAAAAAATTAACGATGGACAAATTTGCTCCGAATTACGCTACGATTTTTTTTTTTAATTTGGAGTCGAAAAAAGTCTTTTTAAAAAGTGTATACAATCACCTCACCTGAAAAGAACCATTCAAAACCCATTATTATTCCATTTAGATAAATTAAGTGATATATAAAACGTTTCCGGTTTTCCCTTCTTCCGAATCGGCCGTTACACCACTCTGATACAATGCGCCCAGTGTGTCCGTAGCGTTCAATTATTGAATATTAACTAAATAGGTATATTAAAAAATCCATGAACAGTATTTCTAAGAATTTTACTTTGTTTTCACATTTAATCACCAATAAAATTAATTTTGTCGCTAAACAGCCGAAATGGAAAAAGATGATTAAACCGACTTTCTCCAACTTCCCTCCGGATTTGAGCAAGATCTGTAGATTGAGAAATGGGCAAACGGCTTTCTCTGTAGAAAAATCTTAGAAAATTGTCACCACATCTTGGTTGCCTATTTTCACTTTTTATAAGCATTTTGCCGTAATTCTCTCAAAAAAATCACATTGGAATCAGCGCATAGTGTGCCTCCTATAAGAGCTCTTCAATAATTGCGCTACAAAAAAAAGGTGATCCGAGTATGCGGAACACAGACTGAACGCAAGCCAATGAGTTGTTGTCTTGAAAGAGGGGGAAATTTTTGAAATTTGTTTCGCATGGACAATTGGGATGTTTTAGGGATTACCCAGTATAACATGACTTTGAAACGAGGTTACTAATATCCAAAACGAAAACAATAATCAATTCCAAAATAACAAAAGTTGGCACCATAAATCGGAATGGCTTTGTCACTGGTGACGAGGGCTCAAAATCAAAGTTTCCATTCCTCGTGGGTTTTTTTTTTAGCTACCTTGATTTTTTAGGTGCTTTTAAAATTTACTTTGACAACCCTTGAAGGGCAATTTAAAAGCAGCAAGAATTTGTGCATGTGGATTTTTCCTGGACCTTAGATCTTTTGCTCCGATGTTTGGGAGAATGTTGCATTGATACGGCGGACACGGAAAAAATTTATTGCAGATTCGTCACAAATGAAACGTAAACCGGAAATTTTGGGAATTTTTTTTTTTTTCAAGGCTATTTCTATCCCATTTTTGAATAATAAACTTTGTTTTACTGGGTATTATTGGAACCCTCTGTTTATTTTGATTGACACGTCTGTCCTGCGGAAATGTACACAGAACAACAAAATTCGGAGTATTGTTTGACCAGGTTATCAGTCTTCGAGTTTGGAAGGACAGTTATCGATATGGCCGCGAGTTAGTCGTTAAGGTCAAGTGTCCGCTATAAATCGATTTGGCCTCCGAATATTATCATATTTTCAACAAGACATCTTGAAAGAAAAACCTTTATCTCGACATAAACCCGAACATCACCGGATTAAAAGACTTTTACCTTATTTCGTCTTCCTAATTAAAAGCTATTTTTAATTTTGGAAATTGTAATATTTTAGTTTTGTAACATTTTAATTTCTTTGCTTTGGCTCATTTTGGAACTGAAAAAACCTGTTTACCATCATACCAATAAACAACAATTGTAAATTTATACAGTCCTTGAAATAGTAATCACCAATAACCTGAAAAATCGGGATCAGAAATGCTTGCTCACGCGCGTATACCAATAATAAGACATTTTGTTTTGGTTTATTAGTTTCAACTATTTCCGTACTTCTTCCACTTCAAAACGATCAGAATTAAAAAAACACACATGAAAATTTCCCAATGTGTTGCAGACTCGGATGCAAGCATTTGTCAACGTCGTGGAAGAACTCCGTTCATTTGTCGTTTGATTTCTCCAATCATATGTCTGGTAGTTAGTTGTTTTGGTTCATTATTTTCAACCATTTCCGTACTTCTTCCACTTCAAAAACGACCAGTGAACAAACGCGAGAGTATCGTGAGCGAAAAAAATTAACGATGGACAAATTTGCTCCGAATTACGCTACGATTTTAATCTCCCTTTTAACAAACCTGTAATATTCAATTGAATAGTTTATTTCGCTCAAATTCTGTTCAGTCTTATAGAATGGACACAGAGCAGCACTTCAAAAGTTTCCCTTTGTGTTATTGTTTGACCAGGTTATCAGTCACGAGATTTTTTTTTAAAAGGACGGTGTCGATATGTGCTAAATCATTTTCAATTAACTTCATTAGTCGTTAAGGTCAAGTGTCCTCTATAAATAGCGATTGGCCCCCGTCAATATTATCAACGGTCAACAAGAACAGTTGATTAATAACAAATCCCTATCTTGATACTCAAACCAAAAGTGCCTTATCTACTCACGTGACCGCACATACTTCACTTCTAGTAGGACTTGAAACAATTCTGGTCTGTCTATTAAAAGCAATTTTTAATTTTGGAAAATGATTAATATTGATTTTGGTTTATTATTCAATTATAAACCATTGTAATCGCTCTTGAAAAAAAAAATTTCCAACCCCCCCTGAAAATTTCATGGTTTTTCCGTCCGCCCTCCATACGCCGTACGCCCACGGAAAATAGAATACATATAGTTTACAGATAGTTTACTCTATGTTCTGTGCGTACGCCGTACGCAAGATTTCTATATGTATTCTATTTCCATTCAAATAATCTAATGCTTCGTTATCGGAAAGGTACAAGGAGCCAAAATGAGATTGGCGTATTCCCCTCAAAATATGGCAGTGCGCTAAAAATTAGCGAATTAGCAGAATTACATAAAGGGCAAGTAAAGACACGATCTGTGACCCAAGGCTTAAAATTCAAATTCAACATTTCTCAGCGCGCTCTACAGATACTTTAACTGTAACATTAGTGAGTTAACTATCTTTTACATAGCTCGTTTTTGTCGTTTTTATTGTAAAGGACCTTCTGTAATGAAGTCTTCAGTGATCAACCATTCGCTCTAACACAAGATTTCTTCCACAATCGTTACAAACCAGGATCCGCGTCTAAGGAATAGGAACGCTGTTACCTAACGCGGTTTTTACACACGCAGAGGAGAAACAGCTGGTGGATTCTTCGTATCTTGGCCGAGTCACCGCGGTTCCAACTTGTAATTACTGTTTGAGATTTTGGAGTGTTGCTGGTATGATTCGCAGGAATTCAACTCCGTCCAACGGGAATATCCGCGTCCACGTCATATTTCGTTGTTATGTGGATTTAGAAAGGCCGAGGAAGTTGAATGATTGTGGATAGTTACAACTGGCTTAGAGTATAATTCGAAGGAAAACACTTTCTATCAAGTTGTGTGTGGCACATATCTCCCTCGAAACCCATTCAAATGTTCATAAAAATAGGATGAAAACTGCTGGCATTAGGTTTGTTATAAGGATGGTACTTTCCCATGTCTGCAGTAGCAACCAACGGTACGATCGTGTTGGAATTTATATAAGATTAATATTATTCTCCAAATACCGTTCAAATTTAAATTGACACATCAGCTTAGACGCTGTACATCCATCTGTTCTGTCAGCATAAGCAGATATTTGGTCTGGGATTGCCCCGAGCCTGCCTTGTGCAAAAATTTGCAGCATTTTTTCTTGGAGATTCCAAATTGAGAGCACCTGGCATTTTGAATAGCAAACTGACCTCATTATTAGAACTTCTGCTGATTCGGCAGAACCTTCTTCGATCTTCTTCAGTTTCCTACGAACAACCTGTCAAGACACTTTTGGTCCCTGGCTGTTCCTCATATAGATTGATGGTCTGATATAATCGGCTATTTGAGGCCTTGTGCAGTACGTTGATTGGGGCGTAATCCGTTTGGGGGAACCGGGTAGGCGATGGGCCTATGAGGGTAAAAAAATTGGTTTATTATGGATTTTGATAAGGAATTGTACGCTTATCACGAATATGAAGATGTAGGGGTCATAAATAATCTATTATTTTCTAAAACTGAAAAAATTGCTCAAAAAACGAACTCGGCACATTCAGCCACTTATTGTGGTGTTTATCAAAAAAAGCATTCTCGCTGGAACACTATTTCCACAATTTTAGTAAGTAGGCATGGAAGAAATTTATTTTCGTCTTTATTCGTCAATGTCCGATTTAACAATCAAGTCAGACGAAGAATGAGAGGCTGTTGCCTTTTGGGGTTTCCACTCTTTTCCCGGACTCCCAGTTTGTGAACAGTGTAATATTTGTAGAAACCCTGGTTGAAAAAATCATAGAAACAAAAGTACTGGCTGGTCACAAGAAATCCCAACAAGATTGAATAGTGTTAATAAGCAGCTACCAAACGACCTAGCCCCTCAAAAATGTTCTTCCTGAGGTATACGCGAAAATTAAGCGGATGGTTATGGTAAAAATTGTATGCCGTAGTTGGGGGAAATTCATATTTGAAAAATTACTGAACCGCAACTCTATAGTCTATATTTCTACCGGAGCTCTTCATGCACTTAACTTAACCAAAATGAAGGCATAAAGAGGTGTGCGACTGAACTTGACTATTTTTGAAACTTGATCTTGAACTAAACAATTACCAATAATGTGTTTATTGATTCTTCCGAAAATCCTGTCAGAAAGCTAGAATAAATACTCCACGACTAGATAGGTGATTGTGACCAATTTTTATAGATACTGAAGCGTAAGTGCTTTTATATGAAGATCATAGACCATAAACTGTGGATATTAAGATTCCTAGTCAAGTTTTCCAACAACTTTTGAAAGTCTTCAACTGGGAAAGAGTGAGCGTCAGAGGTTCAAATCAAATAAAAGGTGAAATCCTATTTCGCAGTAGTTACTTTCGTTGAATATGGGTAGATAGTGGACATCCATCTTTGTTTCAACACATGTCCTGGAGGTAATGACTTTTACTGCGAAACTCATCTTTTGGGCTCAACTGTCGAAACTAATTCCAACCATTCGAGTTTTAGGAGTAATAAAAAGTTCATGAACTGGCGTTGGATTGATTTTGATGAAAAAGGAGGATTCAACCAGTTCTGACCAAATGCTTAACCCACTATGCTCAAGTCAAGTCTGCTGTAGTAAAAACGGAGTAAAATGGGACGCTGTATGTTTCCACGAAAATAATGAGTTTCACAGTTAAAGCGATTTTGACGGTTAGGTCATCATCAGAAACAAACATGACTTTGTCCGTATCCGCTCTAGTTTCATCACAGATAACAATACCCAACATACAAAACGAAATCCGACCTATTTGTCCATATTCAATTCATGAAAAAAATGAATAATGCAAATTCTTTCACTGAAAGAATTTATTATTTCAATTGGCTTGCGTTCATGGAAGTTGAATATTCTACTAAGCTTTGATAATGTTAAATTTTTCACAGGTGATAGAGTGATTATTGAATTTCAGGAGGCACACAAATATGATGAACTGAACAATCCAAATAGGGATTTTGGTTGAGAACAGATTTACGTGCCCTATGCATATCCTCATGAAATTCAATAAAAGCTCCATCACCTGTGAAACACGCACACTCCAAAGCTTAGTAGAAATTCAAATCATAAACGCAAGCCAATTGAATAATAACCCCAGTGAAAGAATTTGCAGCGTTTTCCTGAAAATTTCAGATTTTCTAATTTTTCTGAAAATTATCAGAATGCTGCAACTTGTGTATCGGCTACAAAGCCTTTTAGTAGTTCACTCCAGTATCCACATTACTACATTACTACATCACTACGTCACTAGGTTACTGATATCAACACAAAAACAGTAATAAACCAAAATAACGCGAATGTTGGCACCATAAATCGGGCCATACATCGGGAATGGTTTGACCTACGGAATGAAGCAAAAAAGCTCATTCGATTCCTCGTGGAGTGTTCTTCAAAAAGAGTACACATTTAGGCCGCCTTGACTTTTTTTGAGGTTTTAAGGGATTTTACAAAACTTTGACAGCCCTTAAAGGGCACTTTAAATTGAGTGAGAGAGCTGGCTCAAGAATTGGGGCGTCGTGGGACCAAGACGGATTTTTCCTGAAAATTTCAGATCTTTTGCTCCAGCCGTTTGGGAGAAATCGTGCGTACGGCGTACGGCGGACGGACGGAAAAATGTTTATTGCAGATTCGGATTCTACACCCTTTGAAACGTAAACCATGAAATGTTCAGCGGGGGTTAGAATTGTTTTTTTTTCAAGAGCGATTACAATGGTTTATTATTGAATAATAAACCAATAGAAGGATTGATAGAGGATATTTCTGAATTTTTGAGATGGGAGCATAACGATCATCCGGGCCACCAAACTAAACAGAACACTGGCCTCCGTATTAACAGTAATCGCTCCATATAAGGTTCTTACTGCCTGGTTTGTTAACTAGGTACCTCATTTCTAGACAATGGGGGAGGGTGCTATTTTAGGTTTAGCTCATTAACTTATTCAAATAATACCTTACCATTTCGTTACCGAGATAAATTAACGATCAATACGGTAATAGTTCCTAATGTTGATACACAGTTCGGAAACGCGGCAACGGGCCAGCGAAGCTCGCCGGGTCTCGTGTTCGCGAATCCCCAAGGACAACGTCCTGAGGTGACCCTGCTCGCTCCCGCCGTCACATTGCGGCCGGTGCATTTTATTGTCATCCGCATCAGCTTTTCTGCAGGCACCGGCTGCATACTGTAATGGGTTCCTACCTACCAGAACAGTTATCTGTAGACGTAACATCCTTGCGCCCTGTAAACATGACGCGGAACCTGGTAGGATAACGAAGCTGGTGCCAAAGAATAGCGGTCCACTACAAAAATAATACAACCCATACTATTCGCTGGGTTTTCCTATTTTCACAATAGCGAAGGAAACAAAATTTTTATATGAGGAAAAAGTTGAAAAAATTATCATAATCCAAAATCTAAATTGTCAAAAGAAGCAATTTTGCTTCTTGCGTTTCACGAAGAGCATGTGAACAAATTTTGATTCTCTGCCAGACTGTTGTTGACGATTCATAGTCAAACTCAGATGCAGTTAATTACTAGAAAATCCTCTACGCATTCCATTACCGGCGGATCAATAGTAGCGTATACGCATGAAATTCTATTGGTTGGTTTTCATTTGTGGTTTTCGTAACTTTCTTTAGCCACTCCTATGAATTTTAGCATTGTTGTAGCGATCAAAATCGTTCCGCATGCTCTTCAAGAAGCAAATGACAGTTTTGATTTTGGAATGCGATATTTTTTTCAACTTTTTGCTCAAATACGAAGTTTTATTTCTTTCGGTATTGAAAAGTAGAAAAACCCCTGCAAATAGTATAGGATGTATTAATTCAACATTGGACAGCTCTTCTTCGGCATCTGCTTCGGACAGATATTTCACAATGCTAAAATTCATAGGAGTGGCTAAAGAAAGTAACGAAAAACACCAATGAAAACCAACCAATAGAATTTCATGGTAAAAGTAAGTACTTTTAGTAGTACTAAAAAAGTAGTACTTAGAAGCAGGTGCCAAAGAAGAGCTATCCAATGTTGAATTAATACATCCTATACTATTGGCAGGGGTTTTTCTACTTTCTCAATACCGAAAGAAATGAAACTTCGTATTTGAGAAAAAAGTATCGTAGAAAGAAAAAATATCGTATTCCAAAATCAAAACTGTCATTTGCTTCTTGAAGAGCATGCGGAACGATTTAGATTCCCTGCTGGACTGTCTGTGGCGATTCATTCTCGCTCCCATTACTATACTACGTTTTGGTCGTACTCAATTGCCATTTCCTGCCGTTCTATTTGTTAATTCTTGACAATACTGAGTTGATTAATAACTATTTGGATGAACGTAGTTCCGTAATAACTATTGCGCATAAATGAAACTACGTATTTGTGCAAAAAAATCGAAAGAATAATCTTATTCCAAAATCACAATTGTGAGTAGCTTCTTGCGTTCCAAGAAAAGCATACGGAACAATTTTGGTTCCTTTTCAAACCGACTGCGCCAATTCAATATTGCGCCCAAACCTTATAGTCCGTTTCAGTCAGACTCGTATGCACTTTTCTGGCGTTCTATACGTTAGGTTGTCTATTAACGAATTTATTAAGAAAGAATTTTGTGAAAATTTGATTTTCTTTAGCATCTTCGTCTTTTTTCCCCATAAACGCAATGAATGATTGCAGCTTTATTAATAAAGTTGTTCAGTTGTCGTTAAAATATGTATAAATAACTTCAGCGATTCCACTCCTCAGCACAACGTTTCTAACTTAATGAGGGGTGATCGCATTTTTTTTCAATCAATCACCTATTATATTTCTTTGTATTATTTTCGTGATCTCTTTGTAATCAACTGTATTATATTTTGAAATAAATGCTTTATAAAAAAAAATGTTTTGCCGTTATATCAATAGCAGAGTATGCGCATAACATTCGAAGCATTAGCAAGCATGACATTCTATTGGTTCGATTTCGTTCAAACTCAAGGGGTAGATGAGTGTAAATTTCCTTATATTTGAATTGAACGACTGCGTTGATTAATAATTATTTGTATGAATTTAGTTGAATAATAATTATTGGGTACGGGAAAAACTACAATTGGTACATCTAGGTGCGATTCCGAGCTTAATGAACCGAATTATGTGGAATTACCATGCATTGTGATGAAATTTTCTGGCGTTGATTTTTCACGAACTGTCGTCAGCTCATTCCATTCAGATTTGGAAATTGTATAAATATATTGCGTGTGAAACAGTTGCTGCCTCTGAGCTTTATTATCAAAAGACACTAGAATGATTTGTTCTCTCCCATTTCAAGGACTCTCACTTCTGCGTACCATCAATTTTTATCAATATATTTGCGTTACCTTCACTCCGTTCTGATAATGGTCGGTATCGAAAGTCGAGTAGGTGTGGTCTATGGAATTTCACTGAAGTGACATCAAGATTCACGTTTCATTCTTACCGCAATCTCTTATACAACGCATTTTGTTATTATTCATTATTAATTGCCTGTTATCTAGACATTCACAAAGTGCCCAATCAAATAGCAAAGCAATATAAATCATATCGTGGGGTTCCGGGTAAAAGTGACCAAGTAACATTTTTTTCAAAATGAGCTTTTTTTGTCATTCCGGTACTAAGGAACGTTGTCTACTGTGTGTTGTTGCTAAGAACGTTATCTTCAAACTGATGTGCAAGAAATACTTGAAAATAAATTTCACCTGCCTGACCCAAAGAGTTTTATGTGACCAAATGGCATTTGAACTAAACCACAAAACACGAGATGGATTATAAATACTCTCGCTGGTGCATGTAAATGTTAGATATCAATTGCCATTTGATCACTTTTACTGTGTAAGATTTGTAAGATTGCATAGTGGGCAGGTGAAAATGACCAATTACAGTGATAGGTAATGGATAACCTTTTCTAACAGAAATAGGTATATCATTGTTATTAGATACTTGGCAACACGATAAATTAAAGAAAAAACTATTCAATCCCTCAATTTCATGTAACTATGCGACTGATTTTCGAAGAATTGAATTGACCAAATGAGTAAAGCTTGAAACTCCTGGCAGGTAAAAATGATCAAATAGAGTTTTCCGAATAAACAGCTCTTATTTAATCTGAAGTGAATTTTGAAGCACGATATCATCGGCGGGCACTAGCTAACTACCTTCAGGATAAAGAAAAATCGAAACATAGTCGGATGAGACATCACACAACCAGTGTTCGTAAGAAGAAAATAGGTGAAACTTCAGATCGCTCCCCTGTAAAATTTTGCAAATGTTACTTGGTCACTTTTACTCGGAACCCCACGATATTCTGGTATTAAATTTTATTTAGGTATCAAAAATTGAAGAAAAAAAATTGAACTCCATTAACTTTTCGGAAAAAATTTTGAAATGAAAATCTAGCTAGCACAGTTTATTGTTTGGAAAATTCGAATTCCAGATATTGACTGGAATGTAGGTATTTCTACGTTGATACATAATATTTGCCATAAATGAACTAGCGTTCAACATTTAAAAAATTTGTTTGCTTTTATTTTCAGTATTTCTGGGAAGTATCATCTTTGTTGGAAGCTTTGCGTTCACTTTTTGGAAATGGAATTTAATTTTCTCTCCACAATGAACGCTTCCACTTGCATTTTGCGTTTTAGAATATTATGAGCAAATTTTGTTCAGTGTTTATGTGATTCCCCCTGTACAAAAGTTTGATTGCTGCTGTTTTCTTCTGATTTTTATGACAGTTTCATGAGTTAGAGTATATATAATCCACAATGAGTTTCACTGCCCACAAATGAAACATCAGTTTGTGCATGCAGTCAAATCCATCAAGCAAAATTTTCCCATGTTTTAAAGGTACGATATCGCTCAAATTTGGAATTTATGTAGGGAAGAACAGTGTAATAGTCTCATATCGATGTCAATGTGCTCCAACCGTTATAGTTTCTGCGCATGTGCAAAATTAGTGGAAAGAAGCCTAATTTCTGACAATTTCCTTCGGATTTTGTTGAAGTGTTCAATGAATGTAAAGGTTAGTCAGCAGTTGGGCTCTTGCGAGTTTCTTCTCTCTTAAATTCACAGTTCAGCTTGCACAAATTGAGATTATCAAAACCTTTCATTGATTTTTTTATATTCTTGTTACCTATGTTACGAGAAAATGCTTTAGCTTTGGAGATCTCAGATGATCAATGATGTTGCAGTGATTTCCACATACTATCAACTTACCCAAGTGGTTGCTAAAGAACTTTATTTTCGCTATCTGTGATCGTAGGAACTATATAAAAATTTCATCAAAACTTGGATAACCCTCAGTTAATGCATACATCGTGGACTGTCCAAATAGCTGTAAATATGGAAGAAGGTGAGAAAACTTGTGTCAAAAGGACTGTCAACAACAACCGAGGTGAGAACCATAATTTAGCGGAGTTTTATTCACGAAATAGGTTGGGATCGTTTTTACGAAATGATATCTTGTAATCTGGTTAGATGGACTGTAAAAAACTTCGGCGAAAAGAAAATACTTCCTTATAAAGAGGTAGTATGCGCTGTAAAAGCATGTTCCATGTTTCTTGGGTTTTACAGATAGGGGTACAGAGGGCTGGCGAGAGCCCAAGTTTCCTTTGTTTTTTTTTATAGCAATGATGATTATCATTCTTGCGAATTGAAACGTCCAGGTTGGTTCAAATTTAACCATTTGTACCCCACGAAAAACCATCAGGATCTGTCAAACAAAAGATACCAGAGTGCGGGCAAACGCTACCTGTGAATTGCCATTCCATTTATTAGTTGTTAGACAATCCAACAACTGTAATATAACATGAGGTTCACTATAAACCGACGAAGGACAACCAAAGAGTTGAGGATTATGGGATCAGAACACCCGTATAAATGAGCCCGGACCAGCCCAAGGGGCTCCATCCATTAAGATCCTTCCTATTGATTCCTTCACTCTGCCCTAAACCTACTTTGCTCTTTTAAAATGTAGCCCTAAATTCAAGGGAATGCGTAAATACCCATCTTGTTCAATACCTATTTATTATCAAAATTTAATTCTTCAAAATTAGTTCATGAGTTCAAAATTTCGCAACTGGACACCAAATTTTCTCTGCTCAAATTTGATGTTCCTTTAAATCCACAACATTAGTTATAGCTAATAGTCTAGTGTTTTCGATTGTAATGCCATTGTACCAATGTTAATGTGCCATGAAGTGCCAAATACCTATTTGGTATCAAAATTTCACTCTCACAAAATCACCCATTCAAAATTCACACGTTCAAAATTTCGCAGCTCAGCATCCGTTCAAATTTGATTTTCCTTCAAATTTATAAAATTAATGATGGCTAAGATGTAGAATCCTCGAGTGTTTTCGGTTAGTAATTTCATTGTATTAATGTTAATGTGCTACCTATAGAGTCCGTTTAATAAGCATCTGCAAAAGCAGTAATTTGCGGAGATTTTTCTCCTTTCAGCTTCTTTCTCCAAAACCCGTTCGTTTACCCGCAATTATTATCGTCTGTTGTGTTTAAAAACCAGTAAAAAAAAAGGTCTTTCAAGCGGTCGGGCCCGACTCCCCTCTCTCCGCGGGTAATACGAGCGAAGACGCGAGAGACCAAGGACCCGAGCACGGCGTCTATATAGCTAACCCACTAGACTCAGTTCCGCGCCAGTCCTAAGAACACGCGCTCCGTCGGTTGAACTCTCACTGAAAAAAAGTCGCGACGTCGTCACCGCGAAAATACGCAGGATAACAACGTGAAAGTTTAATTGGATTACATACAAAATCCCACATGACATTTAGTGCGAATCTGTAGGTGGTTTGAAGAATCATCAACGCCGATATAAATTTGAATCGAACATTCGCGAGTTTTCACCTCATGAACATTTTGATAAATTGTGTGTATAGATAATACAGCAAGACATCTTTACGTCTTAGGCATTTTCGGTATTGGCTTCTCCTCACTTCGGACTTTTGTGGTGATCACATACGATAAAGGACGATTCCTGGGGTCGCATGTATTGATACTCAGAAGAAAACATTATAACATCATCTTCGTTGATATTGATTGACATTTATTGAAGAAGTTCGTGGTAAAAGGATATTTTTTGACAAGACTGGTTGTTTTTTTTATATCAACGTCGATATTGGTGAAGCTGATTCAAATCGGCAGTGAATAATACTCAAGGACACTTTAAATTTGTGTTTATCAATTATATTGCGGTACATCACCAATTGGTGCAGTCACGAGGGAAATTAACGTTAAAATACTTTGCTGATCTGGTGTATTGTGTATTATTGATTGACATTGATGCATCGATGATATAAACACTAAAGATTGTAGAGTCTGTGTTGGTAGTTGAAAGCCGGGAGATTGTTTCCGTCGTACACTGTATATAGGAGCGTATTAAAAATGACGGCCATTCCGTCTCTTACAGGCGGGCTTCGCGAAGGCGTGTCGATGCCGTCGTTGCTGAGCATTCGCGACTCCTACCAAGTGGCCGAGTCGTTGGCCAGGGCGGATCTGATGACTTCGCCGGCAGCCAGGAGACGTCTGCAGGCCCGGAGGATCGAGCTGGGCCTCGGGGAGCATCCCGGGTTCGTGCCTCCCAAACACCTTCTCCTGTACTTGGTCAGGTAAGAATTCAATTTCTTCCATTCACAGTAATAATTCACGTATAGAAACATCTGAAAGTGCCAGAACTTGCATGGAAGAACTGTTTATTGTTGGACCCATCCAGTTGTCCAAGAACTAAAGGAAAACCATTGAAATTGAGAATTCAGACCATAACTGCTCGGTGTAACAGACCCAGTGAAACCAAATAGTGATGTTCCGCAACATTTTGGTTGTAAGGCTCTTGTTTATGGGGAATTTTAGCCAGATTCCAATTATACCCTGTGTTCCAATATCCACAACTGTTTTGGAACTGTCCAAAATAATTTAGATTCCATTTGTAAAATACGAAATTCTGCATTACTTCGCGATAAAAACTGCTACATTGATAAAAACATTGAAAAGTCCCAGAACATGCATGGAAGTACTGTTTATTGTTGGAGCCATCCAGTTGGCTAAGAATTAATGTGAAAACCTTGAAGTTGAGAAATCATAAAGAACCTGCTTCATGTAGCAAACCAAACCACTCAGTCAAACGAAAAAGTGATGTTTCGAAACATTGTGATTGTAAGGTTATTGTTTATGGGAAATTTTAGGCAGATTCCAATTATACCCTGTATTCCTATATCCACAACTGTTCTGGAACTGTCCAAAATAACTTAGATTCCACTGAAAATTTGTAGAATACGATATTCTGCATCACTTCCTGATAAAAACTGCTACATCTATCTGTTTACAAAATCATACCTTTCGTCCCACTTAGCACCGGTTTGAGATTACCTGATATCTAGAAGTTGTTGAGTTTCTGCCAACATGTTTACCTCCTTAGTTACGCTGGCACCTATTATTATCACAAGTTATCTAGCAGAAGCTAAACTCTAAAAGTTAAAACCTACATTGCATTTCTCAGTTAAGCAACCTGAAATATTTTAGTTAAACTGTCGGTTGTACCTACCAACATAAATTCTATCACGCGAATCCCACATCCCAAGTTCTTTCTAAACAAGTCTCTCTCTGGATTGTTTTTATACCAAATATATCGACATTTCAATTCTGAAAGTAGACCAACTGCTCAAGATAATTGAAGGTGATGCCGAGATCCTGAGCTTATCCCAATAATTGATTTATCGTATTAATCAAGTGCCATTAACATCATAGAAATCCAATAAGTAGTAGAGGTAAGTGTTTAATTCGATGTGTTGTCGTATGACAGATGTAATTTCTTAACCTTTTATACCAAAGAAATGAGACGCTATGCTCGGTAGTTGAGCTGGGGTTGTATTGCTACTTTTCTAGGCGTGTAGTAACATTATTATGTCAAGAAAAACCGAGTATGAAATGCACTTTTCTTGCGTTTCGTGGCGAGGGTTTCACACTTCAAGCTCCAAGCTCGCGTTACACATTTTCTCACAGCCGTGCTCTCCAGTGTCGGCCGAAAAGCAGGGAAACTGATAGGATATCACGCTTTCGAGAAACCCCATTTCATTTTGGTCGTCGAATGTATCACGTCGAGAGACGGTAGGCAGGTAGTGTGGTCTGGTTGTGAGTCACGTCCGCCCTGGGTATCTCGCAGGGCTCATCAACCGCCCGTTACCGGAGGAATGAGATAGTGGGAAACTGATTGTGTTAACTGACAAGCGGATATTCACCAAACCGTCGGGCATTTAACCCGTGAGCAGGTGAATTTTCGAAAGAACTGTGGCAGGTGGCACACCAGCTGGGCATTTGGCAGGTGATCCGATCAAGAAGTATGTGCCCTTCAAGTTCAAAACATTTACTGGCATTCTTGCTGCTCAAAAACTATACGTTCTCTATATATCTCTTGACTCAATCCTTGTCAAGCCCAAAACTTCAATATTTACAACCGGAATCTGTTGAAGGATACTGGAGGACAAACCTCATGATACGTACTCGGTACTCATCTGTATTAGGTTTGCAAAATGAAATGTTCAGATCGAAACCTAACTTCAAAACTATCCAAGAAAACCTTCGGTGACCTTTGCCAGAAACTGCATAGGCAGACATAACGGCTCAATATTTTCCATTCATTTTTTCATAATTTAATTGGTTCTGTAACTCATGTTCCAATAAGCTAGAACGCTTTCGAATTGTCCATACGGTTAGAAATGCTAAAGTTCATTCCAGTGCAGAACAGAAGTACAGAAAATGCCTTATTGGTTTGAGCTGGGCCTTGCTCGGCAGTGAGAATAGTTATGTTACACCCCTCACCAAATGCATGGGGAGGAGCTTCCCTTATCGGTTAATTATGAATGAAGGTAATATACTGCGTTATTCACCTCTAAATGTCGTAGTTACAAAAGTGTAACACAAATCAAAACCTCGATTAGACTGCTAAACTCAAAAAAAAAAAAAAAAAATTATTACTCAAAGCTTTATTAATTCTGCATCAGATAGCCCTACCACGCACATCAATAAACTGCAGAGAATTAGAGCAGTACTGTATCCATCATGTTCTGGGGCTGTCGCCAGCCACTCGTTCTATTATAAACTCTCAGTCCTCGGGTTAAACAAAACCCTCCCGGTTTTTATCATTTAAATGATTAACAGGAGTACAATCCAGTTCTTAGCGACCGACCCGACAGTCCCCCCCCCCCCCCGCTCAACACTCCTTCAACTAAACTTCGGGTGGGCTCCTTCCGCCCTTTGTTATCCCGGCATCACCACTTTTCCGTCCGCCCGAGGGAGTCATTCGTGTACCTGCCACCTTGGTAAGCACTGGCCTCTCTGGTGCTCTGGTTGAATCTACAGATTTTTCCAGGTAGTTGGTTAGGCTTAGTAAGTACCGTTTATGAACACGGAATGCGCTACGTAAACCCTTGTTAGCCCCCCCCCCCAAGCCGTAGCTTTCATCTCTATTTACTAGCTCCCCTCCTCTGGGCTAGAATCCCATATTTGTAGGTTGCATGGGCGATTTTTCATCTTCGGTACTTAAATGTGAAAAATTAAGTAGTTACAATTTCAAGTAGTGAGCACATGAATGGTGGTACAACAACCCAAGTGGACCCATTAAATTCTCGGAACCAATCTCTATCTGAATCAAACTAAAAAACTAACCTAATTCGTCAAACGTCTTGATATTACCCTTTTTTTAAAAATATTTTCGCTTATAAAATATCATTCTTTAGAATTGATTGATCATGACCTCGAGAGTTTCGAATAGATGCATGATTTTTGAGCCAAAGTTTGTAAAATAAAAACATTTTTTCAATTACATTTTTGAAATCTTCGTGTCCTGGAACGTAAACCAGCAAATTTTTAGGGGTTAAACACTTTTTTCTTGGTCGATTACATAGGCTTGTTATTGAAAAACGTAAACCAAAATGGGCCACAAATCGAAACATCTGACGGTGTGTTGACCCTACATCATTTGCACCAAGAGGCACCACAGAATTACCTCCTACTGAATGGATTCATTTCGAGTCCGACATCATGTTCGATCAGGCAACAGTGAAAGGCATTTTCCTCAAGTTTCCTCAATCCAAAATCAATATTTTATAATCAGGTGAAAATGTATTTGGGAAACAACCAAAATGCTATAATATACTTTCAAAGCTAACGAAAGTGTTATCAGAATCAAATATTTGTTACATTTTAAAATATTAGGTATGGCACTAGTGCCAGTTGACAACTTCGAATTGAAAAACTTATGGTTAAACTTCTTCGAGGCGTTGAAAATCCTCCAGATTGTTGCGGTCTCTGCTCGAATTGGCAAGAATGATAGGAACGTGAGAAGTCCATACTTCCTGTGGTGTTCTTTACTGTGAACGTCAGTACGTGCCTGCTTCAAAATACGGATTCCAGATTTTTGTCAGCTGTTCCTCGTGGTTGTTTTACATCTCAAGCGCCGCCTTTTTTTGACATCCGTTCATTTTCAAAAGAACGCAGTCGGAACAGGGAAATTGATCAATTATCACGTTTTTGATCCGGTAAACGTAATTTGATTAGGGCGACAGAAGGTGTCGTGTCATTTCGACGGAAGGAATGGGTCTCATTGTCTTAAACATTCAGATTTCCTCATCAAATAAGCTGACACGAGGAAAATACGACACTAAGAACTTCCCAATAAACTGAAACGCGATTATTTATAACTAGTGGGGATTTATGAATTGTACACATGTAATGAATCCCTTCGAATTTTAAGGCTTAATTGAGGTACAACGAACAGGATTATCATTGAAGTAGAATACAATTTTGTATTATGTAGAAATTATAATTGAAGCAAAATTTTGATGGAAAGAACACGATTTAAAGACCATAGTTGGAGTCATTCGCTTTAATGCAGTAAATTCACTATGGAATAGTTGCATTGGTCCTTGTAGTTTCATCCTAAGTGTATGGACAATTAGACTTGAGGTCATGAGAAATGGTGGCAAGATTTTGAACGGTTTCAAAGTTACTGAAAATGGATTGGCCTTGGGAATGTGATAAAGAGACAATGCCTCACTCAAAATAGTCAAGATAGACATCGATAGTCCAAATTCCAGTGGAGATTGGAATCATCATACAAAGAAGCCACCACTCCAACAATTACCATGAAATTATTAGGGTTACAGCACCAGTGGCGTATATATGCAATATTTTCGGTGGGGGGGAGGGGGGAGAACACCGGGGGGTCGGGGGTATACCATCAATTTTTCAAATAAGGTGTCTAAAATCACATATTTAACTATTCTAGCACTAAAAAAGAATGATAGAAAAATAGTTCTTTTCCCAGTATTTTAGGCCTAAATAATTTTCAGTTAATAACTTGGAAAGTTGTAAAAAAATACATGATTGAAGCAGAGGTTCCATTTTATTAACATTATTCTTTAAAAAGCTGCAATATTCTGAATGCTCCCCAGGTCTGTAGCTCAAACCATTCCCGATGTATATCCCGATTTATGGTGCCAACATTTGCGTTATTTTGGTTTATTATTGCTTGTGTTTTGATATCAGTAACCTAGTGATATAGTGATGTAGTAGAAGATACTGGAGTAAACTCCTAAAAGGCTTTGTAGCCGATACACGGGTTAAAATTCTGATAAACATGAAAAACGCTGCAAATTCTTTCACTGGGGTTTATTATTCAATTGGCTTGCGTTCATGATTTGAATTTCTACTAAGCTCTGGAGTGTGCGTGTTTCACAGATGATAGAGTGGTTATTGAATTTCAGGAGGCACACAAATATGATCAACTGATCAATCCAAATAGGTGTTTTGTTTGAGAACAGATTTACGTGCTCTATGCATATCTCATTTTCAAATATTCATTTTTTTAATTCAAATCTTAACAATCTTGTTTAAACTCTAATTCTTTGTATGAACTCGATTTAAACCTCAATATCTTACCATTGTCCAACAGCTGGATAACATGTTCGAGTCAATAAACATTTTACTAAAACTGAATTTGGTCAGAAACAACAAATTATCAACATTACAACACCCAATGCTACGGCCAAATCAGATAGCGGTTGATAATACACGGCGCACAAAGCAACCCTCCTTCAAGACCGGAGGGTCGTGCGGGTCATTGCATATCCTCGCCCCTGACCAAGACAAAGCCCCTCCGTTGCTTTCCCCATTTTCAAACGTTAGGTCTATTTTAGTTATACAGGGTGTCCCAGGAGTTATGCACAATCCAACTCCTACGTGTTCTACAACTCATTTCCGACTGCGATGATCTGCATTAATCTTCGAGACTTTTGGAAAAACCTCAATTTTAACAGAAAACACACGTTCTTCTGCAGTTAAACACTATTTCCTTAACTAAAAATATTTGTAAAAACCAATACGACTACACCGTTGGAAAGCTGACAAATTGGCGCACGTTTTGCCAGGCCTGCACAGTTCTGCGTCATGCATTCATGGGGTTTCTAGGCGAGATGAAAAACAGGCGATTTCAAGATTTTGACAAAACTGCCATTTCGCGCAACAATCGCACATCTTCAATGCAATTTTAAAAAGTTTTCTGACATCAAATAGATAGAAAATTTAACGCTCTTTCCAAGGGTGTCATCAAATTTGAGCTATCTCCAAAATTGAGGGAGTTATGACAGTTTTAATGACACAAGATCGAAAACACGAAAAAAAACCGCTGTAAATTCTTTCACTGGGGTTTATTATTCAATTGGCTTGCGTTCATCATTTGAATTTCTAGTAAGCTTTGGAGTGTGCGTGTTTCACAGGTGATAGAGCGATTATTGAATTTCAGGAGATATGCATGGAGCACGTAAATCTGTTCTCAACCAAAATAACTATTTGGATTGTTCAGTTGATCATATTTGTGTGCCTCCTGATATTCAATAATCGCTCTATCACCTGCGAAAAACGCACACTCCAAAGCTTAGTAGAAATTCAAATCATGAATGCAAGCCAAATGAATAAAATTGAATAATAAACCCTAGTGAAAAACTTTGCAGCGTTTTTAAAGTGCTACCTTTAACTGTTAAACTAGGCTAGTAATCAGGCACACGAGCTATATATCAAAAACTAGTCCTGACAACAAAAAACGGGTTTCAGTTTTGGATTCAGTACATTGAAAAACCTTTTTTCTCCTCGGCACCAAATAACACCTTCTTTTGATGGCCAGTGTTGGGCTGCAATGGCGAGGTGGTTAAACAACCTAATCGCTTGAAACAGCGGTAATGTCCAATCCATTCAACCTACAATTAATAGTTCGATGTCTAACACCTACAACGGCTGCAACGCTGTACCAACTTCAGATATTGGTCTCTTATCTGTACTGAGACTGAACACACTAATGTTCACTTGAACTCCCTTATGTACAGTTTGTTTCCAAAAGCTACCACGGGGATTAAGTACTATTTGTATGTATGTATGTCAGTAATTTTCATAGAGTATAGACTTTCATAGAGGTGTATTTCTGGTATTTTTCTCTTAAGCGTGTATGGTGTAAACCTCGGCAACAAAAACTCATTTTTTCTGACAAGTGTAATTGGCCTGACAACCTAATCACTAAAAAAGCTCTAATTTCCAATCCATTCAACCTAAAATCTTTAATACGATGTCAGACACCTACACCGCCTGCACAGCAGTAGTATCGACTAACGATGTTCGTCGGTTGTCTGTGCCGATATTGAACTCACTAATGTTCACGTTCACTGATGTTTAGTTTGTTTCCAGTAGCTACCAATAGTATTAAGTAGCATTTGTAACTATATTCGAAGTTTTCGTTGGGTATATAGTCTTCATAAGGCTGATTTCCACCCTTTTCCTCATAAGCCAGTGTGGTATTTTCGTTATCTACAACTATAGAATGACTGGAGGCGGAAAGAGTGATAGATTATCACATTTCCTAAGGTATTGAATTCGATTAGGTGTTTTATTGTGATGACAGTAGGTGTCACGTCACATTTCCTCCAGAAGTGCAGTCGGCTCGTGAGTCACGTTGTCCTTTTCAGTCGTGCCGTCTTCATAAAACGCCCATTACAGGAAAAACGCGATCCGAAAATCCTACGATAATAAACTGACAAGCGGTTCTCAAAATCATCGGACGTAAAACATCTGACTAACGACAAGAGTAGCTCGCTCTGATCTTTTGCACACTCATGTCCTTTATTCGTGCCCAATGACAAAAACCGATTAATAGTTGATGGAACAACCGGAATCCAAACTGCGCAATAACTGATATTGAGTGCAAATTGAAGGACCGTATTTGTAATGGTTAGTGAATACGTTGGTAGGGGATGATATGATTTATAAACGAAACTTTTCATATAGTATGTAAATTTTTTGACAAAGTGTGCGAATTGGTTTCCAAAGTGGTTGTCCAAAGGTAGAATTTGTTTTGCGCTAGTACTCCATAAATGTATCAACTTCATTACACAAAAACTGCCGTCCAAAGGAGAAAAGCAGTAACTCGATTTTTTCACATTTTTACTTTTTGGTATCGTTGGATTCGTCAGCTTAATCTCTAGCCTTGAATACACGGAATCTGGTGCATTTCAAGGAGTCAATAGTGAAAAACAGTTTTCTATGAAAAATGAAGAAGTTATTGACAAAAATAGATAAACTGCTTTTCAATAATAAAGGGTGGTACATGGGTAAAAGGCAGTTTCGCATCGTACAACTCAAAACTAGTTTTCCGGGAAAACTGCTTTTCTCCTTTGGACGGCAGAAAACATTTTCCATAACAACATAATGTCTTGTCAAACTGAATATTACACAATTTGAAGAATTGAACTGTAAAAATAATGTTCAGTTGAAAATCAGCAAGCCACATCAAAAATGAGACTATTCGGATATTTACGTTACTATTTAAAGCTGTTAAAGGCTGCGAACGTAAAATTGGCGGTTGTTTGTAAACAATTGAGATTTGGAGGTGGTCCAACGTGGCCGTCGGCTAACCTGAAATATCGGTCTAAAATAGATACACTCGAATACACATAAGCTTCGGAATCTGGTGCATTTCAAGGAGTCCATCGACATGGATTGTAAGTTGATGACAACGGCTGCTAAAGTCATTGTAAGTTTGATTCAATGCCAATTCAGGAGATAAGTGTGAACCATTTGTGCTCAAATTTCTCTCCAATATCAAAATTTCTGCAAGCATATTTTTATTGAGGGCCTATAAGATTTGACCGGAACTCTCTTGAGAGTGATTAGTACTTTCCTAACAGCCTAGAGGGTCTTAAAAAACACATCCAAGTTGACAGTTTTATGAGCAACAAACCGAAGTCGTCACTCCATCCATTTGACCCTTTAAAAACGTTTTAGTGCTCTGGCTTCGGAGCTATTTGAAGATCCCTCTTTAAAATCGGTAATTTAGATTGTTTTGCAGAAACAAACACAAAAAGCATCAATACAAGTTCAATAAAAACTGGAATGTACAGCGAAGCCTCGCACCAGATGTTTAAACATGACCAGTTAACAGTTCTCCATCGTCTTTGACAGTTCGGCCTCCTGTCACCTTGCAATGCGTGGGCCGGTCACCGGAGGCGTTGATTAGTTGGGATAAACGGCTCCCGTATCACGCTAAGGTAGCCAGATGAACGGCCCTTTTATTTTCCCAGTTACGTGAGCTCTGGGCTTGCGAATGAGGTGTGTAGAAGGAAATCACCTGCAACGCGTGGGCTAGGAAATTGGACACGGGGCTAGAGGTGAATCATCGGTGCTGGATTTCATTTATATGTACGTCTCTCTCGTTGCGTTGATGTTACATCTTCTGGCTAATTTATATAATAACGTTTTGGTGATAAGTTAACGCTATACTGCCTAGATGCTTGTAAAAAGTGCTTAGCCCAAAGTTTGAAGAAATTGGTGTTTTTTGTGTAATATTAAAATTCAAGCTGATCTTTCTAATGGCAAGGTGATGCTAAGCAAAATTAGGAATGTTTCGCGGGAAACGTTGACTAAATAGACTGAATATAGTTACTTTGGCTTACAGCTGATTATTAAGCAAAAACGACAGTACAACTGGGTATCTCCAATGGACTTTCTAAATAAGGGGGTAGTCCATCATCGTCTGCTCAAGACCCCGTAATTTAAACATAAATGCATTCTTAAAATGAGTTCAGGCATTTTAAAGGTAACCAGATGAGGAACGTTTGGCCTCATCGTCTTTTAGCCCTATGTACAAATTACATTGTCCCTCTTAGGAAATGCTTCCCTTCTATTTGAATTCCGACTTTGGTATCAGGACCTGTAGATAGCTTGGTCAAGTTCGCCTGTCTGGGGTCCTATTTTCTAAATTGAGCATACCAGGTTCTAAAGTAAAATTTGATAGCCTAGTTGACTGCCCGTTATGCAACCTTTCTGAACCTAACACTATCTTCATTTTCCTTGTGTAGGTCCTGTCCTCCTTGGTGAGCGTTTTCCCTTATTTCTACGTCTCATTATGAGCTCTCTTCTCTGCTGTGTTTTAAAGACATATCCATGTCAAAAAGTTTCTTGCTTTTTAAATAATTTTTGCATCAATTTTTATTCATCGTTTATTCAATTTATAACTATATCCATCCATCTTTTTACATTGATTGCCAACCTCGTAACGCCCGAAGGCTTTTACTAAATAAACAATTTCATTCATTCATTCAATCACAGCTGATTGAAGTGATAATATATTTTAGTATCGCTTTAAATCTTTTATTAGTTGTGGCTTCCGATTCTACTTATTTACTCATCTACTTAGGTACCCTTGGTTTGCGTTTCAGACCGATCTGAATAGGTAACTTTCGTTTCGCGTCTGTCCGTGTGTCCTCAAATACCTGTAATAACCCTAATTCCTGCAGTTTTCATCCGAATTTCGATGACATTTTTGGGGAATGTACCAGTTAGGCTGTAGATGGTCCCCTAAGAGTTTCATCAGTTCCAAATCAATACATCAGTTTTCGTATGAACAAACGCAAAATCCACCGAGCATCACATTCTCAGGTTCGACAGGTCTGGTCTCCCTCGAATTTGAAGTTTAGTGGGGGAAAACAGTCTAACAATCCGATCGATTTCAACACAATAGGTAGTATCATCATTCTATCCGCTATAGAATTACCGCGCAACCGCAATACTTGCCGATTACTCTTTTGTAGGCGTTGATGTTTTCCGGAACATTTTCACCGGGATATTGTCAAGAGAATCGTGACTAGAGTACATTCTTTATGTTTAGGGTTATCCAAAACATTTCAGAACATCCACACGTTCATGTTACCTAGACAGATCTCCTCAACAGTTTAAATTTTTGCACTAAACCGGAATCCGTGATATTACTTTTACGGTCAAGTTTTAAAAAATTTATTTTTCCTTGTTCTAAGAAAAAACTCTAAAGGAGGAAGTTCTTTAGAATTCACTTTTTTAGTTACTCGGAAATTATGCATCAAAGTTTCCCGAGAATGCAAAGGGGCCGATCTATTAAGTATCAGTATGAGAATCGTTTGATCATCTTAAGTCTGTAAGACATTAACCGAATAAATTACGACAAAGCGAGTATAGTGTATAAAATCTCTTTTCAAGTTTATCTTGAACGAGACTAAGTAGTGGCGCATAATGGCTTTCGTTGAAATGCTTAAAAAAGCAATGAGAAAGCTTCTGAAATTTGGAAGGTATTCGAAAAGAAAAGATTCTCAGTTTCAACATGATCGTATCATAAGTAAATTTTGCACGATTTGTAATCCTTGATGCAAGGCTCATTGGTCCAGTGTTCAGGTGTATCTGAACTGTTTTTAGATCATGTAGAATTTTTCAGTATTTAGGTCATTTACCTCTTGAAAACCACACTTGACTCGTATTCAAGGTCCACAGGTAATGACACCGTACTCGCCGCTGTTGGTTACCTCGTTGTCCGTTAATTCCGTTCTTATGTGAAAATACTTGACGCCTTTAGTGGACCTCTCATTCCCCAAGCTGCTTTGCGCCGTATGTTTTCCCAAGCCACCCTTTTTCTGGCAAGTGGTCAGTCACCTGTAGTCTCCCCCCTAGCACCCTGGGGTTTCCCCGTCCCTCATTGGTTTCTACTATCCCCCTCTCTCTGCTCCCCACGATTCCCCACTCTAAATTTTCTTCACTTCCCCTCCAAACAAAATTTTTTCCGTTTTTTGGTTAACAGAATCTGGAGTCAGTTCTCTCCTTCGTTTAAGCCGACTCTTACACTCTTGTTAACTTCGCTCTCCTGGGACCTCCCTAATATTGGTTGGGATCCCTATATAGTTTCCACTTATCAAACTTGACTGACTTCATGTCATAGTTATCAAAGTGACTTCATTTTCCTAACTAAGTAGTGGCAAAGCAGCATATTTTGTGATATTGTTGGCTACCAACGAAACCTCAACTTTGGCAGAAGCGCCCTAAGGTTTTATTCAACAACACCTTTATTCATTTGATTGGTTCACTGTATCGACGAATACGAATTGAATTATGTATTTCCATACTCGTTCATCGAGCATGTGCGCATTCATTTGAAATACATCCTACATTAGTTAACTGCACAACCGTTTACATCTTCCTTGGGTTCACCTTAACACTCCAGCTTTCATCATGCACTCCAATTTGACTGAAGATGGTCCTTCAAAAGCTGTGTTGCTCCAAAGCCGATACATACTTAACTCTTTGCCTGCGCAATCATCATTTTACCATTTTCTTAACGTCCGATCTTGCCAGAAACTTTTTGGCTAGTCATTTCATATCAATCTCGAAAACGGAGATTTCGTTCCAATTATAACTCAAGCTAAACCTGTAGACGGTTAATTCTTCCCTTCCACATTTGTCTTCAGTACTACTGGTGTCAACGTACTGTATTAATCAGTTAGTGTTACGCAAAACAGAGTATTTCATTACCGTCAGAATACCTTGGAATTTCGCCAAATGTTAACCAGGCTGTCAAGTCGGCAGACGTTTTCTCTTCACTTTCTTCGAACAGGTTTAGAGATAAGTCGTTTAGTTGTTGAGAAGAAAAAATAAAAGAAGAAGATGGGCGGAACTGATTTAAGTACCATCGTCTTCGTAGTGGGCCATTGGATTTGGGAAGCCTCGAGCCTGAGGGAATGAGAGCTTATCGTTAAGCTGCGGACCGGGGTTGCCAACTGTAGGTCTGAGAAATACGGGACTTACAACACAAGGGGAATATAGACCAATTTCAGGGGCCTTCTCCTTTCGTTTTGTTCATAGCTCCTATGGAGGGCTAATGAAAGCATTTCATTCGAAAACATACTCTTTTTCATTCTAAGTGAAATGTTCAATGAATTTGGGGGTTAACCCTATGGATTGGACCAATGCCTGTAAATTCAAGCCTATATACATGAGCAAGGTAAATTTCTCGAAACCCTTATTCCTTATGATCTACTGTTCGGTAGAATATACCAGAGTCCTGGTATGTGTTGGGGTAGTTATATGAGCTCACATAATATGTATATTGTACTGAAATGAGTTTATTTGATACACCCATTTCTTACAATCCTACAATGAGTTTCATGAACAATTCATTTTTTCCATCCACATCTGCTAAAATGAGTTGCATCAAACACCCAATTCTTACTAAAAACGCTGCAAATTGTTTCACTGAGGTTTATTATCCAATTGGCTTGCGTTCATGATTTGAATTTCTACTAAGCTTTGGAATAGTGCGTGTTTCACAGGTGATAGAGCGATTATTGAATTTCAGGAGATATGCATAGAGCACGTAAATCTGTTCTCAACCAAAATACCTATTTGGATTGATCAGTTGATCATACTTGTGTGCCTCCTGAAATTCAATAATCGCTCTATCACCTGTGAAACACGTGACTATTTGAAAGTTTTAAATTTCTAAGACGGAGCATGCATATCAGAATGCTTAAACTCGTGTATCGGCTATAAACCCTTTTAGGAGTTCACTCCAGTTTCCACATTCACTGCATCACTAGGTTACTGCGATAAAAAAAAAAAAAAACTCTTGTTTGTTTTGATCGCAGTAACCTATTGATGTAGTGAATGTGGATGAAAATTTTGGCACCATAAAACCGGGAATGGTTTAACCTACGCCGCCTTGACTTTTTTTGAGGTTTTTAGGGATTTTACAAAACTTTGACAACCCTTAAAGGGGACTTTAAACTAAGTGAGAGAGCTGGCTCAAGAATTGGGGCGATGTCGGACTAACATGGATTTTTCCTGATAATTTCAGATTTTTTGCTCCAGCCGTTTGGGAGAAATCGTGCGGACGGCGTACGGCGGACGGACGGAAAAATTCTTATTGCAGATTTGGATTCTACACCCTTTGAAACAAAACACCATGAAATTTTCAGGGGGGATTAGAATTTTTTTTTTTTTTTTTCAAGAGCGATTACAATGGTTTATTCTTGAAAAATAAATCAAAATGGGAACTTAATTTGTAGTGAATGTATAGCAAAATAATGCTTTCAATGAGTTCATGAAATTTGGACCTTATTGACAAAACTGTACCAAATAATGTACAAAATCTCATTTTAAATAATGTGTTTTAAAATTTGATATAACTTTAAAATAGTTCAAAAATCTTTTTTGAGGCGGTACATTTAGCAGAAAATGTTCATTACCGTGAAATTAACAACTAACAATGTAGTTGGCCCAACATCTCCATTTTGCTGAACGATTTGGCTGGAACTTTTGTTACCGGCTAACAACTGAATTGTGTACAGTTCACTTGTAACTGAACAAGAAATTTATAGCGACTATCCAACTTGGCAGGAGTTCTTCCTTGTGCCCTACAGGAAGCGCTTAGCCCAACATCAGCGGAGCTGAGCAACCCAAATCGTGATGTTCCGTTGCACTGAGAAGTCGGGCGAACCTGTTTCGGCGTCAACGGGGTTTTGTTCAGGTTTCGTAAGTGGGGCGGTTGAAGAGAGGCGGGTTTTAGATGAACAACTGGAAATTGTTATGGTCGTCCTCATATTTTGAGTGTTACAGCGAAAGCAATACGTCAATATCGCAATCAAATGATATAAAAATGTCAACATCGTTTTGGTCGAGTAACCGGCACCGAATAACCTAAATTCGCTTAATTGACATCAAAACCACTTCATACAGGGTGTGTCAAATAAGGTGGGTGTTGAAATGTGATTTGCACGACACGTCAAAGTAGTTTTTAGAAAATTATATTTTTCATAAATTTGTTGATCACAACAATACAACACACCAACGGCGAACGAACGAATCGAATATCGAACACCCTTCAACACCTGTTGATTAAAATATTAACGGGTGTTGAACGAATGTTAATTATTGTTCATCGAGTGAATCAACTCTTTCAGTGGGCACAAAACATCGATATTGAAATATGTCGTCCAATATCGGGTGAAAACAACGATGAAGAAGATGGTAAAAAGTTCCAGTCATGTAGCATGATGAAATGAGCAAATTTTCAAACTAGTTTTGCATGAGGAAAAATTACGCAAAAAACAATTTTATTTTCTGACTTGTGATACCTCATTTTAATTTGGAAATTTTTGAAAGCTGAAGAATCGCATAATTTTTTTTCCAATTTTTCCCACCTACCTTGATTTTTAATCTTCAAACTGCTCTGGTTAGAACGGACTGAGATCTCTTTAATCCAATTTCCGATTTCACCATCGTGTGATAGTTCAAAAAACCTATATAGAAGAGAGTCACCTACTTGGAAGTTTTCGGGTAATTTTCCCCCATTTGAAATGCCCCAAATCTCCCCATCGAGTGAGGCGATTGTGCCAATCTTCAAACTTAGCCTTTTGAAAGCTTAGATAGATTTTTTTGTGCAAATTTGAGCTTTCTCTCTTAATTCTATCGAGAGTTATCGTCTGGAATGAGTTTTGGTGCCTTTTGACAGTGGATTTAGAATGCTTTGAGACGGATTTTGGTGGAAACATTTTTTGAAAATATTTTCGACCGAGAACAATAGTTTTTTTTTTCTTCGAAAATTCGCTAATACCACAGCAGTTGAAAGAATTTTTAATATTTCTTGTTGTTCACGTTAGGTAGCAAGCACACCAGATGGAATTTTCTCAGTGAGTGAAAAGTAAACCATACCGATGTTATCGAAGCCAATACATCGATATATCGATGTTATCGATGTCCCATCCCTAGTAGGGCAGTACATCCTCCAAGTATTTTACAACCAATTTCCAACAAAAAGTGCCTCCTATAGCAATTTTTTTATCTCGCTTAGTTTTTGAGTTATTTCACTTCTAAAATTTTTTTCGTGTTTTCGATCTTGTCTCAGCAAAACGGCTATAACTCACATACAGTATTACAGGGGTAAAACAAGTTGTTTTTGACGCAGACCGCGTCATCAACCTTGGTGCTTATAGAGATTCCCCTGCGTACGTTTTTAGGCACATTTTTGAAATTTAATCGGAAATCATCCATGAAATTTGGAAAACTAACATTTTTCCTTAGGTCGATAATCCATTTAAAACCAGAGATTCCTTCTCTCCACCAAAGGCATACCATCAGGATTGAGTCGAGAGATCGTCTCATTCAAAGAATAATGGATTATGGAGATCAAATGAAACAAAACCGACGAAAGCCTCGAAATGCTGTTGATGCGATGCACAAAAGGACAGATTTGTGCATTCAACAAAATGGAGGCCATTTTTAAAATTTACTGTAATTACGTATTAGAAAATACTTGCAGGAATTCAAAACTGCACCTTGGAAGGTAAAACAGATTAATTTTGTTCGTAAAAATGACTAGGTACTTCTTTGAAACCCATTACCAAGCCTCAAAAACCTCGAATTGCTCCACTGTTTTTCGCACTCAAACGAAATTTTCTTTACCAAATAAAATAGTAAGAATTGTTTTTAATGTACCATTCGAAAGCTGACTTTTTGGCGCATTTTTTTAAGCTACAGGCATCTGATCAAATGCCGATCAGTGTAGAGTACTGAACGTTTGAAAAACTTATTTTTTCAAATTATCTTGAAGTTTGCATTGTGGAGTGATTGAGCGAAAACAATTGGTTTGGCGCTTGAAAGATAGAAAATTTAACGGACTTTCCAACGGTATTCCCAAATTTTACTTTACATAATACTGTATGTGAGTTATAGCCGTTTTCCTGAGACAAGGTCGAAAACACGAAAAACAATTTAGAAGTAAAATAACTCAAAAACTAAGCGGGATAAAAAAAATTGCTAGGATGCACTTTTTGTTGGAAATTGGTTGTAAAATGCGTGGGTGAAGTACTGCGCACCTTATCTGATACACCCTGTATTTTAATGAGGGAATACGGAATATTATTCTGGAATGGCTACGCATAATTCCACAGATGGACACATTTATTATCATAAATATGACTACAATTAAATTCATAAATCCGAAAATATGAATATGAATACGAATACGGATATAAATTTGAATAAAAATACGAATAATGGAATAATCACCTGTTATGTAGGTTCAACATTAAATCACACATTTTTTATGAATTTCACTCTGTTATGTGTTATGAAATTCCTAAAAATGAACTTGAGTGAGTTTGTTTGGATGTAATTAAAATTTCCCAATTTCACTATACGTTCTACAGAAATTCAAGTTTATTAACCTGAATTGGACTAAAATTTAAATTTCTTGTAAATTTTCGACAAACTTACATTTTTTAAAATTTTCCTACGATTCCCTTGTTGTTTGTTTTTAAATCTCATGAAAAATCTCCCTTGCAGTAATACATTTTACCAAAATTACCCTTTTCACATGAAAATTTTACTGAAATTTCAAATGAATTTTATTGAAATTCGATTTTTTTTAACGTTTAAAAATGGCATTAGGTGGCATGTTTCAGGATAGAGGAGGAGGGTTAAATACTCGCTTTGTCATCGAAAAGTCATATTACAATTTAATAAAAGTTATTCGAAAATTTTAGTTTTTGTAAAATGTAAATTGGAAAAGAATAATTTTATGTAACAATGAAAGGGACAATTGTCATAAAATTTATAACGAGTGTACTGGTTTTTATGGGAAAATCCACATATACACACATGGAAATGAATTTTACCTTAATTCAGATTACAACACTTGCATTTCGGTTTAATTTATAGAAAAATAGTCGAATTTCATAAAAATTTACTCAAATTAGAGTAAATTTTGAGGAAATTTACAGAAAGTTTTTCGTTCTAAAATTCCTGTAGAGATACTCCCAAGTTAAGAAAGCTATAGGAACCATTATCTTTTGGAAGCATACCTACTTCTAATCAGGAGAGTGTAAATAGTATTTACTAAATACACATTTCTTCAATAGCTGTCATTAAGAAATCAGTTATTTTGGTCTGTTCCCCGTCAGACGCCTTCTCAATTATTTGCGAGAGTCAGTGATCAACATTCGATCCAAAAAACTGCGGGAAATTGCCACGAAAATAGGGATAGTGTAAAGATCCACATAAAATAGCTTCTCCATTTTAAAGTATAACACAAATTTCATAAAGTCTATTTCGTAATGTCTAGCATTCTTGTAATTTATTCTTCTACACCGAACCCCAATAGCATGTCAGTATTGCAGTTTGCAGGAAGGGGCATTTGTCTTCCTGATTCACCGTTCCACCCACCGGGCGGATGCTAAACGGAAACGCCGTAAGGTATTGCGGGTTCGCCTAATCCGCGCCTTCTTCCTCTTCCTTATCAACGCCCCTCACGACCTTGCTCACTGTCGAGGCTACAACAAAAACTTGTTTCGTCGCAGTTTTTTATTTGCATTTTTTATCACGTCTCGAAGCAAGACTCGTATCTAACGGTTGATTGTTAACTTGGAGTATAGTGAATAATCAACATCGAATAACGCGTGCAATGGTATATGATTATTTTAATGTAATATAGAAATATAATTCTGGGTGAAGCCAAGTTACATTCTTCCTTAAACTTGGACTGCAATCCAACGGCATACACCTTATTATAAGTATAATTGCCTTGGCAATTATATGGCAACTACCTAACACGATTGTATGGGCCACCAATGCCAATTAAAATTCAATAGAAAGAACACTACCAACTGTAACACACGGGTTTTTTATTTTTTTGAAAAATAAGAGATTGATTGTGATGATGAAGGGTCACTTTTCGGTTCAAAACTTATGATTAATTTCTATGGGAGAATTTTCACAGATCTGAAACACATCTCAGTCTATTTCGCGTCCAAAACTTCTAGGGAATGACACGCCACTTGCTATCCCAGTAAAATATATTTAAATAACACGTTTTGCCTCTTTTTCACCTGTTTTTTGTCCTTGGAATCTATGCGTGCGGGGTGATCGGTTAGGTTGGAAGAGATGACCAGGAACAGACCTTCAAGTAGAGCCCATGTGTAGAAGAACAGAGTTCTGACATCAATTCCAAGGCCCTTTGCGGTTAACCAGAATGATGAAGCCTGGATTTTGGGGGCAAATATTCTCCTGACGCCTCTTCCCTTCGTCTTATAAACCATTCCCCCTAATAACAGTCGAAATTAAAACCACAGATGAAGTTTGTGTAATGCATTGGTAGGGTAACCAGAGAACCGCAACTTGCGTATAGGCGTAGACATGGGTTTCTCAATACAATTCAAGGCGCCAACAGCATGGAATGAATTTTATCGTACTCGGTGCCTGGGGTATGTGGCTCAGTCCTCTCGTCAAGTATGATTTGATTAAGGGAAGAACTACTTCCCATCTCCTTGCTCAGGAAGTTAGCCAGGTTGCGAATTCCTCTTTGTCATTGAGTGGCCATTGGTATCGTTTTCGAACGCAGAACCATCCCATTATAAAACAGTGGCAAAGATCCTGTAAAAGATCAGTCTTGAATCCAACCCGAAGGATGTCCAAGGTCTTTGCAGCGGGACGAAGGGAGATGAGGAATAATCTTCCGTGCATTCCCATTGGCTGACTGAGGGTGATGAAATTGATCGAACGTCATTTAAACGATGAGTATGCGCTACCCACGTGAGCTCGCTCAGTTGAATGGGAGGCTGTGGTGAAGGTGGATGCAGTTCGCTTTCCTGGATTCAGTCTGCAGAGAACTAATGACAAAACTTGTTTAAGCGCTCTGTTTTGCAAATACCGTAAAATTTTAACTTATATCTTATACCTACAGTCTCCAGATTATGATCCAGAAAACTTGACTCATATGATTCAAAACTAGTTTTTTTAGAGGCTTAGTTCCCGAGTTATTCCAATGTTAAAATTTTATCCGTGTTTTCAACCTCATCGTCTAAAAATGGTTCTAACTCCCTCGTTTTCAAAGTATTCGCAAATCTGAGGATACCGTTGGAAATAGCGTTAAATTTCCCACCATCCCAGCCCCTAACGAAAATTTTTTAAAAAGACCTAAAGGGTAAAAAATGAGTTTGAAAAGAAAACTTTGTCAAATCTCGAAAAAAAACCACTTTTTTTAAAGGGTCATTGGTTTTCCATAATTCTAGTGATACGTACAAAGCCTGTAAGCCTAAATAATGCGCAGAAGCGTCAGCTTTCAAACAGTGTAATTAGTTGTTATTGTTGAAAGGGAATATTTTCGAAAAAATTGAGTTGTAATGCGTTTTTTCTATGGAAAAAAAATCCGCATGACTAAAAAGATTTAGAGATAGCGGTCGAAGAATTTCTCAACACTGAGTCAATGGCGAACACTCCCAAATCTCTACAATCGATAGATAAGCTTTTTCAGCACAAAACCCAATAATTATCAAACAAAACCCTAACTCACAATTTTCAAACAGAAATTCTAGCTCATTAAAACGTAAGTGAATAAATCATTGAACGACTATCGGATAATAATTATCCGATATTCTAATTATTAGAATACCAGCTGATAAGGTCCTATCCGATATATTCGTTTATTGTGTTCGTATTTGTCTGAAAAATGATCAGTTACTGTGTGTGAAATTATCTGTATAACGGACCGGTACAGGAGTGCATACTACATTATAAAGTCTGCAATAAGCTCTAGGAAATGAATTTTCGCTCTAGAAATCTCATTGCTGCAATATTTCGCTCAAAATATGCTCAAAAGCTAATTTGGTTTATTATTCAATAATAAACCATCGTAATCGCTCTTGAAAAAAAAATTGTATCCCTCCCTGAAAATTTCATGGTTTACGTTTCAAAGGGTGTCTAATCCAAATCTGCAATAAAAAATTTTCCGTCCGTCCGTCCGTCGTACGCACGATTTCTCCCGAACGGCTGGAGCAAAAAATCTGAAATTTTCATGAAAAATCAATATTTTGGTCCGACAAGGCGGCTTAAATTTGGACTCTTTTTGAAGAACTTTCCATGAGGAATCGGATGAGCCCTTCCCCAGGTCTGTAGCTCAAACCATTCCCGATGTATGGTCCGATTTATGGTGACATTTGCGTTATTTGGGTTTATTATTGTTTTTGTTTTGATTGCAGTAACCTAGTGATGTAGTGATGTAGTAATGTGGATACTGGAGTGAACTCCTAAGAGGCTTTGTAGCCGATACTCGGGTTGAAGCATTCTGATATGCATGAAACGCTGCAAATTCTTTCACTGGGTTTTATCATTCAATGATTCATGATTTGGATTTCTACTAAGCTTTGGAGTGTGCGTGTTTCACACGTGGTAGAGCGATTATTGAACTTCAGGAGGCTCACAAATATGATCAACTGATCGATCCAAATAGGTATTTTGGTTGAGAACCGATTTAAGTGCTCTATGCATATCTCCTGAAAATCAATAATCGCTCTATCACCTGTGAAACAGGAACACTCCAAAGCTTAGTAGAAATTCAAATAATGAACGCAAGCGAATTGAATAATAAACCCCAGTGAAAGAATTGGCAGCGTTTTAGTATGGAATCACGACGGTGTTAGTCGATAACAAGAACAGTATTTTTCTGCATTCCAATTGACGATCGTCAAATATCCATCATAAGGCACCATTTTGGTAAGAAGAGCTGCTAAAAGGCGATAGGAAGAAAGTGATATTGGCGATCAGTTGACATTGGCAGTTTCACCCCAGACCGGTATCCAAATCAGACTCGCATAAAGAAATACGAACAGTGGTGAAATTCTGCCAACGGAGACAAAACAAGGGAATTACCATGTGCGAAGGGGTAAAGGCACTCAACACCGCCCATCTCGTTTATGGATATAATCCTATCTAAAGTCGCCATCTTTGACGACACGACGCCCGTTCAAATGGTAATATATGTCGTAGACGAGGTTCACCTGGTCTTTTGTCGGAGGAATCCTTGGCGAAATCGTCGCAAAATCCGTTATCATCGGAATCTACTGCGAAAATTTGGTTTCCTGCATATAAATTCGGGGTGGTAGACTAGTAGGGCTTCAGTTCTCTCAGAACCTGTCGGTAGGAGCCTCTTAGTTATCGCCGTTGTAGATTGCTTTAGCTAAGTAACCTACATTTAATCATAATTATCTCAAAAATCATCCACCCCAATGACAACTGTTTTGCTAAGGTAAGCAGATCTATGTTGAACGATCTATGGTACGAGATATACCTATTCGAGTTACTAACTGATGTTAACTTATTTTGACGAGTATAATTTATTTCATTTTAAAAGTATGAAGTGCGTAAAGCTGTGAGCTATGTAAATGGCTGAATCATATTACGTTCCTGAAGAGTAAACAGTAATCAGCTATAAGCAATCACTCTGATACCATCTTCCAATTTTCACAGAATTAGGAATAGGTGTTTAAAGTAGGTATTATATAAGAAGCTGATACCTTTTTCTCAGAATCTACAGAAGTTACATATTTCAATTTTTTGGAGATGTTGCAGGTATATTTATGTAACTTTTAGTCATAGAACTTTTTCTATTTTGTAAACAAAAAAATGCCTTTTACCCTTAAACGTCAAAACTATGACCTAATGCATTTTATCATAATTGAATGCAAATAATGTTAGCATGTATTAATTGTGGGTTAGTTTTGACGATTTTAATGATATCTAACTGCAACTTCGAATATTTGTACCAACTAACAATATACCAAATGTACTAAATAAATATCAAACTTTCAATATTTTGGAAAATTAGTAACTTTTTGCCATCAGAATTGAAGACCACAGGGAAATAACGGGCTAACGGGCCAAATTTTCAATTTTCCGGAGGTTCATTCTGAAGTCTAAAAACAGCATTGTCTATCTCTGTGAAGCATGAATTAAGTTGTTATAAGACTGAAGTAATCCCTTGGAGTTAGGGATTAGAATGATAACAACGATTTCTTTAAAATCCTGTAATTAGTGCCAAAATAAATTGATGAAAAACTTGAGTCACAAACATAGTAGTGAAAAACGGGTTATCAATTGGCGCTGCAGTTCGGTTTCTCGTAGAACTTCTTTCCGTTTTCACCATTGAACTACATCAAATGCTTTAAATCCGCCTTCTTCCCTTTTGAGAACGGGATGGTGGCGTCATAGGCTTTCTTTGGGAAGAAACACTGGTTTTCAGCAAGAAATTTTTCTTGTGGAACGATGGCAGTCTTCGTTTTTCAAACGGAGGCCTTTTTTTTGGATTCGGATTCACCACAGATGAACACCACTGTTCATTGTGCGTGGAGCGATGACACCAACCGTCGGTGGCAGGCTTCCAGTGACAATTTGAGCAATGGTTCGAGTTTTCTTCGGGGCTTTCTTTTATAATATTGTTCAAAGTAATGAAATCTAGTACCTAACCATGTAGTTGTCAACCTTCTTCACTTTGTAAGGGATTCGCTCCTGGAATTCTCGAAAACTTCGTACCACTCTTTGGTAGTTTCGTCGTGGACCTTCTGATTTACGAGCGCATTTACTGTAGGAATGGTAGTTAATGGTGTAATTAAAAGTGTAATAAAAAATGTAATTAAAAGTGTAAAAATGGTTGAGATAGACGTAGGGTATACGGTGTTTTGCTCTATTTTTGCTCGTTTTCCTCAAAATTTTGGTTTTACATCTAATGCACTGTCGTTGAGAATATTAGAGATGGGATTGCCCTGGAAGGTTTTCGCGAACGCATGGAAGCTCTTTGACAACTACGGAGGCTCGATCTGTCAACTTATCTCGTCGATGACTTTCTGGTTTCACCTCAACTGGAATTTCTTCATGAAATCGATATGAAATCGCAAAGATATGTTTTTTATTTGTAACCCATTTCAAACTTTAGGAAAACTTGTCCGGATTTTATAATTTTCCTAATTTATACAGTTCAGAATTTTGTTGCTTTTTATCTCTGGAGGTCCAAATGAGGTATTTTATAACGTACCCAACGTTTTATCGCCTTCAAACAGGAATTTTCCATGAAATCGATACGGAATCGCAAAGTTGACCATACCAGAGCAAATCTGAATAAATTTTCAGGTTTTCCTTTTGATTTTGAAATTTGACAGGTCCCAGCACGTTTTTTGGGAATGAGATTGAAGTTCAAATATTGCAGAAGATTTTTTTAAAGTGTTGAACGTCTAAACTGCAATTATGGTCCTTAGAAGTGAGTTTTTGATTAGGGAAATACACAAGGCTCTTGGGAATTTTAATGCTGAGTCCTAAAACATGGCCAAAACTTTGAAAAAAGTAGTTATTAAGCGTAAAAGGTGGTGTTTTGTGACAAAAAACGTGATGTTGTTATAAAAACCTCGGTAACAGGTTGAGAAAGGCGTGCTTGTGGCGGCGTTTTGCTCAATTTTGGGTCACGTTTTCCCCAAAAGTGTGGTTTTACATTCATTGCGGGACACTCTAGATAAGAAAAGTGAAGATTGAATTGCATTGGTAAGTTTTGCGCGACCGCATGGAATCTCTTTGACAACTACGGAGGCTCGTTCCGTCAAGTTATCTCGTCGGTGACTTTCTGGTTTCACCGTCACAACTGACGCGGCGAATCGCTCGTGACGTAAATTTGGCGTCCGAGTCCCCACCCGGGGCCAGTTTCACCTCGTCGCCGCGGGAAGCCGCCACCTCACCCGCCAGACTTTTCTTTTCAGTGATGGGCCTGGCACGAGCCGCGGTGAGATCTCTCGCTCGTATTTTCAGGTAATAAAACCTCTCAAAAAAATCTCTTTTTCACGTTCGATTGACATCCCGCACCGCGACGAAGTCGGTATCATCGTTCAATATCGATTTTCGCCGCCTACCTCTCATCCCTTTTCTCTGCTCCGACCTCCCACTCAATTCCTTCTGCGTGGGCGGAGGGTTCAGATTCGGCTTGTAACCTCCCGCCAGCAAAGGTCATGGACGAGCACTGCCAGTCAGTACCTATCACGCCACCGGACGGTCAGGTCTCACTACACGCGGCTTTCTGCTTCATCATTCTCTTTCGTAATTTCGAATCCCCTCGCAAACATAAACATCTAGTGCGAGGCTTCATACCATACTCACTACACTTATTAATTACACTAAAGTGCTATGTTAGTGTTATTCTGCGTGAAACGATGAAAATCGAGTTGTCAACGATTGTTTAATCGCCACTCAGTTTGTTGACAGTCATCACATTTCAACCACCTCATGTTGTCATCAAGATAGTTCGAGTCCTTTCAACCCTGATCCCACAACAGAAAAAAATCCACACATTCCAGGGAACTTATTCTACAAATCAGAGTTGTCCTCGGGTTAGTGTCATTCTAAATTTACGTTATCTTGTACCGTTTTTCTTCCTGCAACCAACAAACTCAGACAACCTTCAAAACTGTAACTGAAGGTTGCTGAGTTTTCCTTCTCATGTCAAAAACCGTACAACTAGTCAGTTTATTTGTTGTTCAACGTTTTGTTTATGGCCACCTTTCCTATGCTCTATAATATAATATTATATCTCATGATGTTGGAGTCACTGGGTGTTGTTGTGGCAACCAAGGCGATGACAGTAATCCATTTTCGGAAGATAAAGGAATTGTATTCCATGAGTGACAGGAACAACTTGTTTAGAGGATTTGATCGAAAAGTAGGCATTTATTATGAGGATTCACCCCTAGTAGAAAGCAAATACATATATGTCGATGTTTTTGAGAACAATACTGCTCTGCTTTTCAAGATTAAGTAACTGAATTTCACTTTGGGTTTGTCTCTGAAACTAGAATGCCATTTGGAATTCTCGTAAGTGCGACTGCTTACAGCTCAGTGGTATCATGAAAAAGTTTGGCTACACAAAATTGAAGCGACGTACTGCGATGCGGCTTTCAAAATCCACTTTGGCAAGAATAATATTGAAACTCGCTTGTATCAGATGGCCAGACTTTCTCATCCAGTTTCCAACATTTTATTTGATTATTGTGAATTTTACTCCATAAATAGACGTGAAGATTTTTCTCAGAAATCAGTACGTGGTTTCCCAACATGTCTTCTTTTTAGTATGATGTATTACAACTGTTCCAAACTTTATCTAATATTTACAATTATTCGGTAAACAACACGATTCGAGTATTGAGCATCTCTGGTCAATGCACGTATAAATTATTCAACAATAATTTTTACCAATCCATTTTAGCTTTGCTGCCTTGTGTATTGCCTTTTACTATTTAAATTCTGTTTTCTCCCCATTTTTGTTTACTTGCGCACTCAAATTAGAAAATTTAAGAAAAAAGCAAATAAAGCGATCTCAACTACAAAACAAAACGGTATAAACGTTAGAAAACTAAATTTGTATTCCTCTAAACTACCTAATTTTCTTGTTACCTGTTCGAAGATCATCAATTATTATTACGATGTTGTGAATCGGGTTCAGACAACTAAATAAATAATGACTTAAATCTTTTTTTGCCACATAAGGCGTGAACGAATTCAAATCAGGTGGAATTTTTATTGAATCGTCTTTCGACTCACAGTCACCAAGCTTACAGTTTATATTCTCCTCCATTTTTGTTCAAGTAGCGGCTTAAAAAAAAAAAAAAAAAAAAAAAAAAAAAAATAGAACTCTCAACATTTAAGAAAACTAAAATTGTATACCTCAAAACTAAAACGCTGCAAATTCTTTCTCTGGGGTTTATTATTCAATTTGATTCATTTGGCTTGCATTCATGATGTGAATTTCTGATGAGCTATGGAGTGTACGTGTTTCTGAGGTGATAGAGCGATTATTGAATTTCAGGGAGGCACACAAATATGATCAACTGATCAATCCAAATAGGTATTTTGGTGGAGAACAGATTTACGTGCTACATGCATATCTCCTGAAATTCAATAATCGCTCTATCCTGTGAAACACGCACACTTCAAAGCTTAGTAGAAATTCAAATCGTGAATCATTGAATAATGAACCCCGGTGAAAGAATTTGCAGCGTTTTTGTTCAAGTACCGGCTTAGATTAGAAAAAAAAAAAAAATAAAAAACAATTAGAACGGTCTCTAAATTTAAAAAAACTAAAATTGTATTCCTCTAAACTACCTAATTTTTTGTTACCTACTCGAAGATCATAGATTATAATTATTCTCCATTTTATCTTGTGAATCGGGTCCATGCAACTAAACACTTAAATTCTTGATGAATCAATTTTTTTCACCGCATAAGGTGTGAACAAATTCAAACCAGATGGGTTTTTTAAATCGTCTTTCGACTCGCAGTATCATTTTAAAATCAACAAAATTTTATATTCTTTGGACGAATAAAAGACTTAAAACTCCTCACATTACAGGTGTCACATTTTATGGGGTTCGAGATGCAATAAAAAACGTTTGTTGTTTTATTCTGTACAGGAAAGTGCAATAATTATGAGTTAGCAGTCTTTGAAGTAAATCACAAAGTAATGTGCATCTTCGCTACAGTGACTTTTTATATTTTAAGTCACATTTTGTTTCACCTTGCGCTGCGGAAGACGACTTTGCCTCAAAATATTGATCCACTATCTAGAGATCATCAAACACCCCAAATCCAAGATGAGGTTTAAATAAATTTGAAATACTCACATGTGAGCATAGAAAACTCTAAAAGAGTGCGCTCCGAATGAGTCATAAACTCACTCTACATCTAATTTTTTTGCCTCACCTTTTTTTCACTTGGCTCAGATAACGTTAGCATTCGCATTTATGTCGAAAAAGTTGGCAAATACACTATTTCCTTGCTGTATTTTTCACGTTTTATCGATTTCCCCTCTTATTTAGGAGTTTTTATTATGCTTCCCAAGCTTCGGATCCAAATAAAAACATTCCTCGACTTTTTAATATTCAAAATGATCAACTCACGAAACCCTTCCTTCACCCGACCAGTTCACATAATTTGTGTTCGCAAATTAGCGGACAAAACCGTGAAACCTAATGTAATACGTAGTATGGTTATATATCCTATGTGGGGCTCTTGGTTTCGTTCTACATTTCTATGTCAGGGTGACTTCCATTTTCTTGAATCTCACTTAATCTTACCTAAATCGATTCTACGTCCGAAATAACATCGAAAACGACCCTCACATGCCCATGTAACCAAAAACCCGAAAAAAACCACTTTTACTATCATTCTTCAACCATTGATGTGGAGTCATCGGGCTGGGTGGATGTTTGGGGCAACCAAGAACCCAATGCCAAATTCCCTGTTTTTTCTACTCTCCTGGAGCATTTTAGGGGGTTTTCTCCATTTTTCAGGCATTCTGGGCCGTACCACGGTCGCATCCTTTCACGCCGTAAGAGCCCTCGGGAAAGTAAACATTCTTCGTTCCAAACATTAAACGAAGAATTTGCGTTACGAGCGTTCCAAGTTATAGCTCAGGGGCCTATTTTGAGCCATGTACCTATCATTTCCTCTCCACGGCTCTGGAGGTACATTCTATTTTCAGGTCCCCCCACGAACGCGTAGAAAGTGTTTTGAGCGGCCCGACGCCAGCTTTCTACTTGAGTTTATCGTTGGGAGCTCGATCCCTAATTATTGTCTCTACTGATTCTTCAAGGACAACTTCCTTATAGAGAAAGAAGTCATTTCGCTAACTTAGCTCTTTGCCTGACGTTTACTGCCGCAGAATCCGGTATAAATCAAGTGTTTAGGGTTTCCTTGAAAAACGACATAAACTTCAGGGACAAAGGGGTAACTAATTTGCAAGAAATAGTTACCTACTCAAATAGTGGGATACCTTCGAATATCGGCATTCAGTTAGTTCTGTTAAAAGAATCGGTTGTAGAAACCCTACACAACATGAAAGAAAATTTACAATATCAAAAACTACATACACAACAACAAAAAAACCAATAACACAACTAATAAACAACCACTTTCATAGTTCACTTTTTTAGTCCAGTTTTGACCTGCCTCTAGATTTCACAGTTGCCGAATTCACTTCCGGCGATGGACAGTTTGAATTCAAATTCGAGGAAACTGCTACTTTTGACAGACGACTTCCATAAGATATAAAATCTCCGGCATTAATGAATGATCAGACCGAGAACGACATATCTGACACAACATGGCGCGAGGAATTCATCAGGTGTGTTCACATAGTTATGCGTAGATGATGACGTAGAACCAAATGATGAATAAATGTGCAATGCACGCGTAGCCCCTCAGTTTGCCACGAGTCTTAGATAGTCCTCGGCACGCCATTGCACGATGATCATATAACTGATTTTTTTGCACACTGTTCTAGACATTTTAATGTTCATGGTTCACGATTGTAGTGCATCTTTTCACAAAAATAGGTACGATAAAATTGTTTGTCCATGGAAAACCGTTGCTACGAACCCAGAAAGAAACTCAACGGATTTAAAAATGAAGAGATTTTAATGGGTTGATGAGTATTCGTAAAATAAGTTAACAAAAGCCATGGTCGAGCAGGAATATAAAGCTTTGAATTATTTGGTGAATGACGAGAAAAAATTGTGCAACATGCTGGAAAATTGGCTTGCGTAGGAGACTTTACTGGATCACAAGAATTCTATCCAAGAAGGGATGCTGAAGGACTTGTGAGAATGGTAGCACATTCTCAACTACAAAACTTGGATGATTTTGAGAATAAGGAAAGAACGCTGTGCCTTATCAACAGGAGTTTATGTACTATTTTTCCGAGTCTGAGGGGCTATTGTGGGATCACACCCCTGGGGAAATCTGTGAATGAGATCACTAACCACCGTCTGCGCGCATCTCTATCACTGGGATTGACGGAATCCCACTGGGATAACGTGGTTGAATCTGAAAATGCAATCTTAGTAACTCAGACCTATCTTAATGATGTATACTCTTGAAAAAAAAGTTTTTTTCCATGATTTATTAATTGCAACTGAAAAATCAAATACATTTCATCTAGCACTCCAAGAGGGTAGGTTTACAGCAAAACCTAGCCCTTTATTATATAGCTCAATTAAATAGCACTGAGTTCGATTGCACTTCTATTCACGTAGCACAACTAAATCCAGTGGTTTGTTTCGCTTGAGATGTCGGATTTCACCTTCGTTGTCCAAAACGTAGAGCATCTCCGGGTTCTCATGTTTGTGGAGGCGATGTTCATGCTTCCTTGCGTATTTTGCAATATTTCATAGGCTGTCTCCATCCTCAAATCTCGATGAATATCATCGTTTCGCATGTACCAAGGGGCTCCAGCTATACTTCTCAGTATTTTAATCTGAAAGGTTTGGATTTTGTTAATATTTGATTTCTTGGCACAGCCCCAGATCTGTGTCCCATAGGTCCAAATAGGGCGAAGGATCTGCTTATATATAAGCAGTTTGTTGTGAAGAGAGAGATGGGAATTCCTTCCCATTAGCCAATACATCCTTCTGTACTTGATTTTAAGTTCTTCTTTCTTCTTTTCTATGTGTTTATTCCACTTTAATTTGGAGTCAAGTGTCAAACCCAAGTATTTAACTGCTTCAGTATGCGGTATTGTATTCGAATTGATCTCAACATCCAAGATTGGGACGTTTCGGTTAAGTGAAGTTGATGTGGGCTGATTTTGATTCGTTCAGCTTCATTCTCCACATCTTGGTCCACTTAGAAACCTCAGTAGTAGCCGTCTGTAGTTTGCATGTTGCAGCTTCTACATCATCTCCAACAGAGAGGATAGCCGTATCATCTGCAAAGGTGGCAACATTTGTGCCTTCTTGTTGGGGTAAGTCCCCCGTGTACAGGAGGTAAGAGTGCTGGCCCTAAGACACTCCCCTGCGGGACCCCTGCTTTTATGGGCTCCTCTTGAAAAAAAGTGACTGAAGATCTGAGCTCACTCAGTCAGTACCCTGTACATGGGGAACGTTCCCAAATTTACCAATATTCAAGGAGCTGGTGCGAAACCTTTCTAACAGGCGCTTTGAAACTCTGCATTCAATTACTGCACATCTGGGATGATTGCTTTTATCACCGATTCTTTCCGTTGATTCCGAAAACTAGCTCTTTGAAGGTGGGTTGACATTACCGGACTCATACCTGTTACTTTGAGTTAAACCATTAAATTAAAAAAGGCGCAAATTTTAACACTTGGGTTCATTATTTTAATATGATGCGCAATTGTTCGTACCATTGTGAGGGTTGAGGGTGTATCACTTGGAGGGGTGTATTTGGGGTGTACCACTTAGAGGTAATTAAATTGCGATCATTCGTGAATTTGTAGGGATCAGAAATGTATTCCAGTCGATTTTTGTCCAAAATGACTGGAAAATGACTCCCCACTTCCCTATGTCAGTAAAAAACCCCGGAAAATCTCGTTTTTGTGAGAGATGCGATCGAGCTGGTTAGAAGCTAGGACCAACTACACCTCAAATGAAGTTCATGTGCGAAAAACCGAATTTTTACAAGGTCTCTTATGGCCCTTACGTTGACGGATATTATAAATTTAGAATCTCTGGACCTTGAAACGTGAAGTGACAAAGTTTAGAGGATGGGGGGGGGGGGGGGGGGGCTTTAAAAATGTTGTTTTAAGATTAAAAAGGCTAATTATTCAAAGTCCTAATTCACCAAAATCGAGCAGTGACCTTATAAAATGTAAAACTGATCAATCCCTATTGTTCCCCACGATTTTACTTTTAAAATTTCTGTATCTTAAAATCAATGAATGTCCAATTTACTAGTCCCAAGATGACTTTGCGTTCATTGATGTAGTGTTAAGTTGAGGCTACAATGCAATTACAAATATATATTTAAGGCCTAAGGAAAATGTTCATTTACTGTGATTTTTAATTGAGAAATGGTAAAAGTAGATATTTCCAAGAGCATCACTACTTGACTAGTAGAAATTTGGTAATTTCAATCTGACATGACTTTCTAACACTTTAAAAAATCTTCAAGTATGTAAGAAAACTTGAAAGTAAAGACACTACGGTGAACCAATCAATTTACATTTCTATATTTCAATGTACCTTATATTCTCATTTACTTCTTGAAGCTATTGGGCTCAAATAGATGCCTCCGCAAGTAGATTTGGTAGAGCCAAAGGGCTTCATAGTTTGACCTGGGTGGAAGCGTTCTTGACGGCTTGCGTGGAAAGGAAAGCTTAAATTACATTAGTAGTGGGTGTAGGTAGTGGGGTGACCACATTAATTTCAAATCCCTTATTTTGGAGCATAAGTCTTTATTTTCTGGCGGATACGTTTCGTCCTTCAACGACGACTTCATCAGTCTACATATAAGCATAAAAGTTATAGATAGTAAGCATGAAGTGAACTATAAGTAGTATAACAACCCATAAACATATAACAAATATTAATTTCAGTAATGAAACAAAGTGAAGGGTTGTGTGGTGGCATCACCATGTCTAAGCCGGAATTCTGCATGTATTGATGAAATAATAAGGTAAGAAATGTTAATATGTAAGGTGTTTAGTAGATAAGCTGAACAATATGTTTTATGGAGAGAAATGTGATCATTTGACCATCTGTGTGTATACACACTATGTAATTCTGACTCAATGAAACTTTTATGCTTATATGTAGACTGATGGAGTCCTCGTTGAAGGACGAAACGTATCCGCCAGAAAATAAAGACTTATGCTCCACAATTAAGGGATTATGCTCCAAATTTAAGAGATTAAATTACATTGAAACGCCGCTGAAAAGTTTAATCCGAGAGCAAAAACACTTTTTCTGACCTTGCCGAGGCATTGACCCCACAGCTGGAGAGACACCAAGGCATCGGATATCCCCGTCCTCATGTTAATAGGAATTTACGACCCTGGAGCTTACGCAATGGTTTCGCCTTCTGGTTCTCCAGCCCCGCCGAACAATACTCCCGTTCTATAAAACGGATTGGAAGCGGCGATTTCTGTCTGCTTGCAAAGACCTGCGGTTTCCTCTTCCGTTTTCACTTTTCATTTCACCATAAGTCGTGTTCTTATAATGTTCACTATCTGCCGAAGCACAAGTATACATACCATTAGCGGAAGCCTTCTTATACGTTTAGCAATGGACTTCTTTTTTCAACTCCCAGTATGACAGGTGATTAAGTGGAGCGGTTACCTTAAAATGTCTTGAAGCGATTAGCCTGCAACATTCAGGGGATCACCAGGAAGCCTCCAACTATAGCCCCTGGGGCGGCAATTACGAAAATCAGGAAGGGGTAACCATCCAATCACACCATTCGTGCGGTAAATACACGAAGGCAATTTTCACTTTGTTTACTTGGCCGGAACGGTCAAGGCAAAGTATCGCAATTGGCCTTAGTAAAGTGTTTGGAACTCTGCCAGAAACTGGGATTCAAACACCCTTTGATCGTATATCCGACAACAAAATGCACATATCTCAAACAATCAAGTCAATACAATGGATTAAATATCCCCCCCTTTCAAAATTTTATGAAATCGAAATTTCCTCCACAAAACTCCCCATAATGTCAATGACGCTCCTCCTCTTGAAAGGCGTATACCTACAGAGGTTAATTATGGATCAAACTCAGGGAACCCATTCCACAGCTCATTTGCAAAAAATGCCTTATCCAGTTTGTTTATTGTAGGCTTTATTTTCGAGTGAATTTACTTTAAAGATTTTTTCGTGTTTTTGACCTTACGTCATTAGAACGGCCATAACTCCGTTGAATTACTTACTAAAATAAAATTTGAGGATACCGTTGAAAAGAGCGTTTAATTTTCTATCTCCCTGGTACAAAATCCGACATTTTTTATCCCATCCTGATTGGTGAAAAGAATTGCCAAAGTTCAAATTTTGAAGATTTCTTTAAAATCTCCCTTTTTTTCTTTTTTTTTTTTTTTTTTTTTTTTTGCTATTGGTAATGTGTTTTCCGCGTGAACTTCTAAGAAAAAACTTGCTGAAAATTTCAGCTTTCCAATAGTACAACGAAATTTGGTGGAGAAAATTAGGTTTGTATCCTGAAAAACATTGGTTTCAAGATGAAAATCAACGTTTTCCCCATATGCCGAGTTGCTTCATAAAAATTATTTTTCAAGGCACATTCTTTGATCAACTGAGGTTTAATTCAAATTCATTCATTTTGGTTGAGAATGATTTGAATTTTAAGTGTGCTGATTCAAGGTGATAAAGCGATTATTGAATTTCAGGAGAAATTCATAGATCACTTAAATCAGTTCTCAACCAAAATTTTTGCTACCTATTTGGTTGATCAGTTGATCATATTTCTGATCAACGATCAATATTTATAATCTCTCTATCACCTTGAAACGCATACTCCAAAGCTTATAAAAATTCACCCTTTCATAATAGATTCAACTCCAGAATCACATTCAATCATAGGTTACTGCGATTCAAAAAAAAAAAAAAAAAAATCAAAGGTGTTTTGATCGAAGCGCCCTAGTGATGTTTAATTGGATGCAAATGTTTTCACCATAAATGGACCATACATCGGGAACGGTTTGAAAACATTCATTAGGTTGAGTAGGGGTTTCATTGTTCCTCAAAAAGTCCTGATCTGACCGTTCCAAATTTAGGATTTGACTTTTTTGAGGTTTTTCAGGGATTTTACGAAACTTTGACAAAGCCCACTTCAAATCAGTATCGCAATTTAATGAGTCAATTAAATTTTTTTGGAATATCATTTATTAGTTGATTTGAGTTTATAAATAACATGGCGGTTAGAGATGGTCTCGTAATAAATTTTCAAAATGCCCCCTTTCCCCCTTCAGGATATAAAGGTGGCATCTTTTACGATGTATTTGAGTGCATTTCTCAATACATTACAGTCAACTTACACACCTGCACCCTAAAAACAGAATTCATTAGTTTGTAGTTGTTTAGAAAGCAGCAAATCTGATCTGACCATCCGGATCTTCTACGTAAAAAGGGTTCCCTGAAGTCCTTCGCAGAAGCTGTTGACACGAGGCAAAATGGGTCAATCGAAACCAAGAAATAAAATAAACATATAAATATGAAAACACCGTTATCAACATTTCTGTGGGGATCCGATTCTGCTGCTACCTGAACAATTCAGTAATTCAAGGGAGTGCTGATTCTCTCGCGGTGGGTCCAGAACGCTTCCTGGGCACTACGGACAGCTTTCTTCGGGGGTAGTTTAGGCCGTTTCAGTGACATAAGGTCAAAAACACGAACAAAATTTTAAAAGTGAAATAACTCGAAAACGAAGCCTCTGATATACAAACTGTAGGAGGCACTTCTTGTTGCAAATGTGCCATAGAATGTATTTCCTTAATTTATCCTACGATTTAAACTGTATAATCACAATTTAATTGTGACTTTCAGTTATTAAACTAGTTTTCATTGCAGAAACGGGTGCCCCAGCAATGTATTCGTTGCTTAACATGTTTTTCGCTTTGCTGAGCAGCCAACTTCCCATGGGGGCAAGGCACTCCGTTCGCCCTCACGTATTTATGACCCTGAAGATTGCGCAACGGTTTCTCGCTCTGGTTGTCCAGCCCAAGCGAACTGACGAACAATACGCCTGTCCCTTCCGTTTTCACCTTATCTGATGACTTGCTCCCAGCTTATATCTTTCGCAAGTCGTAATTATGATAGCAGGAGGTTTGGGATTCTCCAATTCTTGTTACGTTTGACTCTTTCCGCTTTCTCGACAACCCAATGAATAGAAGATCAACACTGAATATTAATAAAATAAACTACTCAAAATTTGAATTGTACCACGTACGTATCCGACGGTATCCTCCTCCCAGGTAGTCACTGCGCTCAGTTACGGGTGAATTTAACAGTGCAGCTGCTGAAGAAAACTTTTATAGAGGGAAAATGGACGTAATTCAGCCGAAATGAAAAATGCTTCTGTCAGTCAAAAGAGAATGAAACACAATAACTAAGAAAATGAAGAGTGAATGAACAAAAATTTGTCTTTAGTAACGAGTTGGCCCACCTCGAGCTTTAATTACGGCCTCTACTCTTCTCGGCATACTTTCAATGAGTGAACGAATGAAGTCATGAAGTCGAATGATATCGTTCCATTTTTCAATTATCGCTGCACTCAGGTGTTCCACACTGTCGGGATCGACACCGACAGCAGCTGCAATGTTAAATTCACTTCCCCTAGTTCTTTCGAGCCTTTGATAACAAAACCAAGCCCGTGATTGAGCGCAGTGACTACCTGGGAGGAGGATACCGTTGGATTTATAGGTGGTACATTTCGAATTTTGAGTAGTTAAGTATGTAATTACAAAAATACAATTTATACTTAATCCCTACTTTTAAACTTACCATCGATATCTATTAATTTTATGTGATGGATTTTCACGCAAACGTTGCCCTAACCCCACTCAAGACGCCTCAGCCTGTCCTTTTGGCCGGAATATGGAAATGTTCTTGGTTCATAATTAAATCGTTATCGTTCGAATGAAATTCAGTTAACCCTTTCAACCCCTGTGTTTCTAAAGGCCCAATGGCATCAAATGATGCCCTAGTTTCTTGCCAAGTCAACTGTGTCTCTTCTAAACTGTGATCTTGGCCTGGCTGTTTTTCCAGCTATCACCTTTTGCTAGATCTATACAATAAGTTGGATTTCAGGAATCGCCTGTTTTTATATACCATGTGATTCAATTGGTGAGCTTTATAGTTACCTAATACCTAAAAGGTTTGCCCATTTTGCCTTTGGGTGCATTGTGAGGGAAAGAGAACTCGGAACAATCATACTGTAAAGCGAATGTTTCGTTATTAGGCTCTGCTACCATTCCACAAGGAGTTGGTGGAATGGACTAGTTACCCCCTTCCAAGAGCTAAGGCATTAGTGGTTGCAACACACAGAGAATACCTCTCAAGCTTAAAAGCTTCAGATTCATGCTCAGTCTCAGAAGTTACGAGGAACGGCAGGAGGAAACCATCCATCACAAATTATAGTGAGGAAGGGCAAGATAGCCCGTTCACGTAGGTTTATAATGAAGAATAGAATCCAGCCAAATCATTACCTATTCGCTATTCCTTCTTTCCTATGAAATCATCCACAAACCAGGCATAGGGACGAAATGCATGCTTACTTGACAATACGTTGGTTCGCACTACATTCATCTATTCGCTCTCTCTAAGGGCTAGAACGTTGACAGTAAAAAACTTGACCACGAATGTGAATGCGAACGTGCTTGGACAAGTGAAAACCGCCTGGTATCATGCGAGGAAAGGTATCAGCTGATATGATTGCATTGGAATTTTGTTTCATGAATTCTTTTGAAACCGAGTTTTTCAAGTGAACAAGTGAAGCGTGTTCATGGTAGGTGTTTTTTGTTCAACTTCGTTGCGTTTCAGGTTGTTCTACTCATGGATTTCTACGCCGTGTCCATATATTGTAACTATTTCCTGCCCTAACCAACCTAGAAAGCTGAAATTTGAGTGATAGCATGATGATTTGTGGTAAATCAAGGGTTTTCTTAAGTAGCATGTTGATGGATATGGAATGGTCTGGTGTGCAGGGCTTCGTGAGCTACAAGTATTGATATCAGCTTTGGTTTCGTACAAAGGGGCTAGTAAAGGTTTATCTTCACGCAGTTACATTTAAGACGAAGTCATCCAACAGTCTTTGGCAATCCAGAAGTCTATTGCGAGGTGAGGAGATCATTGATCAACAGTAGGCTCTTGTTGCTAATCAATCCTTCAATCATCAATCAACTTCCTTCCTAATCAATCTGACGTAATCTGAAATATAAAAGGGGAAATACAATAAGGAATACGGGCAAGGTGGTCTTTTTATGGCATCTAGAGCGAAAAAGACAAGATGTGGAGGCTCGAGGCGACGAGTTTAGATGATGTACCAGTGACTGCGTCTAATATCATTATTAAGCCAAAAGAAACCTTTTCCAGACCCAATGAAACCTTTTACAAACCAAATGAAATTTTTCCCAAATCAAATAAAACCTTTTCAAATCAAATGAAACTTTTTCACAATCAATTGAAAACTATTGAGAAAATGAGTGAAATGAGGTACCTAGATAGGTAGGTACCGACTCACATTCAACGGTCAAAAATTTCTCAAACTTACCTGGAACAGGTTTCATTTTAATATGGAAAAAGGTTCCATTCGGCTTGGAGATGCTATATTTCTGATATAACAGAATTACTAAACCTCTGTGTAATCATTCGCAGCGTTTTAAGTTTGAAAGCGTTTAAGCTTTGAAACAGCTTGCTGATTTCTCAAATCCAAACCCGCATCATGGGTCACATGATTATTCACGAGTCTCTTCGCCGCATGTGCAACGCGAGAATACGTAACGCCGCGGTGGGTGTGTCCACGGGCCTTGGTACGGGGTAATTGCCATCATAACATCAAATCGGGATCCTCTGAGCCTTTGACGTCACACTGTTTTTCACTCACCTCCGAGCCCCCTCCCGTCAAATCTATTGCTGTTGGATTCCACTCGCAGTTGCGTTTTGAACATTCTCGCTGCTATGACCGCTCTTGAGCTGCCCACTTTCCATGAACGCTGGATCAAATCTGCATTTTTCATGTAGGTATAGTAGATAGTACAAATCAGTATGTCTTTACACGTAACATATGACATTATATCTAACATACCAGCACATACTACTGTGGAATTTGGTTACTACTGCAGTGGTAGTTTACAACAAGCTAAGCCACAAAAACTTGCATAACATAAAACCACTTAATATTCATTGCTTGAGCTAAGTATGCTCTTGTTTGTGATATAACTATGTAGAGAGTCTGTTGAGTACGAACCTGATTTTCTTTTTGTTGAGATTCTGACTTGGGTCTTTGGACGTTCGGAGGTCTTTATAAGAAAAACAATTTTATTCCCATTCTATAGTTTTTCTAGTTCTCGATCAAATTATTCCTTGGTAGGTTAACTTGGTTAGGATTAACATTGGTAGGTTGGTATGTTACCATACCAACTAAACACTAATTAAAATAATTACCTCATTATATTTTCATTTCCCCATTTATTTACTGTTACAACTGATTTAATATTACAAATCATCTAGCAACTTAATTTAGAATGAAGTTTTTTTTTCGTGATTTTATTTATTGCAACTGATTGTAGTATACATCATCTAGCAATATTTTATCTCATAAATGGACACGATGTACAGGGTGAGATTTCGACAAACCAACCCTTCAGAGTAACACACTGTTTACTGGAACACACTTCACTATAACTTGCACCGCACAATCAGGTCCAGTGGCTTGTTACTTGGCAGTTCTCCTTCGTTAACCAGAACGTTGAGCATCTCCGGGTTCTTGTGCTGATGGAGGCGTTTTTCGTGCTTCTGGGCGTATTTCATGATGATTTCGTTGACTGTTTCCAGTCTTAGGTCACGATGAATGTCATCATTTCGCATATACCAGGGGGCACCAACTATGCTTCTCAGGATTTTGTTCTGACAAGTTTGTATTTTCTTTACGTTAGTCTTTTTGGCACAGCCCCACAGTTGAATCCCGTATGTCCAAATAGGGCGTAAAATCTGTTTGTAAATAAGCAGTTTATTGTGAAGTGAAAGACGGGAATCCGCTCTCAGCAGCCAATACATTTTCCTGTATTTAATCTTCAGTTCCTCTTTTTTCTTCTCGATGTGACGATTCCACACCAATTTTGAATCGAGAGTCATACCCAGGTGTTTCACAGTGTCGGAATATGGGACTTTGTTTGAGTTTAACACAAGTTCTGGGGCTGTTATTTTTCGGTTGGTGAAGTTAATGTGAACTGACTTGGACTCGTTCAGCTTAGAATGAAGTAATATCACTTTTTTTTTGGTTCAGTAGTTCATTATCTAAGACGAACAAGTCACAAATACTAATCAGCGTCTGGTCACAACTAGGTCCAGCGGCTTGGTCCTCTTGAGTCGCCGTACCTCTTCTCTGTTGTCCAGGGTATACAGGATTTCGAGATTTTGGTTTCTGAGCTGCCGAATTTCGTGATCCGCTGCAATTCTTCTCGCGTCACTCACCATTTCCACTTTGAGGTCGCTGTGGAGATTAGTTGTCCTGATATACCAGGGTGCGTTGACAATACTCCTTAAGATTTTATTTTGGAGTGTGTGGATAGTTTTGACATTTCTGTTGCTCGTGCAGCCCCATAGTTGGCAGCCATAGGCCCAGACGAGCTTAATCATTTGCTGATACAACAGCAATTTGTTATGGGTGGATAGTTGAGATTTCCTACCCAGCAACCAGTTCAGCTTCCTGAGCTTAGCGTTGACCTCTTCTTTTTTCTTTTTGACGTGTTCTTTCCAGCGTAGCTTGGCGTCCAGCGTCATGCCCAGATATTTAGCAGTATTTGAATACGGAATTTCTTGTGAATTTATGGTGATTGGGATGTATTACATATATGAAACCACTTGTCTCGATTACAGGTCTCTTTGGTAGGATTCCGCTTGAAACGACATAATAACCCACTTTTGCTGTTATGACCATTCTGTACTTTCACATGCCATTCATCACACTTTCGTTTTAAACTTAAGTAGGGAAGATCTGGGTGCGTTTACTTGTATAAATATAAGTTGACATACCTATTTAACGTATATTAAAATACCTACTTACCTACCCATCTAATTATACCTACATCAAACCACAAGTCACGATTATTTGACCCTTCCATAGGTTTTCGCTTGATATGTCGTAAAAATCACTTTTGCTGCTACAACCATTTTGCACTTTCTCAATCCCTTTCACAAACGCTGGTACTAGCAGTAAGTGTGTCGATATAATCGCTTGACGAGCGTTAAGAAAGCTACTCACCGAATTATACCTAAATCAACCCAATTGAGCATCATTTTAAGCCCTCTTCGGTAGTATTCCGCTTGAAACACACTCATAAAAACCACTTTTGCTGCTACAACCATTTTGTACTTTCTCAAGCCCTTTCACTAACGCTGGTACTAGCAGTAAGTGTGTCGATATAATAGCTTGACGAGCGTTAAGAAAGCTACTCACCGAATTATACCTAAATCAACCCAATTGAGCGTCATTTTATGGCCTCTTCAGTAGATTTCTGCTAGAAACATAAGAACTAACTTTTGCTGCTAAACTCGTTGTATACATACTTTCACGTGCGCTTAATCAAACTTTAAAATTAAATGTAGGCCGTTAGTACGTCAATCTAGAAATTCAACAAAATTTCAAATACTTATCTTGTACATCAAATCATTTTTGCTGCTCAAGCTATGCCAATTCTTCAATAGTCATTTCACAAACGTTGGTTGAAGAAAAGTTAGTACGAACAATTAGTTTGTAGATATAACAGCTTAGCCTATGTTAAAATACATATTCATCGAATTATGGGCACCTGTTATGAAATGGAACAATTCATGTTATAAGTTAATTCTAATTCTATAAAAACACTTATCATATAATCATAAAATCATACTGCCGGCATTATTAAATGCCATTTTACAATAATAATGACATAATAAAATATTGAAGTACACAATTTCCTCTACGATCACGTTTTACCAGACGGGATAAAGTAAAGGATTCAACATAGGAAGTAAAACATGTAAAATTATATGAAATGAGGTGATAACTGAAAATAATGAACGGTACTTGTGAGAAATAAGAACGGTTAAACAAATAATTATCAACCTTTATTTATTTAATAGTTCATTTCCGTGTTTCTAAACCTCGTTCAAGATGTAGTTACGTTTGAGATTAGTGCCTGACTACACCAAGAGTCCTAGAGCCATTCAGCAATTCAATGAGTGTTTTTGTCTACGTATGAAGTGTAAAGTTATAATTGCAAAGTTTTACGCATTATTCCTGGATATTTGCTTCAATGAGTGTAAGCCTTTTAAAGTATGTTAATTGTAGTTTACAACAGTCTCAGTATTATTGCAATGAAATCCAAAATATATTATGTTAATAAGTAGTTTGACAAACAAAAATTCCGGTTCATTACTCAACCGAACGCGTCGTGTTGTTCATGAGTTACGCAATGGCGCTATCTGAACTTGACTTCGGTCACGTTCACTTCTCCCACGTGACCATTGCCACGTGATCATCACCTGTTTATTAGTCTTGCTACAGAATTATACTGCAAAATTAAAATTTAAGCTATAGATGTTGTATGTGTAAGATCTAGTTGACTTCATATAACTTTCATGTCTTCCAAATTCTGTATTGATATTTATAAACCGCTAACAATTCGAACGAGCGGGTTTATTGTTTTTAAAATTAAACAAGAAACCTTTTTAAGAAAGATTTAATGTAAATGCCCTAAAAAGAAGGAAATACATTTTTACTTACAAATTTTAACTGTCTACTAATAGGCTTACACACAATTCATAAAATCCTTAAAGCTTGTCGCGACGTTTGCGTAAGTAGTTACTAGATAGGTATCTGTAACTATTAACCTAATTAAACTGAAATAAAAATAAATAATTTAAATGAAATAAATTTATCGGAATAAGTTGATCAATGAAATAGGTACCTTGGAACTAGATAGGAGGGATTACAAAAATGTTTGCTCTACAATTACAAAGGCTTATAAATAGAACATAATGAACCAAAAATTGAAATTAGGGTGACGAAATGTTTTGGACAGTGCTCAAAGCAAGAGTTGAGGTTTAGGGGACGGGTTAAATGAGCTCAACCTTAAATCCTAATTCCAAAAACTATCCATATAGACCCCACAAACGTTTTTTTTTAAATTATTACCTAACTCGTGTGAGGTGATGGTATGGTATAGTTGCCCCTTCCAAGAGGTGGATGCGGTTATGATGCTCCGCCATGCTCAGAGGATGACCCAGACGCTTGAGAACGTCTGATTCATCTCCCAAGGCGACGGATTCCAAAATCGGGAAGGGCCAATCCATCCATTTCACAGGAACGTAGGAATAACAACATTTTTATTGAATCATCGAAGCTTATTTGAGGAGGTTGCACCGCAAAAAGTATGATTTCAGCTTGAGTGAATTTTTTAGGAAACTCAAAAATCTGTGGCACATTGATGCTCACAGGTTCACACTTCTTTTAATTAACCGTTTTTTTCTCCTCTGTTTCGTGGCAAAACAGTTACATAGTCCGTGGAAATCGTGGTTATTAACGTCAAAGTTTAAATTCGTAAACCATGGATGAAGTTCGTTTTGACTGATACAAATGGATTTTGAGTAGTTTTTGGCTTAAACATTTTTGGATAAAGTAAATTTTGGCTGAAAACGTCGGATTTATAGGTGACGCGTAGTGAGGCGGATGGAGTACTTTTGGAAGTCGGATATGACTTGGATTTAATAATTGGATAGAGTACGTTTTGCTTGGAACACACCTCAACTGTTTAGTACTTTTTGGTTGAAAACTCGATTTTCATCGCTCATTTTCCGATGGATAGAGCACGTTTTGAGTACCGATTTCCAAATTTTGTGAAGAAACAGTCCCCCAAACCTAACCATCCATTAGTTCGAAATTGAAAAAAAAAAGGCGTTTAGTACTTTTCGCGATGCACCCTCTTCATTTATTACACGAATAATACTTATTACACACGTGCCCTTACTGGTAAATTGGTTTGAACACACCCCCTCAATATAAAATCCTTACGTCTACTCGTTTCAAATCACTGACACTCCTAGTTCTTGGAGTAAATAGGTTTTTTGCTTGTTATCACATACGAAACTTGTTGGGAAAAATTCGCGTTTATTAGATAAGATTAATATACGCTACACCAATAACAAATTGCATAATTCATTATGGTTTATATCTTCATTAGCGAGGGCACCAACGGTCGCTGATCCAACGCGTTCCAAATTAGAGAGCCAATATTAACGAAATATCGGAAATAATCATTATTGAAGGAAATTGGAAGACGGGGCAAACTCTACACATATTTATCTAATAATCGCCCACTTCTTAATCCATTTGATCAAAGCTCAAGTACTTATCTTTCGTATTCGCGTTTCATTATTTTTAGTTATTCTTGATTTCAATTTTGATCCCGTTCTAAGTTTCAGAACGCTTTTGTGTAAAACATTTACATAGCATTAAAATTCATTGCTTACACATTTTAACAAACACTGTAGTGTTTGATCATTTTTCGGAGTTTTTTCTATATTTGGTTATAATTAGTTAGCCAACAACAAGGTGCTATTGATACGATACTGATAACATTGATAGGGGACTATCGCCTAACCTTCACATTCCAGAAAATGTCATCTAAAATTCAGCTTCATAAAAATTTGCGGACATCCATGGGCGCAGGACACATCAATTCAGAATCAATCACAATTAAGGCCTATCAATCAATGAGGCAAATCAATTCAGAATTAAGGCCTAAGCCTACAAAACTATATGGGCGTTTGTGTGCGATGAAGCTACTTCAATTTACAATCGGTGGTTTTTATGGATACGTTAAAAATGGTATACCGGCAGGTGTGGACTATGGTGTCGCTGCTCGTATCTTGCTCATTAAATATCCGTGTAGATGTATTTTCAACGAAACCCCTTCCTTTATCCCCCTTCCGTCACCTTGTCCATCATCTACATCGTCCCTCAGCCCTACAGCTGACATTAATGGCTAAGCCCTTCCCCATCATGGAATATTAATTGTCCGTCCCTTTCATGGTTTACCAACTCCTGGAAACAGGCATTTTCGTATGTCCTTCCTGAGGGTCAGAACGCTTTTCAAAAACAGATTGTAGAATACACATTCAGAACATTCATATCTCCAACGAGCTCTGGAAAATCAATAATAATCATTCTACATGTAAAGTTGACGAGGCACAATAGTTTCCTTGTAAGACTTGACTTGGTCATAAAAAATGATGTGTTGAATAGATAGTACCTATTAAATCGATGTTAAACCATAAAGTCAGCAGAATGCGGCTCAGCCAATGATTATACAATGCGATTTATAAAAGATTATATTACGTTCCTCATATATCTTTCATATTTGAACTAAATTGGACCGTTGTATCTTAAGAAATTGTTGAGAAGCTTAATTTTGTTAAAGGGTTTACTATTATGTCAGGACAGTGCGAACATACACCCATATTTGGGGGGAGGGGGCAGGGGTTTTAGTGAATTATGATAGTAACGTGATTATGTTGAAAAATATTAACTTTACATGAAATGAAGTGAAAAAACGCTGCAAACTCTTTCACTGGGGTTTATTATTCAATTTTATTCATTTGGCTTGCATTCATGATTCGAATTTCTACTAAGCATTGGAGTGTGGAGGCACACGAATATGATCAACTGATCAATCAATCCAAATAGGTATTTTGGTTGAGAACAGATTTACGTGGTCTACGCGTATCTCCTGAGATTCAATAATCGCTCTACCACCTGTGAAACACGCACGCTCCAAAGCTTAGTAGAAATTAAAATCATGAATGCAAGCCAGATAAATGAAATTGAATAATAAACCCCAGTGAAAGAATTTGCAGCGTTTCATGCATATCGGCATGCAGATCAAAAAAAAAAAAAAAAACGCTGTTCTTTTTGTTTTGATTGCAGTAATCTAGTGATGTAGTGAATGTGGATGCAAATGTTGGCAGCATAAATCGGGCCATACATCGGGAATGGTTTAAGCTACGGACCTGGGGAGGGGCTCATTCGATACCTCATGGAAAGTTCTTCAGAAAAAGTCCAAATTTAGGCCGCCTTGACTTTTTTTTGAGGTTTTTAGGGATTTTACAAAACTTTGACAACCCTTACAGGGCACTTTAAATTAAGTGAGAGAGCTGGCTCAAGAATTGGTGCGTCGCCGGACCAACATGGATTTTTCCTAAAAATTTCAGCTTTTTTGCTTCAGCCGTTTGGGAGAAATCGTGCGTACGGCGGACGGACGGAAAATTTTCTATTGCAGATTCGGATTCTACACCCTTTGAAAAGTAAACCATTAAATTTTCAGGGGGGGTTAGCATTTTTTTCCAAGAGCGATTACAATGGTTTATTATTGAATAATAAACCAAAATCTTGCCATTGGGCGCTTAGCATCTGTTACGTACGGACAAATGACAGATACCTGGTGATGATTGGAAGAGGGGCCATCACCTTATTCCCTGCTGTTTCTGCAAAATTTCATAAAATTGTAGGGGTTCGTTCCCTGCTTGCTTTGTTACCTTCAATCATTGGTGCAAATATGATCGAAATTTCCTGAAAATATGATGAAATATTGAGGTGAAGTATAACAAATTATTCAATTTGCATATGAGCAGTAAATGTTATGAGCTAGAAAGTTGACATATCGACCTGAAGCCTTCAACTGAATTCCTGCAAAAAACACATCAGATGATAGTTTATTCGATTCTATTCTTCACATGCTTGTCCACGTCAATAAATGGATCATTAAAAACTTCATCGAGTTATGAATATAATTTAGAACATGACCAGAATGTTGAAAAATGTACTTGAAAATATCACTGAAAACGGTTGATAGTACGTGGGCTGCAGCCAGCCACGAGGTCCAGCTGAGACGCCCGGTGAACGGCTATGGCAGCCCAGCTCTGCTGCTCGACCTTCTACCTAACCGATTTTTTCTAATAGTGAGCTAACGGATGGTCGTTCGTTAACCCCCAATGGTCTCATTAGATTCAGGTAGGTAACTGGTTTCTCCCTGAATCAAACAAAACAAAACAAAATAATCGTTTACCTTGAAAGCTTTCGAGATTTCGATTTTTTAAAAGATTGATCCTTGAACGTGATCTCTTAGGGTTGATTCATTCCCGAATCAATGTTCAATTTTGTGCCAAATTTCGTAAACTTTGGTTGGGCAGTTTCGGAGAACAACTTCAGACTACGTTTGGCGGACGGACGAATTTTTTTTTCGATTTTTGAAATCTTGACTCTTACATTTTTAAACGGAGGGCTTAACATTTGTTCTTCCTGTATTCTTTATTGAATATAAATGGGCCAAAACCGATGAAAATGCTTAATAAATCTCAACAAACCAAGGACAGTGGTTTGACTATCAGAATATTCGAAACAACAAAAAGCTCAAATTAAACATAAAATCTGATAATTTAGGAAAATTTGCTTTATGGAGATGCTGCACAATGTTTTTTTTTTTTTTTTAATTTACATCTTTGATTTGACATATTCAAACCCACCAGTTACTGATTTCGCAGAAATCATTGTAATACCGTTCTAGAAAATGTAATCTTGCAAACGGTGTACACCCAAATGAATAACTAACCTCGCGAAAAAAATTCAATTTCACTCCGCCCTTCCATTTCAATCGTACAAATGTCGCTTCATTTAAATTACGGCTTGAAAGGGGGGGGGGGGGGAAGAAGACGATTTCACCGTTTAATGACAACGCAAATAACTTTTGAGAGTTCGTTCCAAATCGTATCTCATCTGCCAGCGAGTTTCGTAGTAAATTTACAGGGATTGCTTTGGTAAGCATTTTTGCAATCGGGGGTTGTATAAACCAAATTAAAGAGGAAGAGCGTATTTTTTCCGTGTTTTGAGAAACTCGATCCGCCCTTAAAATTCCGTCAACATTTAATCCCAGAACTCAGCGTTCGGGAAAAATCTTGATCTTCACAATATGCTCACGATGTACACTAGATTATTCCAGGGATTATTACCAGCATCATATGAACACTAGGGTGAAGGCACCGGTTCTTGACGTTTTAAGAACAATTTTCCATTATTATTTCGATATATTCAAAATTTGTCTGTTCTGACAAGGTCTATTCTTTTCAAAAGTATTCTTTCTTACCTCATACGACGGGTATCCAGAAAAAAAAGAACGCGTAACCTCTAGGGTTGTTGAATATCGGAAGATCACTGTAAACGCGTAACCTCACATGGATTCCTTGGACGGAGACGTGTCGGAACTGGAAATCCGTTCCGTGATTCGATTTTTTACCCGCGAATGAAATAAATGTTTTCTCCGTATACCTGAGTATACGGAGAAAACATTATGAGCATCAAAAAAGTTCAGAAGTTGCGCGTAAACTTCGCAGAAGGGTGAAAAATGGCATTTCAAACAAATCACAGTTTTCTAGATGTTCATCAACCAGATGCTTAGTAAACTGAAGGTGTTCTCAGATAGGGTCATGGCTGCTCAGAGTTATCCCTAAAACCAACTTAAGGAAACTTCAAAAGAAAGCCTGGGGCCCCAACAAGCTTTTGGCGCCGTGATTTGAATTTACTTGAGGGAGGGAAAAAATTCTTGTGACACACAAAAATGGGCAAAAAACCATTTATATTTCTGTGGGTATACTGTTTAGATGATCATAGAGGAATATTGGTTTATCATTCAATAATAAACCATTGTAATCGCTCTTGAAAAAAAAATTCTAACCCCCGCTGCAAATTTCATCGTTTACGTTTCAAAGGGTGTAAATCCGAATCTGCAATCAAAATTGTTTCGTCCGTCCGCCGTATGCACGATTTTTCCCAAACGTTTGTACTCTTTTTGAAAAACACTCCACGAGGAATCGAATGAGCCCCTCCCCAGGTCCGTAGGTCAAACCATTCCCGATCTATGGCCCGATTTGTGGTGCCAACATTCGCGTTATTTTGATTTATTATTGTTTTTGTGTTGATATCAGTAACCTAGTGATGTAGTGAATGTGGATACTGGAGTGAACTCCTACAAGGCTTTGTAGCCGATACACGGGTTGAAGCATTCTGATAACCATAAAGAAAACGCTGCAAATTCTTTCACTGGGGTTTATTATTCAATTGGTTTGCGTTCATGATCTGAATTTCTACTAAGCTTTGGAGTGTGCGTGTTTCACAAGTGATAGAGCGATTATTGAATTTCATAAGGCACACAAATACGATCAACTGATCAATCCAAATAGGTATTTAGGTTGAGAATAGATTTACGTGCTCTATGCATATCTCCTGAAATTCAATAATCGCTCTATCACCTGTGACACAGGGATACTCCAAAGTTTAGTAGAAATTCAAATCATGAACGCAAGCCAATTGAATATTAAACCCCAGTGAAAGAATTTGCAGCGTTTTTTATAGTAAATCGTTGCTCCGAGCAAGGAATCCCGAAACGCATGCTGTCATCTCCTGAATACCTGTTAAACTGAAAATAGCGTCTGTACTCATGTAACATGGTGAGGTATTGAGAATTCCCATGTTAATGCATTTATTTAACATAGTGAATAATGATTATGAAAAATAATGTTCGAGCAGAAGTCTGCTAGACAGTTGCTACTATGATCGGAAATTTTCAAAAGTTATGCAAGTTCAACCGAAATATGAGAAATCTTATGAAGACCAGTTTACACCTCTTCCCAGAGAATGAATCATTCATAACTATGTTTATAAGTGATTATGACTGTACTTATAAGTATGATCATATAAAACTGGAAATAGGTGCCTATAACATACCCGCAAACATATTATACAAATGTATATTGCATGCATTAGTTACCAATATGTTTAGCTTTGTTTGCAATAATTTTCATTTGTCCAAAACACTTGATTGATAGTAATTCGATTGAAAGTAATTTGGAACTTTATTCCTTTTCAGGATGGGGAGTTTCACGTCATCCCCCAAAATCCTGAACGAGGACACGCAGGACAACGACATCATTCTGCCGGAGGACATGGGGAAAGAGGAGCTCCTTCGCTACTGCTCGTCTCAACTGCAGGGCGCTTCTGTGCTCAGCAGAAGGTTCAGATCCGTCCCTGAGTACCAGGATGCCTCATTCAAACGTAAGATTTTTCATATAAATGGTGAACATTCTAAAAATGTAAAAACGTACTTACGCAAGTATTAAGTGAACGCAAGTATTGCAGTTAAAATTGAGCTATATTTTACTAGTGAGAAGTGCATGGGGGTATGAAATATTCACTGTTCCAAGGGGTGAAAATCATAAGCAATGGAAATTTCTGTAATCATTCGAGCTGGCGTTTCAAAAGTAACGATCCCTTTCATAAAACCAATATAAAAACACATTTTAAAACGCTGCAAATTCGTTCACTGGGGTTGTTTATTGTTCAATTTCATTCATTTGGCTTGCATTCATAATTTGAATTTCTACTAAGCTTTGAAGTGTGCATGTTTCACAGGTGATAGAGCGATTATTGAATTTGAGGAGGCACACAAATATGATCAACTGATCAATCCATATAGGTATTTTGGTTGATAATAGATTTAAGTGCTCTATGCATATGTTCTGAAATTCAATAATCGCTCTATCACTGTGAAACACGCACACTCCAAAGCTTAGAAGAAATTCAAATTATGAATGCAAGCCAAATGAATGAAATTGAATAATAAACAACCCCACTGAAAGAATTCGCAGCGTTTCGTGCATATCAGAATGCTTCAACTCGTGTATCGGCTATAAACCCTTTTAGGAGTTCAATCCAGTATCCACATTCACTACATCACTAGGTTACCATGTTGGTCCAACAACGCCCCAATTCTTTAGCCAGCTCTCTCACTTAATTTAAAGTGCCCTAAAAACCTCCCTAAAAACCTCAAAAAAAGTCAAGGCGGTCTAAATTTGGACTTGTTTTGAAGAACTTTCCATGAGGAATCGAATGAGCTCCTCCCCAGGTCTGTAGCTCAAACCATTCCCGATGTACGGCCCGATTTATGGTGCCAACATTTGCATCCACATTCACTACATCACTAGGTTACTGCTATAAAAAAAAAAACAACAGCAATTTTTTTTAATCGCTGTAACCTAGTGATGTAGTGAATGTGGATAATGGAGTGAACTCCTAAAAGTTTTTATAGCCAATCTAAGGGTTGAAGCATTCTGATATGCATGCTCCGTCTTACGAAATTTAAAATTTTCAAATAGAATATTTTTCCATTGTAATCGCTCTTGAAAAAAAAACGCTGCCAATTCTTTCACTGGGGTTTATTATTCAATTGGCTTGCGTTCATAATTTGAATTTATACTAAGCTTTGGAGAGTGCGTGTTTCACAGGTGATAGAGCGATTATTGAATTTCAGGAGGCACACAAATATGATCAACTGATCAATCCAAATAGGTATTTTGGTTGAAAACCGATTTACGTGCTCTATGCATATCTCCTGAAATTCAATAATCGCTCTATCACCTGTCACCAAAGCTTAGTAGAAATTCAAATCATGAATCATTAAATAATAAACCCCAGTGAAAGAATTTGTAGCGTTTTTCGTTCACATGTCTTAGCTTCAAGGTAGGTACTTCATGCAAGTTTTGACTGAATTCGAACAAAATTAGTTTTCCCTAAATATCTTAAAATCAATATAGTACTTTTTAGAGATTTGGTGGCTAGAGAAAAAATATTCAAATATCTCACGAATCTTGTTTTCATCGGCTATACTGATTGCCATATGAGGGGTTTATTGAGAAGGATACTTGGAACGGTCGAGTAATTGCTGTCAGTGGACGGACGGGGAAGAAATCGATAGTTAATTTCCTATTTCTCGAACAAGACTTTCATTACTTTCCTGAAGTAAGAATGCATCAATGTTCCTTTTATGTGAATGCTCCGCGGAATACATACTAAATAATAATTTATTATTATTATAATGAATAGTCACTTGACATTATGTTATCAATTCTGACGTCTTGCATGGCCCTTGTGGCGTACTGCGGACGGACTTTATAGATTTGAAATCTTCGCAACTTGAAATGTAGAATTACAAAGTTGGAGGAGGGGGGGGGGGGGCGCTTTTCATGGAATTACACTGATTTCTCTGTATTGCATCGATATGTAAACCGTAAAATGGATTCCAATAGAAGACACAAATTCAAGTTGACCTCTTACCAGATACACATTAAAATTGTTTATCGTACGGGAAATGATTATCCGTACGTAATTATGTCACATAAATATTATTATAACGTTAACATAATAATTATTGAGGCAAGCCAAATAGTCATTCGGAAGAGAATAGATTCGTGAGGCAATAACATAGCTACCTGTCGAAATATTTGTTTGATCGTCTTCCTGAAACCAATTAAGTACTTACTGCTAATTGGCTCAATTAATGGTCCCTTTCATTTGATCCGTAAATGACAGAAATGTTCCGTCCAAAAAGGGAATGGGTTGTTTTCTCACCTTGTTGATCAATCTAGACTTTAATGGGATTCTGAATTAACGAACAAAACTGACCGACCGAGTACCTTGTAGTTGCTTTGAATGAGTGAACGAATGAATGAAAAACCTGTGTATTCGAAAAATAAATTGCAAAATACATTATATATAATTACAAATAGATAATTCACAAGTGGGCTGAGAACGTCAGCCTGAGATCAGCAACTAATCCAAGAACTGATTTTTTTCTCTTAATAATAGTGAGCTTATTGGGTAAAGATAAATGAATAGTACAGTTATAACTCGTAATTCTAGTTCAATTCTCAAACTCAGATGATAGTTCGGATCTGTACGACCATGACGCCTCCCAGTACCGAGCTAAAGCCAGCCAATTTGCACCATTTAACACACTTAAAAACAGCTCATACGAGCTGATCCAAAGTTGGCCACACGGAACTCTAGATGGACCCCGAGCATCGCGCTACAAAATGCAGAATGTTTTCGGGTTCACCCATATTAGAAAGTGAGCACATCTCCCTGGTGGGGCTGTCATTTACAGTCTGCCCGTGAGGTCAGCAGTTAAGCATGAGCAGATCACGCCGAATTTTCAAGACCCATCTCAAGACAAACGTGGAGGGTTTTTGGCTATCAATAGTTGAATCAGTACAACGAATGTGCAAATTCAGAAGCGGTTGCTTCTCTCCATGCCATTTCCATCCTTTCACATAGTATTCCAAGCTTAACCGACCATGATTCCAGGTTATCAAATGTGGTGTCAAGAGTGCATCCAGTTTGGTCGCAGAGTCTCTGAAGGTCTTTATACCAGCAAAGCTGTTGCCTAATCACCTTCACTTCCACCAGTCGAGGGAAATGCTGTGTTGACATTCTCAACACTTGAATTAGGTGTTTACAATGCAATGCAAGTGTATACAGAAACACCGGAGATATACCCGTTTCCGAAAACACGAAGCAATGCAAGGAAGTGTGTTGCAAGGAAGCCAGAACAATCGCTTCACAAGTGCTTGAGCACTCGCTCAACAATTTCATACTGCTGTTACCCCAGACCTGATCATTATAGGGGAACACTGGCTCGTCCTGGTACTTGGCTCGAAATGGGATCTCAGATCTCCGAAGGAATGGGAACTAACCCCCTACAATGCTTTGCCCGGCAGCTGAAGATCTCTCCCTCAAGTGCTCACCAAAGGACAGTCCTGTTGTCAACAACAACCCATGATACCTGTACTAAGAGACTAACACCATTATTTCCAATTTGTGAAGATTATCCTGCATACTCCACCTATCGCGATAGTCCACAAGTGCATCAATGTCACACTGAAGAGCCTCACGCGATTCTGCTGTCACCACTATGTCATCCACGTATTACTTTGGATGGAATATCCTCAACATCATATCTATTAAGTTATTAGTATGGAAATGACAGGTTCCAGTCATTCTGCATCATTATTTGAGCAAATTTACGTTAGTGTTCCTATTTTTTTATTGATGTTAAACTGTTTTGAAGGGTAGGCAATTTATTTTGCTACGAAATTGTGCAATGCATGGGTTACTTCGCTGTTATTAAATTCTCCCCAATAGATACTTCAGTTGCTTCATCTATTCCGGAACTTTTTCACTACGTCGATGGTATTTTCACCTCCGCAAAAACCAATAACCCCCCTCTAAAATGATATTTTTAGAAATAATTACGTGTCATCATAGATTTGTAAATCAAGTGTGCATCAAGTCAATTAACTGAAATTGGAATTCGTGGAATTTAATATAATTTTTCTTCTATTTACAGACCAGGATCTTCCTCACGTGAAAGACCCTTCGTCCATCCGAGTCCTTCAATGGAATCTTCTTTCACAGAGTGAGTGCTCCAATTTCTGTCATATTAGTGAAGCCATAACTTTTAAGAACATGTTTAAATTTGGTTTGAGTATGATTCTAAGATAAAAGTGATTCGTGACTTCAAAAAGAACGAAAACTAGAAAGAAAAATAACTTGAGAAAATAAAGGTAGGCATGTTCAACTATTGAACAAACTATAAAATATACCTAATGATAAAAATTGACATTGACGCTGAATGGATAGATGACTTAAGTGATAAATAATTATTATGACATTTCTAAAAATAAAATATAAGCATCGTTCAATGACGGATCAAATAATGTTGGGTTGACTGCAGCGTCGTTGCAAAGTACCCAACTGCCGTCATCCCTCCGCACAGTGGCTGCATATTGTCCAGAAAAAACAGTCCTGCCGTGATGGGAGACGACGGCAGTGCAGGCATAGGATTTCGGCAGGGATAGCATTTCGAAAAATAAAATATATGCATCGTTCAATGATGGTTCAATATGGTTCGATCCAAGCTCGAGGCTAAAACTTTATTTTCTCTTTATTACTCACGAGGACCATCTTTACATCAGTCCGAACAATCCCTGAAAATTTCATCGAAATCAGTCATGAACTCCCGGAGTTATACGTGTAACAAGAATCTCACGTTTGCGCATGCGCAGAGACTCCTATTGATCCGGGGGTCATGAAACTTATAGGGGACCATCTACACCCCAACCTGCACAATCCCTGAAAATTTCATCAAAATCGGACTATAACTTCGTGTAGTTTTGCCCGTAACAAGGATTTGCTGACAGACAGACACGGAACCAAAATTGTTCAGAAAGGTCTAAAACGCAAAATGCGAGTAGAATTTTTGATTTTGGAGACAAAAAAATTGTCACATTCCGAAAGTGAAAACAATGCTTCCGCTACCTTGGTAGACTCGGAAGCAAAATCAGTAGTGGTGAACGTTTGGAATGTGACTGTGGTATAGTCATCCTAACCTACACACCTGCCCATACTCAAAATTTATTAACGCATTATCATATTCTTTTAGCTAATAACATCGAGACGATTCAGAGGCTGACACATTGCACGTGATTACAAACGTCACATGCAATGTGCGCAGTTACGTGTATTTAGTTATGTTAGATACGCGTGTACTAATTCAGGTAATTATATGTGTACGTAAAAAACATACATATCCAATCCCAACAAAAGTTGTGGTTGCAGTAAGTTTCATGGTAAGAAACCATTTTAAATAAACAAATGACTACTACAATTGAAATTACTGGTAGAAATAATTATAAATATTTCTCAAATAATTATTTGAGTTAAGTTCATTTATTTCCGTAACTGAATCAAAAAGATTTTGTACCTGTTCCCTAGTCATGACATGTTTTACAAACTTTTTGTGATGTACTCGTGAAGTTGAATCCGTCAATTTTGGTTTGCCAAGGTTTAACAGGAGTTTCTGGCCATGTACAGCTGCCTGTTATTTGGCTCTTGGGAGTTGAAATATGTGCGTACTCGTTAGATACAGTACAGTAATTGTGGAGAATGAATTGTTATTTGTGGTCTAACATGGTTTTGGGGTAAACTCATTTAAATTTTCATCCAGGGATAACCCAACATCGCATTAATAACTTATTAATAATAACATTATTTTGAAGCTACGGTTATTCGAAATTAAGATGCACCACTGGATTTTGTTGGATATGCTAATATTCTCTCTTCACTGCCTCACAAGTAAGCCAGGTCAAGTGGTTTGGGTCGTTTTAATCTTCTGACGATATCGCTTAAGTCAAAGAGTCGGGCGTCTTCCTCTTTGACGTGAGATCTTATCTGATGGATGTGCCTCACTGCTTGTCGCTTTATAGCATCGTCTATTGTTTCGAACTGAAGCTCCTGATGGTGGTGTTCGTTTCCGAAGTACCAAGATGCTTAGAAAATATTTCAGCACACTGTTTTGGAATCTTTGGATGATGTCTCGGTTTGATTGAGCAGTCCAGCCCCACGCTGAGCCCCGTAAGTCCAAACTGGCTTAAGGACTTGGTTATTAAGTGTGACCTGGTTGTGGATTGACAACATGGACTGTTTCCCCAATTAGCTAATGCGTTTTTCTGAATTTAAGAAGGAGCTCTTCCTTCTTCTTCTTGATATGAGCTTTCTATTAGAGCCTAGCGTCAAGCGTCATACCAAGGTATTTGGCTTCGTTAGCATTATGGATCACATTGTCCCTGAGATGAACGGAAATGTACCCGATTCTATTGTTGCATCGACAATCACCGAATTGGTTTCATTCATTGTTAACCTCCGTTTCGCTGTCCACTTTTGGTTTATTATTCAATAATAAACCATTGTAATCGCTCTTGAAAAAAAAAATTGCTAACCCCCCTGAAAATTGCATGGTTTACGTTTCAAAGGGTGTGCCGTACGCACGATTTCTCCCAAACGGCTGGAGCAAAAAATCTGAAATTTTCAGGAAAATCAATATTGGTCCGACAACGCCCCAATTCTTTAGCCAGCTCTCTCACTTAATTTAAAGTGCCCTTTAAGGGTTGTCAAAGTTTTGTTAAATCCCTAAAAACCTCAAAAAAGTCAAGGCGGCCTAAATTTGGACTTTTTTGAAGAACTTTCCATGAGGAATCGAATGAGCCCCTCCCCTGGTCCGTAGCTCAAACCATTCCCGATATATAGCCCGATTTATGGTGCCAACATTTGCATCCGCATTCACTACATCACTAGGTTACTGCGATCAAAACAAACACAAGAGTTTTTTTTTCTTCTTTTGTTTTGATCGCAGTAATCTAGTGATGTAGTGAATGTGGATACTGGAGTGAACTCCTAGAAGGGTTTATAGCCGATACACGGGTTAAAGCATTCTGATAGCATGAAACGCTGCGAATTCTTTCACTGGGGTTTATTATTCAATTTCATTCATTTGGCTTGTATTCATGATTTGAATTTCTACTAATTGATTGATCAGTTGATCATATTTGTGTGCCTCCTGAAATTCAATAATCGCTCTACCACCTGTGAAACACGCACACTCCAAAGCTTAGTAGAAATTCAAATCATGAATGCAAGCCAAATTAATAACCCCAGTGATCGATTCAATTTGGTAATGGACCCAGAGTTACTTTCGCCGACTGCTATCATTCATCTTCGAAGGTGGCCACTATTTCTGGGAGGTCACTGATTGTACAGGAGTGGACCAATTACACTCTCTTGTATTAAAATGTATGATTAATTTTTGGATAGCTGAGTGAAGCTAATTATATCGAGAACTATTTATCATACTCGAAGTGTTGGCTGAGGCTCTTCAGGTTAGGAATTATAACATATACAGACGCTTAATGACATTCATTTTACACAGAAACTTATTTCATGAAGATGTCTCAATTCCTGCTCGAAACAGCTCATAAAATAGTTTCTACGTATATGGAATTTGAATTCACAATACAATAATACACAGTAACAATAAATAGAACCGTGCACGTGGTTTTGACGTTTGTCTTAATGGTTGGTAATTACATTAAAATGTACTTTTTATATTTCGATTCCCTTTATAGGCACAACAAGTTGCCGTTATCAAATAAGCCCAAATTGTTATAAAGGTTTTGGTACTTTTGCACCAGTATACTCAAAACACAGAATTTCTTGCATCTCATTAGGGCATGAACATGAACTAAGGGTTGGAGATCGTTTCAACGAAAAACCTTCTCCACTATAATCAAAGTTGTTAGTAACCAAGTTGTGAAATGTGAAATATATAGTTGTGATTAGGTGTGTTCTGTAAGTAGTATGATTTTCGTAACATTACTGGTTTCAGTAAGAGTTTTTTATTGAAGGAAATTCCACTTTAAAGGCTTTTTTAGATGTCTTTAAATTAAGCATATCGGTGGAGGTTATATCAAGTAACGCGGTTTAAATTATGGCTTGCTTCTACGAATTCGGTAGCTAGGAAAGAAAAACATGTTGATGCTACAACATGTTTTCCTCTAAGTTTATCAATAAATTTAATTTCAATTGAATCGAATGAGACGCCCTAATGCAAGATAGATTATCACTTACTAGTTGGAAAGTCTGATTTTCTTAATACGATTTCACAATTTGTGTTGATCATTCAAATAATTCCATTTCCGTGACACTCCACCTGCCTGTTTAATGTGGTACCTAAATATTTTCAGTAACAGGTTACCTTTATGCACGATTTAAATGTTGCACTCAAGTTTCTATTTATAAATAATTACTAACAACAACAGAAATATTTATTTTATCAGAAGAACGTGTTTTATTTTGTGGTACCCTAATAGGTTTTTCAAAAAATCATATTTGAACGTTAGAATCTTGAGGATTTCAAGTACCCTGCAGTACCGTTCGAATTCGAGTTCGAGTTAGAAATGTCAAAACATTTGCCTTAATGCGCCTTATTTTCTACAAGCTTACTCTAGTTCAAATAACTAAATATTTTGTGTTAGGCACATACCACTTAGGTACACGATTAGAATTTGCTTGAATTTGGTATAGTTTGGTGTGAAATTGTGGTTGAAATGTATGGTTCTGGTTGACAGCTCTTGGAGTGAACAATGACAACTTCGTGTGTTGCCCGCCGGAGGCGCTGCAGTGGCAAAGAAGAAGAAACTTGCTTACCCAGGAAATCGTCCGCTACTCTCCAGACGTGATATGCTTACAGGTAACTGATGCATTTTTGTCTTTATAATAATGACTGATATTTATGGCCAATCAAAGAGGACATCTCCTCTACAGACTATGAACAAACATTTTAACCGTTACAAAGTCCATACAATTTCGCTATAAAGACGAACACCTCTCATTTGGCAGTGTGGGATCTACGATCCGCTTACTTGTCTAATTTTTCGATACTACAAAGAGTAGCAGAACACTAAACAAAAAATCATTTATAAGAAGAAACGCTTGCATACGAGTCTGCAACACTTGCCCCAGGGACATTTTATGTCTTTGCTCTGGGCACTTGCCCCTTCATTTAATATCCCTTCATACTCTTAACCTCTTGAGTTACTTCATAACACTATGTGGCTCCAGTACATTGTCGGACTCCGTACAGTGTGGAACCGGAAATGTCGGTATTTTATTTATAGTCCGATCAAATTAGTTTAGAATGTAGCCAGGTGCGTAAAGAGGGGGAAATTGGTAGCTTGAGATGTGTAGATTTTTCACGTAAATCAAGAGCTTCCCAACGAGTGGCGAACGATTTTTATTTATGGAAAATGAATTACTTATCCATAGCAACTATAGGTTGTAAGCGAAAATCATCGGAAATCATACATTTCATACCTAAACATTGGGACATTTTCTTTGTGTATTCGATTTTTTACAACACCTACTCCAGTAGCGTTGTTGTTCATGTCCTAACGAGACAAATTTCAGCTTCCTGCGGTTGATAGGAAAGAAGTTAGCTTCAGTAGCCACTCTGCTGATCAAGACCCTGTACACCTTATTGTTCATGTCCTAAGGAGGCTACCAGCCAAATCATAATAATCATATAGCCAAATTTCAGCTCTAATCATATAGGTACCTACCTACCTCACTTCTCCGAATCATAATAATCATTGAGCATTTTCGTTGCGTAACGTAACGTGACATAACCAATTTGGTTGTGTGCCATAGCAAAGACATGAAATGTCAAAAAGTCTTTTCCTATCGTATTTCTAATATAATTTATTTTGTAGTTATATCTGTGTCTTTAGCCACGCTTTCCACTTATGTTATAGGTAACCTAAATCAATTGTGGTTAAACGCGGTAAAAAAAACACATACGGTAGCCAAAATTATTCGAAATGAAATTAATTTATGCTAATCACGAGAAATCGAACAAATTGTTGTTGAAATTTACACTCGTCTTCTACATTTTCACCCGTAAAACGAGATTTTTTTTGTCAGATTAGCTCGAAATGGTCTCCGATATCTCCGAAACGGCTGGAGCAGAAAATCTGAAATTTTCAGGAAAAATCCATCTTGGACCGACGACGCCCCAATTTTTGAGCCAGCTCACTCACTTAATTTAGAATGCCCTTTAAGGGTTGTCAAAGTTTTGTAAAATCCCTAAAAACCTCAAAAAAAGTCAAGGCGGCCTAAATTTGGACTTTTTTTGAAGAACTTTCCATGAGGAATCGAATGAGCTCCTCCCCAGGTCCATAGCTCAAACCATTCCCGATGTGTGGCCCGATTTATGGCATCCAATTCACTACATCACTAGGTTACTACGATCAAAACAAACACAAAAGCGTAGTTTTGATTTAACTTAGTGATGTGGAATGTATACTGGAGTGAACTCCCAAAAGGGTTTATAGCCGATACACGGTTGAAGCATTCTGATATACATGCTCCGTCTTACGAAACTTGAAATTTTCAAATAGAATATTTTTCCATTGTAATCTCTCTTGAAAAAAAAACGCTGCAAATTCTCTCACTGGGGTTTATTATTCAATGATTCATGATTTGAATTTTTACTAAGCTTTGAGTGTGCGCAATCAATCCAAGAACTGATTTTGGTTTATTTTCAATAATAAACCATTGTAATCGCTCTCGAAAAAAAATTCTAACCCCCCCCCCCCCCCCTGAAAATTTCATGGTTTACGTTTCAAAGGGTGTAGAATCCGAATCTGCAATAACAATTTTTCCTTCCGTCCGCCGTAGACGATTTCTCCCAAACGGCTGGAGCAAAAAATCTGAAATTTCAGGTCCGACAACGATCAATTCTTTATACTTAATTTAAAGTGCCCTTTAAGGGTTGTCAAAGTTTTCTAAAATCCCTAAAAACCTCAAAAAAAGTCAAGGCAGCCTAAATTTGGACTCTTTTTGAAGAACTTTCCACGAGGAATCGAATGAACCCCTCCCCAGGTCCGTAGGTCAAACCATTCCCGATTTACGGTGCCAACATTTGCGTTATTTTGGTTTATTATTGCTTTTATTTTGATAGCAGTAACCTAGTGATGTAGTGATGTGGATACTGGAGTGAACTCCTAAGAGGATTTGTAGCCGATTCACGGGTTGAACCATTCTGATATGCATAGAGTGAACGCTCAACCAAAATACCTATTTGGATTGATCATATCATTTTGTGTGCCTCCTGAAATTCAATAATCGCTCTATCACTTGCACTTCAAAGCTCAGTTAAATTCAAATCATGAACGCTTGCCAATTGAATAATAAACCCCAGTGAAAGAATTTGCAGCGTTTTTCATTTTAAGAGCTATTGTCCAATGATAGAAAACCTGATTTAAAATACATAGACCTTTGGCATGTAATTCCTGGACGAGCACCGAGAAAGTGAATGACGCGCGATTCGGAGAAGTGATCAGTCTTTGAAAGTGGTTTTCGCTTCTGATTAGATCGAACTCCGACCGGTATTATTCATTCTTATCTGGCATATAGTTTTGCAAGCCGGATTTCCATGACCATATTCAGCTTCATATCATATTGTATCATATCAGATGATCATATTCTACTAGGCGTACTATTTGTTCCTGTGGTCCACATTTCTTTCCTTAGTTTTCCATAATTAGGTATCCCTCTTGAAGACCAGTAAACAGTATCATTCAAATTAAATGCATTGCAAGCAAACAACCACCTAGCTGGAAGCCATATGCCACACTACGCTTGGCAGTCAGTTTATTGTGATGTTTACTCTTCGTGTAGATGTTTATTGTTCACTCAAGATCGTTTAACTGATAATAAAAACGTCTGGCATAGTTTTGCATCCCTCGTTCCATAACATGATATCAAATTATTATTGACTAAAGAACTCGTTCAATTATCATATTGAATTAGGCTAATCATGCAGATGAGCATATTTACTAGGCGTACTATTTGTCCTGTGGTCCATCGAAATCATCATGAAGTTTTCCATAACGCACGTTTGAAGATGTAAACAGATCTACTATATGATTCGGGGTCAAACATGGAACTTATAGGGCCATTACACATCAAACCGAACAATCCCTGAAAATTTCATCAAAATCGGACTATAACTACGCTTGGCAGTCAGTTTATTGCTGATAGACACACAGACACACACGGAACCAAAATTGTGTAATTTTTGACTCAAAAAAATGTTCACAAGCTCAATGCTTCCATACCTTGTTAACTCGCGTTAAGCAAAATGAAGTCACCCAATTAAAGCTCATAAGTAACTTAAGTTAATGACGCATGTATTTCTTTACAGGAGGTGGACCATTTTAATTACCTGAAGAAGGTGCTGGGGACGCAGGGATACGTCGGGATGTTCTTCCCGAAACCCGACTCTCCCTGCATGTACGTCAAAGACAACAACGGCCCTGACGGCTGTGCCATTTTCTTTAGAACGAGCAGATTTGAGCTGGTCAAACACGCTTCCCGCGTTCTGGAAGTGTGGAAGGTTCAAAGCAATCAAGTAAGAAAGATTTCCATAACTTCTAGATAGATCTATATAGGTAGACAACCTTTCGCTTGGAGTGGAATAGATTCTGACACAAGATGACTAACAGCAGTGATTCTTCCCAAGATGTCAAAGTGGTTTGTTTCATATGGCCCATAAAACTTTGACGAGAGCATAGTTTGCAAGGGAGCTGTTTCATTCTGAGGGTTATGATGTAATAGTCATATCTGTCATCGAATCAATGCGCTCTTGTGTACTCAAGCTTAAATATGGTAAAATCCTTTTGAAATTTGGGTTTAAATCATCAAACTAGATTTTAGCCGATATTTGTTCAGTTTTTCGTGTTTGCATTTTATAACTCTCCCACCAAATCCAAGAAAAATTCTTCAAACTCAAAAATATATCAATAAAAAAGTATGAAAAGAAGTATCAACTTTATTTTGTAGTAGTACCTATTGAATGACCCTCTTAAATACTAAAATGTTTCATTATTTTGAATGTTATTCTCGTTCGGTTACAGGTAGCCTTGTTAGCGATCCTCAGAAACCGGGCAGACGGAAAAGAAATTTGCATTGCAACGACTCACCTGAAAGCGCGTAACGGCGCTCTTTTGGCAGCTTTGAGGAACGAGCAAGGGAAGGTGAGAATGAATCTGTATTTCATAAATAATTTCAGTTATCAATATAAGGTAATGGAAATATAATGGAACTGTGGTACACCAAAAAATATAGAAGTATTTTCTCATCAAACACTTCTGACAGTTGTGAGGTGACGGAATGGTACAGTTGCCCCTTCCAATGAGCTGAATGCGGATATAATGCTCCGCGAATACGAGCAGCTGATTGGTTGGACACCAGCTGGGGAGAGGGAATATTTTTTCCGGACAGGCAGTTTTGAAGCAAACTGTACGCATCAGATTTTTCGAATATTTTCGTACCGAATGGCGTGGTTCACTACTGTGCATACGGAATGGCGTCGGGAACCGAAACAGCTGTTGGAGGAAGCGCGGGAAAAGAGTTGTTGGCGTGTGCTCGGACGATTCCCCTCCATCCCCTCCACTGCTTGTTACTAGCTACCCCTATCCGTATTTCCAAACTATCCGGATTATATATTCCTCCCTTGAAACGTCTGATTCATCTCCCAAGCCGACGAATTCTAAAATCGGGAAGGGCCAACTAACCATATCCATCGCACAGTCGTAAAGTATAGACTTATGTTTTGCGTTTCAAAGGATAACGATAAACGTCCTGGCTTCCAGAACAACCTTCAGATCGGTTATTTCATGCAATGAATGAAGATCTGCATACTCCTCGTTAGCGTACACTCTTCTCAATCTCAAGGCAAACTGGCCTAATTGTGATTGATAATCAGACGTGGTTCACTTTAATCACGATGCCCCATGAAACCGGTTTGCTTTGTTGCAGTTACAACTGGTTTTTGACTTCCTGCTCCTGTCAAGCACAAGCGGTTTATCAAATAATCAAAACTTTTCTTTCTCCAAAAGTTGTAGCTACTTAATTGCTCTAGAGCTGGTTGGTTTTATCCTAAGAGGTCTCCTACTTTTCGACAAAATTCATTTTTAAGAGTTATCTTATGATTCTCAGGATCTCTTGGACTTTGTGGCCCTGGCAGCTCAAGACCGGCCTGTGATCCTCTGCGGGGATTTCAACGCTGAGCCGATAGAGCCCGTTTACACTTCAGTCACAACGCATCCCAGCATCCGTCTAGCAAGCGCCTACTCTACTTGCGAAGGGGAACCTCCATACACCACTTGGAAGGTAAACACCCGCTTAAATCTAGAATTTACACGATATCAAGTTGGACAATCCCAGTAACAGTGTGCACGTCAAATGCCGTGCTGGGAAATAAGTAAAGTCTCTCAGGAGTTAAAATGCTATTCCTACATGGAATGGAGTTAGCATAAATGCATTCCTCCCATTTCTTTGTCTACTTTGTGATAATATAGGCGTTTACTAACAACAAGGCATTACTTTCAAATATACATCAAAGATACTGCACATGAAGAGCGAGTAGCTGAGATAAAAATTCGGAGGAAAGACTAGGTATAGCAGTAATTCACTCAGAACTTATTCCAGAAAAAACAATTTTTTTTTTTTTTTTTTTTTTTTCGGAAAATGATGGCTTCAGCCCAGGCAGTTTAGTTTGCTAATGTTTGCCAAAGGTTGCTGGACTCTCTCGAAGTTGCGTACTTCAGCACAAGCCTTAAAGCGATTTGATTGGTCGGTGTTTTTGAGGGAGTTAGAGGAGGGGGTGAGGGGTGTTGTGTGACAGCGATTCCGCCCAAGCGCTAATGTTGCCGATGAGGCGGTAATTGCGCCGACTGCGAGCTTGAACGTTTCTTTTTTATAAAGAGGGAATTTTATATTTTTAATTTTTAGTATTAACTAATTCTTAAATTTATCAAATCGTCTGGTCATCGCCGAATCCAGAGATGACCACAGGCTTCACCACTGTACATGTGTGTCCTCACTTTCACCTCAACCAAAGGCACTTGGAATAGTTGGTGTTTCTTATACCTAAGACTAAGTCATTGTCATGTAGAAGTCAATTACAAGATATTGAGATCAGTGATTAGGAGGCCCTTTCATCTAATTTAGTTCCAAATCGACCTAACGTTGACCTAGAGTCTTGACAAAGAGTTAGGTAATGTACCACGGACTAATGTAGGTAGATCGATGATTTACGTTGAAGGATTATTCTAATACAGAAATAATAAATCTCTTCGTAATCATTTGAAGCGTTTTTTTTTGTGCTGGGGGTGTACATGCGCCTATGCTTCTATCGGTAATCACCCCATGACATCATAAAATTGCAGCAATTATTCAAAGTTTTTCTTTTGACATTTCTTCTTATCTTCCAGGTTCGTGAGGAAGGTGAAGTCCGTCATACCATCGACTACATTTTCTACTCGAAGAACAAATTCCGAGTCGAGGACGTCCTCGAGTTCCCCACGGGAGAGGAAATCGGCCCCGATCGCGTTCCTTCCTTCACCTACCCTTCTGACCATTTCTCTCTAGTTACCGACCTCCGCCTCAACCAAAGCGTTCTGAGCCCGCTGTAGCCCCACTAAAACGCATTTTATTCGGTAAAAACCCATGTAAATATGCCTATTAGTAATATTTATTTATACTTAATTTGATTTTGCAACGCTAGTTACGAAATAGGTACTGCGCCAGTGAGAAAAGTAAATTTCAAAATCATCAAACACCTACACAAACTGCAGTCACACCTTTAATTGCAGCACTTCACACAGTAGGAAAGACTCTTTCAAACACCCCGTTACAATCATTCACAAATATTAATAGACGAAAATTGAAATTGTAATATTGAAAAAGGTTGGAAATCAGCTTCGTCTGCAATCCTTTGTTGACATTTATTCACGACTTCAAAGGAACAGGAAGTTTTGTGTTTCCCTGTATAGAAACAACCCTTTTTATGTAGGCATGTTCTCCTAATTTGTAGAAATTATTTATTTGAAACACTTTTGCACGTTTCACGCCAGTAGTAAAATTGGATCTAAACTATTTAAAATGTCAAACCAACTTCTATTTAAGACAAATATTCAAAATGAAGTTGCAAGATGAGGCATCAGCATCCTTCGTAAGGACGGTTCTTAAGAAGGAGAAGATAGCAAAACAGCACAACCTGCTCAACAGTTCTGTAAATATTGTCTTATTCTGACTTACCAATTCACGTTGGAAGAGAAGGAAGTAATTGTGCACTTAGCTTCCTTATAATCTGGACTAGGAGCAACCTTTTCTTCAACCATCTGCGAGCAGCACGCCGAATTGCTGTTAGTAAAATTTATCAACAGTTGTTTATTAACGCTGTTAATAAAACATTCAACGTTCAACATCTGAGGAATCTAAACACTTCCATCGTTACCGAGCATATAGTAGATCATTAAACATTACAACATCCAGTCCATAATAAAGTGTTACTGCATATTATAAAAAAACTTAATCACGTTAATCACAGTCTTAAACACGGTTCGGCACACCTTCATAAGCACCTTCTTCCAGTCTTCTCCTGGAGTGCTTACAAACAAGGGGAAAAATAAACATTTAGATTTCAGGAACAAATATCAAGGAATGATGTGATACGTGGCAAAAACTTTACAAACTTCAATTATGATGGGTTTAGAAGTAATTTACTGGAATTAAAAATGGTTTTATTCAATTCAATATGACTGATTGAACAGTTATAGGAAATTTTCTAAACTTAGATTCACCACTGCATACAATAAGGCTACGGATATTGACGTTTAATTTTCTCTAGTATCGTCTCCAACATTTATTTCTCGGATCGCCTAAGGAATGTGGTGTACTGTCGAGTCTGAGCATGACCTGAAGCATTATAGAGATATCCTCTAGGCGTTGCAGGCATATCGCCTCTGCTCTTGGAAGGGGTAATAGTCCTATCCTTCACTTCTTAGATAGAGTTACATTTTTGAGTCCTAGGGAGTGGTCTTGGGCCGATCAGCTGAGAATTACAAAGAATTTGGCCAGAGATTCTTGGAGGATCTACGTATTCTCGACAGAAATACCTTTCTACAAAGACGAAAAGATCTGTGTTGCGTTAAGAAGTGCGTCTCATTAACTGTTCATCATCTAGGTTCCCGTTGAAATTTTGTTGTTGCGTACGGTTTCCGCGAAACGAGGCCGGCCATAACAGACAAATGACGGAGCAAACGAGTCAATCATCAACGCCCAGGAACCAACGTTTAGAAAACGAACGGTTTTCCAAGATCCCAAACACCATTATCTACAAGTTTTATAATCCGTATATTAGGAAAACGTTATTTAGTACACATCACAACAATGTCTCAGCTACGACGTTAGCTAATTAGTTTAACTCTACCAGATACACACACTTGATGATAAACATCTTTATTAAAATCCGGAATACTTATGTACTTGTTGAAAGGACCTTTCGATCAGGCTTATATTATGAGTTGAAACAAGATCACATTAATATTATTTTTATTAGTATCGTTATTTACTATCAGAAAAGTTGGAATAAAAGAAAAAATTAATAGCTTGATAAAGTTTTTAAATACTTTCTTAATTGTATGAAATAAGTTATTAGGTTCCTGCCTGTTAAGAATTATTGTACTGAACGTCACCAATTTTCTTTTACTACTTTATACCTGATTCAATTCTTTATTTTAACCTTTCAAAATTTCACCTGTAAACATTTGTATAAATAATAAAAAACTTTAAAAAAAATCATATCATTCATTTTAAAGAAAAGCAATGAAATTTGTAATATAGGTATGTAATTTCAAGGAACACAGTTTTAGATTTGATATTAGTAATTAAGTTTATCTTCATTAGACGGTACGTGATAGATAAACTGAAGTAGGTTTTTAATTTAATGTGTTTAATTTGTTTTATTCTGTACATACCTATACGTAGTTTTTACTATTATCTATTAAGAAACTATTTATGAGTGTTGAAGTTTACATGATTTTTGTTAGTAATCGTAAAAAAATAAATGTTGACTTTTTGTTCAAACGATAAACGAGTACTATTATTATGTACGTCAACCTATTAAATCTGAAGCGGTCCTCGAGATCAAAAATCAACAATAATTATTGCTGTTATTTGATAACAACAATATCCAAATCAACAATAGTTATTGAGTTATTATTGAAAAAACAAATTATAATTGAACGAAAATGAAAATTATTTTCAGAGTTAAAATATGAAAGCTGTTTTAAAATTTAATGTTCTTGTAGTTGCCCTTTGTATTAAACCGTAAAAATATATAATGGAATCATAAGAGGAATCCGTATTCACCCATGACAAGAAAGATTCGTCCACGCAGGACTTGAGGGAATCAAACCACCGAACGGTTGAATGCACCACTTATTGCATTGCTTATTAATATAAGTTTTTGAAAAAACAGACTATGGTATGCATGGTTAGAAAGTGAATCTAGGCTAGAATTGAACTGTATATGGTGTCGAAAACTACGCGAATGATATCTTCATATTCGCGTTTGACTTTTATGATCTAGGAAGAAAACCCTATATATGATTACAATTAATCGGCAATCCGTCATAAAAAAAAGCCTAATATGATGAAAAGGATTCAATACGAGGATGAGGGAGGTGCTATGAATTAATTTCCGAACGATTATCTTTTCAATTAGAATTTTTATTGTATTTTGACTGTCCTATATGTTTTATAAAAGGAGATAAAATGTCAGGTGAACAAGATTTCGAAAGCTAAAAAAAATTACGAGCCTGAGCCAACTCAATCTTCGTTTTTCTTAAGAAAAATAAAAATAATATGGGTGGATCTCATCAGTATATGTAAAGCGGAGGAGGATGTTGAAAGTGATTTGATCGGGGAAGAAGGTAGGCACACGCGAACTTGAGCGGATGATGACCGGCGAGTTACTGGTCTCTTACGAGACCATCATGGACTCACTCCCTGATATAAACCAACCTCCCACAAACTCATGTCTCGCTCGATTGTTTATTAGTTCATCCTGTAGAAATCCGATCCAGTGGATATTTATATTTTCCTCAACAACTATCATATGTGTTAGTTCAGTCAGTGTTCTTTGTCTGTGAAAATATGTGAAACAAATTTTGTACAAAAATATTACTAAAATATATCATCCGCTTTCATACTTTACGAACTCTGCCGTAGACAATATCCTACAGGTTATGGGCCCACCACGCTCCAGAAGGGAGCAAATTCGTTGGAATAGCATCCCTCGTTGATCGTCCTAAAGTCAAAACTGTGGTTGGATCCAAATGGGTATTAAAAACCAAACTCAATGCTGACGGACAAGTTGAATGCAGAAAAGCGGGGTTGATGGCTAAGGGTTTCGCCTAAACTCCTAGCATTCACTATCATGAATCGTAACGCTGGTGATGTATGAATCATGTAACGATTTTTTGTACAGTTGACTGAGGGAATTCAGAGTATAGCTACTTAGAAACTCTGTGTAGTAACGACGTTTATTTAATTCATTTTTAACTATAACTGTACACGAGAAATACTTCAACCGGCGTAAAAAGAGTCAAGATTGGTGATGAACAACGATGGGTAAAGGTGAATAGGTGATTTTGAGTTCCCATAACCCATAACACAACAGTTGTCATGTGTGTAGACTGATATTCACATTATGGTTCCCTCGTTTGCACTGTAGTTTAATTGGCTGTAGCAGAGATGAAATTACTACCTAATATTTCTGAGGATTGAGAGCTGAGAATTGTCATTTTATTGAGGAATGAATAGAAAAACGCCTCCCATCAAGATTGATGGCCCATTTACGCCGTGTCCTACGTGAGCGGGAACTGATACCAGCGGGTCGGGTGGGTTCAGCGTTTTTTTTGCGGGGCGGGCGATTTTATGATCAAATTACGATAACAGAGTTGTGCGTCCAGCGTGCACACGCTCTATCGCAAATCGCTAGCACGCACACGCTACACGCGGCTTGAAATCAAATCGGTTTGATTTTTCTAGCTACTCCCTCGCTCGATTGTTACATCTGTTGTCAAGGTTATTGAAGTTGTCCAAGTCTGAAGGAGTCAAAATCATTTCTCGAGTGCTTGCGAGGTTAGTCAGAACAATGTTGTTGTCACTTATCAACGAAATAAGAAAACAAGAATAGGCTGAAGAGTTGTAAATTCCCCGAATTAGTTCTTTAATTGATAAATGAGATGGTTGCCTCTGCAAACGTTTATTAGAAGTGTAATTGAACAGAGCTGGACTACTTCAGGCCAACGCTAATCGTCTCTCTCTGTAAGAAATTCAGAAATAACACTCATCGTATTGATTGACAAGGTAGGTACGGAACTAACCTAACTAAAACGCGCTCTCCTCCATTCGCGACATCGACACCATGCAATGAGAAAACCCAGACTTTTATGATTAACTCAGATCTATATAACTCTAAGATTGGTACTTTTCCGTTAAATCCCCCCTCTCGCCGCCACTTAATTGTGTTGTGTTTGCTGGTCTGGGAAAATAAAAAATATCCTACATCAATCCTTCCAGTAAAATCTATATTGAGAACGAATCGATCACAGTTTATGCGAGTAAAGAGACAATTGGGAGTGCAAGGTAAGGCGGGATAGCGATTTTTTGCGAAAAACGATCACTTATTCCAATCGCAGATGGTGATCTGTTTGTCTAACTGATCTGTATTTTACTAAAAGGATTGATTGAGTTTTTATTTTTGAGATGTGAGCATCCAAGGGAGCAAATTCAACACAATTAGATTGGGGGATTAAGAAAGAGTACGTCAGATTTACCTCGTTTCCTTAGTATAGAAGGACCTAAATGATTTCTATTCCTGAGATTCACAAGTTATAGGTTGTTAGCAAATGTATTAAGAAAACGTGGAAATCGGATCGTTCGCTAGTTCATCGATCTGCTTATTCCCTACGACTCCTCGATAATGCCATTCAAGGACGCGTAAGTGCCTATGAGGAACGCCAGAACTCCGACTGTCATGATAAGTATGGCTTTGAGGTTCACGAAGGGCTTCCCCCATTTGTACATTCGGTAGTAGTAATTGTACTCGAGGAGACCTGGGATGATGATGCCCAGCAGGGAGATGCAGACGCAACCTATAAGGCTGACGATGAGGTCCAATTTGGGTATCGTGAGACCGATTAAACCTGAAACACAAGAGAAATAAATTTCTGCAGTCTGGTGGGTTGACAGCTAGTAGAGGTTGAAACGTTGCATTATATTAAACAAACGTTGCGTTGTATTAAACATAAATTTATTATTTCTATACCAAATACGAGTATGTGCGTTGCATCATTGAGCTCTGTATACAGGATGTCTCAGTTAAGACTAATCATCCGGCTAAGGTTAAATTCTGTGACTAATTTGTGACAAAAAGTGCCGTATAGAAATATTTTCCTAGAGCCTTCGTTTCCGAGTATGCGCGGTTAAAGATTTTTTCGTATTTTCGACTTTCCATCACAATAACAGCCATCAATTTCTCATGTACCAACGAATCTCAAATTTAAGGATACCGTTGAAAAGAGCATTAAATTACCTATCCGCCAGACGTCAAATCTTTTGTTTAGGTTTAATGGGTAAAAAATTAGCCTAAAGTGAAAAATGTGTCACATCTGGGAAATTACTGTTTTTTTAATCACCTGTAAAACTTAAATTCTCTTCCATGAACATTTTGTACCCTCATTTAAAAAGTTGGCCAGATACCTCAGCTTTCCAACAGTGTCCTCAAATTCGAATTTACTCAGGCTGGTATGGAAGAAAATATTGATTTAACCTCGGAAAACGTTTTTTGTAGGTGAAATTAAGGATTCTGGGAATGTGGGGGGGATGACTACCTAGCGACGGAAAGTGTTTTATCCTTAGGAGACAAGTTCTGCGCAATTTTCTACGTGGATTTGAATGGTGACACAACCAAGACCTCTCCACAGCTTAAAACAAAGAAAACTGGGGAGAATGAGACCTCTGAGTGAATGCCAAACGTGAACGTGAACGTCCTGGATGAGATGTCAAACTGCAAGAATTAGTATATTGTTTTTATTTACATAAATTGTTCAAAATGCCCTCCATTGTGGTCTCGGCATGGGCGACACCTGCGGTGAACCGCATCAACGCGGCAAAACTGCAGAATCAAACATGATGATAATTTATTTCTGACGCATTACAGTAGGTAAGTACCTGTCGTTGAATGCGTGAAGAGCTGCTGGAGAGAGTCCACCAAAGCAGCAGACCTTTCTGTATCAAGACCGCAGTTCTCCACAGGTGTTGTTTATGCCAAGACCTCATTATGAAACGTAAACTAACAAAAATCACATTGCATCGATAATTGTGCACATAAAATCTTGACTAACTTCAAGAGCCCAAATAACAATGCTGGTTATTATTATCACTCATCCCTGTTAAGGCAACGATAACAAATCAATTCCTTACCTGTCCAACACTTAGTAGATACATTTTAACACTTAGCTATTAATATCACAAATTTTCACTCCTGTTAAATTTAGGAACAACAAACACCAATGCGGACAGGATCCATGATTTTTACGTGGACGATGTTATTGTTGAAAATATTGAAGAATCAGGTTCAAGAAAATGTGTACCAGACTATTAGACTGTCAAACTAAAAGTCTAACATTTGAAGTGGAGTTCCTTTAAGGCTTCGACTAATTCAAAATAGGACGCCTGAAGGTGAAATTGAGTATTATTGGTACATAATGCATAACAATGAACAACTGCCAAGGAATTCTGTTTAACCGGTTGAACTCCAAGGTGTTTAAGAAACACAGTCAAACTATCAAGTCAAGATCCATGTTTTTTCATTTGACCATCGTTAAGTACGAGGTTTCAGCGTCTGTAGCGTTTAGATGAGTACCACAGAGTCTTGTCAAGAGTGTCTTGACGTTGGTCACTGCAGGGGAAATAGAAACAAATAATTTAAACTACCATATCCTAACTGTGGTAGGTACATTACCTGTAGCTAAAGTAACGGCGAATCTAAAACATATTTCCCAAAACACTTTCCCCTTCTTGAGATTCGGTTCAAGATACCGTTTCCAAAAGATGTCGATGACTACATAGCACTGCAGCGGATAAGAGCAATATAACGCCAGCATCATCGTCACTTCGAGGGCTACTGCAAGGCTGAAATAGAGCAGATGATGATGATGATTAATGAAACAGCAGAATTGTTGAAGCTAACAACACCTAAAAGCCCCCCTACACCAATCACTGAACTACCAGAACAGGACTGAAAGTGAGCGTTAAGGGTGGTCTATTTGTGTTATTCATCTTGCACCTGGGCTGTGGCCAGCCATTTCTTATACCATCCAATTAAATATTATACCATTCCAATATTGGTGAGCGAACGGGTAATAGTATGGCACCAGAGTGGTCTCATTCAATTTAGAGAACTAATTTCTAACTGAATCAAACTGCAAAGGTTTATTATTTGCGTATTAGATAGCACTCTGACACAGTAGAGCTCCTCTCAGATTCTAGCCTCTTAATACTTCTCAAGTGCGTGAAACTGGATATTCTGCCTAACTTCCTTGGAAATGAGTTAAAGGAGAGCTCTTGTCAGATTCTAGCATCCTAATACCTCTCAAGTGATTGAAACTGAAAATTCTGCCTAACTTCCTTGAAAATGAGTTAAACGAGAGCTCCTGTCAGATTCTAGCCTCCTAATACCTCTCAAGTGCTTGAAACTGAAAATTCTGTATAACTTCCTTGGAAATGAGTTCCAGGAGAGCTCTTGTCAGATTCTATCCTCCTGATACCTCTCAAGTGCTTGAAACTGGATATTCTGCCTAACTTCCTTGGAAATGAGTTAAAGGAAAGCTCTTGTCAGATTCCAGCATCCTAATACCTCTCAAGTGATTGAAACTGAAAATTCTGCCTAACTTCCTTGAAAATGAGTTAAACGAGAGCTCTTGTCAGATTCTATCCTCCTAATACTTCTCAAGTGTTTGAAACCGAAAATTCTACCTAACTTCCTTGGAAATGAGGGTCAGGAGAGCTCTTGTCAGATTCTAGCGTCCTGATACCTACCTCTCAAGTGCTTGAAACTGAAAATTCTGACTAACTTCCCTGGAAATAAGGGCGAGGAAAGCCCTTGTCACACAAGCCCTATGCTCTCACACACATTAATGCTCGTACTTGTATATCCTGATATCCATTTCATTGATTTTACCTTTTGTATTTTCTTGTTATTGTGCGTTCCTTTAATTATATTGCTCGCTTATGATCGTGAGTCCTCATTTACTACCCTTGACTCCACTGCAGCGCATCTTGAATCTTTCAGTGTCAGTCCCCTTCAGGGAATTCCGAACCATCAGGTCAGCTACCATTTAGTATTCATAATAGGATCTTTGAAGTGATCGGGGAAATCTCATTAGAAAGGAGACTAAGACCTCCTTCACTGAATAGAAGCTTGGGAGATGGCGTTATAGGGAATTCAATCGTGAAGCATCATCCATGCTCTTCTGTCTGTTTGCCTGCCAAGCGTATCAATAGGCTCAGGTCTACCAGACCTATTTTTCAAATGGTGAGCAAACGAATGGTGGTAAGGCAACCCAAGTGTTCTCATTCGATTCACGGACTTAAATTCTGTCTGAATCAAATAAAAAAACTGCCGTTTCACAGCAAACGAATTCTGAGATTTTAAAGTTTAATCCTTAAAAACTATCCCTTAGGTTTGGACCAAATATTGGTCTAGTCATTTTAGAAACAATTTTTGGATGGCGGGCGGACGGATTTTTTTATTGGTACTTATAGATACTTATTGGTAACGTATTGCTAATATACCTACAGATCTTTAAAATATGAATAATCTTTAAATTAAAGCTTAAATAAATTTAAAATTAAAATTAAAAGTAACAAATCTTGAAAAATATAGAATATAACCTTGTTATTATTGTGATGAGATTGGGTTAGTTCCCCATTTCCGATTGTTCAATCCTCCGCCTCGAGAGACATACCTGACGCCTTCAAGCATTTGGGATATTTTCAGAGTGTTGCAGGCGTAATCGGCATTTAGCTTTTCGAAGGGGCAACTATACTTGAACACCTTCCTTTGTTCCTCTTTTCACGAGACAATATTGCAGCGGAACATGTTCAGACGGATATCAACGACTTTATCTTGGTGTATTGATCCACATTGCACTATATTACTGGTAGTATTTTTTTTTTTTTTTTTTTTTTTTTAAGGAAATAGACAACGTTCTATCTCGTAACATGGGCTAAAAGAAAATTTCATGTTCCAAATTTCTTAGATGAATTTGGAAATGGGTTTTCTAGACCAGCAATTTATTAACTAAGAAGCTTCTTACTATTCATTGGGAGGAATAGTCAGCACGATGGTGGATTTTACAGTGGAACCGTACTTCAAGTAGCCCATAGCGCCGATGAAGAGGTACCAAGACACAACTACTATCATGGAAAGGTTGAAAACTCCGTACGTTCCGACAAAACTCTTCGGTTTTTCCATGTCCTTCTCTATAGCAAGTATCTGTAACACAGACGATAATCTGGGTTTGAAAGAAATCCAGACAAGAGGGTTTGTTCAACGATAGTTTGTTATGGGAATACGACAGGTGCGTCCGCCAATTTTGGCGGACCTGGGGAAGGCTCATTCGATTCCTCGTGGAGTGTTCTTCAAAAAGAGTCTAAATTTAGGCCGCCTTGACTTTTTTTGAAGTTTTTATGGATTTTACAAAACTTTGACAAGCCTTGAAGGGCACTTTAAATTAAGTGAGAGTGCTGGCTAAAGAATTGGGACGTTGTCGGACCAATATTGATTTTTCCTGAAATCTGAATTTCAGATTTTTTGCTCTAGCCGTTTGTGAGAAATCGTGCGTACGGCGTACGGCGGACGGACGGAAAATTTTTTATTGCAGATTTGGATCCTACACCCTTTGAAACGTAAACCATAAAATTTTCAGGGGTGGTTAATTTTTTTTTTTTTTTTTTCAAGAGCGATTACAATGGTTTATTATTGAATAATAAACCAAAATCAACTTTCTAATATTTCGACTCTGAAATAGTATCCCTCAAGTTTGATTGATCATAACGTCGAGATTACTGGATAATCCTAGATCAATCAATCAATGTATGATATCTGGTCTACATTTCGTAAACTTTGGTCGAATAGCTTCGGACAACGAATAAGATTAAGTATTTTTTTAAATCCAATCTTGGTTTCCTTATTATTTTCAATAATGAATCTTTGTAAACAATCAGGAACGCAAACTTTCCTTCCGTCCGCATTAGGCCGTCCGAAGCTTTTCTCCGAATCTAGTGAACCAAGGTAGGTACACCAAATTTGGCTCAAAAATTCTACATCGATCCGGGATGTGCCAGTAATCTCTTCATCATAATCGAATGGCCCTAAGGGATGATTTGTAAGGTCTAAACTGTCAAAAAATCGAAATCTCGGTTTTTTCGGTCGATTACAAAGCTTCAAAATTGAAATTAATAAACCTTAACCATCAAAAGACAACATTGTCCCTAACATAGCAAGATAATTATTTCAAACCTTACAATCGTAGCCACTTTACACGCTAAATCATGAGGTTCTGGCAATATGTATAATTGTCAAAATGCTCACAATCTTTGGATGACAATTTTCAGGAATTACGCAGAAGGTAAAATTTATTTTGAAAGTCATCAATTTCATCAGTCAATTGAATCCTCCTGAGATATTTCATTTTTTGATTCATTTTACCATGAATTTGGTTTGTAATAGCTACTTTTGGCAGTGTTGATTGGTGTAATGACTCCTGGAACTTACAACACCGAAAGATTCCACACCAAATAGGACGGCTCCAATGAACAGCGGTGCCTTTTCAAAGGTGCCAGCGTATTCCCAGTCTTTGCTGAACCCTACGCCATCCGGCCTGACGATGTAGTACACTATGACGAGCATCGAAGCCATCGTCGTGATGTTGCCGAAGAGAGAGACGGGCATGAGGAGCCTGAGGTCGCGGAGGCAGTTCATCATAAAGAGCGGCACGACCCAAACGAGTACAACGACGGTTCGCGTGACGTTGATCGGGCCCTCGGCCTTGTCTTTATGCTCTGACATCTGGAAATTCAGAGGGCAGTTAGTTTGAGTTAATAATCTGCCTAGAAAAGAATACGACTGATGCACGGGTTATGGCCACAACATAACTTCCTCCTATTCTGGTGAAGCCCAGCAATAACCGCACCAGTGAAGTGTTGGATTCGGTTAGTTCCCCTTTCCAAATCCTTGAAACAGCCATCTTTGGGGATAGCTGGCACATTCTAGCATAATGGTCCTGGCATATGGGGAACCAGACCATCGCATCACCTCCTATGTTACGAAGCAGACTGAACATAAGTCTGTGAACTTGGCAGCAGAAGCTGATAACCTATAACTGACTCCTTCCGGATACTTCCTCCAAAAGTCTAGTTATCACTCACGCCGCGCTCTTTGAAACTTTCTATAGAAGAACATGTGAAAGCAGAAGCCCCTTGACTTTCGGCCTTATTTCCTCAACAAGTCAGCAGGGCTGGATTCCCCTCAACTCTTTTTCTCTACATCACGCAAGACCAAACATGTGAATCGAATGCCTAAACACAGAGAAATAAAGTTTGCAGTTACAGCAGAAGAAAACAATGTAGATGATAGATATATACTCGACAATCAAAATATCAAACGATTTGTGATAATGTGCGAACCTTTTAATTCGTACTCTGTTCGATTTATTGAAAAGAGTTGGAAAATAGCACCGCTGCAACTTACTGTTAAACAGGATGCTGCCAGAAAGACGACGTAAGCAGTGCATATTCCGAAGTGGTACAGAGCGATGACTGAATCGATGAATACGCTGGAAAGAAATCGGACCGTTATAACATGACACAACGAATAAGATGTTATCCTGTAGGGAGCAGTCATGAGTGACTCCCCTGCACTCTCAACCTCATCATGGCTTGCATCTGGCTTCCCATCCACATGATGCAGGCTGCAGTTCCTCCGCTCCTCCTCAAAAGCTTATCCTGCAAGTACAGGAAGGGTTGCTTCGGTTCCTACTCATGCAGGAAGGCAGGCCTCAAGTGCTCCGCTCTATGCAAGCATTGTGAAGGAAGAGAGTGCACAAACACTCCTCCCATCGAGGAGCTAGATGAGGAGGACGTGGATGAGGAATTTCTAACCCCTGAAGACCTCCCAGACATCTCCCCCCCCCCCCCCTTCTAATTGCGGAAGTGAGCTATCCTCTGAAGGCCCCCCCCCAAAGATCCCCAGAATATGAAAAACCGAAATTCTTGAATACTTTTTAGTGTGAGTGTTAATGTTTTTATGTATTATAACTTGTACATACCTACTCATATGAACCACTTTTTGTCTTAATTATTTATAATTTATTTCATTTTATGACCTACTGTCAATTTAAATGTTAAGTTAAATATGCTTAATGTATGCGAAATGTTTCAGTCCTTACCTAGTTACATAGTTTTACACAAATAACTCAACATTTATTCAACTTTTCCTTGAACCGCGTTTCTACTTATTTTGGTATTCTGTAAGTTAACAAAAATCTATAATAGATAAAGGTCCCCCGATGGTCTTAAAATGAAGGTAATTAAATGTCCTACAACTTCATTCCTCACAAGTTTACTGTAGAATGACTATTTACACCAATATATCGGTCGAAAATAGACCAAAAGTTAAAATTTTCACTTTTTGGAAAAATTTGTCAATATTTGCAGAGCTGTATCTCTGGAACTAATGGAGCCACAGAGTCCAATTACGTCTCAAATTGTAGCAAATTTTATCTAGTTTAACAAAGGATGAGAGTCTTTTCTCATCAAAAGGCTCCTTTGGTGACTTTTTTGCGGAAAACTGAAAACAGTGCGAAAATTTCGTGGTTTTTCGGGTGTAACTCCCGTCGCTCGCGGTTGTCAGGCCTGCAAATCTAGATTCGTACTATCTGGGTGAACCCTAACAACATATTCAAAAAGGAAGTTTACAGTACTTTTTGCGATGTTTGGCAAAAAAATTGTCTAATATGACTGGACTATTACAGTTTCCCTCATTTTAATGGTAGTGTTACCTCCACGTAGGGGAACAGTTGAAAAAAGTATGTGTATATTTATTTCAATAACTACAAACGTGTCGAAACCTTGACATTCCCGCCAGATACGCCAATTTCCCGCCTGACATCTGAAGGCTGTACTTGACTGTTTCAGGAAACGGAACGTACGGTTCTCGTCGCTCGGCAGCGATTCTCATCATATTCTTGATCTGTGTAACAATGAAACCAATAGGATTGAAAAACTAATGTAGTGCCCATCAAATTAGATTGGAATCTATCAAGTAATAATTTATATAGTCCCTTGACAGTTCCGATTGCATCCTTCATTTTATAATAACTTGTGATCTTTGTGATAGATATCCCATTTCTTGAAAGTACAAACTGAGTGAAAACCTGGAGCTTTTTAGCATTAGGGGTATCCCGCCGTGTTTCAGGCCTAACACCTCGCCCTTTGTAAGGCGCAACTAGTCCATTTCATCACCTGTACTTATATGCTTCACTTTCCGTACATAGTAACGTTAAAATAAGTAACGAAATCGATCCAAGATTTCATAAGAAATCGAATATTACAACTTCAACTTGGATGGAAAGTGGAAAATCGTAAATGGAACGAATAATGTTTTGCTGAGAATTTGTCTGACTGGTTGACTATTTTCATCTCCAGTACAGACTTTTGCAATGTCCTGCTAATGGGTTGGGCCACTCTTTGGAATAGTAAAATTGAAAGCTATTCCTAGATTTTCAACACGAGCGGATATGAAGAATGTTACAATTAAGTTGAAACTTACCAACATATGGAAGCAGTAAACAAGAAAAACCGACGTCAAGATGCCGATGGCCATCGCAACTGCCATGCCAGCATTTTTGAACCCGAATGGGAAGGTAAGAACTCCGGTTCCGAAAGCACATTTGACCAGATGGAGAAACGCGTAAAAAGAGCTTAAATAGAATAAAAAAACCAATTATTTGTAAAGAAATTTGAGGTACCAACATAGGTTTTTAAAGACCAGATTTCTAGAGTAGCAAATCATCTATGGTAATATCGCTAAGCCATGAATTTCAACTGTACAAAGCATCACAATTGTATGCTCAAATCACTAAGAAAAGGTTGGAAGATTGTCTAAAAGAGAACCCTACGAATTCTGGCCTAGGCTGATGGGAGATTTACCTGCAGACCTTTGTTTCCCAGGATGAAAATCCTAACTGTACTTAGTTTTTGCTGCTTCAGTTTTATACCTCACTCACCAGTCTCTCGGAAATTTCCGGTCAGGTTGTGCAAACTGCAAACCACTGTTATGGAACCCCTGGGGAAAGCCCCCTGCAGCGCTCTCATCTGACTACAACCCAGCAGCGTAGTGACACCAGTTTGGGGGCAAAACTTTCCAATCCCCCAACTGATAGTGAAATGTCCCTGAAGGAAAAGTTCTTCCGTCAAAAGTTGAGTTAATTTTGCTTAACAATTACATTCAATTTCAGATTTGTTTGATACCCTGGTTTAATGGTTGTGCGCATTCTTATTGATGTTACTGAGATGTGACTCATTGTGTTATTGAAGTTTGTGTGGATTCATTCTGAAATGCAATAAAGATTACTCTTATTTACGATTTGAATACGTTGCAGTTTCAGCTCCAAGCCTCCCAAATGTAATTTTAATTAGGACCCGCAATCACAATTACTTTTCTGAGCTCTTTAATTGCAGTTACAGTCACGTGTATTGTAATTTTGGGGTTTCAATTGCATATTACAATAAATCGCTAGTTAACTATAATGACATTTTCACCGTCTCTGGACGTAGAGGAGCTTGATATGGCTGTGGGAAGATCACACATTGGCTCAATGATACCGACAGATCTGTTGAATCAGACCCACGAAGCACATGGCCAAATAGTCATTTTCCGGCAACAATTCTGAAAATCTCTAATCTTATAGGAAATTTAACGCTGATCACGAATATAACTATGTTCCTATCTGTCGCTGATCGACTAGCTAAAAAGGGATCAGAGTCCAGCGCAACTGGACCTGAACTGCAACTGCGGGTTACCAAGAATTGTATAACTCAACAGGTCCAGAAATGGGAGGACAAGACTCGAACAACATATTATTGCCAATAGGCAAGACACTCCTAAGCAGAGGCAAGCCAAGCGGTTTCTTACAATCTCAAAGAAACACTCCCTATTGTCACTGAGGCGTACAGACCTTCGCAAACTTGTGGGACTCCTCACTAGCCACTGTCCTCTAAGGTACCACCTTAACAAAATGGGTAAGGCCAGGACAATAGAATGCCGGCTCTGTTGCGAAGAAGCGGAGACAGCAGAACGCGCACTCTCCGACTGTCTTGCTGTTTCATCGATAAGATTCCGGCATTTCAGAAAAGGCGCCTTAACACCCGCCGATATTGCCAAAGAAACACCTGAAAACCTCCTTCACTTCGTGGATGAAGCGGCCATTAAAAAGATTCTGAAGTAAAACTAGGAAAGTGTCACAATAGACCACAATGGTCTCAGTGACCAGGGGTTCCTCCCATCCCATTTCGGGAGAAAAAAAAAATCCGTCTTAGCTTTTTTCAGTAATGAACCTTCGAAAAGAAACATGTAAAAGGCTTTACAAAAATTAGCAATAAACCGGTATCGGTATAATACTTTATAGATTTGATGACATATAAGGTCCCAAACTCATAGATTAAAGCTAATTAAATAAATAATGCCAACGCCTGGTTGTCTGACAAAATTTGAGGTGTATCTTTGTCTTCATTTGACGCAGCTGTATTTATCAAGCTCTGTGAATAAGATTATTGGAGCGGGTGTATTTTGCTTCTCCTGCTTTTCGGACCACACTAATCGAAGCTTTTGCTCGCGACTCATTTTTACTCGCACTGGTAATAAGACTGACAACGAACTAAACGAGATTTGAAATAGGAACGAAGTACGAGTATTTGTTCAGTTATTTGCGATAGTTGGGTAAACCAAACCAAATGCCTTGTCTGTTAATGCTTTGCCGTTGTTACGGAATTCTCGTTTTTTTAATCCTATCTATAGTTCCTAAATGTGCTGGATGATTTTTGTTGTTTTGTGAACTTTTACATGTCATCAGCGAGGAGAAACCATCCTCATTCCGGTGGAAAGTGGAGCTTTTTTTCGGCATTCTTGCCGACTAATTCATATTTTGCACTGTTGTAGCGCGCTTAAATATGGTTTTTCAGATCTTGACCGCTTTGTTTTATTGTTACGGATCCTAAAAAAGCAAAATTTAAGAAAAAAAAAATGTTTTTCGCCTCGCATATTAAGGTAGCACTCCTGACAATTTACTTCAATTACCAATCTCTTGACTTAGGGCGACTATTCAGAGATTTTTAGTTGAGTTTCAGTCGAAATTCTTAATGTAAACAGATTTTGTGGCTAACATACTGTGGTACTTATTAATCAGCTATTCAAAATCGACACTTCAAGAAATCAAATTCTTGCCGCCCTCGCCCTCTGTACGACGGGCCTTTTACACAGTTGAAATATACGCTTACCTTATACGGCCAGAAGTTCTGTACGTGTACGGATCATAAACTTCAGAGACTTCTTTTGAAACGCTTTTAATCGTAGAGATCGGAGGAGATTCTACAGACATTGGACAGGCGTAACATTAACACTTATCACAACTATTAGATCCTTCTCGGGAAGGTTTTAGGTTCAAGTTTATAAATTTCTAAATAGATAACTGAAAAATGTTTGTATTTATGTATCTTTGTATCTATGTGACTGCATTGAAAACTAGTGCTAGGAATTACCCCACTATAGTAGATGCGGCTCAGAAGAGATGAAGGTTAGCCGGTGACCACTAGGTATTTACAAAACCGCCTTTAGAGTTCTATATCCAATCAATTCCTGGTCACATTTGAAATGACAGTGCCATATAATAAATTATTTATAAGGTATAATGCTCCGGTTGGTGGTTTTTCATATCTACCTCCTCCATTGTATATCTAGTTTCACCTAAATGTTTCTGTCACACTAGGGCTTATCCACCCTGTATATAGAGGTGTATATATTGGATGTGTGTGTTTAGATTTCTTATAGAATTCGGCAGATAGAAAAAAGAATCTGATATTTCGTTAGAAATCTTGGTCGTAGAGTTAAAGAAATTATTGTGTATGAATATCATCACTTCTATGGTTACCATGATGCTTTCCATTTATGAAGCAATCGCACCCTCCTCATCATTTATACTGAGGCCACGGGAGAGACGATTAGCTAGCAATGTCCATCTTTAAACCCTTTCAGACTGTTCAAGCTGTCCATCGTTTGACCACTTTGGCATCTTCTCCAACACTTGAACCTGTAGCTGATCGGAAGTGGATGTTGCTGATTGATGGATGCCCTGTAGTTATCCATATGAATATTTAGTGTTGTAGCTTTCCCAACGTGGAACGCAGCTGTATTTTATTATTCACAAGTAAATAGAGAAAGGAATAATCTGATATTTCGATTTCAAATGTTCGTTGAAGAAATAGAAAGGAAGCCAGCCATGGGTGTACCAACTGGGTAGGGAAAATGATTGGACGGACCCTCATTCTACTTTGGAAAAGCCACCACATCAGATTTACGAATGGAAAACCACTGGTCATCAATCAATCTTCCAAATCCACTTCCTATCAAGATCGATGCTGAGTGTCAAGGGGCACCATTTGACAAGTACTTTAAGGTGAAAATCCTAAAGAAAATGCCGAAACGGACAAATGATCCGCAGCTGCAAATAGCCGTGGGAGGTATCAAGTGGGTGCTGGGAGCTAATCGTCGTCCAGGCTTCAATCCTAAAGATACTTCAGGGCAACTTCACATTAAGCAACTCCGAAGAGACGCGACCGATACTCAAGAACATTGAGGGTATCTTTAAAGTCACCACCTTTGATGAGAAGTGGGAGACCACAAATGGAGCTAACTGAGGGGACGCTCGAGAGACGGGTGCGCTATCGGTATCCTGCCAGTGCTACGATCCCTTCGCGGAAGGTTGCCAATCTCCTGTTTCTCTCCAGTCCTCTTCAGTTTCTGCAGAAATAGCTGATGAACCCCAACATTTCGTTCGTTAATGAGGTTGAAAAACACCCAATTCGATCAACTGCATGTACGCTTCTTTCAACATGCAGTAGAAGGCAATCAACTTCCAATCAGTCACTTCCAGCTCCTTTGCAGCAACAAACAACCTGCAGTTCAGGATTCTTTCAATGGAGGGATGCCGCGTCTTTCTGGCCATTTCCTTTCTCCTGTGTTAAACAGGACAGCTATCTGTTTATGATTGGTCGAATCTGTGTTCAACATCTCCAGTTGAAACTTTGAACTGAGTTTCAGACAAGGCTCAAATCGTTTCACGATCCAATGAATGTGAAGAAAAAAGTATCTTTCTAGTACCACATCCCAGAGCAACTCAGGTTGATGATACTTGAGTATTTCTTGTATCTTTTCGAAGTTGCCTAATGTTTTTTTTTTTTTTTTTTTTTTTTTACCCTACGCCGATATGTCATGGCTCTTCCGCCAAAATACCTTTTGCAGCCCAATATAACAATGCGAATTTCGACCATTTGGTCTCGTCAAATTTGAAAGATGCTCAGAGGTCATCGCTACACTTCTGTTACAGAGAGTGCAGCATGGGTCGTCCCTCAGTCGAAGCCTATGCAAATGAGCGTTCAGGTAGTCGTGCCCTGTCAGTGCTCGGAAGACAGCTACCGATTCGTGGCGAGGGAGGTCCTGCGGGATGCGTTCGCCTGGATTAAGTAGTGTGGCCCATTGCTTTCCGACAGCCGCTTCCCAGTGGGTCTCCTGCATTTTTCCGTTGATGGAGGCCTTTGTTACGCTTTTTGCTGCAAGGAAACTGACCGACACATTTGGCATGTCCATCTGGGAGCCTTCCTTGGCTAGGGCATCAGCCCTCTCATTTCCCCAGATTCCCACATGCGAAGGGATCCACTGCAGGTAAAGCAGTGCCTAATGTAAAGCAGTTGCCTAATGTAAAGTTGGCCTTACAAGTCAATTTATCGGAGCAAAATGCGAAGCCTGCTCTGAATACTGTGCAGAAACGATTCTTAATTTTGTTCCATTTTGACTACGCATTTATAAAAAAAAATGTGCTCCCTTAATTGACCTAATTCCTTAATGGTACTTCTCAAAATAACACAACCCTTTTCATCATTCAGTTTAATTCAACCAGAGCGACCAGGGAAGATCAAACCAAGTTCGAAAACTCTGCCACTCGAGTGTTGTTTTGGGGTTCGTCAGGGTTCACCTTGAGAGACTCCTCTACGAGAGTGAACAGAGCAGAGTACGACCCTATCAAGAGGCATAAGGTACCCGTCACCTGATGGCAAGACAATTAGTTTTAATTTATTCAGCATTTAGTCGCAAATTAAGGCCTGCCGTTCCAAAACCCGATAGATCCGCTTTCGAAATTTTGCAGGAGAAAAATTTAAAATTTCGACTCTCCACTTTTTTATTGCAAAAGAAACGAACGTCACTTGGTAGGTAATGTCAGGTATTATAATACTGCACTAATATACTGCTGGGTTCATAAAAACCCGAGATAATCACATTTTCACGTTGGCTCTATTGGGTTTTGACTTGGCGACTCCGCATTTTCCCAAAATAGTAACTGAATAATTATTTTTTCCTCACTTATCACGATTATTTCCAAATACCTACTTATTAAGTACCATCTGAATGATCAAAAAACCTTTTTCTAAAAGAAACATTTAAAGGAAGAAAATCACAGCAAATACTAGATTTTGATCAAAACATTAAAAAAATGAAGAAGTGTGGATTCTTGGTTACCGGGGCTCGTCTATTTACCCTGGTGCCAAGCGGCAAATCACCAAAACTTCTTTCTATCGGAATTTGGCGTAACACCCAAACTTTGTAGCTATTTTTCTCAGAGATCTAATGGGTTTTGACGAGCATAAAACTAAACACAGATAGATGGTCGTAAGGACTTGTGATTTCCACGAGGAAAGCATCTTTGAAAAAAGTGGATCTATCGAATTTCGGAACGGCAGGTCTCAATCATCAGTGTGAGGTACATGTAATGTAGTAACTACATGAAATACATGATATGATCACATATAGGGCATCACATATAGTTAGTTTTCAACTATTGCTTGATAGAAGCTTTCATCATAACTGAATAGGTAAAAAAGGTGTAAGGGTGAAGTTACCATAATTGCAATGTCCTTGTAGAGGGTACGGGGTTTTGTCCATTTATGCTTCCCGTAGGTGTAGTTGAATTCCAAGATTCCAGGCATGATGAAGGAGAGGAAGCCCAGAGACAGAGCTCCGATGAGGCTCAAAGTGACGTCCAAGCGAGGAATTAGCAAAGCTGCTATCCCTGCAAAACATTCAAAATTCCATTACTTTTGGTTTACTGGGTGATCCGACACATCATATCTATTACATGTCTGAAATCTTGTACGAGAATGAGCGATGATCAATGTCAATTCACTCTAGTAGCGAATGTTGGAACTAAAAGTATAACTCTCTAGCAACAGATTAGTTGACGGAATAGATCAAAGGACTCGACGATTCAAAGGGCACAAATCAATACTAGAAAATCTCAGCCAGCAGACGTTTCATGGTGTAGGAAGAGGTACTAAATACGTCTCAGTTACATGACTCCAGGAAAGCATTGACCTCACGAGGAAAAGGACACAACGGTCGATTTAGACGGTAGTTGTGGGCTACGAAAGGCACCTGAACCAGGATTGCTTGGCGAGTTCTGTAGGGAGGCTCATTTGGGTTGACTTTTGAGAGGAGCGATGGGGATTGGAGAACTCCATTCCAAGCTTGTGAAAAAACGTAGTGTTTGCCACCTCTCTACGGCTTTCGAAAGTGGGTTACCCGTACTCGGCCGCCAGGTGCCTAAAATCAACCTGCTCCAATGGTATTTTCAGTTTGAATGCAAGGTTGAACTCCACAAAGTCCACATTAGTTATGTTTACTTACCGTATAAACGTAAGAGTCCCCTTGGTCAGATTGAATGGCATCACGATTCCATGTTCAGACCGTGTAAGATATCTTGGGCTCATTCTGGGTTCTAAATTAAGTTGGCTTGGTTGCCAGATGTCGCAACAGAATTAAGCAGCTGAAGTTCCTTCCAATAAAGTTCCATGTCCAATAAATCTGCCTTGCTCCACAGTAAACGCCTACTTTACGTAATGCGCATACGTCCAATCTGGCAGTATGCTTGCGATCTACGGGGTTCAGCTGCAAAAACGCACGTACAAAGAGTGCAAACCGTTCAAAACAGGGTAATGCGACTAATCACTGGAGCCCCACGGTTTGTACGTAACACCACTCTGCACGCCAACTTAGAACTCACCGAAGTAACTGGAGTTTTAGAGGAATCGTACCGACGTCTGCAAATTTCAATGACTAATTCGACAGATCACTGACCGTCCACCAACATTACCTCCAGAACGAAGAATTAAGAAAAAACGACCTCAAGATATATTATTTAGAACCTCAACCTAACCAAGTAGCAACAGCCATTTTTATTATTGTTAAACATTGTAAATATTGTTCTAATGCTACACCTCAAATTGATTGATTACCGTGATTCATCTGATATGTATATTTATTATTGTTATTGTTAAATTATGGTTGTAGGACGATTGTTAAGTCGTACCTAATTTCATGTACCGCGTCAATTAAGAATTAAGTTACTGTATTCCTGTGAGCAAAACTAGAATATTCTTCGAATGATAAACTTAACTTGAAAAAAAAAGAAAAACAAAAATAATGCAACGTAATGCATGACCTTCCGGTAAACTCTTCAATGGATATCTGTTTGCTGCATAAAAGGGGGACCAAACTATACTAGAATACTCCAAAATTGGGGAAACCAAAGACCTGTACAACGGTAGTGTAGCGTAACATCCAAAAATGAAAAACCACCACGGAACTTGTGAAGAAATAAGTTTTAATTATCGAAGTTTATCACAAACCGTTGAGGGTTCCCCGGCCGGGGGGATGGATGTATTGGTAGATCGCAGCTGCAAATTCTTCAACTTACGAGGAGTAACCAATATTAAAACACAAGAGATGACAAGAGGGATGCTGCGTGAACTACTCACAGAAATGTTGAACGTTTTACGTTGATACAAGTCGAAATTAATCATCAATTTTTACTTTGAATTGGTTGCTAACGCGAGCTGATCCGTTCGGTTTGTACAAATTTAGAGAGAGTCCGAGAGGGGTGGTGCGATAGATGGGGGAAGACAGTACAGCGCCCTGCCCGGAGCCTTTGAATCTTGTTTGTCAACAAAGTCAGTAGTGGGTGTAATAAGGGATTCAACAAAGTCGCGTAGCCAGAAACAAGCACAATTGCTTCAATTGTCGAGAAGTCTCGCGTGCACCTCAGAGCTTTCAGAGCTACCGCATCCACATGATCGATAAAGGTCAGTTTCGAGTCCAGATCGATTCCAAGGTCCCAGGCCAAGACAACTCTGGTAAGAGGGCTCCTTCGATTAGACAGCTGTACTCCAGTCGAGTTAAAGATCTCGTGTAAGATGATACGGTATATTTGGTCCCATTGAGCGCTAAGTGAACACCAAACGAATTAACTGATCACCACTCAAGAATCAAATCAAGGCGAGTCTGAAGAAGGCAACAGTCTGCCAAGCTGGAGTTTCAAGTGTATACTTTCAAGTCGTCGGCATACATGAGTAGGTACCTTGATATCATCTGAGGAAAGCATCAGAAGAAAGAACAAAAGCGGGCCAATATGAGAACCCTGTTTTCAAGACCTTCAACCTTAAATTTTTCAAGTCAGATAGCTCAGACTGATCTGGGACTCAAATGAATCGACCTGTCTTTCAAAATTACTTGAAAATGACACCCTACTTCTATGTTTGAGTAAATAACCGCGAAACGTGTTTTTGACACATAGTATCTTTGCGTGTGAGGATATCGGGCTAGCTGGAAGTAACCAACATGCGAAAGAATGGATTTTAAATAATAATTATAAGTTTAATTTCTATGATGTTATAGCCTTCTTCTGCCCTTCATTTCGTAAGTTACCAAACAATATCTACTAGTTACCTATTGTACCTGTAATCATGAAATGTAAATCATATGTTCGTAAGCTATCAACCTGTAGTAGCTGTGACGCCCAGTCGAAACATGTATTCCCAAAACAACTTCATTTTGGATGTCATGTTCTTCGCTTCCAGCCTAGGAATGATCTTTCGGAACCACACCTGGTCAAATATGACGTAGCACATTAGAGGGTATGAGAAGAAGAGTGCTAGTCCCACAGCCACTTGGGCGGACATCACTAGCCTGTGCAGAAATGAACCAATCGTACAATGTTCAGTATAGAGATCATTGGAGCTTTAATCCATACATTTTGTAGTATGTAAATTTCTTCGTCTGGTTACAGACGACATATTACCCTATTAGCTTACAATACAAAGACAACTTACACAGGAGAGAGCGGAATTATTTATGAGGGATAATGTATGAGCCCACCAGTGACTGAGCTTTTTACCGAATCGCCATAATACCTTGTAGATAAGTCAGTCTTTATCAATCTCAACTCAATTGGAGCATTGGAATAACGGGCAAGTTACGTCATCTGCTCACTCAAAGTTCTGTTTAAGCAGAGTTAGCTTCCCGGGTTTGGTAGTGACTTGGATATCACAGTCCTGAGTTCCCTGGCCAATATTCCCTCCTGATGTCAACTTGTTACTCAACTGTACCGTCAGACTGCCGTCAATCAGATAAATTCAATGGTTTGTTATTGATCCACCCCAGTGTAAAGTTCATCCATTCGATGCGATGTTTGTTTGACTAATTTAGTGTCTATATGTAAGCAGCATAGCTTTTATGCATGAAAAATTTGAATTCGTGAAAATCAAAATTTCCACTCACATTTTATGTTTTTGTATCGTGTCAGTTCGCTGTCCGAAAATCCAAGTAAGATGCATAATTCCTTCAGTTTTCATATGATTTGATTTGTATTTGTCAGATAATGTTCTAGGTTAAGAGAATATAAACTGGACATAATAGATACATTGTATGGATGTATGTGAGTTTGCTTGCCCTCCGGGACTCAATCTGGGAGTTCGTTCATACTGTTGCTAACCTTGAGTTTATCAGAAAGCAGTCTCTACTGCTTGCAATCAAACTACTTCAACTGCTTGAAAACCCACCTCATATGCTGAGTTGGCTGCTGCTCTCTGTGAAGAGAGAGAATGACTCTACTACCAAATGCCAAGCAACCAGGGCGAGAAGATAGATATCGTTGCCGTAGAGGCCAATGGGTCTGCCATAATACTGGATTTGTTAGCGGCAATGTAAACATGGAGCAGACCTTTAGGGCTACAATAAGCAAATATGATAGAAATGGCATGCAGCAAGAAATCCGAGTTGAAACGAGTCTGGCCTAATAACATCAAGATCATGGGCATAACAACACGGTCATGGTGCGGGTTGCAGTGAGGGAAAAATGCCACGAAGCTTCTTGAGTTGGACATTTCGCAAGGAGAGCATCGTGGTATCACCATCTTTTCGGGGACACATTCATCTATCCCTCCTCAACATTCCTCAACTTCCCAAATCCCAAAGTCGGTGTCGGGCAAACAAGGGCGTCCTTCCGACTTCTATTTAATTTAGTGTTTTCGTCTATCTCTATTTTGTCGACGCCCCTAACCTGCAATTCTTAATCGATTTTCGTGATACCTTGTTTTCCCGATTCAGACAATTTTACTCTAGCAGTGAGACAAATATCATAAATTCAACTTCTGCTGACAGGAGGGGGAATTATTTCTGCACATTAAATGTTCACTTTGGATGGGGTGAAGGGAGGGGAACTACTGACAAAATCCTTAAACAAAATTCACAAAATAAGGCATGCTAGTAAATTGCTGAGAATATAGAATTGAGAACCGATAAATTTTACATTTGAAACATACTGCAGTCTCACCCCGGCAGCTTGTTCGGCAGAGTCAAAACGATGGTGGATTTGTTGTCGCTGCCGTATTTCCAGTAGCCGGAGCAGGCTATGAACAAGTAGAAGACAGTGACGACGACCATCGACACGTTGAATATCCCCAACAAACCGGTAAATTTTCTCGGGTTCTCCATGTCCCTTTCGATCGCAATCCCCTGCAGAATCAGGAAAACAAGTTAGAAATTAATGAATGCAGATCATCAAAGTTCACTTATTTCTAAACAATACCTATGTCCGCGACACGAATCCTGTTTGTTTAATTTATTTCTCTGGATTAGGATGGCTCTGCTGGAGTAATTACACAATCAAACAAGAAAAGAAAACATTGGAATCAACAGCACATGTGTAATACACCTTGCTCGCCCTACGTTAACCACCACAGTTCATATCAAATCGACAAACAAACAATTGTACTGACATTGTGAAAGCTGTCACCCTCGTCACACTAAACAATCTTTACCAAGAGCTCTTTCGATCTCGGGTCACCGAGTGTAGTGTTTTGGTTTATTATTCAATAATAAACCATTGAAATCGCTCTTGAAAAAAAAATTCTAACCCCCCTGAAAATTTCATGGTTTACGTTTCAAAGGGTGTAGAATCCGAATCTGCAATACAAAATTTTCCGTCCGTCCGCCGTGCGTCGTACGCCGTACGCAAGATTTCTCCCAAACGGCTGGAGGAAAAGATCAGGAAAAATCCATGTTGGTCCGACAAGGCTCCAATTCTCGAGCCAGCTCTCTCACTTAATTTAAAGTGCCCTTTAAGGGTTGTCAAAGTTTTGTAAAATCCCTAAAAACCTCAAAAAAAAAGTCGAAGCGGCCTCAATTTGTACTCTTTTTGAAGAACACTCCACGAGGAATCGAATGAGCCCCTCCCCAGGTCCGTAGGTCAAACGATTCTCGATCTATGGCCCGATTTATGGTGCCAACATTCGCGTTATTTTGGTTTATTAAATGTTTTTGTTTTGATATCAGTAACCTAGTGACGTAGTGATGTAGTAATGTGGATACTGGAGTGAACTCCTAAAAGGCTTTGTAGCCGATACACGGGTTGAAGTATTCTGATATGCATGAAACGCTGCAAATTCTTCCACTGGGGTTAATTATTCAATTGGCTTGCGTTCATGATTTGAATTTCTACTAAGCTTTGGAGTGTCCGTGTTTCACAAGTGATAGAGCGATTATTGAATTTCAGGAGGCACACATATGATCAACTGATCAATCCAAATAGGTATTTTGATTGAGAACAGATTTACGTGCCCTATGCATATCTCCTGAAATTCAATAATCGCTCTATCACCTGTGAAACACGCACACTCCAACGCTTAGTAGAAATTCAAATCATGAACGCAAGCCGATTGAATGATAAACCCCAGTGAAAAGAATTTGCAGCGTTTTACTTGAGAAAGGTCTTCACCCAACTCAACTTGGGTGTGAACAACCATCGTTCTTCAGTGGTGAGATCTGATGACGATCTACCCAACGTTCAATGATTGTTTTGGTATAAAAATTCTTCGTAAAATGAAACCCCACGAAAATAAAAGTGTGCTACAACAATCTGGAAAAGCTCATTGCAAAGTTTTGGGTGCATTCGATTCGCCAGGGCTTAACATTAGAAAATGACTAGCAACTTCCCATGGAAATTTGATCTTTTCGTTTGACGTAACACCTCCTGTAAAATCATTCTCTTCCGTTTTTTGATAAAGGCAGTAGTCGAAACATGAAAAATAGTTACAGGCTGTTAATTTTAGTGTTTTCCTTTCTTTTTTGATACATAAGTTATGGCTTACAGTAGGGCGGTGTGGATTTTGCAAAGAGAAAAACTTCTAACCGCTTATTCAATCAAAATTATATTAAGCCTTAAAAATTTATTTTGAAAACTCACAAATGAGGTTTCTTCCGAAGGGGCATCTTTTGTAATTTCCTAATTTTTTGCTTTCACTGGTACAGCATATAAATAAAAGGCCATTCTGGGAGCCATGTCTTAAGTTTTAGTAAACAAAATGAAACGGTAAACTCGGGAAAAACGTGTTTTCTATCTATGAAAGTCATTTTTGTTGCATGTATACTCGATTTTTCAGCAGCGATGACATTGGTTGTCCTATACAGGGTCAGTTTGTGACGGTCATAGGCCAGGAGAAGATTTTACTGCAAATTTCTGATCGAAAATGCCTCTTAGCAATTTTTTTAAACCCTTGAAAATGCGTTTTTTTTCATTTTTAAGATTTTCCTCGGTTTTTCGACCTTGCCGCATTAAAACTGCCATATCTCCCTCATTTTGCTTGCGATTTCAAATCTGAACCCACTATTACAAAGAGCGTTCATTTCCTATCACCCTAATGGGAAACCAAATTTTTTGAGCGGACAAAACTGTTGAAAAAATTAGCTTGAAAAGGACACATTGTCAAATCGTGGAGATCTCGACTTTCTTCAAACGCTTATGAGTCCCTGTAATAAGGCATGTGAATTTTAGCCTGTAGTGCTAAAAGATGCGCCAAAATCTAGGCTTTCCAGCGACATAACCAGATTCGAAATCGCGTGTAGTTTTCTGGGAAAAAATTGCTTTTCAAGTAAGAAAAACGTGTGTTTTTACTGGATGCTCCGGTTTTTCATCATGCGTTTATTCGTTGAATTGTAATAAATTGTACATTTTTACTGTAAATACTGTTCAAAATGTCCATCATTCAATCTATAACCCCCTTCTATCAATGAGCGACGCAGATTTGTACACGAAGGAGTCTGAGTCCGCCGGGCTGTTCCAAAAAAAAACCTTTTTACTTACCATTGCTTTTTTTCTAAATTCAGATAAACCGAAACCCGCATTGTGAGTAGAAGACAGATACACGACACAGCATTCAAGTAAACATCATACTTAGGGTGATGGGAAATTTAACGCTCTTTCCAATAGTGGGTTCAGATTTAAAATCGCAAGCAAAATGTGGGAGATATGGCAGTTTTAATGCTATGAATAATAATCACGAACTGAAACACCCTGTATAGTTCCTATTATTGTGGCTAGCTCCTTCCGGTTCATTAAAGGGATTGACAATTTTTCGACCACAGCAGGTCTTTTATTGTTGATATTTCATTGTTTGCATTTATATAGGCAAGTTACGGAAATATTATAGGAAAAAATTAGAAAATTAATGACATGATTTCAGCTAGACCTTTGAGTGATAAAGACTACAGTGAACCCCTCATTTGTGTTTCCACCCAAATAGCGTAAACCAGCTAATTGAACAGTGAATGAAAATGAGCTTACCAAGCCGATGGATCCAATTGAGAAAATCATGACTCCGATGAATAGCGGAGTTGTTTCCAACGTCCCGAGATACGTCCACGTGGTGCTGAACCCCTTTTCGTCCGGGGAGTATATGAAGTAGAGAACGACGAACATGGAGGCCAGGATCAGGCCGTTGCCAATGACAGAGGCTGGTCCCATATTGCTCAAATTTCGGATGCAGTTTAGAGCGAACAGGGGAACGAACCACATACCTTGTAGGAAACAAATAATATAACAATACAAGAAACGTCTGCCAAGTATGGTACATGTAACGTGTAACACGGTGAGGTAAGGTGACGGAATGGTATAGTTGCCCCTTCCACTAACTGAATGCGGTTTAATGCTCTGCCACGCTCTGAGGATGACTCAGACGCTTGAAGGCGTCTGATTCATCTAGCAAGGCGACGGATTCAAGTATCTGTAAGGGCCAACAATCCATATCAAATCTTAACCATAGAATGATGGTAAGATTCAGTTTAAATGTATACGACATGATTACACCTGCTTTCCCCTCAACCTTCCAAATTTGATGAAGATCGGATGATTGGAAAATGATGAAATCATGGTTGACACGTGCTATGATCATAAGGAATAATCTCGATTTCCTGAAAATGTCATCAGTAACATAATTTTTTCACAATATTATACACTTCAAACATTTGCAATCACATCTAAATCGTACTTCAGTATTCTTCACCATGTGCAGTCTTTCTAATATTTTGGTGGAGTGTCCAGGACACGGACTTTGTTACTCATACTTTCACAGAATGGGGAAAGTAGGCGATGCAACTTGTCCAAAACGTTATGGAGGAGATGATGATGTCTTTCACACATTTTTCGCGAATCAATGGAGAACGCAAAGAAGATATCTGCACGATGACCTGGAAATGCCATCTGTGGACATGACACCTGAGAATATACTATCCGAAATGCTTGAAAGAGAGGAGCATTGGGCCTCTGTAGTCTATTTCGAAGGCATCCTGCAGAGAAAGATCACCCAAGAACGGGAGAGACAGAGGTGGCTATTAATGGACCGAGAGGTTTAAATACATCCCAAGGACTTGGAATGAAGTAATGTGTTAACAGTTCCAGACAGCGTCGCAACGTTGGGAAGGAAAGTGAGGTTTTAGTGGGTTTGAATCCTACATAACCTGGAGAGCGGTCTTTTCTGCGTACCTCACGAGATCCAATTTCCACCTTAGGATCTTGAAGATTTCCTCACCTGCCTATAGAAAAAAAATTTGGTGGCTGAAAAACTTTCCCCAAGGAAAGTTTCCTTTCTGTACTGTGTGAGACAGAATTCACTGCCCAACATGGAATGAAGTCAGAAAACGTCACTTTCTTTCATTCTTGATCAAATTGCACATGGCAGATTTCCTTCCATAAATCTAATAGTTGCCACTAGGATTCCTAATTCGCATGGATTTTCAATACTGCAGGATCCGCCCCTCAGACTTGACAATCCTGCAGGATCCTGCTCCTACCCAACAGCGCAAATGAATTATTTAATAATTAATCTCTCTTTTTTTAATGAGGAAGGCGGTATCGTGAATGGATGGATCGCATTCAGATGGACACAATGACCTTTCATTGATCTATTGCTAAACTTGACGGTCTTTTTGCAAGCATGTAGCATTCACCCCATCTTTAGATTTCAAGAAATGATCCCAAACGGCCATGGAATCCATGGCTTTAAATCAGTTTACAAGTCACAAGATAATAATACCGCCATGTTGTAATTAGATAATAAATGAAGATGGTAGAAGGGGCTGGTCCTGGCACTAAATGGGAGAAAAACTGTGAATCACAATTGGAAAATATGATTTACACAAAAGATCAGTGAAGGAGGGGCCAGGAGCGCTGGAGAAGACAGCTCGTCGCCAGGAATGAAATATCCCACTGGAAAATGAATCCTGCAGGTCCTAAATTTATAGGATTCAAGATTGGGATCCGGAGTTCCAGAGCCACATCAAGTGATTCCCTAAGAATATTATCAAAATCAAGTAAAAACTGTAGAAATTAGGCTGTTGTTACAAAAACTTCGCCGTTGATACTAATGGCACTTTACGTTGTTGAAGTTCATAAACCTATCTTTCCCGACTGCTTTCCGAATTTTTGCGAGATCCGATCACTAGAACCTGAAAAACTGATGTTCAGTGTTTGAAGTTTCCCATGTGGAGACTGATGCAGTGATTTGAGAGCGATGAGACTCATAGGGGACAATCTACAGCCCATGCAGCACAAGGTATTAGGCTTATTGCAAGGATCTGTGGACAACCGGACCCACATACACTCAAAATCATCTGAAACGCAAAATAACAGTGGAAATTTCGATTTTGGAGAAAGAATTTCATCTCCAGAGAGTGAAAACAGAGCTTCCGCTACCTATAGATAGACTTGGAAGAGTAATGACTTTACTTCCTTAATTTTTTAATAGAAATGAGCACACAGAGATTAGCACCAATTGTTTGCCTTACATTTTTAAAACATGACATAAATCCTTTCACCGTTTTCCTTCACAACAATCAGTTACCTGCCACAGCCGCCCTGTACCAATTGACTGCTCCTTCAGCGTAACGCTTGTGCCCGGCTATCTGCAACCAATGACAAACACTTGAGAATGAGGTCACATAGATGAAAAACCACTGTCCCACAGCACAAAGAATGTCCCAACACTTTCTTCAGAAAAGCTCGACGAAACTGGGCACAACGTACAAGTGACCAATTTTCCTCAGGCTAGCCGTCCAGTGGACGCGATTTCGCAAAATGTACGCGTTGGACTCTTCAATTCTAAGCAGAAGACGGGGTATTATCAGCACAAAGAGTGGGTGAGCAATGTTTTCCAACAACGTCCACAGCTTGGAAAGTGGAGTCACCTGATGGAGGTCTTATCTTCAGAGTCATTTTCCAACTACACTGCCGGACAAAATTAAAGGATCACTTATTAATATTTTGAAATTACTGAACTGTATACGGTATTTTTGAAAATATTCTTTTTTCTTTGGAAGTCACACTTTATTAAAGGGGTAATAAAAAATAAAAAAGTCTTTTCTAGAAATTTTTAATAGGAAAACAAATCAAAAAATAAAAATGTCCTAAATCATTGAAACGAAATGAAATAACAAAACTGAATAAAAAGGAAGAATTCGAGGAAAACGATCAATATTTGGTATTCCCATCTCTAGCTCTGATAATTGCTTCCATTTTCCTGTCCATTCCAGCAACCAGGGCTCTTACATGTTTTTCTGGGATGTTGTTCCACTCTTCCACTAACATTTCCCTTAAATCTGCCAAATTTTGTGGATCTCGGGCGCGGACACGTCTTCCAAGCATGTCCAGGGTGGTTAATGGGCACCGTCAAACTGGAGGGCATACAAGAAGAGTCGGACAAGGCCGTCCGAGGTCAACTTCCCACCGTGACGAGAGATTTTTGCAACTGCATGCTCTTCAGGATCGCCAATCAGCTGGTAACAGTCTGCGTTAAATAAAGTTACCTGCCATATTTCTGGCGAAAGGTATACATGTGGCTCAAGTACCTCCCTAATGTACCTGTCAGCAGTTATATATCCATGGTTCACAAGAACCAACTCCGTACGGGAGTTTAAATTTATGCCCTCCCCACGCCATCACTGACCCACCACCAAACGCAACCCTTGGAGAAAAAGTGCATGGAGCAAACCTCTCTCCTCGCCTTCTCCATACCTTTTCCCGTCCATCTGGAGATCGGAGACAGAATCTTGAATCATCGCTGAAAAAATACAAGGCTCCATTCTTCCTGAGTCCAATTTAGGTGCTCCCGAGCAAACCTCAAGCGCTCAACCCGGTGTTCCCTGGAGAGAAGGGGTCCAGTAGCTGAAGGATGGGAGGTCAATCCATAATCATTGAGTCGTCTTCTCACGGTTTGCTCTGAAAATTGCACATTCCTGAACCTCTGGAGGAGACCACGCAGACTGTTACCAGCTGATTGGCGATCCTGAAGAGCATGCAGTTGCAAAAATCTCTCGTCACGGTGGGAAGTTGACCTCGGACGGCCTTGTCCGACTCATCTTGTATGCCCTCAAGTTTGACGGTGCTTATTAACCACCCTGGACATGCTTGGAAGACGTGGAAGACCACAGCGCTTGCAGTGAAGTTAAAACAAAGTGTTTGAAGGGAGGCTAATCGTTCGCGCAAATTAGCCTGTTCACCTCTTCGAGGAAATCGGGTCCACGGGACGACCAGCCTTAATCTAGTAGATAATCATTCAGATATAAACATCATTAAAACGATCTTCCCCGACTACCCTTCGAATTTGAGCAAGGTCGGATTTCTAGAAACTGGGAAGTCTATGCTTGGTGGATTTGTATCTGAGCATATTGATATGAGCACGATGGCATATTGATTTTTGTGAGATGAAAATCGTAAGGTACCGTCAACAGCCTTACGTCCACATTTTCAGAAGATTGCCCCAAACCAAATGAAAACTGTTGAAATTAACCTTGTAACGAAGATTTATGGGCACTAGACAGCCAAATACGGAACGAAAGTTGTTCAGAAAGGTCTAAAACGCTATACTTTTAATCACAGTTTTGAGAACAAAAATAATTAATCAGCTATCCTCAACAAATAAATACAAGAGGTACATCAATATGTAAAAGATTACGATGAATGATTAAGATTTCAAGAAATTCAAACAATCTTGAAAAAATGTATGTTGTAAATGATTTCCGCGCATCGAGTGCACTTACCGTCAGTGTGCAAATTATTATGTAGTTGTAATACGATGCGGAGGTTCCAACGTAATTCATTATGAACATCGCATCAATTATCCCTTCCACTAGAAACAACGGAAGAATTAATTAACAGGGAGCAGAAATGTGAGTGTTATGTAACATGTTAACTCAAGGTTATTTCGTTTTCTATAGATGTAAGATAGTTGACCAGAGCACAAACTTTCAATTAGCTTCAGGGTATTCAAATGTTCAAGATCAGTACCTCAGAGGCTTCTAATCGAAACGTAGAAGGTTTCGGATCGGAATCGGATGAATGAATAAAAGGTAAATACCCCTTCCATTCCCAGTGATGGTGGGCAGATATACTGAGATCCTGATAAAACCCTTAAATCACTATATATTTTGATAATTATACTCCGAATAAGCATAAAGCCTGCCTGGGACGGGGAGGCAACATTCATAAAGAGAGAATAATTTCTCAACACCGATTGGCTCCTTCAACGACCTAATATGCTTCTACCACAAGCGATAGAGACACTCCTGAAGAGGCAGTGAGCTTTGCTCCATCTGGAATAGTGGCGATCTGGGAATCCCTAGCTCATTTCCTTATTCGCTGCCCCCATTACCACCCCTACAGGCGCTTGTATCTAGCCTGGATTCTGCACCTTCCTCTCTCAGGCTCTACAGAATGTGATGGTGCTATACTCATGGACCTCCTGGGTGTGCGTAACGATGTGGACAAAATGCAATACCTATACCGCTTCTCTGTCCGCTCATTAAGACTAAGAGCATTTGTTCGTAACGAATGGTGACTGTGGTTTGGTGTCTTGGTGCTGAATTTGCTGTCTTATTGAAATTTATACACTGGAGACCAAAAAACCGGCGCAGTTGGATTGTTTCCAAAGAGTAAAGTTTAAATCGATAACAGTTGGGTTTGAGTCAATAGTTAGGTCAATAACAAGATTATGTGCCATGGTCAATCCCTGTTTTTCTTTAATTGATCAGTTTTTTTTCTCTAATGCTCTCTTGAATTCACGATAGAAGCCTAAAGGACGAAAGATGACTTTTCAACAGTCCGCCTTCAGTGCGGTCAACACGAGCCGTTTTTGTCATTGTGCCTTTTAAAAACATTTTTCTCGATCTTATTCCTTTGAATTAAGTTTTTAAAAAGTTTAAAAAAAATTTTTTAAATGAAGGAGAAAATAACAAGAGATTTTTTATGTTGGCATTTTTCGATTTTTCTTATTTTTTTACATAGGTACCTCAAATTAGACTTCGGCTTTATGATTTAAATTTTTATTCTTAATTATTTTTTCGTGTTGTTTTCTTTTCACAGAATATAAATTTTATGTTAATGTTCAAATTTCTTCCAACTTTATTTCTCTACCAGACAGAACAACACAAATCTTGAAGTGCGCCGGTTTTTTGGTCTCCAGTGTAATTGTGCATATATTTGTGTTGCCTCTTTAGTTTGATCTGGAGCTGTCTTTATTTAATTTTGTTTGTTTGTGGAATAGCCGTTTTAACTTCTTTAGAAACTGCCTATTCGACTTTCCGCTAATACTTTATTTTATATTACTTAATTATCTCTGTATTTATTGAGCATCTCTTGTAATTCTAAAACATCATACTGCCTATATAAGACATAAACTATTAGCGTCGTCAATTATTGACTTTGTACAAATAAACGGATTGATAAAGCCGTATCAATAGTAGTGTTTCCATAGTTACCTACACGTTTTGGAGTACTTTGCCATTCTTTCGTAAGAATGGTGCATTGTGTAGGACGTTGCTTCTTGAAGAGTAACATGCGGCACTTTCATTTCTCTTGCTACATTAACCATCGTTCCGATCTGGAAAATTAAGTCCATTGGATAAACCCATTTCATTTGAAAATATACTTACATGCATAATAATCGACTTCTTGAAAAACCTTTTAAGAATATCAACACAGTTTCTTGTGTGTACTACATGTTTTGGCCTATATGAAAGTTTTTTGCCAATAAGAATTGACCCACGGGAAGCAGTTGGAGTCAGTTGTCACCCAAATACAAGAAGACAATTACTGTAAAAATCAGTTTAAGACTATTCTAAAACAAAAAAAGTCTGTTTGTGGGTGCCAAAAGCTTTTTGAAGCTGCCCCGCCTACATTTTTTAACCGATTTCACGGGTTTTTTCTATACCAACTTTACTTTAATTGTGTTTGCTTCGATTTTTTGACTTGTTTTCTTTAATTTGTTGAATTGTTTATTTTAACTGTGCAAAACCCTTGAACAACTCGAATTTCTTGACAAAAAACAGGAATTGGAGGGAGTAGTTCCCATAAAACGTATTTTCGACAAATATGGTCGACGTTATAATTCTTAACCAATTTTCGTGACTCTCACTTAGATTTCAGTTTTACTATGTTTGTACGAAAAACCTAGGATATTTTGCATTTGCTTTCAATCCAAAAAATTGTTTGTCCTATGGCAAATGTCAGCGAAACTGTCCATTTGCCATAAAAATTATCATTAACAACGGCACCCAAAGTGCTCAAATGACCAAACAATTCAACAAAATCATGGAAATTAAGAAAAAATTGCTCACAAGTTATGATGCTTAACATGTTGTCTTGACAATTTGAAGTTGTTACTAGGAAATTTGGACAAATCCTCTAATGATGTAGTCAAAAACTTCAATAAATGCTCAAAATAGGTAATGTTGTTATGCGCATGAGGTATCGATGGATATAGCTTTTCCAAATCAGATTCAGAAATTTCCATTTTAATTTCAGAAATTTCCAAATCAATTTCAGAATTTTCCATTTCAATTCCAGGCTTTTCCATTTCAATTTCAGAATTTTCCATTTCAATTTCAGAAACCGCTCCCACCCGGATATTGATCACATTCTGAAATTGAAATGGAAAATTCTGAAATTGACATGGAAAATTCTGAAATTGACATGGAAAAGTCTGAAATTGAAATGGAAAATTCTGAAATTGGTTTGAAATTTCTGAATCTGACTTGGAAAAGCTATAAAAGCACCTGAGGTGTTGTGTACTATGTAACGGGAACAATCAGGTTAGTACACGATTCGATAGTGATAGATTAAACTAGCAATAAACGATTGTAGTAACAAATTGATGGTGTTACATCACAGTTTTTCTTTTTTCTTTTCTTTGGTATTTTCTTTATTTCAATAATGACTTACCAAGACAAGGAAGCAGAATATCACAAAAGCTGCTACTGTGATTCCGATTACGAATCCTCCGATCATCCCTGCATTTTTAAATCCGAATGGCATAGACAAGATTCCGGATCCTATTGAACTTTTTATTAGGTGAAAGAACGCGATGTAAGTTCTAGAAAAGGAAAATGAATACATACAATTTTTTTAATGTGGCTTGTGATAGGAATGAATTGTTCCCTCTTCCCGTTTCTTGAAACTGACAACCAGAGCTTAAACCTGCAGCTTTTTAGCTTCAGAGGTATCCTCTGGGTGTTCCAGGTTTATCGCATCTGCCCTTGGAAGGGGCAACTAGTCAATCAGTCAAAAATGGTGGAGTTGAACATGAGTATAATAACAAAAATAGTAATTCTTGAATTAAACTAAAATGAACGAAGTATCTCTTGCTTTATGGAGGAAAAAATATTAGGCAATATTAGGCTTTATGGAAAAGAAATGAGAGAAAACAGCCATGAACTCGTGGGACAAAACGCTGCAAATTATTTCACGAAGGCTTATAATTTTTGACCACCCTCAGATCCCCCCCACACACACAACCCTTCATGACTACCAAGTCGTCAAAATAAGAAAATGAAAGAATTGGGACTGGGATCGGGACGGAAAATTGAGGTCTAGTCGGTAATAACTCCTAGCCAGCGAGATCGCTTTACAAGCGTAGATGCCAGAAACTTTAATCTTTAAGAAAGAGTGAAGAATGTGGTTTTTCGAGGTTTTCACTGACAGCCAAGTGGGGTGCCGAGCCTTTCCTGGAACGTTCAGGGGCCAATCGAATCAAGCTCCAAATTGCCATGAATTTTACCACCTAACTAAATGATCTTAATGAATAGATAGGCAGAGCTCACTTCATATGCCCAGTGCGGAATTCGTAGGGGTCGTACTCCTTCTCTTCTACGACTTCTGGGGGAGGTTCCTCTTCTGCTACAACCTCAGGCTCTGGAGCCTTCGTCTTAAACATACCAACCTTATATGATTCTGCTTATAACAATCACTGCCTGTCTTTCATTGAAACTCCAAATTCATTCAACCAACATACCCACCCAAGTTTTTTAATCTCTCCATCATCGAGTTGCACGATTCCCGAAAAACGCTCGCTTAAGGAGAAAATTCCAGTAATATTATTTTGAGAATCGTTTTGTTGTGTCCTCAATTGCCTACCGTTCTTTAGCTGTAACCTTAACTACGAGTACTATACACAGATTGCTTAACGAATTTCCAGTTATGGTTTGCCACATTCAAAATATATGAACTTTATATTCATATTATGAACTTTAATAGAAAACCCCCACTCCCACTCAAAATTCGTAGATTCACTCTTCCATTTACAATGAAATTTGGTGGGGAAAATTACGTTTATATCCTGGAAAAACTTTGTTTTCAAGATGAAAATCATCGTTTTCCCCAAATGCCGACTTGCTTCATGAAAATGAGTTCGATATCGCTATTCGGGTTACAAACGCTCGATTGTTTACATCCGTTGTCAACATTATAGGAGTTGTCCAAGTTTGTTGGAGTTAAAATCTTTCCTCAAGTGTTTGCAAGGTAGGTTAGAACGATGTTGTAGGTAGGTACTTATCAAGGAATTTCAGGAGGCACACAAATATGATCAACTGATCAATCCAAATAGGATTTTGGTTGAGAACAGATTTACTTGCTCTATGCGTATCTCCTGAAATTCAATAATCGCTCTATCACTTGTGAAACACGCACACTCCAAAGCTTAGTAGAAATTCAAATCATGAACGCAAGCCAATTGAATAATAAACCCCAGTGCAGCGTTTTTTTGACATTTCATGTTTTTGCTATGGCACACAACCAAATTGTCGTTATGTCACGTTACGTTACGTAACGAAATATGCTCAATGATTATTATGATTCGTAGAAGTGAGGTAGGTCCTATAGGTAGGTCATATAGGTACCTACCTATATGATTATAGCTGAACTTTGGCTATATGATTATTATGATTTGGCTGGTAGCCTCCTTAGGACGTGAACAATAAGGTGCAGAGGTTTTTGATCAACTGAGTGGCTCCTGAAGCTAACTTCTTTCCTATCAACTGTGGAAAGCTGAAATTCGGCTGGTAGCATCCTTAGGACATGAACAATAAGGTGTACAGGGTCTTGATCAGCAGAGTGGCTACTGAAGCAAACTTCTTTCCTATCAACCGTAGGAAGCTGAAATTTGTCTCTTTAGGACATGAACAACAACGCTACTGGAGTAGGTGATGTAGTCTGGCTCGAATACACAGAAGAAAGTGTCCCAAATGCAGACTCGTATGCAAGCATTTATGATTCTTAGAAGTGAGGTAGTTAGGTACCTATATGATGTAGAACATATGTCATGTAGAACATATAACATACCGTTCTTTTACTACCCACGACGATATATGTTTGGATGTAAATAATAAATAAAAATATGAGTTTAATTTTTGTTTTCTTTATATTGAAAAAAATTTAATTCACAGAGGAAGACAAGATTGCTAGAAGATGGAAGGGAAGAAGGAAGGAGGGGAAAGACATGAAATGTCCTAATGCGTTGCAGACTTGTATGCAAGAATTTACATTGAACGCACCACCTTGCAAGAATTACGCACCTCAAAGCTCAAAATTCCGAGTTTCCCATTAGTTTTACCAAACCCACGATTGAAAATTCAAAACACGCTTCGATAACTAATCACCTTAGCGTCAGTTGTGAAACAGTAATTGAAGAAGAGATTTTCGCAAATTAATTCACTCCTACTTGCGAAATTGTAATGATGATTCAATAGTTTCAACTTTAGACAAGGCCGTCTAAGAATTTTTTGAAAAAAGGTCTAGATAATTATTGAAGAAAGATAATTATGTTGACAAGATTCATATTTCTTGCAGTTATTGTCTTTGGCATCGTTGAAAAATGGTAAGTCCACTAACAGCAACTGTATTTCTGTGTATTTTTATTATTCAAACGTATAGGACAGTAATGTATGCATTTCAGGGACATGGCCTAATGGACTTAAACAGTAGCCTAAACGAATATTTCAGTTGAAAATTTCTTTTAACACGATTTTGTTCTCTGTAATTCGAAAAGAGCTGAACTAAATGTACTTATTTTATTACAATTGGTCGTTGTTGAAATTGAATGGCGGAAATACAGATAAATAAGAATTGTTGTCCAATGAACGGAGCATCAAATTCGGTACCTACCTAACATTAGAAGAATAACTGAGTTCTAAGAACATTAGAAGATGGTGATCTAGCCTCAAGAGCAGTAGTCTAGCTTAAACTTTTCAGAAAGTTCATCCCACTGTTCTTTCCCTGAAACTCAGGGGGTGCACAGAGATTCACAGATGCAATAGGGGATGGTAGAGGTGCAGTCCTTATCCAAATATTGGCGAGATTGGTGCTATATTAGCATGCGCCCCACAGTTACATACTCGCAATGTGCCCCTCAGCGGTGTTTGTTTCGTACATAATCGCGAAGATGTGTTTAATCTTAGACAACTGTCGCAAGACAACCGGTTTATCGCTAGAACAAAGTCGAATGTTCCATTATGATCAACCTATCCCATCTTGTCCTTCAGTCGACCGAAACTTCTCAAACGAACTAGGTACCTACCTACACGGAAATTATCTGTGTTTATGTTTGTTCTTGACCTATCGCTTACCACCACCGCTGATTTGACCGGAAAATCAACCAAGACCATCACAGACTGGTCCAGTATGTGTCTTGAAGTTTGTTCCTCAATCGTCCACAAACGTCCGCAAATGACAGGCACTTGCGACCACCCTATTCAAATTGAAGAATCGGTTTGCTGTTAAGCGTAATCGGATTAGAATGCTGCGGACCTGTTAATCGCATTCCTGAAGGACTTGAAAGAAGTATACCGACCCTGAACTGTGATAGAGCCTCGACGAAGTACCTTTAATGAGGATTTCTTGGAAGTACCTTCCACAAAGCTTCCTATGTACGTGTACCTTTTTCTCCACACATATATTCTGTGTAGCACTGTGGGGCGCATACTACCATAGAAACCAAGGGTTGTGGGGCGCCGGAGGGATGTGGGGCGCATACTAATATAGCACCCCGCGATTTTGGTTGTTATTTTCAATGGTAAGCCATTGTAATCGCACAGCAAAAATTGCATATTCCAAATCTGCAATGCCCGTCCACCAAACAGGCCGTGAAAGACCTTAGTGAGTTATTTCCTATCACTCGTATTCAGAAGGGCCTGAGAGAGCTGCCGCTATATTCCTGTATCTCTGGCCGGGGCCTTAATATCATTCCACGTTTTCCTGACTCGGCTTTCCTCTTCGTCCACTGATCTCCTCCACGCGTCACGATGCCGCTCTTCTACCATACTATTCCAGTCAAAAGCTATTCGTTCCATAGACCCCTCGCTTTTCCTTCAATGCCAGTTCAATTAAATTCCCTTTTCTTTTCCTAATCTCCTCGGAAAAATTGGTGTGTATCCTTATTAACGTTAGATAGACGTACGCGGCGAGTCAAGAAAGGTAATTTATTCAGTCGCTTACCGACAACGAGGAAACTCTAGGGAACAACAGAAAAAATAATCGAAAAACCAATCTTATCACAAAGAACACGTCAGCCTAAACAACTGTTTAGTCTATCTAACATTAATAAAGATACATGCTGACGGAAGCTGCAACACTGGGGTGAGCTAGTTTGTGGGTCGAATCAAAGACTGCCCTTGGTGCAATTGAAAGATGGCATCGAAGTTTAAAGTCAGCTTTAAAAGCACAAAAGACTGAAGATTTGGTGTCACGGCTAGCCACAGTCCTCTTAGGTTTGCGCTCCTACATCATTCCAGGTCTTGAAGTTTCTCCAGCGGTACTCCTTTATGGTGAGCACATTCGACTTCCTGTGGATCTTAGAGGAGAACACCGATCAATCCGAAGCCTCTTACCTGATCATCAAGCTCTGGGAACACGTTTGCTGTCTTCGCCCAGTTCTCTTCAAACATAAAACTCCAAGAACTACCAACATTCATTGGGACCTGCAAACGTACTCCCACGTTTTTGTCGGCCAAGATGCAGTAAAATGACCTTTCCAGCCTACGTACGATGGTCCCTTCATGGTGACTGCCTGCACGGACAAAGTGTTTGAAGTCTTCACACCCAGGGGAGAACAGACAATCCCTGTGGACAGGTTGAAGCTGGCTTTCCCACTGAACACAAGCCAATTGGACCACCCTCCACCAAGGTTGGCATCCAAGACAACGCCTACCAGCCAACACTCTGTCAAAAACCCGACTCCATATCTCGATATTCCCATCCCAGCTCCTGCCCTGACCTTGACTACCAAGAGTCAAGTTACCTGTTCGGTTTCGCTGACACTAGGAGGGTACAGCTGTTGCGTGGCATCTGCCACTGGAGGCGGTCAGCACCCACGGTGTATACTGCGCTGTGTTGGCACCCCTGAAAGATACCTAATTCCTCTGTAAACCACACGATGGAGAATGTGAATTACCCAACTCACTTCTACAAAACAACAATCATCGCAGGTATTGTGGGTTCCAGTGTCCTCTTAAACATGAGTTGATGGTATTAGAAAATGAGTACTGCGCGTCGGAACCGTGTAAATCGTCCTGGTCTTTTTTATTATGTTTGATTGAGTTTTCTGGCGTTCAAACGGCAAGAGATTGCTACACCCGTCATAGATACAGTTTGTCTCTATGTTTCTGGTTCCATTTCCAATCATGTGAAAGAAAAGCTAATTTCTTTGTGGGTTTTGTCCTTTCTTTCTACAAACTGATAATTTTCAAGTTTGTATCCGCCTGAATTTCCGCCGATATAGCTTTTAATAAATGAATGTTACTATGTGGAGTACAAAACTGTACATTAAAAACTGTGTGAAGTGTTTTAGCTCCATTTGAAGTTCTGACATGATCGTTGATAGGAGCAGCTGCCCAGATAGATAAAGCAAATCGACAGGTGGGCCTTTGAACCCAGCTAGTGCCTCTTCCCATTTGGGCTACGCATTGTTGGCCCAGTTTGGCTATCATATCAAACAGGCGGCATTTTCTTATATTGTTAGATGAAAACAATACCTGACGACAGAAAGCTAGTTTCTTTATATTTTGTCTTATAAATGCATTTTTTAAATCTGTAAAAAACCTACAAGGCACCCATAATATCCAGAGTATTAGCATCTTACTTCCGCGAAACATTGGTTCCAGTGCAGGCTACTACGCAAGGGATACGAGCGTCCTCAAAAGTTCCGATTACGATGATGTGGACCACCCGATTGGTGAAGAAAACGAATACAAAGCAGAAGGTAGGAAGAGAACCCGAATTTAAACTATTTTAAAAGTGTTTTGAAGATGTTAAAATCAGGTAGTAGCGTAGAAACAGAATGTAAACGTGTTTTACATACCGTTAAAATGAGAGTAGCTTCAAGGACAGAGTTAACCTGCTATAAATGTGTCTTAGAAAACATCAAAAATGAGGAAGTAGCTCTAGGAACAGATGTTCACGTACTTCAAATTCTTTAGAGGACGCTAAAATGGGGAGGGAGCTTTAAAAACAAGATTTAAACTGTTATAAATGTGTCTTAGAAGACATTCGAGAGAGAGAGAGAAAAAAGCGTTGAGAGCAGAATTTAAACTATTATAAGTGTGTCTTAGAAGAAGTAGCTCTAGGAACTGAAGTTTGCCCACGATTAATGTGTTTTAGAAGACGTTAAAATGAGATAGGTAGCTTTAAGAACAGAATTTAAACTGTTATAAATGCGTCAGAAAATATAAATAAATGCGGACTTAGCTCTAGGAACAGAAGTTTAGCCACGATTAAAGTGTTTTAGAAGACGTCTGAATGAGAAGGAATTCTTATTAACAGCATTTAAACAGCTATGAATGCGTGTTAAAAGACATTGAAATGAGGAAGTATCATTGGGAACAAAATGTTGTCCACGATAAATGTATTTTACAAGACGTTAAAATGAGAAGGTAGCTTTAAAAACGGAATTTAACTCCTATAAATGTGCGTTGGAAGACATGAAAGTGAGAAAGTAGCGTTGGGAATAGAATTTTGGCCGATATAATAGTGTTTTAGAAGACGTTGAAATGAGGAACTACCCTGATGGGGAGTGTTTAAACCACTATGTGTTTTAGAAGACTTTAAAATTAGAAGGTTGCCAAGAGAATAGGATTACATTCACTTTGAACTTGTGTTGGAAAAGATAAAAATGTGGGAGTAGCGAGAAGAATCGAATTTTATTTATTGAGAATGTGATCTATCATTTACCGCCCTTTTAAGTTAGGAAATCTTGCGGTGTGTACCTTGGAAAAATGTGTAACTTAGGTCCGAGGATAAGCAAAATGAATCTACTGCCAAAGTTGGTGCATCGGAAAAACCTATATTTCACTGAAAAACGTAGATTATTGGCATTATATCGAGAAAAACATAGTTAAATCTAAAAACTGACAGCACCATGTGAATCAGCGTTGAAAATCAATGCAAATCCATGTGACACACTTGGGATTCACCAGTATCACATTTTTGGCCCACGCTATTGGTTCGCGTGTATGTTGAACGGGTTTTGAAAATCGATTGACGGGTTAAATGTTCATGAAATTTTTCGTAAAATCCGAATCTGCAATAAGAAAGGGGGGTTACTTACTATTTGAATAAACAAAGTTGGTGTAGATTGGCCCAATTTGGCCCAGTCGAAAAAAAAAGCTGCAAATTCTTTCACTGGGGTTTATTATTCAATTGGCTTGCGTTCATGATTTGAATTTCTGCTAAGCTTTGGAGTGTGCATGTTTCACAGGTGATAGAGCGGGTATTGAATTTCAGGAGATATGCATAGATCACTTAAATCGGTTCTCAACCAAAATACCTATTTGGATTGATCAGTTGATCATATTTGTGTGCCTCTTGAAATTCAATAATCGCTCTATCACTTGTGAAACACGCACACTCCAAAGCTTAGTAGAAATTCAAATCATGAACGCAAGCCAATTGAATAATAAACCCCAGTGAAAGAATTTGCAGCGTTTCATGCATCTCAGAATGCTTCAACCCGTCTATCGGCTACAAAGACAAAACAATCACTGCGATCAAAACAAAAACAATAATAAACCAAAAAAACGCAAATGTTGTCACCATAAATCGGGCCATACATGGGGAGTGGTTTGAGCTACTGACCTGGAGAGGGGCTCATTCGATGCCTCATGGAAAGTTCTTTAAAAAAAAGTCCAAATTTAGGCCGCCTTGACTTTTTTTGAGGGTTTTAGGGATTTTACAAAACTTTGGCAACCCTTAAAGGGCACTTTAAATTAAGTGAGAGTGCTAGAATTAAGTGAGAGTGCTAGAATTAGAAGTGCTAAAGAATTGGGGCGTTGTCGGACCAATACTGATTTTTTCAGCTTTTGTGCTCCAGCCGTTTGGGAGAAATCCTGCGTACGGTGGACGGACGGAGAAATTTTTATTGCAGATTTGGATTCTACACCCTTTGAAACGTTAACCATGAAATTTCCAGGGGGGGGGGGGGGTTAAATTTTTTTTTAAGTGGAATTACAATGGTTTATTATTGAATAATAAACCAAAATTGAGAATGTCGTTGTTGAATCCCTCAAAAAAAACCTATGAAGATCACCGTTTATCCCATTTTTCTACATTGCGTGTTTAACGACTTTAGAAGGGGAGATCCTTTGGATTAGGGACCCTGTATGTTACACATTTTACATCTTTATAATTTGTTCCGATTGATTTACAATTGCAAATCATGAAAATTGCAGTTGAAGAACCAAAATCCGTGATTCATCGGAGATCAAGAGTGAAACGAAGCGAGCCCTCCTCCCACGTCAGACCACCAGTACAGGACGGTCGCCTTTCCCGCGGTTTCCAGCCTGCAGCTGAAGCTCCCGGCCATCAGAAATACGACGCTGAAGGTGAGTCGGAAGAATCCAATCCGAAACTTGCGTTTTCCGAAGATCATGGAAGCCCTGTGTCTTTTTGATTGGTGACAATTATAAAACTAGATTTGTGGAATGCACTTACGTCGTTTTATTTGCTAAGGTGCTACGATTTCCGTCCCCCACTGTTATGTCACACGTGCACGTTTGCCTGCAGGCGTATATCAACAGGTACCTGACAGAACGTCACTCGCACACACGATCCGGTATACCGGACAAGTCTTAGTTTGCTCCATAATGCCAGCTGACGATGATGTTGCGTTTATCGGACTACTATAAATATTACCTAAATAAAGTGAGTTGAGTTGGTGGGGTATGGCTTGACTATTTTTCTTATCGAATAAGTTGTTGGAGCTCTTCAATTTCTTAAAACATCTTATTGTCATGGTTTCGATCGGTGAACGTTTCACCCATGCAACGTGGGCTTCATCAGCATGTATTTTCTGAATTTTAAATAGGCAATAATCTCTTTGGTATTAGACATTCTTCGGATTCATTTGAATCATCGTCAACGTCATCATGACAATTAAGATGTTGACGTCATGATGACGTTGACGATGATTCAAATGAATTCTCTATATAGATATCTCCTCCGTCTAAGCCAGCTGGATATTTGATTGAATGTTCTATTTTAGATTAAAGATTATACTGTATGACTACAGAATAGAGAGAAGTTAGGAGGAGGCTCCTGCCCTGAAACCCAGGGGTGCACAAACACCGTCAGGGACAATCGGCTTCAAATCGTGAAAGAAACGACTCAATCGTACCTCTTGAAGAACTTCACAAGTCGGTAAACAAATAAAAAGAAAAGACGAAAAAAAAAAATTAATTTTGAAATGAATGTCGAACTTTAGAAAACCGTATTCTGCAAGAGTTAAAATTCATGTCAGCCCAGCAATCATCCTGGAGGTGAAAGCCCAATTCCATCTTTAACCCAAGCTTCATTAATATTACTGCAGCAGAGAAGGCAAGGGAAGCAAAAAACTTTACTTACCTCACATCCGCAGAGCCACTCAACATTTCGAGTTATGAACTTGTGGGAATTGTGGAACGATTTCTGCTTGCCATAGAGGTTTGTTGCAGGCCTGTCAATAGTGGGCCTTGCGTCCCAAATAATCGCTCTTTGCTAACGTGAAAATTTAGCGAACTCACGTTTCATAGCACTTATTGTATTCCTTGTGCGTATTTACAGCTATTACAGTTCAGTCACAAGGGTTGGAGACAATCAACTGATAGTAGGAAAAGAGTTTGTTTTGCTGATTCTAGAGCATTCCACCATTCTTAGTGAGTGGTGAACTATTTGTCCATTCAGAAATTTCACACCCTTTATTTCAGGCGCTCTCATTGGTTCATTCTTTGGAGCCAGATCCAATCAAACATACTAGCGCAATACTAGCGCACTCTAGCATTCTTAGCGTTGGACGGAGAGGAAACAGGCCGACGTTAATTACTACTTAACCCAGTTTCTGACGGGGCATGGTTATTATCGGTCGTTCCTAAAGAATAGGGAAGACTTCCGAAGCAAGGAGTGTGCACTGCCAGATGGGAAACGATGATGTAGAGCACACATTCTTTATATGCCCAAAATGGCAGCAGCTAAGGCAGGAATTGGTTGGAGTAATAGGTGATTTTAGCCCAGAAACAGTAATAGGAAAGATTACACAATCTGCGGAGAACTGGAGTACAATCAGCACGTATATCACTATGGTGCTCAAAGAGAAGGAAGTGAACAGAAGCTGGCAATGAGCCAGGGTAGAAGTAGTGAAGACCAGGAGGAACCCTCAGTAGGTTAAAAAGGGGACTGTCCCGAAGTAATGCCAAAAAGCAGTCCCGGGACAGTCCTAAAAGACGAGAGGAACGGTGTTTTTTAGTCGGTATGCCACGATGGAGACCCCGACACAAAGGGTGAGGGGGACACATTTTTTGATATACCCCCTCACTGTCAGTCCAGTAATGGATTTTCCATCAACCTCTATAAAAATATTAAAAAAAATTTAAAAAAAGCATTCTTAGCGAGAGAGCGCTCAGAAATTTCGCGCGCTATGATTGGTTGTTTGGAGCCTCGTTTCAAGTCCAAGCTCCACCCATCGAGCGCAGTTGGTGTGTGAATTTAATGAGGATTCATTGGGAAAGTTGGGAACCCGTATGATAATATTATACTATTAATATTATTATTACCAGGTGTCTTTTTCATTTTGGTCAAGGGGTGCAAGTGCGCTTGTGCACTAAAAGAGGAAGGGATTATTTATTAATCAGAAGATAAAGAAAGGGAAAAACTTAGATCAGAAAGATAAATCCACACAGAAAAATAGTAACTAATCTTCTATAATTGTCATTGTTTTTGTAATCAGAAAAACCAAAAACTTCATTGGAAATGAGAAAATAAAGTATAAGTTACTTTAATATAATTATAACAGTAATAATTATCAATGAACTGGTTCCAAAAACATGTATACTTACTATTATTACATTTAAAATCTCGTACAAAACTAAAAAGTTATACAGTAACGGGGTTATGTACAGATCATTCCAACGGACGGCTCACTCTGAATTAAGATATCTTCAAAATTGAAGTTTAGTACTTACAACTGCATTTGAAAAATTAAACAATTAGGATACGAGTTCATAACAAAAATCTTATCAGGCGGTGTAATATCTTTGGTGCACTACAACAAGGCTGTACAACTTAACAAATTGATATTTAAAAAAGATAAATTCTAAAAATAAATTATGTACATCTTTCATTAATAAATATATGATGAGGTGAGTTTTGTTTTTAATTAGTATTTCAAATTGATACAGGTGCGGTATTTTTATTACGGTACACTTATTACGATTGATGCTTAACAAAAACCAATCGAAATCAGATTATTTCTGTTTAATATTATATGGGTACACTACGAAGTTACTGGATGCTCACTTTTCCATTTACACACATTTTATATTGGTATCTTTAAATTTTTAAATTACACCAATAAATGCGATTGAATGATATAAAATGATGTCATTTTATATACTAGGAGTGTGTTTTTTAAATATTGAGGGTTTATTTGTTGATTTTCTTTTTATTTGCTTGAAACAAAGTGGATTTTTTTTGTTCAATTCGGTAGACGAAACTATTTAGGATTACCGGTAGCATTTATGGTTTTGAAAGCTGCATTAAGTGGATCATAAAAATAGTGAACTGCATTTAAATGCGTTTTTCACAGGTAGGAAAATAATCATTCAATTAGTTTTAGGATAAGACCTACATCATTGGTAATTTCTAAGATACCTACATAAATTTTCTCTTTAATCAACTCTTTCGAATGAATTATATAAAACCTTTCCAGAACATTCATGAGATGGCGGTTTATCTAAGTTTCGTTTACTTTAAATCATTTTGTATTACTTTAGTATTAACTGCATTTTAAACTAAATGCGGTGTACTCTTTCCCTAATGCTCACAGATGCAGTCCATATTTCAACATTTCATGTATGATGGTAGATAACCCAACAGATTTTCCGTTTTATTACCCGGTCTCAACCTTATACTGATTAAAAGTAGAAATGAAATTATTGCGTAGATTCACGCTTGATGGGTGAGGTAATGGTTTTACGCCTTGTAGACAAAGAAAGCGTCTACGAGGAGGATGGCTCCTTCGATGACACCCAGGGAGCCCTTGGTCAAGCCTATGTTGGTTGTTTTGGACGAGAATTTCCATTCCTGGAAGTGGTTGATAGTCATGGACCCAGAAGCGATGTAAAGGCAGGCTCCGAGAACGCAGAAGTACATGTCCTGCGGAATTGAAAAGTTTGATTTAATGTCAACATGAATGGGATGCAATCAATATGGGTGTACATCCTGATGGAAGCGTAGGCAACCCCGAACCAATAAACCAGAAAACATTTAAAACCTTCCTCTATAGATACTAGTGAAAGAAGACTAACCTATTTGAACCAAGGTGGGAAGTATACCTTTCAAGAGCTCTGCTTGAAATGCAATTTAGAAGGAGCACCAATCAGAAGGACATGAACCTGCTCCAAGATAGCACAATAAAGTTGGATATACGGCGGAATTTCGGATATTGGACGCAATTGTCCAATCAAAATTCTAAAAACCCAACAAGAAGCATTTTGATTCGGTTGCTCAAAGCTTGACGAGCCCTGGGCTCACATCATCTTTTGATCTTATTGTTTCATCAACAGAAATTTTCCTTACAACTCCGTATCCACACTTTCCAGTTTGTTTTTTGTTGTTTTCTGCTTTTGTTTTTTCGGAAGTTAAAAGTGCGAGAAAAAAATGAAATCATAATACAACACTTCTATAGTTTTCATCTAATTATAATAAATGTTTCAGAGAGTGTGATTTTTAGATCAAGATGCCTCCTTCTCTGTTCTTAAAGTGAAACCCTTGATGACACACGCTTTTGCTCATAAAGTACTTCAATTCTAATCAATGACAATGTCAAAGTTTCTTCAATTCAACATGCAAAATATCAAGTATAAAGCGATTAGTTAGTGATTATATCATTGTGATCAGCTGTAGCCACAGACCAAACGCGAACGTAAAATTTTGGTCAAATTACCAACATTTTTAGGTCAATTTTAATCATATTTCTAGAATACATTTTGTGACTGACCTAATTTTGTGCTTGAACTGGGTCAACCAGATTTGGCAATATAACAAGTTATCCCTGCAACACACATCGGATACCCCTGAAGCTTGAAAAACGTCGGGTTTATGCCAACGGGTAGCAGTTTTAATAAATGGGAAAGAGGTACTATCAATATTCAACACGCTATCAGGGATTTCATAAGGCATTTGGAAGGGGGGGGGGGGGCTAATTGAGAGGAAAAGGCTAGTAATGGGCAGGGAAGGGGTAAATATATTATTTGTTCGGGATAATACTTGAGATGTTGCCCATTTTCCCCATGGAGGCACTGCAAGAGACAAGTTCTGCTACCTTGTAACAAGAGAGTGATGGAATGGACAAGTTCCCCCTTCCAAAGGGCTGAATGCCAGCTATACTATAGTTATAGTTGCCACATTGATCAGATTGGAAGAGTATGAATGAATGAATGAATGAATGAACAACATGTATATTAGAACAAATAATTACAAAATAAATATAATATGTACATGAATATGGCTATGGGCTGTGCCCGTCTGCCAGGGATCTACCAACAACTGACTTTTTTTTCTTTTTTTTCCTTCTTTTCTTCATAATAGGAGGATTGTTTGGGAAGACAATGTGGAGTAGTATCGTAGCTTTCAATTCTTCATTAACTCCAGTTGAACTCGAATACCAGCTCAGATCTGTACGACCATGCCGCCTCACAGTATCTGGCTAAAGCCAGCCAATTTGCCCCATTCAGCACATCGATGAACGACTCCTCCGAAAGCTCCTCCGATCCAAAATAGGACCACACGAAACTCCCGGAGGACCGGGCATCGCGCCACAAAATGCAAAATGCTCTCAGGCTCCCCCACATTGCAGAGCGAACACATCTCCCTGCATCATGTGCAGACTGTCCGTGAGGCCGACAATTGAGAGTGAATTAAGTCACCCCGAACCTTACATACCCATCGCAGGACAAACATGGAGGCCACATTGATCAGATTGGAAGAGTACGCAGCAGGTTTCTGAGATATGTGGCCTATAAGCTTCAAAGTCCCCCGGACTCAGTGAATTATGATGCACTTGGCCGTGGCTGTGGGATGGTGGACCCTGGTGATCAGAGACGCCTCTCGGATATGTTTTTCTTCTGGAGACTAATGCGTGGAGAGGTCGACTCCCCTTTGCTTCTGAGCAAGGTGAATCTTGCTGTTCCTCGAGCATACTCCCGTACACAAATCATCTTCACCGCTCCTTTTTCATCCACAATTTATTGGTACAACTGCACATTATCTAGAGAAGCTAACCTCCAAATTAACAAACCCTCATCTTCAGACTTTCTTTTTTCATTCTTTCATTCAATTCGCTCTTACCTTCTTAGAAGTTTGTAGGACTTGCATCTTGTTACAATATTTTCTAGCCGAGCCTGTTAATAGTTTCAACTGTATTTTTTCTCTATTAAAAACTGTGTTCAGTTCAGAGTTCATTTTTTCATTTTGTACTTTGTATTCATATACTTTTTTCTTTTCGGTATATTTGGGTTTGCCTTTACCATTGAATAAATAAATAAACTCCCAGAGAATACTCCTGAAGCCATTCAAGAGATGGAAAGTGGAAACTATTCACATCCATCACAACACAATACAGGACAGTAGAGGCAATTATGCTCGTCCGAGACAAAATAGCGGCTTTTAAAAAGCAACTAATTTGAAATGAATAACTTGCGTTTAAATATTGTTTTTAATCAACTGAATCCGAACAATTCTCTGTCTGTAACATACTCGGTGTACTGCACCAAGTGGACAACTAAACGCGATGACAGATGTCACGGAAACCGCTACTTTCGTCTCACCGTTTCCAGTAATAATCGGGAAATTACTACGTCCTTCCGATTCCTGTATTTTATCCGCGATTTAATTCGCATGCTTTACAAACGGCCGAACATCCGAGAGTAGTTGCCGACGGAAAATCACCTAGTAAGCGATGTAAAAAGGCGAGGAAGCGCCTGTCATCAGTTTCATCGTTGCGTGACGTTGCATGTACGCGTGTCTTTCCGAAGGGTAGGTATTTCAGGGAATCATTGTTCCTTCGTTGCAATAATAATACGTTTTCCTTTACTCGCACTCCACGCACAGCCCTTATAACTTGAAATTAGTAGGTAAATAGTAGACCAGGGACAATAAGAGAAATTACGACCGACCCACAAAATTATATGAAATCGGGAAATTATGAGTAGGGCGGTAAAATAATTTCTGAACCTAAAAGTGACCAGAAAAATGAGCAGCTTGTGAGCACTACCTTTCAACAAAATAACATCCATGTGTTAGAATTTTCCACTTTTAAAATTTCAGATTCGAATGCTTGACAACTTTTTAGAAATTTGACCTTCCATTCGAATTTTTTGGCCGCGCCCGACCCCAAAAAAAGAAGAGATTGAGAAACTCAAAATGAGACACATAGATTTTCATTGTTTTTGGTTTATTATTCGATTGTAATCGCTCTTGAAAAAAAAAATTCTAACTACCACTGAAAATTTCATGGTTTACGTTTCAAAGGGTGTAAAATCCGAATCTGCAATAAAAAATTTTCCGTTCGTCCGCCGTACGCACGATTCTCTCCCAAACGGCTGGAGCAAAAAATCTGAAATTTTCAGGAAAAATCCAAAGTTGGTCCGACGACGCCCCAATTCTTTAGCCAGCTCTCTCACTTAATTTAAAGTGCCCTTTAAAGGTTGTCAAAGTTTTGTAAAATCCCTAAAAACTTCAAAAAAGTCAAGGCGGCCTAAATTTGGACATTTTTTGAAGAACTTTCCATGAGGAATCGAATGAGTCTTTCCCCAGGTCCGTAGCTCAAACCATTCCCGATGTATTGCCGATTTATGGTGCCAACATTCGCGTTATTTTGGTTTATTATTGTTTTTGTTTGATATCAGTAACCTAGTGATGTAGTAATGTGGATACTGGAGTGAACTCCTAAAAGGTTTTGTAGTCGATACATGGGTTGAAGCATTCTGATAATTGAAACGCTGAAAATTCTTTCACTGGGGTTTATTATTCAATGGGCTTGCGTTCAGGATTTGAATTTCTACTCAGCTTTGGAGTGTGCGTGTTTCACAAGTGATAGAGCGATCATTGAATTTCAGGAGGCACACAAATATGATCAACTGATCAATCCAAATAGGTATTTTGGTTGAGAACAGATTTACGTGCTCTATGCATATCTCCTGAAATTCAATAATCGCTCTATCACCTGTGAAACACGCACACTCCAAAGCTTAGTAGAAATTCAAATCATGAATCATTGAATAATAAACCCCAGTGAAAGAATTTGAAGCGTTTTTTTTTTTTTTTTTTTTTTTTTGAAGAATTACAATGGAAAAATTCTATATTTTCTTCTTTTTCGTTGTTTGTTTTTTCGTAAGACGGCGCATATCAGACTGCTTCAACCCGTGTATCGGCTACTGTATGTTATAGGAGATAACTACATACTGCTATAGGACTAATAGGACTGACTGTATGCAGTACAAACAGAGGAATACCAGCAGAAAGCATTAATTGGGTCCACCATTTGACTCTAAACAGACTCTAAAATTGACCATTTCAACATTTCTGTCATTCTGTTACTTGAAAAATGAAAGGGCAATGAAGTGACGAGACAACCCGCTATGGGGGTTTCCACACTATGAAGCTCGTCAATTCTACTTCTTAACTTATCGATTGGGAGCAATATAACGAGGAGATGATGAAATGGACTAGTTGCCCCTCCCAAGGACTGAGGCGACAAGCCTGCAACTCGCAGAGGATGCTTCGAGGGCATACCACCCTAAGCTTAGCATACCACCCTTAGCTTCAGACTTATGCCAAGATGTAGTATAGGGAGAAAGCAAACAGGGAAGGGGTAGCAATCTATATCCATCACACCATTTAGCTAACTCAATTTCCCGCTGTTCCAGCATGATGATCACTTCGACTCAAAAACTAACTGTCCAATCTAGGCACCAGAAAATATCGATCGTTCTATCCATCGAGAGTAGGTGATTCTGCAAGTGGAATACAAATAATTCTGGATGATAACAATTATTCAACAATCCGTTGGCTCAATCAGCTCCTTCCATTTTGCCCAAATATCCACAATCCATTCGAAATCTTTTACCAAAGCAGGCTTCAGCTTGCTTATTCACACATTCAGATGAAATGTCACAAATATGTTATTAACTAAAAAACTACTAACTGCCAATATCTACAGGGAGCGCGTCCTAGCCCAACTGCCAATTGCCCCCACCAACTGCCAGTACAACCAAACATTGCGGTTCTACCATAAAAGCAACAAATATTCCTGGGTCAGCACTGAGCCGTGCTTGGCATGCAACCTGAAGGTCCCAGAAACGCTGGATCACTTCCCACTATGCTGCCCCCTCTACAAACCATACCGAAGATACTACTTGGAGCCATACATCCACCACCAGCTATCTCCCGATGCCCCCAGTAATAGAACTTTGGTGGAGGGACTCCTGGACTTCGGGGCCGACCTCAGCAAGATGCAGGCCATGTACCAATACACATGGCGCTCGCTGTTGTTGAGATCTTTTGCCAGAAACGAATGGTAACAAGTAATCGTCAGAGAAGCAATACCCCTAACATCCACCCCCTTAATGCCGCAGGACCGAAATGTATGTACTCCGCCTCCACTCAAACACGACCTTCATACCAAACCAAATTTACGCCACACTCTCATCTTCATCAAGATTCCTGTCTCTCAAGAATGCACGCCAGTGATTATTTATTTTGTATTTTGACCTAGCTAAAAGATCATCATTCATGTTTTTTTTTTTTTTTTTTTTGTTCTTTCATTACGTGCATCACCTGAACTTTTTACCGCGTATTACCACTGCCAAAAGAATGATTTATTCTAACATCTATTAATTCTACCATGTAAGAACTCCTTGTAACAGCCTGATGGCTCATTTCAAATAAATAGAATTGAATTGAATTGAATAAAAAACTAGTGATTCATTGTGATGATACAAATAACAGGTATGAACGAAAAATATATTGATCACGTAGTCTGTAATGACCACACTATCAATTGTTCTTACCACTATCCTGTTGAGGCCATTGCCGGAAATGTGACCCAGAAAAGTTCCGATGGTAATAACAAGGAAACCGCCGAACGTGGATGTGATGAGGAACAAATGTGTAGCGTTGTTGGCTTCGAAGCTGTCATAGTGAAGGTAGAGTATGACCGCTGCCAGGATCTGAAACACGAACGAGCTTCAAAATTCTGCATGACATGATTATTTATAATTTCAAATTTGTGAAAATTACCAAAAACACCCTCCCCTTTTTTGAAAAAGGTTTTTTCACGCTGAACACGATGGTGAAACCGGATTGGAGATATCTCAATCCGTTCAAACTAAAGCAGTTTGAAGATGATAAAACGAGGTAAATAGGCAAAATTGGGAAACAATTACATTCTTCAGGTTTGAAAAATTTCCTATTAAAACGCTGCACATTCTTTCACTAGGGTTTATTATTCAATGATTCATGATTTGAATTTCTACTAAGCTTTGGAGTGTGCGTGTTTCACAGGTGATAGAGCGATTATTGAATTTCAGGAGGCACACAAATATGATCAACTGATCAATCCAAATAGGTATTTTGGTTGAGAACCGATTTAAGTGCTCTATGCATATCTCCTGAAATTCAATAATCGCTCTATCACCTGTGAAACACGCACACTCCAAAGCTTAGTAGAAATTCAAATCATGAATCATTGAATAATAAACTCCAGTGAAAGAATTTGCAGCGTTTTTTTTCAAGAGCGATTACAATGGAAAAATATTCTATTTGAAAATTTTAAATTTCGTAAGACGGAGCGTGCATATCAGAATGCTTCAACCCGTGTATCGGCTATAAACCCTTTTAGGAGTTCACTCCAGTATCCACATTCACTACATCACTAGGTTACTGCGATCAAAACAAAACAAACAAAAAAATCTTGTGTGGACTTTGATTGCAGTAACCTAGTGGTGTAGTGAATGTGGATGCAAATGTTGGCACCATAAATCGGGTCATACATCGGAAATGGTTTGAGCTACGGACCTGGGGAAGGGCTCATTCGATTCCTCATGGAAAGTTCTTCAAAAAAGTCCAAATTTAGGCCGCCTTGACTTTTCTTGAGGTTTTACAAAACTTTGACAACGCATGAAGGCACTTTAAATTAAGTGAGAGAGCTGGCTAAAGAATTGTATCGTTGTCGGACCAGTATTGATTTTTCCTGAAAATTTCAAGTTTTTTGCTCCAGCCGTTTGGGAGAAATAGTTCCCACGGCGTACGGCGGACGGATGGAAAACTTTTTATTGCAGATTCGGATTCTACACCCTTTGAAAAACCATGAAATTTTCAGGGTGGGTTAGAATTTTTTTTTCAAGAGCGATTACAATAGTTTATTATTGAATAATAAACCAAAATGAAGTATCATACAATCCTCAGAATACTAGCCAGAAGCGAACGGTAGTGGCGTGTAATAAGGATTACACAGTTAGCAGATAAGGACGCCGATATCGAAAATAACGACATCGATATCAATATCGTTGTTTCGTCTCGATGACCCATCCCCAGTCCGTAACACAAAAGAAATAATAATATAAAGATGAATCTGATAGGGTCCACAGCTAGGCGATACATCTAGCTAAAGCTGCTCGCCTTGACCAGATTCCCGCGCCTTCCACAGAGGACACGCCGGTAACGGTCAGCCAACTTTACCCAGTAGAAATCGAACTGTTACGAATGACAGGTCCCGAATCGTACCACATCGGCGTGTTGTTATTCCATATCACGCTTGCACGAGATGGAAAAAACTAATTGCTCAGAATGACAGCTTTTCGGCGGAGCAATTCTCTAGAATAGCGTTCTCAAGTTGTCTACATTTCCTATGATCATATCCCAGCCTTAGCCTTAGTGATCCAGTCACTTAAACGTATACTCTATACGTTGACCTCAATCTCTTCGCTTTATATTTTTAGTGTATTATTTTTTACCCATTAAACCTAAACAAACGATTTGACGTCTGGCGGATAGGTAATTTAATGCCCTTTCCAACGGTATCCTTAGATTTGAGATTCGTTGGTACATGAGAAATTTATGGCTGTTATTGTGATGGAAAGTCGAAAATACGAAAAAATCTTCAACCGCGCAAACTCGGAAACGAAGGCTAGGAAAATATTTCTATAAGGCACTTTTGGTTTATTATTCACTAATAAACCATTGTAATCGCTCTTGAAAAAAAACATTCTAACCCCCCCCCCTGAAAATTTTATGGTTGACGTTTCAAAGGTTGTAGAATCCGAATCTGCAATAAAAAATTTTCCGCTGATGAAACGGCTGGAGCAAAAGATCTGAAATTTTCAGGAAAAATCCATGTTGGTCCGGCGACGCCCCCATTCTTGAGCCAGCTCTCTCACTTAGTTTAAAGTGCCCTTTAAGGGTTGTCAAAGTTTTGTAAAATCCCAAAAAACCTCAAAAAACTTCAACGCAGCCTAAATTTGGATTCTTTTTGAAGAACACTCCACGAGGAATCGAATGAGCCCTTCCCAAGGTCCGTAGGTCAAACCATTCTCGATCTATGGCCCGATTTATGGTGCCAAGATTCACGTTAATTTTGGTTTATTAGGTATTGTTTTTGTGTTGATATCAGTAACCTAGCGACGTAGTGATATAGTGATGTAGTAATGTGGATACTGGAGTGAACTCCTAAAAGGCTTTGTAGCCGATACACTGGTTGAAGCATTCTGATAACCATTAAAAAAAAAAACGCTGCAAATTCTTTTACTGGGGTTTATTATTCAATTGGCTTGCGTTCATGATTTGAATTTCTACTAAGCTTTGGAGTGTGCGTGTTTCACAGGTGATAGAGCGATTATTGAATTTCAGGAGATATGAATAGGGCACGTAAATCTGTTCTCGACCAAAATACCTATTTGGATTGATCAGTTGATCATATTCGTGTGCCTCCTGAAATTCAATAATCGCTCTATCACCTGTGAAACACGCACACTCCAAAGCTTAGTAGAAATTCAAATCATGAACGCAAGCCAATTGAATAATAAACCCTAGTGAAAGAATTTGCAGCGTTTTTTCAATAATTATAATTAAATGAAAAATTTTTTTCAATAATTTATCATCTCTCTTCCAACAAGGCTCGGTACAGCATGGAGGAAAACGTGAATATGATTTATGTCTATGTATTCTACAGATGACGGACCGGTGAAGTTTTTCGACATTTGTCAGCTTAAACTTGCCAACAAATTGGAAATATCGCATTCCATAAATTCAAAACTGCACCTTTGAAGATAAAACAGATAAAAATTGTTCGTAAAAATTCCTACTTAGGTATTTGAAACCCATTACCTCGACTTGCTTCGCTGTTTTTTTGCATTCAAACGAGATTTTCTCGACCAAATAAAATAGTAAAAATTGTTTTTAATATACCATTTGAAAGCTGACCTTTTGGCGCATTTTTTAAGCTACAGGCACCTGATCAAATGCAGATTTGAGTGGAGTACTGAACGTCTGAAAAACCTTCTTTCTTGAAATTTGCAACTTGCTTGTTTTGCCAATTGATGTGTGCAAAAAAATCGGTTTGGCGCTTGAAAGATAGGAAATTTAATGCACTTTCCAACGGTATCCTCAACTTTTACTTTACTTTAATACTGTAGGTATGTGAATTATGGCCGTTTTGCTGAGACAAGGTCGAAAAACATCTTAGAAGTGAAGTAAGTTTTAAAAAATTGCTAAGAGGCACTTTTTGTTAGAAATTAGTTGTGAAATACGTGGGTGAAGTACTGCGAACCTTATCTGATACACTCTGTGTAATGACTTTATATCAAGTATCCGAGAATACACTTTCATTTCCGAGAGATTGAAACTAATTAATGACGTCATTGAATGTAATTAATTCTCGTTTAATACTGTAACCGACTAAAGAAATACGAAATCTTATGTCAAATCAGGTCCTATTAGTGGAATGTTCTCATCACCCAAAATAGCTGTTGGTGTTAATGGAATGAGAAATACCTATTGAGGCGTATCATGAACAAAATTAGAAAGATTGATACTCACGGCTTCCACGAGCTTGATAATGGATAATCTGCTGAATGCCATTTCTGTTATTTATCTGCAACACAGAAATAATAGGAACATTACGAATGGTACAAGGTATATGGTAAAAGGAGTCTTAGTTCTTGATTTATATTCTCAAGTTCCATCGGTTTAACTAAACGAGGACAGCCAAGACGCTTCAAATTAAATGCGCTTTCGGCAAACAAAACTTGGCTCGAAATGAGACAAATGTACAAATAAAAGTCACAAACAATAAAACGTTCGAAAATAGCATACATATTGTGCAATTTTCCGATGGGAAAGAAATTTTTGTACACATAACAGCGGGACTTTTGTATGACAGAAACGCTCAAGGTAAAATGTGATTGGGAATTGGTTTTCGAGAAATATGTTTCAGTTTCTGAAGTAAAATCAATACTTTGTGTACCCATAGGTCGGAAGCAGTGAGGCCTATTAGATACCTACCTACCTACCAAGGAATTTTGGCCGATAGTAAATTTGTTGTTGATATCTGGGTTATCAACCAAGTTATCACGTATTCTCATTCACCAGATACCCTGCATATTGCTACTTCCTAAACATACTTCTACACAAATCAAGCAACTAGTAATGAGAGACTGGACACTTAAACTCCGTTCAGGCCTTCAGAGAGGTCGAACTTTTTTAATAGGAAACTACTAGCTTAGGATGGGAACGCCTTGACACTTCCTACGTGTTGATATGACAATAGCGATGCACAACTGCATGTTATTTTGTGTTACTCTCAACAACTTCAGGTAGAGCTAGTTGAAGTTCAAATCTCCGGCCCCTGAGGAGCAAATGTCAACATGATTCCCACTTGTCCCATGATGACTCTAGCCCCGATCTACCTACTATACAGACTCACATACTATACTTCCTTGGGACAGATACTGACACTGTAAAATCCAAGAAGGAAACGCGAGGAACGGAAGGTTCAACCGCCACCTCAACTGTGAGTACAAACCACTGCCCCCATGGAATGTCTACCGTCGTGGATCACCGTCACAGATTCGTGGTATAAAGGATTCGTGACTTAAGGAAGAGCAAACGGATGAACTCACAGCCTTGTGGTTTCATCCAATTAATTGTCAAATCATCTATTAAAAACAGCATAAGAATGCCCCTCTTATTTCAAATTTCTTTGAGAATTTTACGTCTTGGTTCATTACTTTTAGCGGTTTGTGCTCCCGGTTGAGATGGCGGCTTAACTGCCCGAGTTCTATTCCTGGGGGATGCAGATTTTAGAATGTCAGTATCTCGAGGAAATTGTGATATCTGAGTCGGTACAGTTGAGGTAGATCGGGGCTAGAGTCATCATGGGACAAGTGGAATTATGTTCTGTTATAGATGACAGAATGTTCTTTGAATTGCTAATATTGGGTCGGCCTTTAAAAACCATCAACTTTTCCAGATTTAAATCCTCTGGAAGTGGACAGCATAGACGAAACAATCAAACAGAGGGCTACCTCTCATCTAGCCAGACTACGAGGTCATGTCAATGAAGAAACTATGAAGCGACTTGATGTGCAAGACCTAACTAGGCGCTTTAAGCGCACAAAACCACATGAACTTATTTATTTATATGCTAAACATTCTAATGATGTAAACATACATTAATGACAAACATAAAGATCCAGCATCAAAAAAGGACTAAAAACGTAAACAAGGAACAAATGCAGATATTAAATTGTCTAAATAGTTTTATGGCTACAATAAGGACTAAAAAAAATCGAAACCGCTGAACACACTACATTGGCCTCCCTAGGCATTCGGAGCACAAAACCACGTGAACTTGTAGGAAGTGAATGTGCCGAACCTCAGAAGGACATGGAGTAAAGTGATGGATCTTGAGTCCCAAGAATTATGTAAAGAATTTAAGTCAGATTAATGTGGTTAATGAGTTATTACTTGGTGCAATAAAAGCTTAAAATAATTATTTCAATCCCAATTGCAAGCTCATTTTATTTAGGGAGTATGGTATAGCAGTGTTACGTAACTTTCCTACGAGGACTACCTGTTGGGAAGGTATATTTAACAATATTATGACCGATTAATGGGACCGCTCTTGTATCCGGTGTTTATATCTTCTGTTTACTTCTCTCCTGGGTCTGGATATAATCGGATCTTCACCGTGGAAGGCTCGCTCAAACTGACCTTGTTCCTTTGCGTATTTCGTTCTCTGACTCACCTAGCGGACTCTCCTTTGAGAAAAAAAAACACCTCCTCCCACGGACCAAGTTGAATGATGACCTCAACCTCCTTTGGTTGAACTAGGGGGAGTTGATGTTTGTGTTTCTTCGTAGGCGCAGGTTTGTTGGAACTACAATGGCTCGTTGTTATTCCATTCTTGACGAAGAAATCTCTATTACATATAATTTTCTTCTCGCTCCTTCTAAATGCACTAACTACGGATATCTCAACCTTGAATAACCGATTAAGGAAAATCCTGATATCTGCACATTGTGCATTTTTAACGTGTTAACGGCGCTCCTATATCCCGTCATATTAATATTGAATTTGTTAAATATTATGTTCATAAGCGTCCCTAATAAGTAAATTATAACATTTTAATTGGTTTAACTCATTTATATACCCAGCTGTTCCTAGACGCCTTGGCTATTGCTTAATTTTCAAGGGCTACCCTACCACGATTTATATTCTACTGGAAATGTTCCATTTTTTCGAATCCCCAATGAGGGGAGAGTATTATGAAATAGTAGGTAGTCTCTTATGAGGACAGACTATGAAACTCAAAAGATGGACCCAAAAAAATGGAGTCCAAATTTTCCGGAGTTTAATGTTCCCGGTAGTTCCAAAGAACTATGTCAATTCATACTTACTACGTACTTGTACACTCAGTAAAAAATGTCTCCGTACACCCCAAAAATGTGTACTGTTGCTTCCGAGAATACCAAGGTAGCGGAAGCATTGTTTTCACTTTCGCAATGTGACAATTTTTTTGTCTCCGAAATCAAAAATTCCACTCGCATTTTGCGTTTTAGACCTTTCTGAACAATTTTGGTTCCGTGTATGTCTGTCTGTCTGTCTTTCTGTCAGCAAATCCATGTTACGGGCAAAACTATTCTAAACTATAACTAAAGTTATAGTCCGATTTTGATGAAATTTTCAGGGATTGTGCGGGTTGGGGTGTAGATGGTCCCCTATAGGTTTCATGGCCCCCTGATCAATAGTAGCCTCTGCGCATGCGCAAACGTGAAATCATGTTACGCGCATAACTCCGGGAGTTCTTGACCAATTTCGATGTAATTTTTAGGTAAGCTAATTCTGATGTTTACACAAAAATACAAGAAACGAAGTCTCCATCAGCAAACTGAAGTTCATCCTAATCGGTACAAGATCAATCAAGACTCTTACCACCCGCAAAAAAAACTATCAGAGGTTTGCGGTATCAGCATTTTTCCGGAGACGATCATGGTGGTCTCCCAGTACAGGGGGACGACTATTGAAATCGATCCTGAGAGGTGGGATTAACATTAATTAGTTAAAATAGAAAAAAAAGCTAAATACGAATCCATTCTAGACCAAGGAAGTAAAAGAAAAAAGAACTATAGCTGTATGTCTCTCTGTGTATGCCGGTGACAAATGTTATAGACGCTAACAAGCTGGCAATTCTTTAACGATTTCCATGATTTGTTGTTAGTACTGCGAGTGTAGTGTATTGTTATTCTTATGGTACAGTAAGAAAAGCTTCCAGCTTGGTTGAAAAGCTCGTCGATTCGATGAAGTTCCTTTTGTTGGAAGTTGTCATCAAAACGCTGCAAATTCTTTCACCGGGGTTTATTATTCAAGTGGCTTGCGTTCATAATTTGAATTTCTACTAAGCTTTGTGTCCCTGTTTCACAGGTGATAGAGCGATTATTGAATTTCAGGAGATATGCATAGAGCACGTAAATCTGTTCTCAACCAAAATACCTATTTGGATTGTTCAGTTGATCATATTTGTGTGCCTCCTGAAATTCAATAATCATTCTATCACCTGTGGAACACGCACACTCCAAAGCTTAGTAGAAATTCAAATCATGAACGCAAGCCAATTGAATAATAAACCCCAGTGAAAGAATTTGCAGCGTTTCATGCGTATCAGAATGCTTCAACCCGTGTATCGGCTACAAAGCCTTTAAGGAGTTCACTCCAGTATCCACAATACTACATCACTAGGTTACTGCGATGAAAACATAAACAATAATAAACCAAAAAAAAAACGCAAATAAATCGGGCCGTATAACGGGAATGGTTTGAGCTACAAACCTCGGGAAGGGCTCATTCGATTCCCCATGGAAAGTTCTTCAAAAAGAGTCCAAATTTAGGCCGCTTCGACTTTTTTTGAGGTTTTTAGGGATTTTACAAAACTTTGACAACCCTTAAAGGGCACTTTAAATTAAGTGAGAGTGCTGGCTAAAGAATTGGGGCGTTGTCGGACCAAATTTTTTTATTGCAGATTCGCATTCTACACCCTTTGAAACGTAAACCATGAAACTTTCAGGGGGGGGGGGGGGTTAGATTTTTTTTTTTCCAGAGCGATTACAATGGTTTATTATTGAATAATAAACCAAAAGGAGGGCCCACGAGCTATTACTCCATATTTTGAGCTCGATTTTTGCTGTTCTTTGTACTGTACAAACACTTTTTTGACCTGATAAAAATGAATTCGTTAACGTCTGTTGTCAATTTCGCCTGGTTTGTTCAGCTGTAAAGTTGATTGACTTGAAATTCATTATTTAAGATGTCTGCGAATACATTCATACAATTAGTATCAGTTTTTCAAGGTTTGCGAGAAGCAGCTACAATATTCGTTGGTGTACGGTGACATTTTTGTCTGAGTGTATGTATAGATTTATGTAATATATGAGGCATTCTTGCTGTTTTTAATGCCGATGCATTTATTCATAAAGGAGCACAATTTCCCAAACATTAAACCAAATTTAGTTGCACCCTTACAAAAAAAGTTCCCAAACTATGTGCCCAAATTGGAACACATTCTACTTTTCGTCCATTAAAATTACTTAGCCTTCACATAAGTCTCCTACAAACTGCGTAGTGCTCGAGTGAATAGTATCATCTACATATGCCCATAAAGTGAAAGTGTAGCCATCTTTACACATGATGGATAAGAAACTTGCATGCCACAGGTCACCGAGCATGGAACAGATTCCTTGATACTTGATAATATGACTGTACTATGATACTGGTCTTCATATCTATAAGCTCAGTTAAGCTCCATCAAGAATTTTGGAAACTTTCTTGGCCGATACCCCACTTTGATATATAATTAAAAACACCGAGGAGAACCCAATGTCACTACCTTGGTAGAGTCGGAAGTTCGAATCATCACCCATAATCATCAAATGTTCAATACCACAATGTCCCTACGCCCTTGCCACTGTTGAGATTTCAAAGGAGATGAGAACGTGAGATCCGCCCCAGGAATCCATTGTTTGAGAGGTCAGCTTCTTCTTCCCATTCTACATTGGAGGTACGACCCGACCAATACGTCATTTAAAACTCTTTTCACCACACCAAACCATACGATAACCTGTAACACTTGATATGACCCAAAACTGAAGCTGAGACTTTTGGTTTATTATTCAATAATAAACCATTGTAATCGCCCTGGAAAAAAAAATTGTAACCCCCCTGAAAATTTCATGGTTTACGTTTCAAAGGGTGTAGAATCCGAATCGGCAATAGAAAATTTTCCGTCCGTCCGCCGTACGCACGATTTCTCCGAAACGGCTGGAGCAAAAGATCTGACATTTTCAGGAAAAATCCATCTTGGTCCGACGACGCCCCAATCCTTCAGCCAGCTCTCTCACTCAATTTAAAGTGCCCTTTAAGGGCTGTCAAAGTTTTGTAAAATCCCTAAAAACCTCAAAACAAGTCAAGACGGCCTAAATGTGTACTTATTTTTAAGAACATACCTCGAGGAGTCGAATGAGCCCCTCCCCAGGTCCGTAGGTCAAACCATTCCCGATGTATGGCCCGATTTATGGTGCCAACATTTGCGTTTTTTGGTTTATTATTGTTTGTTTGTGACCTAGTGATGTCCGGCCGACAGCGTCGAGTTGTAGTGAATGTAGATACTGGAGTGATAGCCGATGTGGATACTTGTAGTTTATAGCCGATACACGGGTTGAAGCATTCTGATATGCATGAAACGCTGATAATATATACTTAGGTAAATATTATTCATTATTCAACTTATTACTGGGGTAAATAAGTATTCTTTCATTGGGGTTTATTATTCAATTGGCTTGCGTTCATGATTTGAATCTTACTAAGCTTCGGAGTGTGCGTGTTTCACAGGTGATAGAGCGATTATTGAATTTCAGGAGATATGCATAGACCACGTAAATCGGTTCCAAAACCGCTATTTGGATTGATCAGTTGATGATATTTGTGTGCCTCCTCTACATCAGTCTACCTTTGGCTACATCGTTTAAATTTGGATTTGGGGAAGTTTTAACGCAATACGAGTGCTAAAGGACTTGATAAATTATAGATGTTTTTATTGGGTTCAATAAAAAAAACGCTGCAAATTCTGTCACTGGGGTTTATTATTCAATTGGCTTGCGTTTAGATTTGAATTTTTTTGGAGTGTGCGTGTTTCACAGGTGATAGAGCGATTATTGAATTTCAGGAGGTATGCATAGAGCACGTAAATCTGTTCTCGACCAAAATACCTATTCGGATTGATCAGTTGATCATATTTGTGTGCCTCCTGAAATTAAATAATCGCTCCATCCTGTGAAACACGCACACTCCAAAGCTTAGTAGAAATTCAAATCATGAACGCAAGCCAATTGAATAATAAACCCCAGTGAAAGAATTTGCAGCGTTTTCCTGAAAATTTCATATTTTCTGATTTTTCCTGAAAATATCAGAATGCTTCAACCCGTGTATCGGCTACAAAGCCTTTAGGAGTTCACCCCAGTATCCACATTACTACATCACTACATCACTACGTCACTAGGTTTGCTCTATCGCTCTATCACTTGTGAAACACGGACACTCAAAAGCTTAGCAGAAATTCAAATCATGAACGCAAGCCAATTGAATAATAAACCCCAGTGAAAGAATTTGCAGCGTTTCAAGCGTATAAGAATGCTTTAACCCGTGTATCGGCTAAAGAGCCTTTTAGGAGTTCACTCCAGTATCCACATTACTACATCACTACATCACTACGTCACTAGGTTACTGATAGCAACACAAAAACAATGATAAACCAAAATAACGCGAATGTTGGCACCATAAATCGGGCCATAGATCGGGAATGGTTTGACCAACGGACCTGCGGAGGGGCTGATTCGATTCCTCGTGGAGTGTTCTTCAAAAAGAGTACAAATTTAGGCTGCCTTGACTTTTTTTTAGGTTTTTAGGGATTTTACAAAACTTTGACAACCCTGAAAGGGCCTTTATACTAAGTGAGAGAGCTCGCTCAAGCTTTGGCGTCGCCGGACCAAAATCGATTTTTCCTGAAAATTTCAGATTTTTTGCTCCAGCCGTTTGGGAGAAATCGTGAGTACGGAAAACGTTTTTATTACAGATTCGGATTCTACACCCTCTGAAACGTAAACCATGAAATTTTCAGGGGGGTTAAAAAAATTTTTTTTCAAGAGCGATTAGGTACAATGGTTTAGGTATTATTGAATAATAAACCAAAAGCACATCCTGTGCAACGCCCAGAAGAAATGGCTGATATCCTGTCTTATAATGACACTCTACAATAAATCAGTCGACCACAGCTAATGAAATGTGCCGTACAAGTAATTGCACGCTTATGGGATAAAACTTTCGCTTTGATGTTGAGGTAGGTCGAAGGGTGTGTCAAGGGAAAACTGAACTACGCGCTCCTTAAAAATCCAGTTTCGAAACTGAAATACGTGCGATCTTGAAAGTTGGCACAATCCGCGAGCGAAGTCTCGCATAATGATCGAAATGGTGATGTCATCGCAAATGGCCGAGACACCTTTTTTGCGTTTCAGTCCTCGGTTCTTCCATTTCTCGACGGAAACAAATCCATTTAAACGGTATTTGAGTTTGACCTTTTGATTTCGTTTTTAAGGTTCGGTCAACACCTATTTCGGGGCTTTACGTATTATGGACAAGACTAGAGCTCTTTTCGATGAAAGCAGGACGGAAAAGACAATATTCAAATTCTAAAAAGCTTATAACTGTTTAAATCGTCCACAAAACGAAATGAATAACAAAGCTTTTTGCTTTATTTGGCGCATCACTCTTATTCCTTCATTACCAAAGCTCAGTCTTTCAAATATCACAAAAACTTTCATCTAAATTTTCAATTCAAACCGTTCCCGCTTCAATCTAATTTGAAAAACTACAAAAAATAAACTACCAACTGAAAACTCAAAATAGCCACAAAGGCAAACGTTTAAACTTACACTAAAATATTATTCAATGATTCATGATTTGAATTTCTACTAAGCTTTGGAGTGTGCGTGTTTCACAGGTGATAGAGCGATTATTGACTTTCAGGAGGCACACAAATATGGTCAACTGATCAATCCAAATAGGTATTTTGGTTGAGAACCGATTTAAGTGCTCTATGCATATCTCCTGAAATTCGATAATCGCTCTATCACCTGTGAAACACGCACACTCCAAAGCTTAGTAGAAATTCAAATCATGAATCATTGAATAACAAACCCCAGAGAAAGAATTTGCAGCGTTTTTTTGAAGACCGATTACAATGGAAACATTTTCTATTTAAATTTTAAATTTCGTAAGACGGAGCATGCATATCAGATTGCTTCAACCCGTGTATCGGCTACAAATTCTTTTAGGAGTTCACTGCAGTATCCACATTCACTACATCAGTAGGTTACTGCGATCAAAACAAAAACAATAATAAACCAAAAAAACGCCAATGTTGGCACCATAAATCGGGCCATTCATCGGGAATGGTTTGAGCTACGGACCTGGGGAGGGGCTCATTCGATTCCTCATGGAAAGTTTTTCAAAAATAGTCCAAATTTAGGCCGCCTTGACTTTTTTTGAGGTTATTTTACAAAACTTCGACAACCCTTAAAGGGCACTTTAAATTATGTGAGAGTGCTGGCTAAAGAATTGGGCGTTGTTGGACCAATATTAATTTTTCCTGAAAATTTCAGATTTTTTGCTCCAGCCGATGGGGAGAAATCGTGCATACGCCGTACGGCGGACGGACGGAAAATTTGTATTGCAGACTTGGATTCTACACCCTTTGAAACGTAAACCATAAAATTTTCAGGGGGGTTATAATTTTTTTTTTCAAGAGCGATTACAATGGTTTATTATTGAATAATAAACCAATTGACTTAGGAAACAAATAAGATCATTATTGAATGATGGCTGCAATGCCAATCTTCAAAATTACACAGCAGAATCAGGTACCGAGTTCAGTACTTTTCAGAGCTGTGCATTTCTTCTAAAATCTCCCATTTTTGCCGTTTTTTACCTGGTTTTGTGACATATTTCTTTCAAGTTGAAGTAGACTTGGGCTTAGCTGAGGGCAAACGGCACGAACGTGCATACCTTCTTTGCTGTAAAGCTTGGGGGGCAAAATGTGGATTGAATCCATCGTTTGATGCCTGGGAAAAAATGTCTCATGGCATTTCCGTCCTGTGAGTTTTTGAAACGAGCTTATGTTCTGCATATTTATGATTTGAGACAATTGGGTGGTGTATACATTCGTATTACCTAGACGAGGAAACTATGAGCCCGATCCAACTTGGCAGACATTGTTTATGTGGATGATAAATCGGAGTCTATCTTTGATCGGCCAGTTCTTCTTTGAAGATGAAGATGAAAATGCAGTCACTGTGAACGGATTTACGCACCGAACAATAATCACTGAATTCCTATGGTATCAATCGGATCAATGAACATCGTGAGCAATTGGTTCATCTCGTTGAACATCTAACATGTTGGTGCAACGTGCCCACTTCCTCAAGAATGAAATTCAACGTGCCTTGGCCAAATCGATGCAGATGTGTGTGATCGGTGAATTTCATGGACGATTCATCTCGTTGCGAGGTAATTCCAGACCAAAAAGTTACGGTTTGGTGTGGGCATCGTCTACCCGACCTCTTCTTTGAAGATGAAGATGACTTGACCCCATGTGTCTCTTTCATGTGACTCTTTTTTTTAGGGGTCACACGAACAAACCCACAAATTTGGCGGAACTCAAGCATGAAATTCAACGTATCCTTGGCCAAATCGATGCAGATGTGTGTGATCGGGTTAAGGTGAATTTCATGGACAGGGTGATTGCGTGTAGGTCCAGTCATATGCCCGATGCTGTTTTTCACGTTTAATCTCCAAAATCTCCTGAATCGAATGGTATGATTTTTTTTACATTTTTGTGAAAACAAATTGATTTTACAGCCTTTTCAAATCCAGTGTTCTTTTTGAAACACCCTTTATAATCCATATTGCTCTGTTTTCTTGTTCGTCTCCTTTCCAGTCAGACAACCACTGGCCAGAAGAGTCAGCAAGGGGTTGAGACCATGCATAATCTTCTGGGGACCTCAACTCGAAACCCAGAAATCCGTGTCAAGGGGATCGAGGGCCCTCGGAGGTTCCCCGACCAAGGCGCTTCAAGATCTCACGCGGTCCTGTTTACGATTCTCCGGGCGAACCACACACGCCCAGTTCCTCCCACCAATCCCGAGATCTCGGAAGTGTAATTACAGGTTACCTGGTTACCTCCAAGACCAGGTATTTGATGAGTTTATTTTCATCCGTGCCGCTTGCGTAATTTCCATCGTATTATGTGACTTTTTCGAAAGAGAAACTTAATCAAACAAATTAGTTCCACTCGTTGGTAGTTGATTATGAAGCTCTCGAAATGGAAAATGTTTTCTTAAGACTACGCCTAGACATTGAGATCGAAATTGCTCTTAATTTCTGTGTGCCTTTCTAAGACCGTCACGTATTTGCGAACCCGTACAAAATCTCTTGTAAAGGAAATACCCAAATAATCAACAGAACCAGCTCACCATGTGTTTACCAGCCCTATTAACTCAAATCAGCGATGCTGACCAGCTGCCTGTATGAATCTGTACAGTTGGTAATGTCTTGAAGGCTGCTGTTGAACAATCAGTCACTTGTGAAGGTAGCTTTCCAAAAAGGTACTGTATGACTGGTATTGGACGATCTACGTATTCCAAAACAGTAGAGGGAGCTGAATAACGCTTTAAGAGATGAAAATAACCGCCACATGTGAGTTCCGTGCTCCCAAATGGGTTTAGGACTTGGTTGTAATGTATGACCTTGTTCTAGGACACAGTAAATGGAAAATATGTTGGGGGGCTTCTATCACTTCAATTTTGACGGAATCATCAACTCATGAAGATCGATTTCGGGATGTTCTGAGTGTCAAGATCTATTTCAACAATATCAGAACAGGTATTTATTAGGATTTCTATTAAAAGTTTGATTTTCGCTTTTCCCAAATCTCGAAATAGTTCAAATAAAGAAAGGCCCGTAAAATGGAGAGAAAGCTGGTAATGTTCGTCCGAGTGTTGTGTCTCTGCTTCATTGAGCCCGCCGCCCCGTTCAGTCCCATTTGCACCGGCTGATTCCGCTCTGCTCCCCTTGACAATGACAGTGATTTCGTGAAACAATTGCTTTGCTTTTTTTTCTTCTGCGGCGATCTCAACGTGGACATTACGGTTTCGAAGTTTTAACCAAAGGAGCGATTGGCAGGTGAATCACAAATTCTTTCACTGGGGTTTATTATTCAATTGGCTTGAGTTCATGATTTGAATTTCTACTAAGCTTTGGAGTGTGCGTGTTTCACAGGAGATAGAGCGGTTATTGAATTTCAGGAGATATGCATAGAGCACTTAAATCGGTTCTCAAACAAAACACCTATTTGGATTGATCAGTCGATCATATTTGTGTGCCTCCTGAAATTCAATACATATTCACGTATACTATATCCTATTTTGCACTCAACTTTTTCGAATCGTTATTTGTTTTCAAATTAACTCTGTACGTCAACGTTGCAGTAAGTGATAAACCTATACCGCCCACTTGGCAAATTTTCTATTTCTGATAATAGTGTAGCTAATCAATACAATTAATACAGATATATACGCTGGGCGTCAGCTACCGATTATGTAAAACACTGATAGCTCTTATTTTATCTACCATCCTCGAGATCTTGTTTTTGAGATGAATAAGGATTCTCTTTATCATCAATAAAAGACTAAAGTTGAGTCACGTCTCTCGGTAGTGACTACCATCTGAATCATCTTCCTCTGTAAAGAAGCTGTTTTGTCGCCTCCCATTTCAAACTGTAATACTTAACAAAATCATTCTCTATTCGTTTCTAGGGGCTCTTTATCCAAATCTTCCTGCAATCTCGGTATTATCTGTAATCAACTATGAGGATTAAGTTTAAGGGTTACAATTTTGAAAAATCGATCATCGAAATCACCGCAAAAATAAATCTTCGGGACCATCAATTTACTACATTTCAAGTACCCGCAAGGTTGGGCTGGAATTCACAAGTGTTTTAATTGTCATTTCATTTGCTATCTGTTGGTGCACACACCAATGTGCATGTAATTGAATTTAGATGATGTATCTTGGATTTTGTTCAAGTATTAACTATCAACATGTACTTATTTATGAATTTCATTGACAGAAATCACTTAATGGAGCAGTTGAATCCAATAATGGTAAATTGGTACGATTAACTTACATCAAATTTCCGAAAATTGGAATCGGAACGGAACAGACTGTAAAGATTGACGGTTTATGAATGTATACCTATATTGCTCATCGAAAGTATGGCTGAAATTCTCTGGAACCCTAAATATCACATGTTTTCTTGTTTAGATAAGTGTCCCATCTCTTTAAAGAAGTATATGGTCTTGAGCTTCATACAGTTTTCATTTTTGTGCAAAATCCTGTCCACGGTTTTTAACAAGAATGGTTGCCACGTTAAAACATTGCCATCTCTAACTTAGAAAGTTAACAGCAACTTAACTTGAAAGTTCGAATCTGTGGTTTGAAAGTTGTTTTTTTAAACCCTACAAGTTGACCGAGCTGCTTTCACACTATTTTTCTCCTAACTATCTCCTTGTTACTTACCTAATGTTCGTATAAATAGTGGGTGTGGGTAGTGGTGTGACCACATTCATTCCGAATCTCTTAATTTGGAGCTTTACATCTGTTTATTCTTGTCAGAAACGTTTCGTCCCGCAGCGGGGACTTCCTCAGTCTAACTATGTATAACTACTAGCATACTTGCTCTATTGCTCAGTTGTTTGATCTCAACAGCGTCAATTAGTTAAACTTTGCTCTGTAATAAAATCAAAAAGGATTCTAAAAGGATAGAAAAAGGTTTCTTAGAACGAAATTAGACACTCATTCAGTAATTTTAATTTATGCTGCAGTTCCTCTCCCCTTTTTGATTTTATAACAGAGCAAAGTTGTTTAACTAATTGACGCAGTTGAGATCAAACAACTGAGCAATAGAGAGTATGACCAACTTGAGTACATGGACAGGGAGGAGTGAACAGTTTAACGACAACTACAGAGCTAAAAGTAACAAACAACAAGATATGTGTGGTGCCACCACCATGTCAATGCCTCAAGTATGCTAGTAGTTATACATAGTTAGACTGAGGAAGTCCCCGCTGCGGGACGAAACGTTTCTGACAAGAATAAACAGATGTAACGCTCCAAATTAAGAGATTCGGAATGTTCGTATAGTTTTGACATTTTCTGGGATAGTGCTGAGATTCCTAGTTTAGATGTGTTTAATGTTTGGTGATGTTTGAATCATTTAGCGGTTGCTGTTGACTTTTGTCCAAAATCTATCCAATTGGCCCCACGGTACGTTAGTGCATCAACGTTTGACTGTCACAGAAGACGTGTGCTCTTTTATAACTCCTCGTAAGGCTGTCTGCAGCTTTGATTGCCACGAAACTAAAGTGACGTTGTCTAAATCCAAACTACGATGCAATGCACTAAATTACACGCAGCCCCAAACACACAACTGAGCCGAAAACGACACTCATTTATGATGTCGGCGTCGCTCTGATATGAAAACAATAGCGCAAACGAACTAAACTCCGGTCTGCCATTAGTTTTATTAATTACAGAGCACTGACCGGTGATTTGAACGCTCGAGGGGCTTGATAACACGGATTTCGAATTACTTGAGCCTACCTCCTTCGACCCGCCTCCACGATTCGTTCGACTGATACAAGTGCGTATTAACACGAGTTCATCAGACGTGGGCATAATAAGATACCTGAGTAACCGGTGTTTTGGCACGAAACGTCATTGTTTTTTGAGTTCGGAACCGAATCGGCTCAAGGACTTCGTGAAACAATACGGATTTCAGCGTCTGCGAACGGCTTTTGCGTTTTTAACTGTTTAAACCAAATCTTAAAAAAGGAATTAATAAGAGCTAAAAATTATTACACAAAGTTTTTAGTAATTCTAAGTAAAGAACTATGTATTTCATCCGCTAAAGAGCAAGAACGATTGGTGGAACATTCCCACGTGGTCTCATTAAATTCATTGAAATGTACATAAATCGTCCCAAAAATACCCTTTTGGTTTATAATTGTCAGTACAGAATCTTTATAATTGACCAAGAAAAAAATAATTAAGCCCTTGAAATTTCAAGATGCCTAGAATCCAAAAATCGAATTAAAAAATTCCGTATATCTGTCGTCCGCAGCAAAGTGGTCCAAAACCCTAAATGTAGCGCTAAAACGAACGCTAAGCCCACGAATATTTAAATAAAACTTGGTGCAGTAAGATTTTTAGGAAAGTAGAGTTTGAATCTTAAATCAGAACAATGACAACAATGCTTAACATTTCAACTACCATACTTACATCATTACAGTAAGGAAACATAATTATTCGAGTAAGCTTTTCGCCCCATAACAGTCAATTCTTACATTGATATTCTAATGCAGTCGGCATTTGAATGTGTGTGTATATGGCTTGGGGTTTTCGAGGGATTGTCATTAATTAGACTCAATGCCAGAACGACGTTTCGTTGTAGTTGTACGACATCGTCAGGTCTTGGAATAGGTAGATTATGGAGTGAGTGGCTGGTCCTCATTTACGATCCTTCTACCACCATATAATTACCCTTGAACATTCTATATGTAAATGTGAATCACTCCACTTTTGTAAGAGTCCCGGTTATTACTTGTCATATGGAGAATTCATTCCACATGTTATCATTTTTATTGTTCGTTCCATTCATTTACCGTTCGGACTCAAAGACAACGACTTAGAACCGATGTTGTTTTCAAGGTAACTTACTTATTCTTTTCGAACGTATAAAACAAATTTAAATTCGGATTGAGCTTGTCAAACTAAATAATCAACGTTCTCTCTTAGGAGAAAACACGGCTTGTCGTCTCTCGAAACATGAATCATTCTATAAACCGGTAATGGAACAAACAATAAAAATTATAATACGTAGATGGATAGATATTTTATTTACATCATTTTACACGTTACATTCTTCAATTGAATAGTAACTGATGATCCAGCTGGATAGTGTAACACTACGGGCCATCCCGGATTTGGTTCTTACTTCTAATTTTTATAAAGTACCTACCTCTAACACTGTATTTACATCACATTAATTATTAAAATTTAGATTCCACTTCCACGTAATGACTTACTTACTAGATACGCCATTTATATAGTTGCTAAATTTATATAATCATTAATTTTAGTCCATAAAGTACTTAAATGTGTTATCTCTTATTAGGTATTTTACAAGTTTCTTTTTTGAAAAGCTCTTCAATATTTGTCTTCATTAGATTTCTAATTTTTTCAAAGTATTTATTGAATATTTGCATGCGTCTGTATGTTGTCGTCATTTGAGCAAATGTATTTTTTACTTTTAGGAATGAATTCTCCACATGACAAATAATAACCGGGATCTTAACAAAAGCGAAGTGGTTCACATAACCGTCTGTAAATTCACGTTTAAATCCAAGAATTTCCCATTAAATACATGTTTAGTTTGTCGTTTTAAAATACGCAAAACTCTTGAGCGCCGAATTTCAAAATTACTTACCTACTAGGAGGGTACCTATTTAGAAAAGTGGTAATGTGGTCTTATCATCTCTAGTCTCAAAAGAGATGCTAAGGAATGCTACCAACAGTGAAGTTGAAACAGTTTTTGAAATCACTTTTCTAACAACCCCATACCCAAGCCAGTTAAATGTTCGCAAATGTGGTGAAGAAGTGCGGAGCCCTTGCAACGGATGTTCACATCTATTTCCAGCATCTGCAGATTGTAGTGTTTGTTTGCAATGTGATTCCGAAAAAGGCTTCCTCAGTCGTTTGTTGTTTTTCAGAGTGATTCAAATCTCATGACCACCCGGCTGCTATGTAAACACCTTGCATTCGGGAATCTACGAGAACTCGTAAAACGAACGATCCAGAAAAAGGGAATTCGATGTAAGTCAGTGGATTCCTTTTCGTTTAGAAACGCTGCTATCGTTATGTATATTTAGAACCTGGCGAGAATAGTGAAAGATCTCGTTCTGATGACGAAGGCCGTGTCATTTCCACAGCCTCCTCAAATCGGAAGTCCTATCACGTTATAGCGAGCTCTCGGATTTCAAAACTGGCCAGCTGATATTGTTTTCAAAACACATAAGATCATTGTGTAACTTGAAAAATTTTTGAAAGATATTTAATATTCTTTTTCATTTCTATCAAAAACATTTTGCTTCCCATTTAACAAGGTTCTTGGACGATATCGTTAAACTAATACTGGTATTCAAATGTTCTTCCGTCCTTAATGCGATGTCCGATCCTTATTTTCGAAACCTCGACAACTAAGGTGCACGAAAAAAGCACAGGGGTTTATTATTCAATTGGCTTGAGTTCATGATTTGAATTTATACTAAGCTTCGGAGTGTGCGTGTTTCGGAGGTGATAGAGCGCTTGTTGAATTTCAGGAGGCACACAAATATGATCAACTGATCAATCCAAATAGGTATTTTTGTCGAGAACAGATTTACGTGCTGTACGCATATCTCCTGAAATTCAATAATCGCTCTATCACCTGTGAAACACGCACACTCCAAAGCTTAGTATAAATTCAAATCATGAACACAAGCCAATTGAATAATAAACCCCAGTGAAAAAATTTGCAGCGTTTTTTTTTTTTTTTTATGGTTATCAGAATGCTTCAACCCTTGTATCGGCTACAAAGCCTTTTAGGAGTTCACTCCAGTATCCACATTTCTACATCACTACGTCACTAGGTTACCGATATCAACACAAAAACAATAATAAACCAAAATAACGCGAATGTTGGCACCATAAATCGGGCCACAGATCGAGAATGGTTTGACGTACGGACCTGGGGAAGGGCTCATTCGATTCCTCAAGGAGTGTTCTTCAAAAAGAGTACAAGTTTAGGCCGTCTTGTATTTTTTGAGGTTTTTAGAAAACTTTGACAACCCTTAAAGGGCACTTTAAATTAAGTGAGAGAGCTGGCTTAAGAATTGGGACGTCGCCGGACCAACATGGATTTTTCCTGAAAATTTCAGCTTTTTTGCTTCAGCCGTTTGGGAAAAATCGTGCGTACGGCGGACGGACGGAAAATTGTTTATTGCAGATTCGGATTCTACACCCTTTGAAACGTAAACCATGAAATTTTCAGGGGCGGTTAGGATTTTTTTTTTTCAAGAGCGATTACAATGGTTTATTATTGAATAATAAACCAAAAATCAAAAACGTCAACGAGTTTTGTGGGCAGTAAAGCTTCCTCACTTATTAAGACTCTGTGTGATTGTGTGTGTGTGTGTTTTTTTTATCATATGCCAGGTGACCACGGCAGGGAGCCGGATATCGTTGCCATTAAGCCCGAGGGGCCAGCCATAATCCTGGATGTCCAAGTTTTCAGTTGCAGCGTGGACATGGAGCAGACCTGGAGGGCTAAGAAGGGTAAATATGATGGGAACGACCTGCGCCATGTGAGATAAAAGAAGTGGCGCCTAATAACATCAAGGTTATGGCTGCGACGGTGTCATGACGCGGAGTGCGGTGCGGGAAAAGTGCCACGGAGTTACTTGAGCCGAGCATCTCACCGGGAGTACTTCGTGGTATCACCACTCGCGTCAGTCGGGACCTTTTACTTAAACTGGTGGTTTTTCCATAGGAGCAATTCCTTCCACCTCTCTCCGTCCTCTATTTTGATCTATTTCCCAAACCCCAAGGGCCGGCGTCAGGTAAAATCGCTTTTATGTATTGGTGTGCCCCTCCGCTTTTGAGGGAAGATTTACTACTAGATTTACATGTACATCTTTGAGATATGGATGATGGTAACAACTATACAGTCACATTTAGATAATGTTTCATGCACTCCTGTTAATTAAATAGCCCAGTGATCCGAATGGAAGGGATATCTACAGAAACAGTATTCCTTTGTGTAATAATCTATCATTAAAAGGAACAGTGTGATGCATGTGGACAGTTTCCCTATCCTGTTGCTTGAAACTGCTAGATCAGGTACCTTTTAGTTCCAGGTATCTTCCAATCCTCCTGTAAGAGATGACTAGTTCATTCCATCACCTCCTTATCATTATCAATGCACTAGAACAGCGTAGTTATATTTTGTTGGTCGTAACCGCCAACAAATTACTAAAGGGATAGTGATCCAATGTGCCATCATCGGTATTTTTGACATTTGGTGGGTTTTGGGTATTAGATAAGAACTCAATTTCACATCGTGTTCATACTGAATTCTCTCTAATAATCTAGTGAAAGAAGTTATCAGGAAGGCAGATTGATAAATGTGGTCTCCGAAAATAGAGGAGAGATAGTGTTGTTTTCATGGGGTACACTTTTTATGCCCGATATAGAAGAAAGGATGCGGTTTAAACCGACAACTAGAGTCCGTTGTGGGATATTCTTGTGGTTCGGTGACTCCGTAGGTTGGTCGTTAGGTCCACAAATAAATACATCGGCCTGTTTGTGAACGAGAACCGTAATGTTGCTTTCTCCGCAACCCGTCAATTTAAAGGACAGTTACGTAACCAGCCTGAAAAAAATTGTCTGGGATGGTCCCTGAATCAGCGGCATCAATTTTGGCCAACCCTAAACGAAAACAAACGGCAGAAAATCCAAATATCAAAAACTTTCGAAACGATGCAAATGTTTTTGTGATCCCTATGGATAGACGTCCCTCCAAATCCTCTTTCCTTCAATGCCCACCTCGAATTCATTTGCAGATAATGCATATAAATGCAAATATCTGTATTCAGCATTAATGCATCTGCATTCAGCAAATTTAGATATCTGCGTTCAGCAAAGTCAGATATCATCATTCGCAAAAAAATTTGCAGGCCAACATCATCATTCAATGCCCACCTCGTAATTGTCTCGAATTCTTAGCTAGATAAAAATATTACAAGGAAAAGGTCCAGCTAATGTGTTGATGGCTTCACTCTCTTACGTCACATGAGCACAATTGGACAAAATGATTCAGGTCGGTCGTTCAACTGGGATACGACGCTCTAATATGATAGATACCGACCATTTGAGCCGTTGGGTCATTTAGCATTTCAAACCGTCTTCTGCTCTTACGTATGGAAGTAAGAACTACGAAAAATTAACTAGATCTACATTCATAAATTTGGTAGAAATGTTGCCCCGTAATTTGGAAAAATCCAAAATAATTATATAAACAATGCAATATATTACTAATGATTTAATATTTCGATCACTGATCTTTCGATTAATCGAAGTCTATATCACATTATTTAAGTATTGATGGGCAGGGACATAACTAGGGGGGGGGGGGGGGCAAATAGGCAAAAAAGTGACAGCTTACCAAGTTCTTTTAAATATTATGACCGTTTGGAGTAAATTTGAAAATATTTACTAAAAGGAAAAATAATATAAATAAGGAATGCAATAGGCCTACAAGAAAGGACAAAGGATATAGAAAACGTATACTTCGCGAGGCGAGAACTAGCCTTGAGCGGCCGTATGCAGGGCAGTTGACGAGGCGAGTCTACTCCATTCGAACTTTTGGTTTATATTTGCCGAAACGGCTTTGAGAATTTTTCTTACAATACCCGTGTGTGTAGCATCGAATGAAAGAAGTTTTAGAAAACTGAGGATAATAAAAAACTACACCAGGAACTTGACAGGACAACAACGACTAAGCAACTTGGCCATCAAATCAATAGAGCACAAAATAGCTTCAGCACTATCTTTTGATGGTATCATTAAAACATTTGCAGCAAAAAAAAGCCCGACAATTTTCATTTTAAAGTTTGTTTAGGGCTTCCATTTCGTACAAAAATGTATTTATCATCTATTAGTTTGTTAAATTTAATAAAAATTATATGGTATTTTACATTGAGCACTTACTTACCAAACCTTCCTCCTTTTAGTAAAAGAGTTTATACATTGTGAATAAATCAAATTAATTATACTTATATTTTGGTTCATTGGTATATTAAGATGGTATGAATCATGAGATATCGGGTCTATAGGGGGGTGCCAAATTTATTTCTTGCCCCGGGTGAAATACGGGCTGGTTACGTCCCTGTTGATGGGATAGCGCCAATCGATTCTGTCACACTCCCGGATCTTGTAGAAAATTAAATTATGAGTAAAGAAGGTCCTACCTATGACTTCCTGTGTCCGCAAACCCTTCGTTCAGAAATACAGGAATAATAATGATTTAAATGTTGATTATTAAATAATTCGTTGATTCGAAATTTTCGAATCAGAAATGTCGAAGCTTGCAGTTTTGTTGTTGTGCCCGAAGTTATATTTAGATGAAGTCATTCAACTCTTTTTGGAACATCTAAAGTCAATTAAGAGGTGTAGAGACTGTGCTCAGCTGAAGTCCCCTTATTGCTAATCGATCTAACGTACTGAAATATAGATGGGACAGTTTTATAGTATGTAGATTACATGTAAATTACATGATATGGAGGTTTACGTAGAAGAGTTATAGTGAAACAGGAATAATAAACCCCGATGTTATAATTTGCAGCGTTTTCTATGACAAAATAAAAAGCACATTTAAAAAGTATTCCGATTTCTAGAAATTTGTTTCTTCAAAACTTTTCAATACTCTTGTTTCACCCCCCTCACATTTACTCTTGAAGGTTGACGGGATGCGATGTCGAAGGTTCAAGTTCAGCTAGGTTCCATACTTAATTTTAAACCCAAAATGCATACACCTTCATTGGTAAAGTAGTTTGGAAGCAACTCAAGGAGAGGATGGATTTCATTTATCTTTTTTTCGATTCTAAACACCTTGAAACGTAAACCAACAAATTTGAAGAGGAATCGAAAAGGGGGAGGGGGAGTTATGGGGAAATAATGAATCAAAACACATCCACAATAATGCGTTTAAGCTTATTCATCGTTTAAAGAGGGTATTTCCTATTTTAGCTGATTCTATTGGGACACTCAATTGGAATACAATGCTAGCGGGATCAGTAGCATAGGTACTCTTACTTGAGGAGCTAAGCTCTTTAATTAATCGTTAGTTCCACGAATTGGTAAACACTTGCTAGCACTTCGCCCAAGTTTGCTGGTTTGAAGTTTGCTCTTACGATTTTGCTTGAAAATGCCAATGACCTTTTCGTAAATTTCATAAGAAAAACGTTGAAGAGATGCAGTGGCACACCCAGGAATTAATTACTGGAGGTGCTAGTCTTGATTGCCCAACGGGGGAACTCGTCCGCTGGGCCCATTCCTGTTCTGTTACATCAAGGCCTGGACCTACTGATGCATCTAATCATCAAGACTTATATTTTTAGCTACTCATTAGCATACACCCCGAGGATGTGGAGAGAAGTGAGAGTGGTATTTGTACCAAGCAGAGACCCATCAGCCTCACTTTCTTCTTTTTGGAGCCCATGGAGAAAATCATTGGACAGATGATGAAAGATGAGCATCTGACAGCCTGCGCAATTGCGAGCATCAACTGAGACAGCTCTCTATGATACTGTTTCATTTGTTGGAAGGGCCTTACAGAATAATGAAATTTCTCTGGGTGGTTTTCAGGACAAAGAAGGTACTTTTGAAGGCACCTCCTACGCCTCTGCGGAAAAAGCAGCCAAGAAGAAGGTGTGATGGATATGGTTAGTTGGCCCTTCCCGATTTTAGAATCTGTCGTCTTGGGAGATTAATCGGACGCCTGCAAGCGTTGGTCATCCTCTGAAAGTGGCAGAGCATTGATAATGTATCCACCTCCTCGGAAGGGGCAACTATACCATTCCATCACCTCACATGGTAGCAGAGCGTGGTTACGATCATTGGCCCTTTTATTGTATGCTATCCTGCCCCCTATTCACTCACATTTCCCCCTTTGGCTGCATGCCCTTTATTGTGATCAATCCAAACATAGTCACACCCCTGCCCTACTCATTGCGCCCCCTCTGCTCTGGAATGAGAATCAATTTTCCATTCATGCCCCCTCTCCCCCCCCCCCCCCGGCGTTTCTCATGAGCCCTGGGAGTGTGATGGATATGGTTAGTTGGCCCTTCCATATTTAAGAATCTGTCGTCTTGGGAGATGAATCGGACGTCTGCAAGCGTCTGGGTCATCCTCTGAGCGTGGCGGAGCATAATAATGCATCCACCTGCTCGGAAGGGGTAACTATACCATTCCATCACCTCACAAAGGGGATCAGTCATGTCATCTCAACAGCGCAAGGCAATGAAACCATCACTATACTAGCTGATGGTGATGTCCACAAGAAGGAGTTTAATACTCTGGTTGTTGGTAGTTGATGAATTGCTACAACTTTTAATGCAAGAAGGGTATGAAGTTGTGGAGTATGTGGACGATGTAATCATCATTGTGAGAGGTAAGTTTGGCACAACAGTTTCAGACACACTGCAAAATGCTCTTAATGTCGTCGAGAGAAAGTGCTCCATAGAAAGGCTTCGTGTAAACCCCGAGAATACCATAGTAGTTCCCTTCAGTAGCAGAAATGTGAAGAGGACACCTCTGGTGAGGTGATTGAGCCCAAGAGACATTTTCTGTGCTTATCATCCTATAAAGCTGAAATGTGACCGGTAGTCTCATGATTTTAGGTAAATCGAAGCCTTTCCAACGTGACATTAAAGGATATGGAATGAACTATGGTCTGGCGTGCAGACCTGCGTAAGCTACAGGTTTTGGTAACAACAGTTATCTGTTCACGGAATTATATTTAAGACGAAGTCATCTGACCAGCCTATCGTTCTGCTTGCTTCTATCTGCCGGCTAATTTCGTTCCTTATCGATCAAACGTGCTGACATATTTAAAAAAGTCTCTCTTTAAGGCATCTAGAGAAAAAGACGAGTTATGAAGACATGGGGAGCCTAGTTTATCTAACGTACCACTGACTTCGTCTAATATACATAGATCAGTGGTTTAGGGAGATTTTAATTATATTTTTGATACATTTAACACTTGTACCCGCCGTTCCCCAAAAGATTGGCACTTATTAAGTTATATTTAGATAAGACCATACGCTGCGTTGAATAATTATCTAACAGTCCAGTGATCCGCGTCAAAGAGTTATCTAAAAATGATAAACTCGTGTGTTAGAATCAGCAGCGTTTTTAAAAATATTTCTGCCTTTGATTTCACCCTTAAGGAATGGTCGAGAGTGATGTATCTTATTCAGAACCACTCTTCGGCCTATTTGTAAGGTTTGGCACAAGTTTCATTAACTTTGGTCCAGTAGTTTTGTGGTAATGCTCCGGACTTTTTGGTGGATTTTTTAAAATTCTATTCTCGGATTGATAATTTTCATCGAAAATAATAAACCAAAAACCAATATGTTCCACGGTGTTGAAGGTATATCTAGTGCAGAACTAGTAAACCCTTGTGTATTAGTTCAAAGCGTCTTTATATAATAGATCAAATTTAATCAACTTAATACCATTCATTTTGAATTGATTTCGTTGCATCATCACGTACATTCTAGTGGATTATCATGACAAACATGTTATTATTAATATTACTTACCTTGTTTTGGTTCCTTTCTGGATCTCCAATGTACCGACAGACTCACCACTTTGTAAATGCTCGCGGGAGGACGGCCACAGAGACTATATAGAAAGCGGCGCATGCGCGTTGTAGCTTCACAATCCTCGGTTTCCGTCCAGTAAGGGATCACAACATAACGCAGGAAGGCTACTCGGGATCCTTCAAGAGGACGAACAGCCGGTTTTCTAACGAAAGGCTTCTCGCGGGTGCCTCACTCAAAAGAAACTGTCGGTGATCTCATCCGACCGGATTAAACAGCCTTCGATAACTGGACGACAAAGCGACACCGGAGCTGTCATAATTGCTTGACAATATTACAGCTGTCATGGGAAGGATGTGCCGGAAACAACCATCAACAACCTTTCGATAGCACCTGCAGTTCGTTTTCTGTCGTGTGAGCAATCATTAAAAAATGCACAAAAGCTTACGATTTCTGTATAAAATAACCTTTGTACGTGAATCACTGGACCACGTGTGTACTATACACTCATTATTGAATATAGTGTATCAAATAGAGCGATTATTGAATTTCAGGAGGCACACAAATATGATCAGCTGAACAATCCAAATAGGTATTTTGGTTGAGAACAGATTTACGGGCTCTATGCGTATCTCCTGAAATTCAATAATCGCTCTATCACCTGTGAAACACGCACACTCAAAAGCTTAGTAGAAATTCAAATCATGAACGCAAGCCAATTGAATAATAAACCCCAGTGAAAGAATTTGCAGCGTTTTAATAGAAAATCATGTTTAACCCTACCTAAAATTAAAGGAAATGGGCTCACTCCCATATTCGAGTTGAGGGCGCTTGGAACGGCCAGATGGGAAACTGCCAGTTATCAAGAAGGCGATAACAGAACTCGAAAAACGCAAATCTTGGCCGCATTAATCATGCCATAAATCGGAAATGGTTTGACCTACAGACCTGGGAAGGGGCTCATTCGATTCCTCATGGAAAGTTCTACAAAACAAGTCCACATTTAGGCCGCCTTGATGTTTTTTGAGGTTTTTAGGGATTTTACAAAACTTTGACAACCCTTAAATGGCACTTCAATTTGAGTTAGAAAGCTGGCTAAAGAATTGGGGCGTTGTCGGACCAACATGGATTTTTCCTGAAAATTTCAGATGTTTCGGTCCAGCCGTTTGGGAGAAATCTTGCGTACGGCGTACGGCGGACGGCGTACGGCGTACGGCGTACGGCGTACGGCGTACGGCGTACGGCGTACGGCGGACGGACGGAAAATTTTTTATTGCAGATTTGGATTCCAGACCCTTTGAAACGTAAACCATGAAATTTTCAGGGGGGTTAGAAATTTTTTTTTCGAGCGATTACTATGGTTTATTATTGAATAATAAACCAAAATGCACAGAAGTTTATGATTTTTGTACAAAGTCATATTCAATGTATGCCTTACGCCTCAAACTCCAAGCCGCTGAGCAAAATTTAACCAAATTACGATTTTATTAACTTAATACAGTCTTCCCAGCTAACCTTTTTCGTACTTAAATACCGAAGTCTTAATCCAATCAATGCCAATTAAATGAAATGAATTTTCCACTTCTCCTTACTACAAAATCACATTCCTGATTCCCTGACTCGTATGGTCTATGTTTATAAAATTTGACCTGTAAGTTAGAATTTATTTATTCTCGTGCTATCAGGCGGTTCTTGTAAGCTGGTCAGGGTTTCTTATTTGATTTATTGTAGATCAATTAGTTGTATATGTGTATTGTTTTAAGCTATTTAGAAAAAAAGAACAATTTCAAGACGAATTATGATATTAGATAAGCGAATGATTTTTACCAAGTTATCCATTTATTTTTCGGAGCTCTATTCGTCAATGACTTGGAGGAGGAGCTGAAATATGGGATATCAGTCGGAGGACTGTGGTCAGAATCCTGCTCTATGCAGATGATATGGTAATCCTGGCAGAGGACCCTGTAGAGCTTCAAACTAATATTGATGTGTTGCGGACCTATTGCTTGCGTTGGGGCCTTGATGTCAACATGGAAAAATCAAGCATTATGATCTTCCAGAAGAGGGGCAGACGCAGAATATCTGAAAAGTGGGCATTCGGTGATGTGGATGTGGGAATTGTAAATAAATACTCCTATCTGGGTGTAACATTGACTCCGAGACTTTCGTTTTCAGCACATATTAAGCTGAAGGCTGGATCAGCAAAGATGGCCTTGAACTACATCTGGAAAAATGCCTTTAACAATCCAAAAATCCCACTGACAGCAAAAATGCGAAAATGCAATTATTAGAGCCATTGCTATGCAGCCCAGGTTTGGGGGTTTGGAGAGTATGTGGGAGTGGATACTACACAGCTGCTCTTCATTAAAAAGATTTTTGGCCTCCTGTCACATGCACCAAACTATATGGTGTACCTGGAGACTGAGTTGGTTCCCACTTCGGCTTTTGCGCTGGGGTTGCACCTGGACTACCTCTTGAAGGTGGCAAAGATGCCATGCACTAGGCTTCCGAAGATTGTGGCACAGGAAGTTATAAAGGCTGGGGTGTCGTGGGCTGATACATGGAGGACTGACATCAAGATATGGAATCACCGACAATCTCGCCACCTTCGATGCTTCACTTCTCAAGGCGGATATTGCTGGGATTTTGACGGGCTTCAAGGATGAGAAGAGGGCGGGTTTTGTGCGCAGGGTGGAGTCATCCGACTCATATACTCTGTATCGTGAGCTGGATCCTGCGGTGAAGTGCGCCAGCTTGGTCAGGGATTCTGTGCACTCAATGAGTCCTTGAGGTGGATGTTCAGGTTACGCTCTGAGGTCCTTTATTTGAATATGAAGCCATACCGAGAGGCACACCTGCCTTCTGAGCGCTGTTCCATGTGCAATCTTGGGGAGCTTGAGTCGACGTTCCATTTCTTGTGCAGGTGTCCAATATTGGCAGAATTTAGGAGAACTGCACTTGGCAAGGGAAGTTTATCGTGTGATGAGGCTGTAGACCTCCTTAATGACCCAAGCCAATGGAGTAAATTTGCAAAATTTTGTATTTTGGCTTGGCCATACCGCAGAATGCTTATTACTGAATTTAATTACTGAGAAGTGATCCTTTATTTTATACAATTACATTACCTTGTCATTTTCATTTTCTAGCAAGTTATTAGGTTCCGTTCTTCCGGCAGACGGTTCAATAAGAACCATGCTGTATTGTTTATTTTGAGATTTTATTGTCACTGTGAAATATGTATTTTTGTAATAAACCGTTTTTTCTTTTCTTCTTTCTTTCCATTTATTTTTATGGTATCTTATGAGGCAAACCAGGAATATTACACGTCTCTTCATCAACAAATGTTGTGTTTCACTATTTTTCAACAATAAAAGCATGTTTTCATTCGTTCATTCATTCATTATGATTTTTGTATAAGATAACCTTTGTACGTGAATCACTGGACCACGTGTGTACTATACGTATCATATATTGAATATAGTGTATGAAACGTAGTCTGATCAGCACCTATTTTATCTCTCAACTCCCGCCTCCAAATCTTCTAAAATTCTAAGAGATTCGAATGCAATTTTGCATTTAAGATAAGAATACTTGGGGTTCGGCAGCCGCTCGGTTTTGCTCAGAAAGGGCTTTCCAGCCCGGCTCTGCAGCCAGGCAATCTGACCGATTTTTCATATGGTGAGCAAACATCGTACATCAACCTAGTCTTCTCATTCGATTCACAAAACCAATTTCTAGCTGAATAAAACAAAAAAACTCGGCAAAAACTAGGATAAAAATTTGGCAAACCTGCCAAGTAAGGGGATACCTAGTTTTCTGTTATTGCAATGTGAGTTATTGAGATTTCGAACAATTGAAATTAAACGAGTTAAAATAAAATACCTGCCTACGCTTCACTTGTTACATACGACTTGAAAACTCAATCTCAAATAGAATTCTCAAAGAAAAACGCTGCAAATTCTTTCACTGGGGTTTATTATGCAATGATTCATGATTTGAATTTCTACAAAGCTTTGGAGTGTGCGTGTTTCACAGGTGATAGAGCGATTATTGAATTTCAGGAGATATGCATAGAGCACTTAATAGGTACCTATTTGGATTGATCAGTTGATCACATTTGTGTGCCTCCTGAAATTCAATAATCGCTCTATCACCAGTGAAACACGCACACTCCAAAGCTTTGTAGAAATTCAAATCATGAACGCAAGCCAAATGAATGAATAATAAACCTCAGTGAAAGAATTTGCAGCGTTTTTTTTCAAGAGCGATTACAATAGAAAAATATTCTATTTGAAAATTTTAGATTTCGTAAGACGGAGCATACATTTCAGAATGCTTCAACCCGTGTATCAGCTATAAACCATTTTAGGAGTTCACACCAGTATCAACATTCACTACATCACTAGGTTACTGTGATCAAAACAAAAAAAACTCTTGTTTTGTTTTGATCGCAGTAACCTAGTGATGTAGTGAATGTGGATGCAAATGTTGGCACCATAAATCGGGCCATACATCGGGAATGGCGCACGATTTCTCCCGAACGGCTGGAGCAAAAAATCTGAAATTTTCAGGAAAAATCCATGTTGGTCCTACAACGCACCAATTCTTTAGCCTACTCTCTCACTTAATTTGAAGTGCCCTTTCAGGGTTGTCAAAGTTATGTTAAATCTCTAAAAAACTCAAAAAAAGTCAAGGCGGCCTCAATTTGGACTTTTTTTGAAGAATATTCCATGAGAAATCGAATGAGCCCTTCCCCAGGTCCGTAGCTCAAACCATTCCCGATGTATGGCCCCGATTTACGGTGCCAACATTTGCGTTATTTTGGTTTATTATTGTTTTTGTTTTGATTGCAGTAACCTAGTGATATAGTGAACGTGGATACTGGAGTGAACTCCTAAAAGGGTTTATAGCCGATACACGGGTTGAAGTACTCTGATATCCATAGGAAAAAAAACTCTGCAAATCCTTTCAATTGGCATGCGTTCATGATTTGAATTTCTACTAAGCCTTGGAGTGTGCGTGTTTCACAGGTGATAGAGCGATTATTGAATTTCAGTAGGCATACAAATATGATCATGATCAATCCAAATAGGTATTTTGGTCGAGAACAGATTTACGTGCTCTATGCATAACACCTGAAATACAAAAACCGCTCTATCACCTGAGAAACAGGGACACTCCAAAGCTTAATAGAAATTCAAATAATGAACGCATGCCAATTCAATAATAAACGCATTTATAATAATAAATAAAGTGAAAGAATTTGCCGCGTTTCTGCATTCCGGCTGGCCTCTTTCGATTCTTCAAAGGCATGTATACCAAAAGCGACCATAAAAAACAATATAGTTAGATATTTTGAATGTTTGTGATATTCAGATTGTTGACATTGACTGAATTCAGTTCTAACTAGATCCCAAACGTAATGACCCAAGTTTCATTAATTTCGGTTCAGTATTCTCGCAAAAAAGCTCAGGATGCATATGGAAGGATTTTCTCGTATTATTCGATTTTCGGATTCTACACACCTTAGAACATAAAACCTCAAATTTTGAGGTTCGTTAATTTAATTTTTTCTTTTTTTAAATTTATTTATTCATTTTCTTTTTCTATTACAGAGGTTTGTTAGTGACAATAATAAAACAGTATATGTCACTTTTTATCACTGATGATAATCATTATAATTATTCGTGGAAATAATTATTTGTAGAATCGACCCCTGTCCAATGGGTCGATCTTAACATTCACACCGTGAATATCTGTTTGAAGGTTCATATCTGTATTTACATTTCACGTCAATAATCTTATTTTTGATGACGTCTTTTAACGGTGACTTAATAGTTAGGAACGATACTGAGAACACACCTGTCAGATTGTCAATAATGGCAGAGATAATCCCATCATTCGAACCCAGGCGTCAATAAAAGAAGCTGGCATTCATAAGTCAAAAATGCCTGTATCATTCGAGATATTTGAGTGAGTATTAGAGACAACTTCGTAGGTTACTCATCCGAGACGTCAATGGGTGCCCTCGCTGCCGGCAGCTCTCTACCTACGATTGTGCGAAATAGATCGCGATGCCAAGACGGCTTGTGATTCATACAATAGCGGTGACATCATTTTCGTGCCCATTTGATCACCTCTCATTGCTCGCATCCGTTTTTTTTTTCTCGCTTGACCCGCTCATTCATCCAAAGGAATTTATTCCACATAATAGATAACATGGCGTTACAAGTATGTTTACTGTGTCACGAATGAATCGAGGTTTCCAAAAACTCAGGTGAAGAATGAAACGTGAATGAAAAACGCATGCCAAGTTGGGCGTGACACATAGCTTTCTAGTACACATTGTACTAAATCCCAGAGACACTCAACATCCAGGTGTCGATTCTAGAGCCTATTTCTGATCGACGTTACCCCTTAATGTTACTTCCGAGTCTCCCTATAGGTAGTTGAAGCTTTGTTTTCAACCCTCGGAAGAAGCAAATTTTTGTGTGAGAATCAAAATTTTCACTCGCATTTTGCGTTTTGTTCCAATCTGACCAACTTTCGATTGGTAAATGTCTTTGTTTGTGTACATCCGTGTACCCCATAGATCCTTGTAACAATCTTAATCGCAACAGTTTTCATACAATTTTGATGAATTTCTCAGAGAACCTACGGGTAAGGCTTTTAATGATCCATTATGAGTTTCATTGTACAGAAATCAACAACAGACAACAATTTGAAAACGAGAAAACGTAAAATTCACCAAGAATCATTTTCTTAGGTTCACCCATAGGCGCCCGCAAAATCCATTATGAGTTTCATTGTTCAGAAATCAACAACAGACAACAGACGACAGAAATCAAGGACAGACGAGAAAACGTGAAATTCACCAAGAATCATTTTCTTAGGTTCAATAATCACCGATCGTGCTCAAATTTGCTCGCAACAGTTGAACTACTGTCAATAGTATACTGCACTGTCAATTTCAGAGAATTTGTAGGTTACGCTATCGAATGCCCCTCTATGATCTTCATCACCTTCAGATTGTCCGGCGCTCTCCTCGAGTCCCCAGCCCAAACGAGTTCTGAGCAAAAAGTATCTCACTAATTAAAATTTGAAAATTCAACATTTTTGTGGCAAGTCGATCTTCGGTGAAAAACGCGGATTTTACCGCAAAAACCTACCTGTGTTCTCCCACATTCAAACGTCAATTTCTCCTTTAACTTCCAGCGAAAAATACCGTTGGAAAGATAAACATTTTGTTGCAACTTTTCAGATGAAAATTCATCTCTGGAACACAGGGACTCATTACCCATTGAAAAAAGGAGAGATTTAGCAGGAATTTACCATTTTCCCTCCTAGTGCATTTTTCGCCCGTTTCGGCTATTCGAAAAAGTTCTTCATCAGTGAAATAGGAAATTTAGCAATCTTTTAATTGAGCGCTCTTTCAAACGGTATAGTCAAATGTGATGTCACTCCTTCAATAAAAGGAGTTATGATCATTTCAGCGAGATGAAGACGAAAACACGAAAAGAATTGTAACTGGTTTAACTCGAAAACTAAGGGAAATTAAAAAATGTTGATTTAACTTCGATCAGAAATGTTCTCTAGAATCGATACCTATTTGGCCTGTTTCATTCATTGAGGTGTAAAACAGTGACGAGTACCTACACGAATCTTTGATCATTCATTATTTAAATAATGTCAAATCAAGACATGGGACATGAGTGATTTAAACGCCTTCAAGTGAGCGGGTAGACGTATTGCAGGTTTGTCATGGCATTAATTCTGCAGTGGGTACATTAACATTATGGTTGACTTGAAGTCGATATAAGATGATGACACCCTGCAACTACCCTCCAAATTTATGCAAGATCGAACGATTAGAGAGTGATTAAATCGAACTTAATGGATTTTACATAAGCGTATGGGCAGAATGAACGATGAAACTCATTGGGGCCCTCCAACAGCCTGACCCACACATTCCCTAAAAATTAAATAAATATATAGTCGAAACTGTATAGCCATCCTGTTTGTTACAAGAATCTGCTTGAACTCACAGACACGAGAATTGTCTAAAATGTAAAATGAGAATGGAAATTGTTATTTTGGTCAGACAAAAAACATCTTTCACCCCTCAGAAGTAAAAACAAAGATTCCGTCACGTGTAGGTAAACTCGGAAGCAATACACTGGATAAATAGTTGCTTCAGTTATGTACCAATAACGATGAAACCCGCTGAACCTGGCAACCTTATTGAGGTGGAATTCGTAACTTACCCTCAGCCTTTTGGGGCGTTAGGATAGTAATACCTCTGAGTTTAACTGCTCCTCTGACCTTTCCTGACCTCCCCTTATAAGCGAAAAGACATTTCAGGTCAGAGATGTTACTGAGATACTTCTTGATTCAACAGGTAGTTCACTTCCGACAAACCTTGACATGATTCTTCGAGTCCACCCCTGAGGCATCCTTCTCGGCTAGTTGATACAGCCTTCTTAAATATCTCGAGATTCGCAGAGTTGTCGACCAAGTCGTATCTCTTTCATATCTCTAACCCTGAATGTTCTTTATTCTTCATTCATATTAGTTTATTATTTTCAGTAAAGATCCTTTGGAATCCCCCAAGAAAAAAATTTTAACCTCCTCTCAAAAGTCAGGGCTGCTTCATTGAAATTCTTGGGAGGGGGGGGGGGTCCAAACAATTGGGGGGGGGGGTGAAGTTTATTGAAACAGTGTTCAGCGTGACGACATTCATAAATGAACTACATCCTAGATAAAGAACCTCAAAAATATACACGTTTTGTCTAAATAGACAATATTGTTGACTGGGTTTGAATTTTTCCATACTTATTCTTTTAATTTTGGATAAAATAAGGGGTGCTTACCAGTACTTTTTACATGGGGGGGGGGGGTTACCAACTTACATGGGGGGGTCTAATTTGGGGGGGGGGGTCATGAAGCTGGGGGTGTACCCCTGCAAAAGTTGTTGGTTTACTTTTCAAGATACGCAGATTTCAGAAATCAAATTAAAAGAAAATGTATGTCCTTCCGCTGGACGTTGTCTGCCGTCAGACGTTTTTCCAAAAACTGGACCAAGCATTGCGAAATTCGGCTCAAAAATCCTACATCGTTCCGGGACGCGACAGTAATCAGTCCTCAAGGAATAATATTTAAAATTATATATTTAAATTAAAATCACAAAAGCTTCCAATGTACGGGGGAAGTTTATTTGTTTGATTCAGATAATAACATTGGGTTGATGTACAATCATTCTCTTGCTCACAAATCGCAGGTCTGTCTTTAAGCACACGAATGGATGCTATAAAACAATTGCGTTTTTCTGCGTTAGCCGAGAGGTAGAAAATAAAATTCGGATTATTCATTCCACGGGGAGCACGGGACTAACGCGGAGGTACCTGTAATAAGATGTGGATTTGGTTGGTTCTGCTAATTGGTGAGTGAGCTTGTTTTCTATTTACTCCGAGATTATCTGTCCGACCTCCTGGTCAGTCGTGGTCTGAATTCGTTGTGTTTTGTTGTACGAACTTAAGCCGGAATCGGCACAGGTCGGGCTTGGCGGCAGGTGAAGCAGGGATAATAAGTGGGTCAAGAGTTCATGGGTATTTTATCGGGGTTAATGGGAATAGTAAAAGGGTAGGGATTTAGTTGGTATTAAATCGAGGGTATTTAGAACAGTAAGAGGGTTAGGCTTTAGTTGGTGTAATTCGGGGTCAATTGGAACATTCAGAGAGTACGGGTGTTACCCTGTGTATTTTTGCATACTGATTTACTTGTGTGGTTTGTTTTATCTTTAAAGTTTAATGTCCTATAATTATCTGGGAATGTAATTTTGTTTACTTGTCATCCTTCTAATAGTAAGAGGGTTAGGCTTTACTTGGTGTAGTTCGGGGTAAATTAGAACATTAAGAGAGTACGGGCGTTTCCTTGTGTATTTTGCATATCGATTTACTTGCGTGGCTTGTTTTATATTTAAAGGCTAATGCGCTGTAATTACATAAGAGCGTAATTTTGTTTACTTTTCATCATTCTAATAGTACGAGTGTTGGAGGAGTCGGTGTAATTCCGGGTCCTTTAGAACATTAAGAGGGTGCGGGTGTTTCCCCGTGTATTCGTCGTATCGATGTACTTTGTGTAGTTTTCTTTGTCTTTCAAGGCGAATGTATGGGAGTTAGCTGGTACTGTGTTTCACTGTTCCATCCTTCTTTAGCAATAGCCGAATTCAGGCACCTGGGGTAGGTAAGGCGATTGATACACTGAAGTTGGTGATAGGAATATTGATAAATAATCGCATTGGTTTGGTAGGCCCGTTATTGGTACAACTATATTGAAGGAATACTGACAGTTAAAGACTATATCTATCATTCTCTTGTCAACCAAGATTGGTACATGTTAAATATCTCAGGAGATAATAAATCTATCTTATTGTTGTCACGTTTTGAAAGAGTTGTTTCATTCTGGTTACCCCTGCTTCCGTGAAGCGTTCACAATCCTCTACCCCAAAAAACGTGTTCCTACTCTCCCAATTTTTCGAAATTAACTTTAAAAAAAAACGCGTTACCATAAAGCTATTCAAGTCAACCTGACAACATGTAAAGTAATACACCTAGTGAGCAGTACAATCAACAAAAGTGATCTCTACAAAAATAATACCAAGCAAAAAAAGTTCTTTTACCCTGGAACAGTTGAAAGAGGAGGTTGGGGTGTTGCCAAGGTACTTCACAGGAAGTTGGCTAGCTGCAAAGTTAATACAAATGTGTGCAAGACTGATGACTGATATGTTCAATACCAGAGAGATTGTTGCTTATATAAAAATTAATAGTGGGTGTGGGTAGTGGAGTGACCACATTCATTCCGTAGCACATATAAATAAATTAGATGATCACGTTGACGATGATACAAACGAATCTGAAGAATGTTTAATACCAGAGAGATTGTTGCTTATATAAAAATTAAGAAAATACCTGCTGATGAAGCCCACGTTGTATAGGTGAAACGTACTCGACAATAAAGATGTTTTAAAAATTGAAGAGCTCCAACAACCTTATTTGCAAAGAAAAATGGTGAAGCCATACCCCACCAAATCAAATAATAAAATATGGATACATATTGATCAGCTGAAGGACCCTTGATTCTAATCTCACCGCTAATCGATCTAATCTGACATATAAATGGGTCTCTTTTTATTTAGATTGATTTATGCACATGGGCTGTCTAGAAAGAACTTTTATGTAATCATTTGCAGCATTTTTTGGACAAATCCTTGTAAACGTCACTTTTCGTTTATTAATAAACCAAAAAAAGCTGTTCATCTGTCCGAAGCTTTTTTCCAAAATTAGTGAACCCAAGTTTACGAGACTTGGGTCGAAAACCCCACATTGATCATGAATGTGATACTGATTTCTAGTGTCTCAATCAATCAGCTTTGAGATAATATTTTAAAATATAAAAATTTCAATCTAAGATAGTTTTTTTCAACATTATTCATACAGAAAATGGTTCCTTGAATCGGACGAGAGCAGTGATTATCGCCAGCCCCTGAGCTGGACGGTACTATCTCTTCTTCCATGACATGAAATGGTAGATACTAAATTGCTATACTAGTTGTAATGCTGTCTCCCAAGCTTCAATTCACTAGAGGGATTGAACTGCTTAGCAGAAGCATTTTTCATGCCTGTACTTTCATCTTATCTCGTTAAACTTCAGTTGTACAAGATATATACGCGGTTTTCATTTCTGAGTATACATTCCCAGGAAGCTACACCCCTATGTCTCTACAGTACAGTTCTGGTAGTTTGAAGATGGCTAACTAATACAGAAATGACAAACCTTTGCATAATAATAAATCTTTACATTCTGGGTTTTAAAAAAACTGGAAGAATTACTATCTCTTATCCAAAATTACTTACAGTCAGCAAGAGTTTGAGGCATACACAACATCCATTATAAGTAATGAACCAAAATCCAACGCGAATAAAAAACTGCCCAATTCTTTCCTTCGTTTGATCAGACAATCCATTGAGGCTACTGTCGAATAGACTTCGATAGTGACGTCAGAGCCATTCAGAAGGAACGTTTATTTTACTTTTATATCTTTCCTACATGATAACCTGTCGAGAGGTTACCTTCTTCTCCTGATTTATTATTAATCTTGAGTACTACTGTGTACATGCCGACTGCATTTAAAATATAAATTAATACAGTAAATTGTCGGTCTCGCGAGTATTTATTTCTCCTGAAATATACAGCTACATTCATGGTTATTGGTAAATACGATGCAACTAATATTCAATATCTCCGCAAGCTGAGGTACTGTACTACTCGTTAACTGCAATAAAGAAGATGATAAAGAACAAATTGTTTTCAGGCTTCAATGTCCGACATGAAGAGAACAATATAGAACAACGACCACCACCACCTCTGCTTGTTTTGGTTGCATCGCCGGCGCGGTCTGTTTTGGAAAATTCTGAAACTTACTTTTCAGTGTGGTTATTATAATTCGACTTTTAATTTAAACAACAAATTATAATGGCTGCTTCTGTTGCGACAAATCCATCAACGATTCTTCCGCTTGGTATGTGGTTTTTCTTCACCTACAACTGAGTCTTGTTTCTGACCAACCTTATCGAGTTTACTGTCATTTGAGTTAGCTTGTTCTTTCTCCACAACTCCCCTTTTCTTGAATATTTCAGAGCTGGTAGATAAGTGTATTGGATCCAGGATCCACATCATCATGAAAAACGACAAGGAGATCGTAGGAACGTTATTGGGTTTTGACGATTTCGTTAACATGCTTCTCGAGGACGTTACCGAATACGAGACAACGCCAGAAGGGAGAAGGATAACTAAACTCGATAAAATCCTTCTCAACGGAAACAATATAACGATGGTGAGTTATAACTGTATTTAAATAAGTAGATACTTCACGATTCTTGTCTATTGTTAATCTCAGCACACGCATTTCATCCAAAATGACCAACCATCCTGCTTTTGACAGGAGATTCCTTGTTTCATCTCCCTCCTGCGAAATATGGTCCTCTCAATGCCCTTCTTTTTGAAATTGTTAGTTGGTAAGCCATAGAAAGTCTGCGTTGTTAGTCTCATTGTTGGTTCCTCTGTCTTGATATTCGGTCGGTACCTATCAAACATTCATCGTTGGGATGTCAATGGTACACTGTAGGAGTGGGCCCTGCTTCTTTTTTCTCCACGCCACCATTAGGCTTTGATGCCATCAAACTGCTTGCCCTCAATATAATTTTGCTTTCTTCGACCAATCTGTCTCGTCAGGGCGAAATTTGTGTTTTCTGGGCCTGGATGCTGTCATCTCAAAAATAAATAAAAACGTCCTCAATAAATCCATTTAGTAATCTATAGATTAGTTGGAAAAATAGATCAGAGTCCTTACAGTTTGTTTCTATCTACGGATGTATGTTCATCATGAGACTTTGATTAGCGTACAATATAGGCTTGGTCAGAACCTCCAGAACATCCTACTTCATAAAGGAAGTGACCCTTTTTAATCAATTTGTTTGGTTCCCAGACTTTTATTATGGTTGCTAACTGCCAATTTGTTAGTGGGAGAAAATTGTGAAAACTGAAGAAGTCTTGTAAAATATGGGTTGCATCTTTAATAGTGATGGACTGGAGTTTGATAGGTGCAAAGCACGGGATCCTGCTGGTATATGATAAAATTGGTGGCCTAATACCGCAATACGACCTTGCCTGCGTATAATACTGGTGGGGTGAACCTTTCTTAATAGGTAGATTTGCCCCCAAATCCATTTAAACCTGCGTCCCCAAGACCATAAAGAGAATATGATCGTTTATTGGATCCATCAAGCCACCCAACATCCACTTAAAATGACCTCAATGCAGCTTTAAGGCAATTTTCGCTAAGTTCACCTCAGAGTTAGGCGACATGTTTCAATCACCAATTGCTTCCTCTGCTAACAGCATGGGACTGTGCTCCTTGGTACCATTTCCATCCTGCATAAGTTCGTAACTGCTGTCAAAGGCTCCTTCATATTGGAACAGCTGTTGGCAAAGGCTTGACTTCTTTGCAACTGTCCCTGCCCTGTTGGCATGCTTTTAATGACGCCTCTTATTAGGTCCAACCTAGCACTTGGAATTTTGGAGATACATTTTGACAAAGATATATATTGATACCTACTTACTCAAATGGTACCGTATTAGATTGTAATTCTTTCTTCTTATTTTCCTTTCAGTTGGTGCCTGGTGGTGACATGCCTGGAGAAACGTGAGCCTATCGCTTCTGTTGGGATGACATACTTTTTGTAAATAATTTTTCTTACTGTACAAGTCTGGTAATGCTCCATACAAATACATCAAATTCTACTTAACTTGTTTTCCACATTTGTAATACCTGCCTTGAAAGTCGGCACCTACTAAAAAAAACCAGTAATGCAGCATGATCATAAGAGAGAGTTTTCCTTAATTATCATTATTTTAAATGGTGTTGAAATTTAGCACTTTGGGGCAAACGTTAACGTTGATTATACATTTTATAGCAAATCAACTTTTTCCCAGTAACATTCCGGTAAACAAATAATTGTTTGGATTTTCACAATTGTTCAATGATTCCTACCTACTTTTAGCTTATTTTAATGAATTTTCGATACAATTTTATGCACAAATTATTAAATGTCCTAGTTCAAGTTTGATTAACTTCTTCTTTGGGTATTCTACAAGAAAAATTTGTAAATTTATCTTAGTTTTTTGCCGTTATTTCAGTAAATTTGTAAGAAAAATCGCTACCACTTTGAAATTGTAGAATTACTGGGTCAGTCATTGGAAATTCATTTGAATCATTATCAAGAATTGAAAAAAAGTTCCTTAATACTGATCTCTGTTAATTTGTTCATTTATTATAAGAAAAACAAATTTAACGTCACCAGTTCAGTAACGGACAGTCACAACAAGTTTGGATTGCAATAATAGCATTATAGATAGAATAAGCAGGTAGATAAAATTAAGAGTAAAGTGAGTTCATCCAGCCATCCATGAATACATTACAGACATCTGGTGCCATCAGAGCAAATTTCTTGAGCCATTTGGTATGTAGACGACAGTAATGGAAGATTAGGAAATGCACCATGAGATTCATTGATCTTGATGCTAGAACTAGATGGTTTTGTTAAAGAGGAGAATGTTTTCACCCATCATTTGTCATTGTTTAATCTTGATACCAGGGCATTCTAAAGGTGTTCTTTTTTCTTCTTCTTTTAAATGTTTATAGTGTGATCTATTTATTTTTCACAATGTTTTTAATGTAAAATTCATTCTACTGCAAGTTCTGTCTGTGTCTGTTACTCATTCTCAAAAACTTTGTGTTACTAGTTACAGAAGCTACTGCTCCTCAGGAATGTCATTTACATTTTTTCTGTTCAAAAAAGGCTTCCTGTATATTGCGAATGGAACTACGAGTTCTGTAACATACTGACTTAGTTATTGGGACGTAGCCTGTTACGGGGAATGTGTTAAAGATGGGAAATCGATACAATCGATTTAAAATCGAAACCAAAAGATCGATTTACCGAAAAATCGCCTAAAAGTATCGATTTTTAAAAAGTTATTATTTTTCTAATGAGATACTATTTTTTAAAATAATTATCCTAATTGTAGTAGCATTCAGGTTACGTAGGTTGTAAGGATAGGAAATCAATACAAGTGTCGATCAATTTTTTTTCTTACCCAAAATCAAAACCTCAAACAATTTCTCTAAAAATCAACTCGATATTTTATCAAATTTAATTTTATATATCATTTTTTGAAAAAAATTCCAAGTGAAAAAAAAAGTCTTATGTTTAGAAAAAACAACAATATTTTTTGTATCGGTAAAAAAATTTATTTAAGAAATACTGGGTCAAAAAATTTGAATTAATATCGAAATATTCCTCTTTTCTTCTACGTTCTGATTCATCCATGGATGCATTTGTGAATTGAATGGAAATTCCTACAGATGTTTCCAAAAATTCCTATTTCAGATGGAGAACCAAAAATAAGTTTTCCTTTTGAAAAAATCCGGCAATTTTTCAAAAAATCGTGATTAAAGAATTAATTCCTATAAAAATCGACAAGAGGATCGATTTTTTGTCACCAATGAAAATCGGTAAATCGTTCCTCATCTCTAGAATGTGGACAGCAGTAGTTCCATGACTTTGAACCTGAAAAGGTGAACGGTAAGCAACCCATTGGGGGGCAAAATTTAGAAATGTGTTCAGTCTAGTTTGGATGCTCGCATCTCAAAAACGAAACAACATCCTAAATCAATACTTCTAGTAAAGTGCAGATCAGATGAACAAATAGATCAGCATATGGGTTAAACCTTGCGTCTCCGTTGGGAAGTAATTATAAGAACAATTAGGTTAATAATTAAAATACAAATACAGTATGCAAATACTTACAAGAAAGTCGATTTTCATTTCATATAATGACTGTAAAACATATTTCAATAAGATTTAAAAATGAACGAGAATGCATTTTTGTTTTCTTGACTTTTGGCGTTTAGTATAAAATTTATTTCTAATGATATGGAAATCAATCATTTCATTTGATGATTTCTAGTTTCTGATTGAGAGTCAGTGTGACGTGTTTTCGTTTCTCACATTTTGAACTCGAAGGCTTAGGTTTTGAAAACTTAGTCACTGTACATTTAGAACGAAAATCACTGTTTTTCATAAACAGTTACGTTTACAAAACAAAGCAAAAAAAAAAAAAAAAAATGGCACGTTTCGTGATTGATTAACGGAGCTGCCACTTCACCTGAATTTATTGTAACAGCTGAGACTAGCCAGGTCTGGATGACCCCAAAAACTTCCGGATAGCTCTCAACCATCTCTTTTTAATTGCTTTTAAGACACACTTTTGGGGAAAATTTTTACAATTTTCCGGAGCGATTGGCCATTTTGGACTGTTGGATGCTGGACTTCAACTGTAGTACCTACTAATGGATATGCTAAAATTAATTTACACAAATTTGATCGTAAGATGATGTAATTAGTGATGATTTAACGATACACACGAGTATTTACACTATATACACATAGTTGGTGGTTCCAAGTACGGTTCCACATATTTTTTTTTTTAGTCTGGATGGTTGTTGAGGCTTAAATACGTGTATCTCCAGAAGTATACAGTTAGGCTCGTAAGGTGAATAAGAAATCAAGACCTCAATTGGGTCTGCAACTTGTCCAGAGCTTGTTTGTGACGAAAGCGCAAAGGCCCCTGAAAATGGCTAGCCAGATTTGAAACATCGTGGAAGACGTGTGTTGGCGTGGATGGAGTCAATATCGATATAAGAGAGAGCAGAATTTTACCCATGAGTCTATCTTTTGTAAATTTGTCGATGCTCCCGGAAAGCAATTTGACGATATAAGGTGCAGCTGAAGGTTCGATCGAGAGTTCCAACATCACGCTCAACGTTTGCAGGTGCCAAGGGAAGAGTTCGCCTTGGAAGGTTTCACTTATAGCTGACAGAGCATCCGCTCTTTGCGAGTCGCTAAGTGCAGTAAAGAATGCTTTACAGAACGCAGTATCTACATTGATGGGACTATTTTCATTTAGAAACATCGGTAACACCAACGTTTTCGAAACTGAAGAGTCCAACCATCCCAGGACTTCTCCGTACAAGGTAAGCCCATACCTGCAAGATTCCTCACTTGAAAATATCGGGAGCAACACATTCGAGCTGACACACAAAGCTGAGTTCCTCGTTGCAGACATTCCAATAATGAAGGATTTCTTGTGAGCGTCTTCTTTCAGCAAAGTCCAGCTTTTCAAAATTGCTTCGGTCATATCGTGATTATTCAGATTTGAAACCAGTTCAATGACCACATTGATGTTCTCTGAACAGGTAACGACGTGTTCTACGATTTTGTCTGCAATTAATTGTGTGTCGACTGATGTTTCTGTTTCCTTGACTCCTTGCGCAGTGTTGACATCCACAGCGTCCTCTGTCGGTTCGGGCCAATCGTTGAGGAGTCCATATTCCCCAGAACTGTGTCCTTGAACGTCTGCCTTTTGTGTGGCCAGAAGTAATTTCTTTTGAATACCTTCCAGTGTATCTTCTTCCGATCCTTGGTTGGCATCCTCTATCAAACGAAGTGCTGCAGGGCTTAGCTTGGCTTTCCCCCATGAGGCCATACAATGTTGTCATATCTCAACATTCCTTTCAAACATGGACGAGTCAGATATGCCAATCACACCACACCTGAAACAAGTGAAAATGTTTCCTCTTTTTTATAACGTTCTGAATTCTATAAATATGTCGCAGCACAATATAAAACCTCAAGCATTTACACCAGGTATTTGGTTTTTGAATATTCATCCAACATCCTAAAATGTTCGTGTAGCACCACCAATTATCAATCCTTGATACCAAGATCTGAGCTTTCAAGCTCAATCAATCTGAGCTTTGAAGGAGGTGGGGGAGGGGCTGATTGGGAAAAATCGAAATGCGCAGACATTTGCTAGATTAGTGTAAAATGGATTAGGATTGGAGCCAATAGCACTAAGATCAGGTTGTATTTCAGATCACATCCTTTTTAAAAGCTTTTATTTAACTTGCAATGTATGTGTGTTAGGATGGAATCTTGCGACCCGATTTTGAAGCAGGTACTTCCAACCAATTAAGCTGAAATTTTGTATGCACGTTTAGATTGGACGACAATACACGATTAGTTGTATGGCTTCATTCTAAATCCAATATGGCGAAACATCAAAGATGGCGGAATATTGATTTTGATGCATTTTTACAATATGGGTATCAAATGAAAGGGGATGTTGAGAGTGACTCAAAAAGTAATGTGACGTCATTCTAAATCCAATATGGCGGAACGTCAAAGATGGCGGAACAGTGATTTTTATGTGTTTCTACAATAACGGTATCAAAAGGGCTTGTTGAATATTGGTTTCAAATGAAAGGGCTTGTTTAGAGGAAGTTAAAGTTGAGAACAAATGAATGTTAAAAAACAACAAGCTCTTTTCGGAATCCCCCTGAAATTTGGTGTAGAGGCCATAAATATAGACTCTAATTAGACAGTTAAAATTTGTAACCTAGCTAGCGATGACTAAGAAGTAATAAATAAATTAAAGAAACAAACATTTTAAGAAAGCTTTTATTTAAATGCCCTAAAAAGAAGGAAATAAACTTTTAATTACAATTTTTAACTGTCTACTTATAGGCTGTGTATATAGCTGATTAAAGACTAATAGGTAATAATCATGAGCTACGGCGCAGTGTTTTTTGTTTTCACCAATCTAGCTGGACAAAAGTTTTTAATGAAAGTCCTTTTTATAAGTTCCTTTTATTGAAGTATATTCGTAGACTGTTGGCAAGGTAAGAAACAAAGAAGGATCTCAGAAGGCACAGAATCGTGTCATATCGAGCGTTGTTTGCGGAGATAAAACCTCACTCGTCGTCTGGCTCATTTTACTACAAGTGATTCACCAGCAAACCCACAATGTGTCTTTGAAATATTTTCAAGGTAGGTTTATCGTTATGCAAATACCTACTCAGCAACAATTTTTGATTCTACACACACACGCTTACAGAATTAACTATATATTTCAAGTATTCTAGTTTCTCAAGTGGAGAGCTTTACTAGAGCTATCGTTATTAGAATGTAACTTTTGGGGTTTAACTCGGTTCACTCGGATCTTTTCACTACGGTAAACATGAGTTTTTCTGGACGGGGCTGGACAAGAAACCGCTGCAAGTAGCTGCAGGTTTAGGAGATAGACCGTTCTGAAGTAGAAATTTATATATTTTTGTGTGTTTTGCTTTAGCAAGAAGTCCTGCACTATGGACATGCCATGGCCAAAAAACCCGTTTTTCTTCATTTTTCACTTTTTACCCAAACCATTTGCAATGATTTCATTACGAAAACCAGAATATATTATTGTAATATGTCATAAGTTAAAGTTTATAATATTTCAGCATTCAAATTTAAACACGAGTTTAAATTACGCTTTATAGTTTTGTCTCCCAACTATTTCAACAAAACTGTTGACATAGAAATTCCCAGTTATTTGACAAATGTCGAGTGTCTCAAGTCACTCCTTCATCTTCAAATTTGTTCTTCCCATTGTATGCTAGTATTACTTATCTAGCGAAAGAACAACCTTTATTGTAAAAAAGGCGAAAGTATAACTATTGGTGGTACCTACTATTGTGAATTGAATAAGAAAACAACCCATCACCTGATTTTTAAGAATCTCAATTGAACTACCAACCAACTCCATCCAGAAATTCTTCCATAAGTTACCTAAGAGACTGCAGCAAAAGAGAAGCAATTTTTGAGGCTTTTTTACCAAAAAATTATCAATTTGTCGCTTATTTACCCATCTTTGGAGTCTCAGATTGGCCTCAACCGCCTCAGCGTGAAAAATTATAAGGAGACCGAACCTCCCTGCCAGTAATGTTGAAATAACAATTTGTATCATTTTATAGAAGCAAAAGGTGTATTAGGTGATCTGTCATTGACGTAATAGGGCTTTGGAATCTCGTAATCATGCCTATAACCAAAACACATATTTATGGCGCTGGAACGCCCAGCACAAACCAATTGTCAAAACTTTGACTTTCCAGAAAACTCCTGTAAAAGGTCAGAATAATACAGTTTTTCATCCCAATGTCTTGAAATTAATGAAAACGGATAGATTACCTTCAAACATCCACACGATTAAATGCACTAGTTGCTTCAATTTTCACTGTTGTACAGAATGTTCCGTTTATAAATAATTAAATTCTATGCATCACTGAACGTCAATAAACATTTGAACACTTGAAAATAAATAAATACAATAAAATAAAATCATAAATAAAAATGAGGTAGACACTTGTAATCGGCTTGTAACGTTATCAGTTAGGCATTGGCGCCCATGCTGTTAAACTGAAGTATCCATGTTAGAAGTATCCATGTTTGATAACCGAAGGTACACACGCTCTGTTGACTCAATTCTTAACTAATTTTTTTAGACTTCCTCATTTTGTATAACTTTAATTTTGTTTGTTTGTTATTTCTTAAAATGGACATGTATTAAGATTCTCATGTTAACCATACACAATTTTCGGGGAAATTATTTCATTAAATGTAGAGTGTTACAATCGATCTTGTCAGTGATAGCTGTTATCTATCGATATCTGATAACGGAAAAAGCAGCTGACTAAACCTCACCTTTGGCATTGTGATTTTTGTTTATTACACGTGTAAACATCGTCAATTTATCGATTCGGGTGGAAAAGGTGTGCGTTTCGACGTCGGAAAATGTACCTTTTCACGAGGATCTGTTGACCCAGGTAAAATCCATTTCTAGAAACGGTGTAGTTAATGAAATTCCCCACAGACTGTTTCCCGTGTTATCCTTACGTGGCCTCATCCATAAAATACATCATCAGCCTGCTGACGCTGTGAGCATTACCCACTTTTCTTCAAATTTAATTAAAGTTCTTTACTTTTCTCGTATCCAAGTCCGGATTAAAACAAAATGTTGTGTTATTAGCTATTCTAAGTAATAACAGGTCTACAGCATATAGCTTGCAGTCTGAGACCTAGTTTTTGAGTGACCTGGTAAGAAGTTTGTAAGATTTGAAACTGGTTTGGTTCACATTGATAACTTCACTAACTCGCAATTTCCCTTCAAGATTTCATTAAGAACCCAGTTAATTTCTATCTTGGAAAGCTCAGAGCTTTAAAACTTAGGTGTGGGAAAACTGTGGCTAACGGTCGTCTTGCAGCCATTAATTCTTAGGCAGAGTAGGTTAATGAAGTAGGCAAATGAATTATTCTTGTAATATGGATTATATTTTCGCTAAATGCCGTGAAACCATGAGTATATGTGGAGCTTAATCACATAGACACGTCTATAAGTCAAGATATCATAGCAGAGAAGAATGACGTGTTATGCTGGCAAGTTCATCTTATATGGTGAGGTTGTGGGGCCCAATTCTATATCTACCTTTCTTCTTCAAAGGTTTACACCTTCGTCCTTTATTGGATCAGTTCTCAAAAGGAAGACACCGCTAGAATCAAAGGGTTCTGTTACTGGGGCAATTTCAAGAATTGAAAACAAACCTTTCGAGTTGAGTTTGAAAACATGATTTTCAGTTCTTGCCCGCACCACCACTTCCCTCAAACAGTATGTGAACCTAAAAATCCAATGGCTTTGTCCGTGGAAACATCTGGTTGATGTACAGTTCATCATGAAAAATGGAGGAATGCTCAACTTTAGGAACCGGGCTGAAGTAGATAATAGGAAACCCCTACCTCTTATCAGGCTCATTTGAACATGTATCGATGTGTACTTTCATCGATATATGTAGGATATCGATACCACTGCCATGTATTATGGAATGATTTTCACGACCGTTATAGCGATAAAAGTATTTTTAATTCTTAAGACACAAGTGTTCTGATCTATTTGTCCGGCTAATCTATACTTTACTAGAAGGATTGATGTAGGATATTTTTTGTTTTTGAGACCAGCAAACTAGGCAGAACACACATCGAAAGCGTGGACCTATATCGATAGGGGACATCGGGTTTTTCAATATGGCGACGGTCTTATCAGGAAGGGGTTACCTATTCTCGACTTCGACCAGGAACCGTACAATAACTGGATGTTACTGCGTACTAACTTCTTGATCCTGAAATATCTTTAAAAGTCTGACAAGATTCGGCCTACACTAATACATAACAAAACGCTCAGTTTTTGCTCCCTGCCCTTGTCCCCACAGTGTCCGTCCCTTTGTTTTCAAGGCAAAAATTGGCTTATCTCAAGATCGATAGAAACTAGTTTTTATATCCTTTTTTGTTCTGAACGTTTAGTGTAGGAAGGAAAGCTACTCTGTTTCCAGTTGTCTCGTCTATCAAGTGACTGCGTAATATCACTGGTTTCACCTTGGTAAACACTGATGTGTTTTGTCCAGTAAGAGTATTCTATCCAAAACTGCAGTGCTGCTAATCCTACGCTAGCTTTGTTAAAGGAAGATTCAATTCTCGAAAACTTATCCCCAAGGAATATTTCTCCCTCATTAGCCTTTACAGTATAATACAGATGATATTTCAGTTTAACGTTTCTCAAAAAGGATTAATTGGTATAATTGTTGAATAAATAAATCTGGTTTGTTTATATACAGTATGTGATACTATATATGGGGGAGTGAGGCATGTAACATGGGAAGGTATAGTATAGATGGAATGGTATAGTTGCCCCTTCCATTGAGCTGAATGCGGTCTAAAGCAGGGTTCAGATCCATCCAGAACGTTTGGAAATACGGATAGGAGAAGCTAGTTAAAAGCAGTGGAGGGGAATCGGCCGAGTGCAAGCCAATAACTCGTTTCCCGCGCTTCCTCCCATAGCTGTTTTGGTTCCCAACGCCATTCCGTATGCGCAGTAGTGAACTGCACAATCTGTAACGAAAAATATTGGAAAAATCTGATGCGTACAGTTTGCTTCAAATGTGCCTGTCCGGAAAAATATTCCCTCTCCCCAGCTGATGTCCAACCAATCAGCTGCTCGTATTCACTTTCCAGATAGCTTGCCCTGCTTTATGCTCTGCCACGCTCAGAGGATAACCCAGACGCTTGAAGGCGCCTAATTCATCTTCCAAGACGACGGATTCAAGAATTGGGAAGGGCCAACCATCCATATCCATCACAGGCAACATTTTGATATTGGTAGGGAGGGGTCCATCCATTGAAATTGCCGTAATTTTATCTAATTTTATACTCAATAGAACCATTTGCTGCTCGATAAACACTGTCAGTTTAGCTGAAGATAATTAAGGCCGTCGATCGGGGTTGCCCACACATTCATCAGTTGATCTGAAGATAATGGATTGCAGTTCGCCCAGACTGAAGGTGTGTGGCTGTTGGGCAGGCAGTTATTGGATGAGAGATCCATTGGGCCTGTGGAATGGTGATCGCACACTGTCAGTTAGTCTGCAGGCATGCGATCCGCTGTATCCGTTTTTTTTTTTCAAGTTTCCAACAGTTTTGGAGATTATTTTTGCGCTTTCATTCACCGTCCAAGATTGCATTGCTTGACGTACAATCTGCCTGCAGGTGACCATACTGAACTGCAGATGATAGTCTGAAGATAGCACACACTAGAACCTGGTAACTGCAAGAGGTTGACTGCAAGTGTGTGGAACTTCGTGATATTGGTCTTACGATTGCCTGTTGAAACGACGGCCTGCTGGCAATCACATGGTGTATGCCCCCCGTTAGAGACACATGCATCTTTCCTTTCCACCTGTCCACTTTGCATTATTCGATCAAGTTCTCTTACGTTATACAGGAATTGGATAAAAGGGCAGAACACGCCGTTGTTATAGAGACAGTAGCCTTTCCAAACTACAATTGGTTAAAGGTACCACAAAATAAAGTTGAAACTTGATGTCATAATGTGCAACTTCTCATTTTTTATGTGTTAAATCATTGATTGCTTCATTGGTATTGCCACTGGTTGCTTATCCATAAAGCAGTAATATCCTTCTTTGATTTCGTCTAGGATTTCAAGCCAAGAGGATCGAATCATCAACTTGCTCTGCTGTGGTCCACAACGAAAATATTCATCACCGAACAGGCATACAGAGTTAGCTTAGCTCAATTAATCAATCAAAATGTTTGAACTCACTGACACTCAAAGTAAGCAACAAAAAGTTTATCCTTGCTCTGCTTATCTTGTATAATTTTATAAGTTTTAAACTATGTTACATTGATTTCTAATTTCTTGAATGTTATTCTTCAGGAATCGGGATTGGGCTGGCTTCATTTGGAGTCTTCTTCTTGTTCCTTGGAGTATTGCTCCTCTTTGATAAAGGGCTTCTCGCCATAGGCAATGTAAGTACTTTTCTTGTTTTATCGGTTGTTGACCAACGAATACGGTATTTCGATGGGTATGAGTTAGAATTTCACTTTTTACGATTCCGGATTCAGGTTCAATTTCTTGGGTGTGAACATTGCAGTTAGTTGTGAGTCCACCCAAGGTGCTTCACCACGTGCTGGTATAACTTCAACTGACACGAGTTAGTTTTTGAAAAACATTTGCAGGTTGTGAAGATTCAATTAATTTATTTGTCAATAGAAGAACCGGCTACTTCTTCTAAATATGGTGGCTCCTCACCTGAAAGTCAGGGGTATACAGAGATCATCGGGAGCAATTGGAGACTGACGCTTTTCTTAGCCAAATATGAATTTCAACTTGTCTTTTTCTGGTTATCCCAACCCATTTAAATCCTCGTGAAAACCAAAATGCAATAGGCATCAAATAGTAAACAGGCCAGCACCTACTCTCCTCGAAAATTTCTGAATGATGCATGAGGTACCACCAGTCATTTGTTCTTTCGCAGAATAAAAGTTCCAGTAGGTTACTAGCTCGTAGAGGAGCGAGCTGGAATATTTGCAAACAGGGTTTGCAACCTTTGTTTGGCATTATCATCTGTCATATGCAAGACGTGGTGGTTAGCTGGTATTTTGTTAGGATAATTTATAAGCTGAATGTTATTTTAGCCATTGACAGATTGAACCAAAGATGAAAAGTTTGTACGTAGCAAACTTAAAAGTTTGGGAATGTGGTGTCATATCATTGCAACTTCAGCTCAGGCAAACAATCCATGTGTCAATTTAAATTGCAACACTACTAACAAATAATTAAATTAATGGGATTTTTCGGTTTGCAGATTTTATTCATATGTGGACTTGGGTGCGTCATTGGTCTGGAGAGAACGTTCCGGTTTTTCTTCCAAAGACACAAAGTGAGAGCCACAGTCGCATTTTTCGGTGGCATCACTGTCGTTCTTCTCGGATGGCCGCTAATCGGCATGATACTGGAAACTTACGGATTCGTTCTCCTCTTCAGGTTAGAATAATATTCATTATTGTGCGCGACTGATTCAAACATTTCTCTATTTGACAATTGTAGCTTTGATCACCTAAATGTTAGCAAAATGAGGAACATTGTTTTGACATTTAATCCAAGTTTGCGTTGTAGGTATATAATTAATTTGCCTTACGATTCATAACATCGGAACTTTGAACTAGCACTCAACAAGGCAATTTTAATAACATAATTAACGATTGGATTGTACCTTTTGTTATTCTAAATTCCAGATTTTTCAAATTTTCCCTTTCACTGCGATTTTGAACAGAGTTATCGAAATTTTATAAGGTTGAAATTATGTTTATCTTATAGGAAATTTAATGCTGAATCCGAAAATGTATCATAAAATTAAAATGGACGCTTCAGTGTTCCAGAAAACTCGATTTCATGACGTGAGGTCGGAGTTGACCGTGAAAGCACTAAAAAAATCATAACTATTCAATGGACTGAGATAGGAGCCCCACTTTGGCGGCATTCTACTCCATTTTTGATGTTGTTTTACCCAAAAAAAATTTTTCATTTTACATAATTTTTTTAATTTTTTTTTTTTTGTTCAGGTATCAACATCAGTTTTATAGCCATGTCCCTAAATGGTAGTTATAATTATATATATATTGGTTTACACCTTGTAATTAGTTTACACCTTTTTTTATTATTATTATTGGTTTACACCTTTTTATTGTTTTTTTTTCTTGTTCTTTTTTTGGTTTACACCTTTTTTATGTTTATTGGTGGATACACACATACACACCGATACACACATATATTTTTAAAACAATTAAATCTTCCCACACATCTGCATTTTTCGTTAATAATAATGTATTATAATTAAATAGGGTAGTAATCTTCTCCGTGATACGGTTAAACATGGTGATCCTAGACAGATCATAAATAGGACAATCCATAACAATATGCTCCATATTATTTCAACATTATTTTCGATAATTTAATGATTTTCTGTTAATTTAAATGGTCAACCCTTTTCCAGTGGATTTTTCCCTGTTGCTGTCAACTTTTTACGGAGAGTTCCAGTCCTGGGATCTTTCTTAAATCTGCCAGGAATTAGCTGGGTAAGTAATCTCCATTGCATGGTTGATGATTTAATTACAATTAATTATCCATTTCACTCAATTAGATAATGTAGGTTTAACAATCGTCCAGTTAATAAATTAATACCAGTTTGAATTCTTTGCCTGAACAAATGCTCTAAAACATGGATTTTTCGACTCTCACAAAAATGTAGTTCTAACAATAGTAGCCTCATGGTTAGTAAGAGGTTAGCTAGGTTGGCTGAGAGCAGATTTCAAACTAATAATCCAATAGTACCTATCAATGAGAAGGAAATACTTATACGAGTGATTGGCAAAAAGCAAGTAAATAACACGTTAAGCAGGGTCCACACTATGCTGGGGTAGGCCAGGCGGGCTGACCTGGGTGGGCTAAGCCAGTTGGGCGCATTTGGGCTGGCACGTCGTCCACACAACGAAGCTGACGGAGTTAAAAATTTATATCCTGTTTTATTATTATTTTAGTTTCAACACCAAGACTGGTGACATCGTTGAAGAGTACTTTTTAGAAGTTTTTTAAAGTGTGTTTAAGGTGTTTTCAAAATGATTACAAACATGATGTTGCTATGTCAGCCATGACTGTGGTGATAGTCTTTAAATCAGCCTCCAAAAATACGTGAAAGAAGATTTTGGATTTGACCGAGCCTAATGGGAAGACAGCAGCTGTAGAGGGATAGCAAATTAATGAAAGATTGTCACTGAAGCCACTTGGGACGTCCCCATTCTATATTGCTTCCGAGTCTACCAAGGTAGCGGAAGCATTGTTTTCACTTTCGGAATGTGAACATTTTTTTGTCTCCAAAATCAAAAATTCCACTCGCATTTTGCGTTTTAGACCTTTCTGAACAATTTTGGTTCCGTGTCTGTCTGTCAGCAAATCCTTGTTACGGGAAAACTACACGAAGTTATAGTCCGATTTTGATGAAATTTTCTGGGATTGTGCGGGTTGGGGTGTAGATGGTCCCCTATACGTTTCATGACCCCCGGATCAATATTAGCCTCTGCGCATGCGCAAACGTGAAATCCTTGTTACGTGCATAACTCCGGGAGTTCATGACTGATTTCAATGACATTTTCAGGGATTGTTCGGACTGATGTAGCTTTAGTCAATAATAATTTTCAATGATCTATACGGTCATGTTATGGATACGAGGAAGCTATGTGCCACACCCACTTGGCAGACGTTTTTTTGTGCGGCTTGGCTCAGTTCAGCTTCCTTTGATCTCTACCGATTTTATGCGGGTTGGAATCAGCACGACACGGCCGACATTTACTAACCCGGCAAAGCCGCCCAGGGTGTCTACATCAACGGGGCTTAGCTCGCCTGGGTCATCCTGCCCGGCCTACCGCGGCATAGTGTGAAACCTGCTTTAGGTGGACGTTTTCGCATATTCCACTGATGTTACGTTGTGGGCAAAATCCGGCTCTCGAAAGAGTTTGGGTACACTGACTTCAATAGAGTGGACAACTGCAACAGTTTTTATCTGGCCTTCTCACAAAGAAAATCATCGATTGCATATTGGACGCTTTTGGGGCCATCCTACTGGATGTCACACTCTTCTTCATTCCAACAACAGCTGAAATTCAGATCGTACCCAATGCTTGAAATCTTTGAATGTATTAAGATGTTTCTACCTGAAAAAGACTCTGCAAGATCCTCTGGAGATTTAGATCAAAGATAACCTCAAAACGAATCACATCTTGTTTTCCGTCCAAGACTTCAAATATCTTATCTTTTCCCAGTAAAAACTGATACTTTCTTTTTAAAAAAATGAATAGAGAACAGGATGAAGTGATCGTATCTTCGTTTTATGTTATGGATAATTTCAAAATTTTAATTTTATAGTAAGCTATAAGATATTATTAAGCGATACAATCTATTCTTGTTTGGAGAGGAAATGTTCATTCAAGATGAGGATACAAACAAACACCGAAGAAACTGGCCTAAAAAGTATTATCTTATGAATACCCACCTCTACTAACCATAAGTTGAAACTTCAGCGAATCCTTCACTGAAAGTGGAGAACACTCACCTTGATTCTTTACAGTTAGATAAATCGTCCCAAATTATTGTTGATTATTATTGCAATCTATTATCGATAAACTTTACCTAATTCTTCTACACATCCATTTTAGTCTCCTACTGACCAAACTAATCAAAATTTGATTAATAGTGATGAGCATTGTGAGCGTACAAATGCCAGTTGAGCTTGCTGGGTCTCCCCCAACTTGTTTTGTTTTTATTTATGAGGAAGCTACGACGAACTTCTTTCTATTGAGACAAATGCCTTTCTTCTAAGTTTCTGCTTTGGCTTAACACGATTTCCTTCAACACGCCCTTGTTTCTGTTTACAGATTATCGGCTACTTTGATTCGAGCCCAAAAAACTAATGTGTGCTGTCTATTAACATTATACAAATTAAATGTGGAATTCGTGATTTTGACTGAATGTTTTCTGTACCCTGCTCAGTTATGCTTTTTGTACTCTACTTTATTTTGAGATTATTACAATGCCAGTATAGCCTGTTCTACAAGTGCATCATTGAGTGTCTGTTTCACCAGTGCCATTGGTAACGTGTTTTCCGTCTATACATTTAGTCTGTGTATTTTTTTGTCTACTTGCCTTGTTGTAAGTTTCCTTTGGAAATTTTGCAAAAAACGGGCTTTTAAAAATGCATAAGGTCAACCATATTGGTTGCACATGTATTTGTCCCAACAACCTGTGTCTCTTACTTTTTCAATAAATTATTTCTGTCATCGTCAAATCTTTTACAAATGAATAGAGAAGAGGAGGAAGTGATTGTGTCTTCGTTTTATGTTATATGTTTTATGTACTCCCGTGGCTTAGGAAAAATCAACTCTTCTCTTGTTCTCCTTCCTGGGAGTCTCTCCGCAACTAAAATATTCCAAGTAATTCCATCGAGGCCTAGGTCTTCTTTGTACTCTGATACTTGTTGGGTGTTCAGCGAAGATTCTTTTGGCAAGATTGGAACAATGTGGCCTGCCCATAAGAAGTCTCAGCTACATTAACGTCTCCCAGTCTACTGTATAGGTTAACAGCTAGGGGTCAGATTGGGGAACAGATAGGGGACCTTGATCTTGCAAAAATGTCACCATCTGAAAATAAGAGTTTTCACAGCAATCCCTAGGCATCTAGAAGCCTCATGATGAGGGGTACAAGCTACGCTTACGCCGTGTCTTATGTGGAAAACGAACGCGAGCGAGCGGGCGACCTACGCAATCTGTTAGCACGATCAAACAATATAGTTCTATGGAAGTGTCCAACGTAGCAATGCGGCGTCGCGTGGTTTGACTTTCAACTTGGTTTGAATTTTGGCGCGCAATCGCGTTATCATTTGTTTACGTTTTTGTAGGTTAACCTGCTGTTGTTGACATTCTTCGTTCGTCTTTGATATTGCTTTTTTAGTCAATTATTGCCTTTGTGGTTTGCTTTAAATTTTCATCATGGAAGCGATAATATCAGAAGTTCAAAAGATAGAAGTTTTGTGGAACAAAAAAAGCAAGATTTATAAGAACAGGAGCCTCGCAAATCTGGCTTGAGGTGCTGTGGCGAAACAAACGAGTTTTTCAAGTAAATCAAAACACCATTTACCTAGTAAATTATTTCTTTTTAATTGATACACCATTCAATTACCTAATAAATTCCCTGTAAAACATAAATGTACAGGATACAAATGGTGAAACTTGCCTAGTTTTCCTGGGAGCCGATAAAGTTCATCAACTGGCTTTTGTTTTCTTTGCCTTGGGCCAAAAATACATCAACGGCGTCGATGAAAGCAGTAAAAATATGGAAAAAGAAGGCATCTTTCCGAATATAAAATAAAACTGAGGGAAACTGGTATGAAAGAACTCTGGAGGAATGGATGGAAATGTGGCGTATCCAGCTTCAGCGACAACGCTGTGTGTACCTAACCTCACTTAAGACACATTTTGGAATTCGTCCAAATTGCGTTGCTCGCTCGCGTCGCCCGCGTTCGTTCTCCACGTAAGAGACGGCCGTAGAAGTGTAATGCCACAGTAATTTTATACCCTGATAATCTTTCTTGCGGATGGACGGATCGCAGGGCATGTCCGTTTATTATTTTCAATAATGAACCTTCATAATTGACCTAGAAAAAAAGTTTGCTAATTCGATTTCTTGACAGATTAATCCTTAAATATTACCCCTTAGGGTTCATTGATTATGATGCCGAGATCACAACCACATCTCGAATGGATGTTGGATTTTTATGCAAATTTTGTGAACTTTGGTCCAGTTATTTTGGAGAAAAGCTCTGGACGTATCATGCTGCAACATACTGCGGTCAGACGGATTTGTTTTCTTTCAATTCTTGAGAGCTGGTATCTTGAAATAAACCAACAATTTTTGAGATTACAAAGGTTTGTTATTGAGCATAATAGGCCGAAAAGTCTTCGAGGCACTTTTTGTTGCAGATTATAGTCAAATCAGGGTAAAAAGTTTCGTGAGATGAAACCACATCACTAGGTGCCCTGGGAAGTGGCAAAGTAGCTGTCTGATACTCCTTCCTTACCTCCTCCTCTGATCCATCACCTGATTCCTGCGCCCGCCATGAGGAGGAAACCTGAGGGAGGGGGGTTCTTGCAGATGGTGGGGAAGTGTTAGATGAGTGTAGAGGCGGTTATGGACTGCGGCCAGCTGATTTCCCCTACCTCCCTGCCTACACCTAACTTCCTACACTGACCCAACTATAGTTGAACACAGTATCATGAGAAGTTAGTAACCACAAGTGTGAACACCCACAGTTGGTGTAGTACAGCAGCTTCATTGTGCACAAAAATTCACTCACACGATGGGTTACCCTTCTTTTTATAACCTACCCACCCCGATTTCAGGTTATCGACTGGATCACAGGAGATTCGAAGCGAGTCACCGTTTGACACTGAGCTCGGACCTCCAGCGACCCGCCGCCCTCCGCTCTTCCCGGCGCCCGCCAGTATTTCATCGTGTGACGGACTTAAATACAAGGAAAATTACTAAACATACAACAACAGTGCGCCGCATCGAGGGACAGTTTTGTTTGAAACACATCATTTCTCACTGTAGATTTATAGCAATGTAAATATCGTGAATTACGAACTGAATTCGCAAGGGTTGCTGTTGTTTGTCGTGAAACCACTTTTTTTCTTTAGTCAGACTTTTGCCACTCGAGAAAACACATCTACCTTGTTCCTGTGGCGAAGCGATTGGTTTCGAAATATTTATGATTTGATTCATTTTCTCTCAGCCCACGTATTGTGCCAGCATGTTTCTCTTATAGTCGATATACACTACTAGAATGTTTTCTTATTAGGTGGACACTCAACACTGAATTCATCAATTCACCGGATTGGTTATACAATTTAAAATGAAATAAATTAATTATAGAACAAGAACTCCATTGTTGGTGTCTGACCAGTACTTGATTCAATATGTAAATACTAAATATAACGACTACTTAAGTAATACATGGCTCCTGCGTCACTTGCCTATTTCCACCATTCATCGACAATTGCTCAGAAAACCTATCCAATATTCTATGATATCGTTCATTTTTGATAGGAGAAATTCATAACCGTTTGCCTAATGGTGTGTGAAAGATAAAGATAGATAGATAAAGACTTGAAATTTTGACGCATGTGTTCTAAATTTTGGTATAAAAGAAGGATTCTGCTAAATCAAAATATTTCTGAAATATTAAAATTTTAACGAATAGTGGGTTGTTACATTGATGCAAATTAATTTTCTAGCATTAACTGAAGAAAGCATTTTAAGGTAAGTCAACTAAGATAGTTGTAATAACAAGAGTGTATTTGTGAAAAAGTCGTTTTTGTTCACGAAGATGAAGAATTTAAATGTTGGATAGACAAGGGGCTGTCTTAAGTAATGAATGATGAAGCTACGATGCAAGGACTCCAACTTATTTAGTGAAAGGTAGAAGGGTACTCAAATCCTATTGGTCAGAAAGGAAGGAGGTAGTGACCAATGAAGTCTTTTAACAGTTAAAATGACTCAAGTGACAATGAGAGCTGCAGGAACAACCCAATGGTGGATTAGACATATTAATGAAGAAATTTGCTTTGACAATCGCGAATGTTTCAATTAACTGCTACATATAATGTTCTTTTGAAGATATTGAGAAAATTTATAGAAAGGAACAGTGGCGGCTCCTGCCCCGAAACCCACGATGGTGCAGCAAGACCGTAAGGGACAACCTCGAAGGGAATGTGAGACAAAAATGTGCTTTTCTCAGGCGAATTCAATCTTCAACTACCAATATGTAAAACAGACGACTCAATCAAGCGCAGTACTGGATTATTGCTCCCAGACAGCAAGCCCTTAACCCCCCTCACCAAACTCACGACTCCACCATCCTCTCACCCATCCTGAGGCTCCGTTTGGAGCAAGAATTTGAAACTCTCCTGCTCATCAATGAGGATTCATGGGGAAAAGTTGGAAAGCAGTATAATATTATACTTTTAATGTTATCATTATTATCAGGTATCTTTTTCGTTTTGTCCAGGGGGTGCAGATGCTCTTGTCAGCAGGCCCCTCTTCTGCAGGAACAACGTAATGATGTGATTCATTTAAAGATTTGTGAAAGGAGACCTAGTTTTCCTGTAATCCATGGTTCTTGATAACTTTCTAGAAATGTTGACATTTTACCACAATGTTCTGATTTAAATGAACACCTAGCTCATAAATCCTGAAAATCAAAGATCCTTTTTCCAAATCTCTCCAAGTACATCATTTCCGTGTCCATTATTTGCTGTCATGTTTTCATTACGTACGTTTTTCATAAAACACACTCAGTTCACTCATATCTATGGATACTGCTCTGATGCGTATTGTGCAGAAGTCAGCAAATTTTTGAAAAAGAGGATGGTTGATTTCTGTGGTCAATATCATTCAAGTTTTCCTTTCAATGGACTACTAAACTGGACTTCCACTTCACCTTCGGATGTTGTTCATTTCAGGTGATAGGTAAAATGATTTCCAAACTGACATCTTGAGGGGATTTAGTCCATTGTTTCCTTCATAACGTTTTACCAATCTTTCTGGTACCACTTAACAGCCAAGTACCTAATGAAAAAGGCGAAGGTTGGCAGCTGTCACTACCTCCCAAGCCAATGGAATCCTGGTAACAAAGGTCAAGCTATGCCTTCTTGATAATTAAACCTCTTACAGCTCACCTTTGATCCCCTTTCCTTCATAGAGAGCATTTTTGAAATCATAATTAATTTACTAGTGGTATTCTAATTCATTTAATCAACATGAATTATTAGAACTGACTAGTAATTAATAAATCTAGTCTGCACATTTGCTAGACTCTAAAAAGAGTTAAATACAGAATGGGCTCTCCAAGACCCTCAAAGGTTTCTAATTTTCCAGAAACCATGATTCATTATTCATTCATAATTCATGAACTATAGTTAGATTAGTTTGGGTTGCAAGATATTGCACTATTGCCCATTAATGAGTTAAGGAAATGGAAAAAAATTCTGGATATTCAACAAAACAAGACCTCCCATGTATATTCATATCAACACGATACATAAAAGAGTCATCAACCAAATCAACAAATCATGAATACATAAATAAATCGTTGTAAGAACTAATAATATACAGAATAACAAGACCAGTATAACATAAATTACAATCATTTTATCACAAAAAATTGAATCATCGAATTTTGGATGAATAAATGCAATGAAATATATAATTGGGAAAGAATAATCTATTCAGCTTATGCAGTGCATTGGGAAACCTTGATGATTTTTTAGTGATTCATGCAAATAGTTTTGTCGTCTAGTTGAAAATGTCTTTCAACTTACCAAGATTTGGTTCCAAATTGTTCCCACCCAGAATTAAAAAACACCCTGTTGTAGCAGTAATTCATTGCGATTCCATCAGTACATTTGCTGGAGACAACAATTTGGGGTCGATTGGATACTAGAAGCCTCATTTTAGAATACAACAAACATTTCGCGTTGATATGTTACTCCAAACTAGGGTGAATCATTCACGTATTTTGCAGGCACAGAACAAAGACTGCCTAAATCAAATTTAATCACTTCAACAGAGGTGGTGAAACTTATACAATAATGCACAAGTGAGCAATTAAAAATAAAAAAGTAACAATAGTGAGTATTATCACCGTTAGTGATAGTCAAGTCTCATGAAGTTTTTAGCAAACTGCTATTAAAGGTTCCGCCCTTTGCTGTTTGTTACCGTTGACTTGAAAGCAACTTAATCTTATTTATTAAGGGAATAATAGTTATGGTGTCTCACAATCATGTTACCAATGTACATACGTAGCATGGAGGGAATCATAAGTACTTCCTAGGTTAGGTATGTTACATGTCGATTTATATCGTCACAAATCTTTTCATCTCAGGAACATCAGGGATGAGGGAACAAGGAAGAAGATGGTTTGAGCCTTACTTGTGAAAAATCCAGGATATGATGAGATTAGAAGAAATGTTCACGCTTGTAAGGTGTAACTGGGGAGTGGGTTAATTCGTTCGACGCCACATCTGCGGTGCATAGATTGGGACAGCAATTGAGGTACATTGTGAGTTCAAATGTTATCATATGTCAGGCCAAGGCTAGCTCCAGGAACAAACATCAGAACAAATCCAGACCCTTTCTTTGGAGCATCAACCTGAAATCGGTATTTAATAACCAAACTGGGAGTGCAATACAGCGCCTGAAAACAAGTGAACGCTGAACATGTGAGAGTCACTTGTGAAAAAACAGGTGTCCTCAGGAGAGTAAAGAAAAATCTTACATCTTTAGGTTTGTTTGGACAACAGGTTCCAAAGCAGTTCGGAACCGAACACGCCCCTTTTTGGCTGTTTTGACACGCCAGAACTAGTTCTGAAAAATCTCGAACCTCTTGGTTCGCTGTTCGGACAAGGAGTCCAGAACCACTTAGAACTAGTTCAAGTCGTTCGAAGATTTTTGCCAGAACTTTCAGTCCGAGACATGCGCAGTAGATTTATCGCGTTATCAACGGTTATCATCTATTCCCGCCTAAATACGGCCTACCTACACCGTTGAGGTTGTCAAAACAAACTTTGTTTCAAGTATAAATTCCGAGGTTTACAACAATGTCTAGTTTGTCATCAAGTTTGAGTGATGAGGACCACACTGTCATCGAACAGCGAAAATTAAAAAAATTAGGTAGTCAAGTTGTTTTGATTTTTGTAGGAATATTATTATGTGTTATTGTTGCTGTTGCCTCTTTTTTTGGTCTCGATGTCTGACGGAACCATCCGGGAAGGGGACGTTCAGGTTTTTGGTTCCAAACTAGTTCGGAAAGCGTTTGGACAAGTAGAACAAATACCGAAAGTTCTCGGTGGTTCTATCCCTCCCCCTGGAGGTTCTGGTTCTATCCCGAACTGGGTCGGAACCTCTTGTCAAAACCAACCTTAAGTACCTTTTTATTCTCTACAAGTCTGTATCATTTACGCTCGAATTTGCCTTGTAGTGTACTATTGTTGCATTCTGACTGGTAGGTGATAGGTTCATTCAAACAGAGTTAATAGTTGAACAGCGCCCACTAACAGTGCGACAGGGAACGAACTTATCGTTGCCATCCACCTGGTGGATACAAACTAAATCACTCACGATTAAATTGTGTATACCCATTTTAATGAAGAGAACGGATAATGATAAAAACGTTGTCTATTTCCGCAAAATCAAAGATTTATTATGTTGAAATACACGTGTCGATATCTACTTTCGTCATTACCTGGTGGATGCTGTTGAGTTCTTGACAAAGCGTGCAAAGAAAATTGCATTTAATGTTGTTTGTATAGAAAGCTTATAGGTTTCGAACAACAAAGTAGTAGTAGACATATTGGCAAAGCCCCTTTCTTAAAACCGGATCTAAATCGAAATTTAATGATTAATTTCATCGATGAACATAGAGATAAAGTGAGAACACTTTGTCAAACAGCTTGAGAAAAAACTTTACCTCAGAAAGAAAGTGTTAATGAAAATTGTGAAGAAGTCCCACAGTTGCGTAGAGAAATCTTGGTAAAAACTAAATTGAAATATAATAAGGAGACTTAAAATCAGCAGACCCAAATCTAAAGATGGCACAGATAGTACCTCGCCATGTTCTTAACCATATTCTTTGAACTTTGTCAGCAAGAATGAAAGTGATTCGAGAAATAATTTGTTTTTGGTGGGAGTTGTCTATCCGTATTAATGTTGGACTAGCTACATAAAGGTCTTTCCCTACAAATGAACGTTATTTACATGTGTAGTAACTACCAATGAAAATACAGATATAGATCGCATCATATTGATAGGAAATACCTACCTTTATCATGATATGAAAAGGTAAGAATAGAATAATAATGCGTTATGTCGCAGTACCAACCATATCACGGAACAACCCAAAAAAGCTGGTTTTAAGCAAAACGGGTTCAAAGTCTTGCTCCTTTGCCAAAATGGCTGCACATTCATGGTACGTGGAATACAGACATAACTGCTCGCTCTTGGAGTAAATTTCAGTTAGCCTCGTTTTCATTTTTGACGGACAAAATAGACCTTCCCTGCTATTCATACCAGTAACTCAGAAATTACATTTTTTGAGTTTTTCTTTTCATTAAAAACTGATAAGATGCGTGTGAATCTTATCAACTAAGTTATTACAGTTTGTGGTCGAGGAAGACTTCTTCCATAAGGCTAACATCTTTGCTGCCTATTTATACGAAAACATAACACTTTACATACGAATATGTAACCGTGCATTGATAGCCAGTAGGCATTTACATCTCCATAGTGTTTCTATTGCAGGTAAGTAGGAACTTATTGCTCGTATCAGAAATCATTTTCTGACACTTGTGAAAAACACTGCTCTGGTGTTAACCTAAAAACAACGAATAGATTTGTGTCTGTCCTAAGTTGTGTCGAGCCTGTTTGGGCCTCAGGTTACTAGACAAACTGAAAATCCACAAAACATTTTGCTGTTGAGAATACGAATAGAATGAAAACGCTGAACAATTTTTGTTAATTATTTTCAATACTTTAATAAAACTTACCAGTTGGGTGGATGCAATCAAAAATGAAACTTCACTCCCTTCAACTCAATATAATTTTATGGCCTAAGGTAACACTCAAAGGTGCATCAGAGGTATACACTAATCATGACCCTAATTCAAATTATGTCAGTTATTACACCCCCCATATATGTTCGCCAAAGAAAGGAAAGCCCTACAGTTACTGTCCGCAATTAACTACGGTTGGGGAAATGAAGAAATAATTTCACCAAGGCTAGTACACAAATGGGCTTAGTTGAATCTCTACATACGAAGGTCCACAATTTTGTAGACGTTTATTATTCAGATCAATTTACATCAGTACAGTTTAATGGTGGATTCGGAGAGGTGGTTTTATCTACCAAACGATAACGTTCTCATGATATGTAAATTGGTTCAATACGATCTCTATAATATTGAAACCTCGACAATACATAATTAATGAATCCTAAGTGAGATTTCTTCAAGATGTTAGTCCTTGAAAACCAATGTAGTACCTAGTACAAAACTGACAATGTACATCATTCGACATATTAAAACGAAAATTTCGATATTTCTTAAATTCTTTTAATAACAGAGAGGCCACAAAAGTCACTGCACACGTTTACGCACTAGGGAATCCTTCAATTCCCAACACAAACAAACTAACAAACAGCTTTGCTGTCCCAGTGAATAGCCAAACCCAGCCCTCCAATCTGGCAGACTCCAATCAAAACATGTTCATTCTAGACAAAAACACGTAAAATAACCTATGAGGCTTGATGTTCCAAACCAGTTAATATTTCCTCTGCTACCCTCTATATTTGATACGAAGAGATCAATCGTGTAATGAAGAGTAACAGCACACATATATGTAAGTACTCAAGCTTACCAGTGTTAGTAATAATTAAAACCCAAATAAAATCAGGAAAATGTCAAGAAAACTGTGGGAGTGTTAGAAAACATACAGACCAAATCCTATTTGTTCAGTGATGTGATAGAGCTTGCATACGTGGTTCAGACTAAGGGAGCATCCGTATCCAAACAGCACTTGTGTGTTGGTTTGGCGTTAATGGAACTTTTTGCCATGGAAGTCTTCAGCAATGCAACGGTATTTAAAATAACAAAGTCTGGAATGGTATTTTGACAGAGTGTCAAGGAAAAACAAGACAAAACACGATTCAGCAAATTCGTTTTACCGCAATTTATGTAGGTTTCCCAATGGGGTTCGTGAGGGCCCACGAAACACTCGTAGCTGATTTCCGAGCACAAGTGTTCAATGTATAACTGCGTTATAAGCACTCGGTCAATGCGTGATGATCCTCGCTTTCATATTTTCAAGATAGCTGACGGAGTGGGATATGTCCGTCACGGAGTACAGGTGGAGGTGGGCAGTTTTCAGATACTCGAGCACGGCGAAAATTGACTTGAGCCGAAGGTTGAGTTGGTTTTCCATTTGACAAGACGCACAAAGGTGAAGGCGGAGGAGGTAGGTCCGGTACTCTTTGAGCATATCGGAGATCACATCTAGCGAAACCATACGGATGTCTTTAAGGCACATTTCACCCTCTGAAGTTGCCATCTGAAATAATAAGATGGATTTTGTTCAAATCATGAACTGGTTAATGCTTAAAAAAACCTGTCATTCGAGAATTAAATAATAAATTATACATTATATCAATAACAAAAATGGTTTGATATGAGGAGTAACTATCAACAACAGTTGTTTCCAAAAATATACAAAGTCATGCAATACGTTCTGCTAAAAAATTCAACGTACTGTGCAGCTGAAACGAGTTCACGCTGCCCCTTCTTTGGACTCAGTGTTTATCTTGTGTACACACCTGTAACAAATTGGCGTTCCGTTCCGTAACAAACGAGAGGAACGGGTCGGTATTTGATCAAAGAAAAGAACGGAACGGGCCCCGATCGTTGTTTTTTTTTCTGTGGCAGGTGAGAAATCTTTGAGATCCTTAGGTGGAAATGGGATCTCCTAAGATACCCAAAAGGGACCGCACTTTGGGTTATATGGGATTCAAACCCACTAAAACCTCACCTTCCATTTCCCACGACGAAACCCAGCCTGGAACTGTTTGACACATTACTTCAGGCTGGTCCGTGTTCTCCCTGCTATGCCTCTCCCGTTCCTTCACAGCCTTCATTTTCAGGATCTTTTCAGAAAAGGATGCTACGGCGGTCCAGTTCTGTTCACGGTCAAGCATTTTACTTAAGACACGTTCTGGTGTCATGTCCTGAGGTGATAGCTCCAGTGTCTGCTGAAGGCAACTTCTGTTGGCAGCCCAGTATTCACATTTGAAGAAAGTATGGAACACATCATCATCATCATCCTGTTCCTTGCAATACGAGCATGCTGGTTCATCCACTTTCCCCATCCTATGCAAGTAGGCGTAGAAGAGTCCATGGCCTGAGAGGAACTGCGTCAGGAAAAAGTTCACCTCCCCATGTGGTCTGTTCAACCACGTGTCAATACAGGGTATTAGGCGTGCAGTCCATCTTCCTAGGTGTTCTCCTATTGCTTGGTTGGCGGTTTAACCCTGTCGCATCAAAGGGATGTTCGGAACGGGGTGAAACACGTGCGGATGGGCTTGAGGTTCGCCCGTTCCATTGTTCCGAACACGCATCCACCTCAGATGTCGCTCAAAATACTTCAGGGAAGATTCCACAGATGGTCTGCTTCGATACTTTGAAAAAATATTGAAGACTTGTGTATGAATCATCAGTGGCCAGAAATCGAGTGGTCAACGCGAGCCTTTCTTGCGCTGGAATAGCTTTAGGAAAATCCGTATTGGTTTTTGAAATTATTGGCCCAACTTTTTACAATAAATTCAAAATCCGATGGGTGCGTACGGGTAAAACTTTTACACAGGCCGCTGATCTGCTGAAACTTCAGTTCAGCCAGCATGCTGGTCCCACCATATTGTTCCCGGTTTGTGTACAGGTTCAAAATCCACCAACGGCGATGTTTGTTTTAATTTTTTTTAAATTTAATACGTGATTAATGCCACTAGGTGCAGTGAGGTCGCCATGGTTCAAAACAAACTGAAAAGAAGGCTCCTCGTGGTCTGATTGTCCTCCTGTGACAAATTTGTTACGGAACGCTGAAATGTTTGTATGGCATGTTCGTCCATTTGTTTGGAACGGTAGTACGGTAAGGAGTTACAGAACGACAGTTTGTTACAGGTGTGTACCCAGCTTTAGGTATGCAGCTAGAAATCAACACTCAGTTATGAAGTCCCAGAATGAGACACGGTCCGAGGGAAACGCTGGGTCTTTCCGCAGAACTCAGTTTCTGGCCATAAGGCTCAAACGTTCCCGAATTTATTGCCAACCCATCAGACTACCAGCCTTAATCCCATCTTGGGATCCCAAGTATCCATACTTATGCTTACCACAGAGATAAGAAGTAAATAACAACAACATCTAAGATTGTCCCAGAACTTACAGGATTTGGACCCCAGCGAGAACACAAGGACAACATCACAGACATCCTTTCGTAGTTGCGAAGATTGGATATGATGAAGCTGGCCATACTATGCACATTCAAGTGTAACTTATGCGGGAATATCCTGCTCTCAGATTTTCTGGAAATGAAATCGTCAAAATGTAATTAGTGGTGGATATCGAACATAATTTGGAATTGAGTGAAAAAAACATAGTTGGAAGGAAACAAAAGTTGGATATCTTTAAAGAGGTTAAAACGATTCAAGGGAGAAAAATGTCACAGGGACATGTCCCCACAGAAATTAATGCCTAGGAATTGAGAAAATTGAAGGATTTTAAGGTTGTTCAGGCTGTAACATAATGAGGTGGGTGATGGAATGGTATAGTTGCCCCTTCCATTGAGCTGAATGCGCTTAGAGGATGACGTAGAAGCTTGAAGGCGTCTGATTCGTCTCCCAAGGCGAGGATTCATAAATCGGGAAGGGCCATCTAACCATATCCATCACAAGTCGCAGACTGAAGTATTGATTTGTAAGCAATGAAACTCATTTGGTGCACGTACAATGCATCCACACATTAACTGAACATTTCACGGAAACTGAGTGAAAACTGTTCAAAAAAAGAATCTGCTACCCAAGGTAGACCTTGGAAGCGGAAGCAACAATTACCCAAACGGAGAGTTGGAAGATTAAGTACATAAAATAGCAGGATTCTCAAGCTTGATCCTCTGGACGCTTATTCCAATGTTTCTTATCAATTTCCCATAACGTAATCAAAGATCCACAGATCCCCAAAACTCACTAATATTTCGTTTACCTGTGAGCGGGGAAGAAAATCACGCTCGGATACGTAGGAACTGTGTACTGCCAGGGGAGGTCGTTGAGTTCTCCATCAATCCTGGCGAAACTGAGGCTCCGCACTTGCCTCAAGAAGTACGCCAAGCTCAGGAACAAATTGGACAGAGTGAGGCAGAACGAACAGTAAGGCGAGTGATACATGACCACGACGTTCTACAAAGAGAGGGAAGCCACATACATTAAAAGGTACAATATTAATAATTATGAATTATTAAAATATTTTCGAACATTTTACTTAAATTATACAGCCCCACAAAAAAAAACGTTAAAACCACCGACCAGACCATGTGTAAATAATGTTTTTGTACAATTTTTCAAATTAGTGTTATTGAAACATTAAACAAGGTTTTCGGGGTCGAAATAAGTGTTAATTATCAAGGGTAATTACAACACTATTAACAACTTTCCTCAACTCCTTATTTAAGATTCCTATCTTTCTCAATTCACAGGTCGCAATTTTTAAACGATTAATCTTTCACTATTTTAAACGGGACCACCCTCAGATAGGAGCAAACATTTTAAGGGCTATCACGGTTTCTAACGAAAATAGGAAAAAGGAAAAGCAGAGGATGAGGACCCCAAGACACCGTTATAATACTACCTCCAAATAATAACTATCAGAAAACTGACGAGGACAACAGAAGAAGTACTTCACTCCATAACGAGTTCACGTCAAGCATTTATGGCAATCAGAGTATCAGGCTGTTGATGTATGCTGATGATGTGGTTTTGATGGCATCTGCTTCAGTACTCCAGAAAATGATTGACAGGGTTGAAGAATATTGTTGCCACTGGGGCTTTGAACTAAACCTCACAAAATCCAATTTCATGGTGTTCAGGAATGGGAGTGGGTTGGAAGAGAGGGATAGATGGACATACAAAGGCAAGGCTATTACAAATTAGGTAAACAAATTATTTTGCTGTGTGATGCATAGGCCTGATCATTTACCTGGGTCTGATTCAAAGCGAAATTGTCGAAAGTGTGAGTATTGAGTTCAGTCAGGGATATACTGTCGCCTTCCTGTTGGTCTTTGACGCTGTTGTGGAAATTTATGGTGTCCGATGCCGAACGCAAGGGTCGTTGCCGCTCTCCAGCCAGGTACCTTCTCAGCAAATCGGCTACAGATTTTTCCGTTACCTCCGTCGTATTCAACTTCAACACTTCCTAAAAACAAATATTGAAGGCAATCATTAAATATATCGGTACGCGAGTAATGCAATACAAAGACGTCCCTATATCCGATTTTTAATAGGACCACACTAATAAAAATTATTATAAATATTTTTGAAAACTCGAACTTCTGAGATTTCTAGTAGGTATGAGCAGCCCATTACCGCCTCCATTCCTCTTCCCAACATCAAATTGAAATTCTCCAAGCTTTTTTGCACGAGAGAGGATTGTTAGAAAGAAATTGGGATCGAACAACAACAAATATTTCAATAATAAAATAGAAAAACATTCTATTCACCCCTTCCATAGTTCAGTGCTTCCATCTTCAACACTTCAGTGCTGTCCCCGTTTTACGCGATTCCGTACCCTACTGACTTTTTTTAGGTTACAATTACTGTCGTTCGGTTAATTGTGGATGTAGGACGAAACTCTTTCATACAGATATATAAGGATATCATGTTTTTAGACTACTCCAGGCGTTACTACAGAAAATTTTTGGACAAACCTTTCCCAAATCGCCCAAGATTTGTTTGTTCCAGCATGCCGCAAGATGTAGCTTCTCTTACTGCCAAAAAGCGACCGTATTACATTAGCTAATGAGAAAAATGTTGTTATATCACTTTTGCGGTACGAGTAAGAGCTACTGTCGTCCCCTATTACAAAACAAGTATCATGCAAAACTAACTTCGTTGTCAAATATAACGACGGAAGTGCGATGCTTCATTTTCGCAAGCTGCAGCCCTAACCCATTGGCGAGGTGAGTGTAGCTTGAACTGTCCAAAGCTATGAAGGAAAACGTCTTGTTGGTCTCGCAGGATGTGGGGATCCGGCCGATGTAAGGAGAGTCTTTTGGGACGAATGGCAGAGGAGCACGCTCCAATAGAGCACAATTGTCTTCCAGCTGCGCTTCACGCACGCGCTCTGCATCGGAACTGAATTCCATCACACTGTAAACACAAGTTTCAGTATCTCGTTAGAATTTCGTTAGATTATCGTTCATTCCATAAACGAGTTTGGAGGTTGCAACCGACCCCAACAAGACTTCGGTACTATCACCAAGTTCTTCAACTCAAATATTGTAGAGCACTATTATATAGAACACCTAATTCCATATACCATGCTATTGTATTACATTATTTTGCCTGACATCCAGGGTCCAGTTTATGCTACGATTCTTTACAATGTAATAAGAAAGAAGGGATGGAATGGTGCAAGTACCCCTCCCAAGGGTTGTGGAGATTAACCCCCAACACTCAGAGGAAACCATTGAAGTTTGAAGCGTAGCAATTTCATAAAACGGGAAGAGGGCGATCCACACATATCCCTCAGACTTCCAAGCCATCGAAAAAGAATTAGGAGGATGGAGAAGTGAGCAGTAATTTTTTGGTGTTAATATTTAAAATATAATTCTCATTCTGTCATAGGAGGCAGTGCCAGGGAAACAAGATTCAGGACAATCAATATTGGAGAATGAGTGATTCGTTAACAGGCTCTGCAAACTTATTACAAAGATACGAGATGTGAGAGTTACCCCTTCAATGGGTTGAAGCGATTAACCAGTAACACTTGAGGATTTCAAGAAACGGGAATGGAAAACTAAGCGTGTCTACCATAAAATTATACAGGATGTCCCATGAGTTAAGCCCGACCCGACTCCTACGTGTACTACAGCCAATTTCCGACCAAAAGTGTCCCTTGGCAATTTTTTTTAGAGGCCTTTTATTCGCGATTTAAGATTTTGTTTTGTGTTTTCGATCTTATGACACTTAAACTGTCATAACTCCCCCAATTTTAGAGATAACGTTAAATTTTCTATCTGTTTGATGTCAGAAAACATTTTTCGAGCGCGTTTTGCCAGGTCTGCACAGTTCTGCGTCAAGCATTAATGGGGTTGCTAGGCGAGATGAAATACAGGTGATTTCAAGATTTTGACAAAACTGCTATTTCATCATCATGCTAAATCATTATCATTTGTTTCACGTTTCATCATCATGCTAAATCATTATCATTTGTTCATAATCATTATCATTTGTTTAGTATGAATGCAGTTTGCAGATATGACTAAAAACAAGTTCAAAGAAGTAGAAGCAGAGAACTGTCACTGAGTTAGATGATAATATGAGAAATTGTGCAAGCAAGTGGGACCTAAGCAATGAAACATAATCTTTCTTGAGCAATATCACATTTAAACATCCCCTTCTCCGATGTGGGAGTTCCACTTCCTTTTTCTTAGCCAAAATATGAATTACACTGATCAACATTCGATGAAACTTTTCCGGCGAGCAACTGCTGTACTGAAAGTTCTACCCCTCTTCTGTCAAACCTCGAAATCAGCTGAACACGACCAATAATTGAAAAGCCAGCAGGGTTTTTCCGAGTCTATACAATTTGGAATTTAGAATCCTGGCTGCTTTGATTTAAACAGCTCCAAAAATACGTGATGTTAAGTTAAAAATTGTTGATAAAGCTAGCAATTCTTATAGCTGTAAGGAGTTTCCCTAGACTTGCCACGCTCCCCCTCTCCAACTCGTTGCTTGGCTTACTCCTTCTCAATTGTAATGCGATTGTTGCAAATAAAGTTGAATCTCTCTTCGAAATTCTTTTTTTTTTTTTTTTGTAGTATTAAATTAATTAGAATGAACCTGAAAAAAAGCTGGTCCATGGTGACGAATGTTGCACTGCAACACATCTGAGAATCAGACAGACGGCAATCAAAATGTGCATATGCCTTGAGCCAGAAAAACAAGATTCGTAGCAATAAGAACCACTTGGAGATGACTGGAGACAGTCCAGATGAGATTCCCCACAACCAAAGAGACTATTCAAAGAAGACCAGAGCATAGGTACTAGGCTGATATAAATTTTGGCACAGTATGCGCTGCATTTATGTGCCGAAAATTACGAACCCATTTGACACAAGCACGTCTGACGTAAGATATCTTGAAACGTAATCATAACTGTTAAGAATTCACCTATGTAAAACAGAATCATTCCATTATAAAGGAGGGCCAAGCCAACCAGGTAGCGTCGTCCCTTCCACCCTCCTCCAAAGGGAGCAGGGTAGAAGGGGATAGCTATCCGTATAAAAACCCGGCCTACGAGCCGGGAGGACACAGTCGGTGGAAGCCCTAGCAGCTTTAACCAAAACCCTACGTTCTCATTTCACTCTACCTAACCTTGCCTTGAGTACTTACTCGGTCAGTTAGGGCTATCTTTTTCCTTCCGTTGAGGTGCCGCCGTCTTGAGAGACGGGTATCGCCTCTGCATCCAAGGACCTCTCCTCCGTAGCAAGCAAGTTGGTGCCGCAACCTCGAGAGGTTGGTATTGCCAATTTTGCGCACTACATCCCGCTCATTTCCTTCCTAGCAAACAACTTTGGTGCTTCGGACGCTCGCCTCCGGCATCGCCAACTTTGTACGCTAATCACCTTCCTACATCAGCAAGCAACTTTGGTGCTTCGGACGCTCGCGGCCGGCATCGCCAACTGTGTGCACCATCCACTTTCTCACACAGCAGACAATTTCGGTGTTTCGGTCGCACGCGACTGGCATCGCCGACTTAGCGAGCTAAAGCCTCAATTTTGATCAACTGACCGAAAGGGGTAAAAACTTGAGCGAATATCTCCTTCAGGAGAGAAAGTTAAATAGTAGGCGAATTTCCCCACAGGAAATTCACTACATTAACGTAGATAGAGTAATACTGACCTAAGTGGAGAATACTCCATTATCTTCAACGTGTAGGACGGCGTGCGACAAAAACCTTGTGAGTTCCCGGAAAAGCAAGTCATGTTGTCCCACTTCGAAACTGTTTGAGAGTTGCAAGGGTAAGTCAGATGTTGCCTCATCTTTCGTCGCATTTTACATTTTTGCCTCTGGATGCACTCGGCGTTAAGTATAGCTGTCAACAATATGTTTAAATATAGAAAGAGGGAGAGAAAATATGTTTATTAGTACCAAATTAAAATACAATTCTAAATATAATAAGATATTTTCAACATCGTAGGATTTGTGGCAAATGCCTTGAATCCGAGGTAACAGTGAGCTCCATTACTTTATTTGAATGAAAAAAGTAAACAAAAAAATTACTTGAAAAGAACATTTAAATTAATAATTGGAGACAACATGGCATTGGCCGCTCTCTAGTATGAGGACACGTAAAATTACAACTATTACCACGAATATACAATGTACAACGCTCCAGAGAACACAATATCTAAAAACGCTGCAAATTCTTTCACTGGGGTTTATTATTCAATTGGCTTGCGTTCATGATTTGAATTTATACTAAGCTTTGGAGTGTGCGTGTTTCACAGGTGATAGAGCGATTATTGAATTTCGGGAGGCACACAAATATGATCAACTGATCAATCCAAATAGGTATTGTGGTTGAGAACAGATTTACGTGCTCGATGCATATCTCCTGAAATTCAATAAACGCTCTATCACCTGTGAAACACGCACACTCCAAAGCTTGGTATAAATTCAAATCATGAACGCAAACCAATTGAATAATAAACCCCAGTGAAAGAATTTGCAGCATTTTTTTATGGTTATCAGAATGCTTCAACCCGTGTATCCGCTACAAAGCCTCATAGGAGTTCACTCCAGTATCCATACTATTACATCACTACGTCACTAGGTTACTGCTTTCAAAACAAAAACAATAATAAACCAAAACCCCAATGAAAGAATTTGCAGCCTTTCATGCACATCAGAATGCTTCAAAACGTGTATCGGCTACAAAGCCTTTTAGGAGTTCACTCCAGTATCCATACTATTACATCACTACGTCACTAGGTTACTGCTTTCAAAACAAAAACAATAATGAATCAAAATAACGCAAATGTTGGCACCATAAATCGGGCCATACATCGGGAATGGTTTGACCAACGGACGTGGGGAGGGTCTCATTCGATTCCTCATGGTATGTTCTTCAAAAAGAGTACACATTTAGGCCGCTTCGACTTGTTTTGGGGTTTTTAGGGATTTTACAAAACTTTGACAGCCCTTAAAGGGCACTTTAAATTGAGTGAGAGAGCTGGCTCAAGAATTTATTCGTCGGACCAAGATGGATTTTTCCTGAAAATTTCAGATCTTTTGCTCCAGCCGTTTGGGAGAAAACGTGCTTACGGCGTACGGCGGACGGACGGAAAATTTTTTATTGCAGATTCGGATTCTACACCCTCGAAACGTAAACCATGAAATTTTCAGGGGGTTAGAATTTTTTTTTCCAGAGCGATTACAATGGTTTATTATTGAATGATATACCAAAATTAAACTAGCCTACCAGCATCTTTCGATAATTCAATGCACCGCACAAAAAACTGTATTGAACGAATATATTCTAATAATTTTATCATTTTGGATCCCTCACAGCAAGTCACACCAAAGTGGCGATAGCTAAACTCCGATATGATTGGGCAACGGCGTGAAAAATTAAACGTATCTTCATTATCTGCTAGATTACACAAACTGCAATGGGCTCTAGATTCCCCTCTGTTCCAAATCCTACAGAGGCAGTTGCTTACATCGAACCTTCAAAAGATCAATTTCGCAATTTTTGGACTGGTTTTTCTAGTTCTCTCAATGAATCCAAGACTGAGTGTTCGTAACAGACAGTAGAAGTCTGACTCCTGCGCCCTTCATTTAAACATATTAATCTCCTCGTTCCTTTCGGCGTCCATCAGCTTCTGTGTGATCTCCACCACTTCGGCCACCATGAAGCCAAATCCTGAATAGACTGGACATGTTTCTCGTCTGGATTAGTTCAGGCTTTGAGCGGCCCACACACTATCCAACCGTCGGCCGAAAATCGGACGTGGGGAGTGCCGAAAGACGACCCCCTCTCCGCACTCGCACCTGAGTTGGACGGTGTGTGGAAGGGACCCAACCGTCGGTTTGAAGTCGGACGCGTTGGATGACTAGGACCACCCGACATCTAGCGGTAGGGTTCCCCCTCCTTCAGTCCCGATTGTCGGCCAACGGTTGGATAGTGTGTGAGCCACTATAAACCAATAAGATATGGTTCTAATCGATTCTTTCGCAATAACGGGAGGCAATCGATCCTCAAGGAGTCCACTAACTTTCTCCTGTTTGAATATAGATAGAGTTACGCAGGTAAAAAACAGCTTTGAATCTATACGGTGATAGACCTCAAATTTAATTCAATTAGCCCTTTAATTTATAGTCATTCAAGAATATGGCAAAGCCCTACCTTTTTCATAGCCCGTAGGGTACAAACTCTTGTACTGCAACACATACGAGAAGAAATCTTCTTCATGATACGTACGAGTTCCGTTGCGGCAAAAGTTGAAGTTCATTGCGATTCGCCTAAGCTGAAATATTGATGGAAATCGCTGTCAAATTCATTACAGGTTACTTATTCCAGCGAATAAATGGTAGATAAGTTAGTAAAAAAGAAAAAACAATATTGGAAACCACTTCAGAAAACGCTTACCAAATGATAGTAAGGAATGATTGAGGCCAGGGGATGCCTGGGAGTGAACATGACCATCACAGCGCCGTCTTTCATGTGAGGTAATAGAGTGTTGGAGTTCAGTTCTGGAAGACCTTTTTCAGCTTGAGCCAAGACCCATTTTACCACGGAGTCAACGTCAGCTTTTCCATGATATTCCTGTTAAAGGTAACCAAATGTTAGTTCATTAAATCAAAAGAGTATAAAGTTAACACTAGCGTCATGTCAGTAAAATCATGGGGAAAGGTGATTTACCCTACTTGGTTAGATGATGAAGGAGCAAACTTTTTTTTTTTAATGCCATTCAATACAGTTATAACATGGGGGGGGGGGGGGGGGTGATGGAATGGAATAGTTGCCCCTTCCAAGGGCTCTGAAGTGGTTAGTGCATGCAAAACTTGAAGGATGTCCCAGATGCTGGAAGGCGTCTGGTATATCTCCTGAGGGGGCGGATCCAAGAATCAGGAAGGGGAACTACCATATCCAAAACACAGTTGACTGAATATTACATAAATATGACATTTGTAATGTGAATACGTTGCTCACGGCTGATTCATGATTTTTGAGACGAAATTCACCCATGCCTGCAACATGACCTTCAGTGGCAAAGCCTGTGGTCATCTCTGGATTCGGCGATGACCAGACGGTTTAATAAATTTAAAGAATTAGTTAATACTAATGGTAAATACACAATTTCCTCTTTATAAAAAATAAATGTTCATGCTCGCAGTTGGCGCAATTACCGCCTAATTGGCTGTCATTCTGCGTATCTCATACATCCCCTGCACCCACCGTAGAGGGCCTCTTCCTCTTACTCCCTCCAAAACACCGACCAATCAAATCGCTTAAAGGCTCGTGGCCAAACGCGCAACTTTGAGCAAGTCCGGCAACCTTCCAGAGCTCTCGTGACTTTTTGGTTCCGTGGAATTTCGGTTCAAAATCACAACAACAGGGTGACCGTAGCATGCGATTTTCAACCTTAAGGTGAGGATTGTAGACGTCAAAGTGGTTGGTGGTGCGTTTGTTGTGATTACAGTAAGTGAGTTTGTGCGGCATTTTACAATCTCCTATGTGAACTGAGGTAATACAAATATTTAAATTAACTGATTTCAACAATAAAAATTCATTTCATACGTCAAAAACACCCAGATTGGCGTTTTTGACAGGAAAATTTTCCAAATTTCCCGGGGAAGGGCCCCATATCCCCCCCCTACTTCTATTTACTAATCACCGCCACTGACGATGACCTAGCAAAAATGTCACGCCTCGCCACTGATGACCTTATTAATGAATTTTCGAAGGGAACTCTTGCAACTGGACGTGTTTCAAGTGTATAACAATGACCCTTGTTTTGAACAGAAGAGCTTTGCTTTTTTGGCTTCTTTTGTCAAAAAAACAAAATCAATCAATAAAACACTTTTTTTCGGCATTCCTCCTTAATATCTCACTTTTAACAGTTTTCCATTAATTTTAAGTAGAAAAAGGTTGGGGGTAACATTTGAGTCACACTATATTCTCAGTTTATTGGAAATAAATGAATGAAGGGTTTGCACCTGATTAGACCTCCTGAAGTGATTAGTGGTTCATTCATACTTCCCTCATGACGTGGATGCAACTACTAATAAGTGAACGTGTCAGCAACACTGAAGGCAGTGTAAGCATCAATTCATAATACGTAATTGATTGTAATACAGCCCATTCCCAACAGAACTAATCAACGATTCCCTTTTGTAGGTAAGGGTGGAGATCTGACTAATCATCCAAGCGCAAGCCCAAATTACTGTTGCCCAAATCAGACGAGACACGTGCTAGCTGTGTGCGAGTTAGTTACCGAAGAAACTAAGGACAACTAATGATAATAACTCACACCAGCCACGTTGATACTAAGCCCCGCAGCAGAAGTGTCTTTACAATACGACGAACTTTCAAAATTATTCTCAATTTCAATGCATATTATTGAATATTTTCAAATACTGCATCGTATGAGCAGGGTTAAAGGCAAACTTTCATTATCGAAATGTTAATATTTTTCTTGATTTAATTTAGATTTGTTGCTTTCTACGCTTTTTTTGTAGTTTCCAAGTCATTCTCACGTTATTTATGACAGCTCGCCATCGTTAAATTAGTCAACTGAATTACGGTGTTTCAAAGAATCGAAGTGCTTAGCAAAAACATTTCATGTTTAGTTTCCATAATAAACGCCGTACAACGTCAAAGTTTTAAATCATTTTTTTTTAACACCTTTCTTACAATAGATAAATACTGATAGCCTCCCTCGTATAATAACCATAAACTTGAAAGAAAATGTCATGAATGATTCATCCGATACGGACTAAGTCACTCGCGACGAAGTTGTGGAAACCCATTTCAAATAAAAACGGAGTAAGATGGAACGTTGTCTATATTTCCACGAAAGTAAAGAGTTACACTGTTAAATCGATTTCGACGGTTAGGTCATCATCAGTAACAAACATGAACTGAAAGTGTTCATGTGGGCTTGAGTACTGTGGTCAAACTGGTAGGAAATTTAGGGAACGAATAAAAGAGCATGAAAAGGATTTCAGGGACAACAAAGGTGATAGCATTATTTTTAATCTGACAGACAGGCCATACGTAAAATTCCCTCACTTTTGCCCAGAGGAAGGTATGTTGGATGTGCTAGAAAAAAATTCGCAATTGTTAAGAGTGATAGGTCAGGAAAATGTTTAAATGATGTCATTCCTCAAAATATTTCACCATTATTGGGTTCTTTCTTGCAATAACTTTGGCCCCGCCTCTCCGTTATGATACTATTTGTGTCCCTTTCACTTTGTAAGCCTTGAGTGGCATTGGTTGGTCCTCCCCGCCCCTTTCACTTCCTTGAGCCAATAGGATTCAATCTCCTCTCACTTGATCCTATATAAGATATGCTTTCTGTGATGTACTTTCAGTTCATATTTGTTACTGATGGTGACCTAACCGTCGAAATCGATTTAACAGTGTAACTCTTCACTTTCGTGGAAATATAGACAACGTTCCATCTTACTCCGTTTTTATTTGGTTCATCCGAATCATTTTCGCAAAAGGAAAATTGTATTCACTCTTTTATGAGTAGTTTAATTTATTTACTTATAAATGCAAAACAATCTGATTAGCAGGATATTTGTTTCAGTTTTTCTGTTTATCCGAAGAGTCACAGTTATACGTCTAAAAGTAATAGAAATCAAGAAATTGAGTAAGCATTTGAGCCAGTAGGTACTTAATGGCGTGTTTGGTTACTCCAACCCCCTACCTAGAAGATGTTTTTTCTCAACAATATTTAATTTAGTTTTACCTTTTCTTTTCAATAGCGTGTAATAAAACACACATATGTTGATACGTCTGAATTAATTACACCTTATCTTTTATTCCATCAAAGTTCACATATTCTTGACAGGGTGAAAACAAAGGAAATCCTGTTGATGGGTACTAACCACTCTCTGATTCCATAGGTATAAGACGATGGTCGGTTTCTCTTCAAGACCCAGGATTTTGTTGACTCCTAAATGAGTGAAAGCTCCGACGGCAATATGACGCTCGTGGTCCCTCGACGCTAACCGAAGTGCAGTGTCGTACAGAACTTGGTAACCAAACCCGCTGATAACACCGAAAAATTGTAAGTGCCCGACCAATACTGCCTGAAAACAATAAAGAGCAATCAATGTTCAAATCTAACTTCAATTAGACCGGTTGGTTCTTAATAAATTGATATTTATCTTATTGTCCTTAAGCTAGGTTCAGACGAGGCCAGTTGGAAGGCAAGGCAAGAGAGCCTATTACTTAGAGAGTGGCAAGTGATTCAGCAAGTTGTGTCCACACGGTTCTGCCCTCACCAGTGCAAGTGAAGTGTGTTGTGGAGTGGAAATAGAGTGGAGTGCGTTCAATGGAGAAAAAACGGTACGAGAAGCTCATACAAAATGCCATGACTCTTTTGATTGCTACAATGGCAGAAGAAGTTAACGACATTCTGCAAACGTTGGTAGCATAAAAAAAGTACGTAAGAAATAGGTACGAAATTGGATTGAAAGAAGTACCCACTGATGCTCGGCAATGCAGTTCAAAGAGCTTGAATTGGAACACCCAGGAGAATTAAAGGCATTGTTGAGAATGTAGCTAGATGTATATGAGTTGCACAATCTCATCCACGATGAAATACAACGGTGTACTACAGTGATGAGAGAAACAAAAGGAAGCTGAATTACGACGCGAATTTATCTCGCGTGAGCAGTGGGTGTTCACACAATTTCAAAGCAAGTCACTTGGTTGAAGGGGAGGGGAACCAATGTTCGTTCGTCAGATCTGGGATTAACGGTGCGGGTAACAACTATAAGATCGCTAACACAATTCACTTGATTTTAATGAACAAAAGGGTTAATGAACAGCATGTAACGAACAGCAGAAAAAATATAGAACAAAACTTGTACAGTTTTATTAGTTGTAATAGCGCCAAGAAAGTGCAACGTAATCTTGGCCTTCTAGATCCAAAAAACTGAACATTATTACTTAATTTGAACTAATGAAAAGCGACATTTCACCATTTAATTTACTCAATAGTTCTCTGGTTTCAGATCTATTTGAAATACAATTATTAACTTTTCTCGTTTTAGTTCTTCTCAATAATTCTCCACGTTCCGACAGTTCCTGGAGCTCCAGCTTCCTCCCAGAGCGCTGCGAGCACCACTCGTCCCGGCCTGCCCAGCTCAATTCAAATTGGCCCGGTAACCTCCTAGGACCATTCAATCAAGTTGCCCAAAAAATAGACCGTTGCTCAATTAACTTGCCTTGTCTGACAAGTTGTCAAACATCTGATACAAGTGAATGTTCATATCTCGCAAGTAATTTGTCCAAGTTACTTGCTCACTTGCCTTGCCTTACAACTGGCCTCGTCTGAGGTCCAGGTTAAGTGTAGTGGATTCCCAAACACAGAAAAGCACTTGTTTCATATTTTTTTAACGAATATTCAACTACCAGACCCCATTTTACTTTATTATTCAACTGAGGCAAATATTTTTCATTTTAAATTTAGATCCTATGAGAAATTTTATGACAGATTTTGTTGATTCCACGCTACTCATTCAGTGGGCACTCAAAAATGCGCAATTCAAGGTTTCGTCAAAATGTGGAAGTACGAAGTATCCAAGTGTGGCACATATTTTAATATTTTTAATGCTAAGTCACTATCCAAAACAGCATCTCAACTTACATCGTGAAGAGTGCGAAGTTCCCATAGCTCAGGGGCTGAGTTGATCCTCACCACAGGGTGAAGAACTGAATGGAGAAACTTGATCAAATGATCAGCCGTGTGAGGCCCTTTGTATTCGACAGCTTTGCCAGGGCCGACGTACGCAACCAGTTGTGGGAAAGGAGAGATGACCTCCTTGAATGTCAGTCGGCACTCGCTTGAAGGTTCCCAACAATTCACTCCGGCAAAATAAACCTGAAATTTTGAGCAGAAATTGTTTGAAACAGAGCTAAAAGGTGAGGCTCTATACTACTGGTTACATTAGCTGTGAACTGCAACTGAGAAATGCGATGATAGTATTGAAGGCACACTTTTCATTTGAAAAGTAGGCATTGACAAAAAATCGACAAAATGTTTCTATAATTTTTTAGCATTTCCTTCTTTTAAAATGTAATGTTGTTCAGTCGTGATTTGACGTGAAAGGAGTTTAGAAGGACTCAAATTCCATGTTTGCAAGTCAAACTTTACCCGTAGTTCAGTTCCAGTGTCAGCATCAGTGGCGCCTTGTCAGGGGGCCATGTTAACCAGTGGTCGGCCAAAAGGAAAAAAGATAGTTCCATTCTAATTAATCATTTCATTAACTGAAAGGATGGAATTTCTCCATCTCCGTATGCAGAGAGTATCGTGAAAACTCACAACAAAGACATATGGTGCGTCTTATTTGTTACTTGTAGCTGTCAACTCGTAGGGGACCTCCTCGTGACATTGTAGATATGACAATGACGCGATCACCTTAACAACTCATTGGTGTATGTACACCCCAAGGAGTAACAGATCTGAACAAATCTATCCGATGGAAACAGGTGGTTTTCCCTTTCTTCTGTCAATGCGACCAGCAGCGTTGCCCTCTACTGCAATTCTGGTAGATCTGGTTTTCTACTTAATTTTCCTAGTGTTCTTTCGAACTGCTTGTCGAAGTTGAAATTCCCAGACTGGAAGCTGTGATGAACGAGCGATCGTTCCGCTCTTGTACAGGGTATAGTGTTAACCAGAATTGTGCTTATGAGGAGCAGATACTGAATAAACCGTTACTGCTGTCGTCATTCAAGAAATGTGGGAAGTAAATCTTGGTAAACCAATCTACGAACGGGATTTGTAGTTCTAGTTGAGAACTACAGCGCTCCACTGCTCTGATTGGTAGGAAAAGAACTACTCCACAGTTTCTTTGAGGATTCCACCATTCGCAATGGATGTATGGAGAAAGCGGGAAAACCAAAAGAATGATATGAGGACCCGCTCTCCTGTAATCCAAGATCATATAGTTCTACTTAGAAAAGATTCTGCGTTGTGAGGAGATTCAAAATTAACTTCATAAGTCTTTACTTACTTTTCAACAACAGGAAGAGGGTCTCACCTTCTAATAGTGACCTTACTGTGTCTATGAACTGTACTTCTTCCCAGAATGGTGGCTAACCCCTGCATCGCCTTATTATATCAAGCGTCTGCATAGCACAGGTCAGTTCAATTCCAACGAACTGCAGTAGTTTTTTGCCATCACTCATTTCAACAATCACGCCTGTACTAGAGTGGGTCATACAGATTGGACGGTAAATGTCATTCTGGATTTGTTACGCGAAGGAAAAATGTTATTATAGACATCTAGAGATGGTTATGGATGGTTGAGGGAGGTTCAGGCTTACAGCCCCAGAAAATACCTTGAACAATAAATCCAAAATAACGTTACAGAATTGCTCACTATAAAAATAAAATCGTTTTATAAGATAACGCAGCAATAAGGAGAGAAGGGCGGTTAACAGTCCCAGTAGAGGGCACTACCGTAGGACAACGCTCCAGGGGGAGGAACCAGAACTGCGATTCAGGAACAGATATTATTGGGGTGAGCGAGATCAGAGCCTTTCAAGTGAACCGAATTTCCCATCAATACAAACCAACATGAATCTAGCCCCTACAACTAACATGAATATGAATCCTCTCAACAAACCTTATCACCAAAGAACAGGCTGGCTTCAATAAAATCATCTTTTACATCCTGGGAATCTGCGTCCCATGGCGCGTAGTACATCACGAAAGCATAATGTTGTTGAGCGATCTCTTGCATCAGCTGAGTGAGATCTCCTTGGTAAAAGTCTCTGACGTTCGAATGGAGGAAAAAGGGCGCTGCAGGGGCTCCCCTCTGAACTTTCGGTTGCCTGAAATTGGAAATACAACCAATATTATTAGTGTAAGGAAAGAAAGGTTCAAAAAATGAATAATTCGGTTTTTCACTAGTTTATCATAATGGTCATTTTTCGGGGAGTAAGAAATAATTGAATAAAAAATGGGAAATGAACCAAACCCAAGTGCAGAATAGTTTGTCGAATTTTCGCCAGCTGAATAGAATAGAACCACTTTCAAATTGGCAAACCAGTCACTGACAGAATATCTACGGCTGGTTCTCAAAATAATATCCAATATTTCTTTACGTCTAAGGACATTTCCGAAAAACCGTCATAATTTTTGGAATCCTTTAAAGTAACTTCGATGAATTTCACCTAAATGTACTATCAATTTTGCAGAAATCTGAGAAGTCCCAAAATGAAATGGCTTATGACAATTTCCGTTCAAATAATGTATTTTTATGAGCTTTAATGGTGTCAGGAATTGTTTTTATTTCTGAAAGGGGTAAAGACGTAAATTGTTTCAAAATCCCTCGTTCCATTTAGGACAAACGAAAGCAAAACCAGTCATGCAGCAAGCGTATGCAGGAATTTTTCAAGATTCTCGTAACATTTGTTAAATTTGGTTGACATTTGAGTACTTAGTGGGATAAAAAAATGTTGACTGTCAGTTTTATTGCAAAAGTTGTTCCAAATAATATTCTTGAATTAACAAAGATTTTAGATTTTTAACCACAAGAGTCATTTTGACCAGCACGTTGTCTCCGGAAGGTTAAGAATCTTTTACATTTCTATCGATTTTTAGTTTATTTTAATGAACTGTTTATTTTAAGAACAATTTTTGACAAAAATTTGAGTTTTCATTTTAAAAATGGCCTTGACTATTGTTGATACACTTTTTTCGAGTTTTAATCCACTGAAAGCATGGAACCAATCGAATAAAGTCGATTTTGGGTGAAAAATGTCGATTTCACATTATAAATTACATTTGTTTAAGTAGTTAGGATTGTAAGAACCAGAAAATAGTGGAGTAGAAATTGCGGATTTTCTTTAGCACTGCCCCCAAACTATGACACAGCTGGGTGGTTAAGATGCGACAACATTGCAATACGTAATTTCTTTTCATGTGACTTTCAACTACTTAAAAACGCAGATTTCAACTTCCTGTCGAAGACGAAACACTTCTATTCAAACGCCTATTCTAACCACAGGTTCCCATCTACTTATCCAACTGATCTATAGTTTGCCACAAACAAACTGCCAGTTCGCAACCATATCAACAGTCTGGAAACCGAATTGATTAGAAAGCGAAGCTCCATTTATGAAGTAGGATGTTTTGTAGGTTCTGACCTAGTCTATGTTGAGCGCTAAAATTCGCTGATCATTATACAATCGCTACCATCTAAGTCTTATTGAGGAACGTACGTACATAGATAGAAACAAACTATGAGGGTTCTGGTCTATCTGTTCAACTAATCTGTAGATTACTAAATGAATTGATTTAGGAAGTTGTTTTCATTTTTGAGACGTGAGCATCCAGTTAACCAAATCAATGCAGATATTTTTCGTATATTGAGACTATCTGGCACTCAATTCAGAGTGGAAGTTAGGCATTTCAGTAAACAAAAGCTTTAGTATTGTCAACCAACTTTGTTAAAGCCGTAAAAACCAGTACGTTCATGTTCTTTCTAGTTCCACTTTTTGGAATGTTAAAGAGAGGAGTCAGATGGTTCGGAATCGTATATTTTGAATTAAAAAATATGGTTTAAAGAGGGTAAATCTCTTTTGCGATATGGGGAACAGTGGTAAAGATCGTCCTACAACGTCACATCCGCAAGCAACAGATATGTCTCACTGTTCCTCTTAAAATCGAAGACATGCTAATCCCAACTATATCGTATTCCGTTGTTTCAGAAATCCCACGTACACCCCAAAGGAAGTTAATTTGCTGTTTCGAATACTGAAAACACTGTCTGTTTTTCGAACGTTGACATTTCATTGAAGGTTATAGATAACATACTGAAGTAGGTAATACATTAACGTTCTACTCACGTATTAATAAAGGTTGCGTAGGCGGTGAAAAACACTGCAAATATGAAACATAGTTCCCTAAAAACGATGAACATTGTTGTTGCCTTGTTTTGCTCTTTCTTGCTAGGAATAACGTCATCATTATACGGGGGTTCAGCTACTACACTCAGTTTCATTACTCCACGTCAGGCGGGGTAAATAGAGCCATGAATAAACAGTCGATATGTAAACGTAGGAGCTAGCTGAATTCGAACATAATTGAATTAATGTAGGTAAAGCAGAAGCTAGAGATTACTGACGTTGACGTGTCGTTTTAATGCACCACAAACAGGAACTTACAGTAAATAAAGCAGCAAATCGTTATCAGATAATCGAGTTGTTATCAGTGAAAAGAACACTTCTGTGTGGTTCAAGTATCATTCCTTGAGAGTGAAATTTTGAGTAACGAACCCCCTCAACTAAACTTTCACTTGCGGTTTTAGACTAAAATTTCCTCCGTGAATTTTTTACCCATTTTTACAAGGACATTATAGTTAAAATAATGCCATGTTTTTCATTTCCACATGCATCTCAAATTTTGTGGAGGCAGTAGATTTCTTCCTCCTTACATCAACAAGTCTTTGCCGTCATGAAGGTGATATGGTGGTGGTTCTGTAAATGCCTTGGGACTATGTCCTTGACAGCTATCCATTAATTACGAGAATTACAAGCCTTATTACAAGAATTGGAAGATAATGTAAATTAAGGAAGGTAATAATTTATTTCTAACTTACTTCCAACTTTTATAAAGTTCCTACGACTCTACATTTTCAATATGACCATTTGCTTAATTGGTGACTATTGTATCCAATTAGATGAAACCCCAACATAAATGTAAACAACTCATATTGAAAATTGTAGAGTCTTAAATCTTTTCGGAAAATGACCATTTGCTTAATTGGTTATTAACATTTCAATTCCACTTTTATGGAATGACTAGCTGACCCGGCAAACGTTGTTTGTTTTATAGATTATTTCATATAGCGAATTCATACCGAAATGTGTGAGTGATAAGTTGGTAATGACAATACAAAGATCCTCAACAGCCAATGCTTCATTGTACATAGCGTCGCTGAATGCTATCGTTAGATTGTTGCACCTTGTACAGGGCCGTAGCCAGAATTTCGTTTCGAGGGGGGGGGGGGGGGGGGGCTCAAATCAGTAATAGTTAATTGATTTGTATTTCATTTTCATAGGGTTTTAAAAGTTTACCAGTAAAAGGAAAAATGATTTTTTAAAAGAACAAATTTATTGAATAAAAAACCATTTTAATAAAATTAAAAATTTTCAACAAAAGTAATTTGTAATCTTTATATATAATTAAAAAAACGCTGCAAATTCTTTCACTGGGGTTTATTATCCAATTGGCTTGCGTTCATGATTTGAATTTCTACTTAGCTTTGGAATGTGCGTGTTTCACAGGTGATAGAGTGATTACTGAATTTCAGGAGGCACAAAAATATGATTTACTGATCAATCTAAATAGGTATTTTGTTTGAGAACAGATTTACGTGCTCTATGCATATCTCTGAAATTCAATAATCGCTCTATCACCTGTGAAACACGCACACTCCAAAGCTTAGTAGAAATTCAAATCATGTACGCTAGCCAATTGAATAATAAACCCCAGTGGAAGAATTTGCAGCGTTTTTTATGGTTATCAGAATGCTTCAACCCGTGTATCGGCTACAAAGCGTTTTAGGAGTTCACTCCACATTACTACATCACTACGTCACTAGGTTACTGATATCAACACAAAAACAATAATAAACCAAAATAACGCGAATGTTGGCACCATAAATCGGGGATGGTTTGACCTACGGATCTGGGGAGGGGCTCATTCGATTCCTCGTGGAGTGTTCTTCAAAAAAAGTACAAATTTAGGCCGCCTTGACTTTTTTTTGAGGTTTTTAGGGATCTTACAAAACTTTGACAGCCCTTAAAGGGCACTTCAAATTAAGTGAGAGTGCCGGCTCAAGAATTGGGCCGTCGCCGGACCAACATGGATTTTTCCTGAAAATTTCAGCTTTTTTGCTTCAGCCGTTTGTTAGAAATCGTGCTTACGGCGGACGGACGGAAAATTTTTTTATTGCAGATTATTGAATAATAAACCAATAAAATTTGTCTATAAAAAAGGATTAAAATTTGTCTATAAAAATAACAGAATAAAATTTACATCTTCTATTAAGACTTCTATTTTATTTATTATAAAATTCTAATATCTATATCTATAAAATTAAAATAAAAATTATTTTATTTATCCATCGATCAATAAAATCGATCTATTTTATTTATCAATAAATAAATCAATATTTTTATTTATTTTTCCAAATTTGTCTAGTTTAATTGAAAAAGCAACTTTACTTCCAGAATGATTTCGGGGGGGGGGGGGGGGGCTCGAGCCCCCCCCCCCCTGGTTACGCCCCTGACCGTGTACTATGTTAATGGACTATATCATCAGTCATTGAATCTTTGTGATTATCCCGCTATATCTGTGCTCGAGCTGGGAAACATGTAGTGACACCGGTATAAGCATTTCACTCACCAGTAAAGGAGCGGTAAATTTCAAGAATCTAAGATCGATAACACTAAGCATATATCGTGATTAAACTTCAATAAGAGAAATAAATGTTTATTTTCATTTAACAAATTTTAGATTTGCCATATGCTAAGGGAAATTTTAATCGAAGTACAGTTGAAAACACTAAAATTGATCAGTTTTCGAGCCGGATGATAATAATTACTAAAATGGCTATAAAAACATAGGGGTTGGTGATACAAAAGTAAAAATTTAGGGTTGTTTGTGTTTTTTAATGCCACATTATAAAAAAAGAAAAACAACAAATTCCGTCCAAAAAAAAAGGGTGAACAACCCTTATTACTTAGAGACATGAAAAATAGATGTTAGCCGATTCTCAGACCTTCTGAATACGCATATAAAATTTGGTAAAAATCGGTAAAGACGTTTCGGAGGAGTACGGTGACTAACATTGTGACACGGAAATGTTATACAGGGTGTACAGCGTACGATCCGAAAAACTTCGCACACGTATTCTACGACTAGTTTCCAACAAAAAGGGCCTCATAGAGATTTTTTTTTAGGGGCTTCGTTTTTGAGTTATTTCACTTTTACGATTTTTTTCGTGTTTTCGAACTTACGTCACTAAAACAGCCGTAGCTCCGGCGTTTTCAAAGTATTTGCAAATCCAAGTATGCCGTTGGAAAGAGCATAAAATTATCTATCGTCTCAGTCTTTAATAATAATCTTTTAAAAGGAACTAAGGGGTAAAAATGAGCCTGAAAAGTAAATTTTGTCAAATTTTGAAAAAAAAATTCATTTTTTAATGGCTCATTAGTCCCCCTTAATTTTAATGATACGTTTGAGCCTGTAAGCTTAAAAAATGCGAAAAAGTCTCAGCTTTCCAATGGTATATTTAGGTTTTAGGTTTTAGAGGGAACTTTTTTGAGGAAATTGAGATTTATGCAAAAAAAAAAAAAAACGTGTATTTTTAAGCACATTTGATGTGATCGAACGGGTGTGTGGATCTACCTTTGACCGTTATAGTCCAGTCATATTAGACAATTTTTTTGCCAAACATTGCAAAAAGTACTGTAAACTTCCTTTTATAATATGTTGTTAGGGTTCACCCAGATAGTATCGAATCAGATTTGCAGGCCTGAAAACCGTTAATAATTTTTTCAGCACACGTATTCTTTGGTGGGTGGGAGTCGATAAGTTAAGCAAACTCACTGCCGGCTCCTCATAAATAGGCCAAAGAAGTTTTTCATTCCTCGTATTTATCTTCATTTTGATTTTCAAAAGCTTTTTTTAAAAAGCATCAGAGAGTTCATCTATTAATTCCCCCTGAAGACCTCCAATTTTAATGGGATGCTGTCCTTATGAGCAACCCCCCCCCCCCCCCAAAGATCCCCAGAATATGAAAAACCGAAATTCCTTTTTAGTTAACATACCTATCATATGAACCACTTTTTGTATTAATTATTTATAATTTATTTCATTTTATGACCTACTGTCAATTTAAATGTTAAGTTAAATATGTTTAATGTATGCAAAATGTTTCAGTCCATTCCTAGTTACATAGTTTTACACAAATAACTCAACATTTATTCAACTTTTCCTTGAACCGCGTTTCTACTTATTTTGGTTTTCTGTAAGTTAAAAAAAATCTATGATAGATACAGGTCCCCCGATGGTCTTAAAATTCTAATTAAATGTCCTACAACTTCATTCCTCACAAGTTTACTGTAGGACTATTTACACCAATATATCGGTCAAAAATAGACCAAAAGTTTTTTCACTTTTTGGAAAAATTTGTCAATATTTGCAGAGCTGTATCTCTGGAACTAATGGAGCTACAGAGTCCAAGTTGATTTTATCTAGTTTAACAAAAAAAGATTTTTTCTCATCAAAAGGCTGTATTTTTTGCGAAAAACTGAAAAAAGTGCATTTCGAACTCCCGTGATGCAAATCTAGATTCGTACTTCTGGGTGTAACAACACATTAAAAAAGGATTTACTACTTTTTGCAATGTTTGATGTCTAATCACTGGCCTATTAATCACATTATCATACTCAACATTTCGCTCGTGACGATGATTCTATCAACGATAAGAAGTGGGAACAAACACCTCAAATAGCTTTTCACTATTTATCTTCATTAGATTTTCAATTTTTTCAAAATCTTCATCTATTATTCCGTGATTTGTAGGGATGCACTTGGTCCTTTATTACACAGTTCAATAGTAAGGTACTTGGCGTTCTTACACAACTTCCCGAATTCTCCTGCAGGATTTATTTGTACGGCAAACGTAGGATTCTTCAGGGATCTCCAGACCCATCAGGTCGTGCTATTACAGATCTTTATTTAGTAATTAATAGAAACTCATTAGAACTTTTAGTATCCAGACGCCTCAAGATCTCGGGTAAGGGCTTACATCAGTTTGGTTCGGAATGTTCTGGAATTGGTATGGAAAATTCTCAAGTGTTTCAGAAAATGTTCAAATTGTTTTGAAAAATTCATGTTGGTTTTGGTTGTTGGCAATTTGGTTTAGAAAGTTTTCAAGTTGGTTAAGAAAATTCTCGAATTGGTTTGGAAAACACTAATTTCGGTATGGTTTTGAAAGTTCTTCATTTGATTTGGATTTGGATGTGGTCGTGAAATTGGTTGAGTTTGGAATGATCTAATTTTGACTTGGGAAGTTTTCATTTTGGTTGGGAAAATTCTAAATTTGGTTTGGAAAGTTAACATTCAGGGGTGGGTAATCCACAATATGGTTCGGAAAGTAGGTAGGTAGTCGATTAGGCGTGGAAAGTTTTCGTTTTAATTGCTTCATTGATATTTGCTGTTCGGTTTCTAATGTTTTCAAATTTGTTTAAAAAGTTCTCAATTTGATGAGGAAAATCCTCAATTTGGTTTCCAAAGAGTCAAATTAGCGTAGAAACGTTCAAAATTGGTTTATAATGTTCTCAAATTGGGTTGAAATGTTTTCAAATTGAGTTGAAATGTTCTGAAATTCGTTTGGAAAGTTCACATAAATTAATTATGCCTCATGTGATAGTTTGCAAGTGGAAAATACTGTACAGAAAATAGTGTACTATTTCTGTCGGGCAGGCTGAAGGTTATACCATGCCATCACGACCGTTCGGTCGTGCGGGTTTAGCCTACCTCGATTCCGCCCGCTTCCCTTAACATTGATAGGTGGGACAAATCACTAACATGAATAACATCCGTATAAAATACTTTTCAGCTGGCTTAACGTATTCAGATCGAAACATTCACAAACCGAAGGCCATTCGAATATTTAGTTCATGGTAAGTGTTCATGGTAAATAGCAATTCATAACTTATTTATCTACTTAGCTTTGAATACTTATTTAGTAAAGAAAATTACATTAAACCAGCGAATACGTAATTCGATTATTATTAAGATGTGTCTCATCATCTAGATTATCTTCCCCTACCCCAATCGCGTTGGTAATCGCAAGTGCCAAACACCACAAAATTGTCAGTCACATTGGGAAACCTTTCAAATTTCAACCTAATTCCAACGCTAATTTTCCATTGTCCTTACTGGTAGTTGGAAAAACAAATTGCCTCCCCCCCCCCCCTCATATAAGGTAGAAAACCTTCCATATTTTGGGGGCCGATTGCTTGAAAATAATTTTCAATACTCAAAACGTATCACATAAGTTTACGACACACTTCGTAAGCAGTCCAAGTTTCATCTTGATACATTTAAAAAAGACAAATTTGACGAGAAAGTCTATTTCTACACACAAAAAGACACTGGACACACCAGATTTTCGCACACTATAGAGATTTCTGAAGTGTATTGATGATGGTGTGAACCGAAACCGGTCTGCAAAATGTTTCTGTGTGGAAATTCTCGTCAAATTCGTCTTTTTATTTTAGATGGATTTCGAATTTCTCGCCTCAGCAACCTTACGTTGTTTTATCTTAATAACCGAGTCTTACTCTAGAATATAGCAAATAGTTACCTACCCTTTTTTTCATAAATGCCGTTTTAAATGCACAGAATTTCCACAGACATAACAAAACAAATCAGACGATTTAAACCAACGCGCATTACTGTTTTTGCAATACCATGTAACTCACGCTCAACAGGTCACTGGAACCCCTAATACCTTCGATGATTGTAATTGACAGGAGTTAGATGGGTGATTCACATCTTCAAACATTTGATTCTTAGAAATTTCGTTAAATTTCACGGTTGCCAACTCACACATTGCGGTATGAGCCGATTTTCCTAGTTTTAAATGTACGATCTGAATGCAGATTTTCTGGAATACTAGATGTGATAAACAAGAAATTCCTTCGAATTTAATCTCAGCAAGACATATTTGTCTTCTTGCAAATTTTTTTTTTTTTTTTTTTTACAAGATAACTTTATTGCACTTGAGCAAAAATACATTATAGAGTAGCAAATAACATTTTTTTTTTTTTTTTTTTTTTTTTTTAAAGACTTTATTTTTTTATCACAATCTAGACATAACATATTAAACTTGATCCAAACATGCAAACGTGCAATTTTGTTTATATACTGTTTTTTGCACATAATCCACTATTACACTAACTATTTTACAACACTAATTCGTGTGGTTTTTTCGCTTCAACAGGTCACTCGGAACCTCCGTAATACCTTCGATGTATTGTAATTGACAGGAGTTAACAACGATGGGTGATTCACATCTTCAAACATTTGATTCTTCCCATGAGCCAGTAAAGTTGCCAAACACGCAAAATACGATAGAGTCGCTGAAGACCTGAGAGGGTCTTTCACGCCAAATACATAAAGAATACGAAGTTCCTCAAGAACGTTAACAAGTGGTCAAAATCCTACTCCCAGGTTGATGTGGGCACGAGTGAAAACCAATTCCGGTTCACACAGTTGCGGTATGAGCCGATTTTCCTAAAATCACACACACACACACACACACACACACACACACACACACACACACACACACACACACACACACACACACACACACACACACACACACACACACACACACACACACACACACACACACACACACACGTTTTAATATGTACGATCTGAATGAAATCAGATTAGTTTCAATGGATACTATCTTGAGAAATTAATTTGTTTGATCTCAATTTAAACTTTCGGCGACTCAATTTCTACTTCTGGCTTCCATACCACCTCGAAATCAATTTATACACAGATCCCAACTAACCCAACATTCCACCCCATATAATGATCAATAAATGTTTTTTCTCTATCTCTAAGTTTCCTGTATTTCAGGCAATTCGAGGGTCATTATATGATTTTACTTTTGTACAGTGAAGTCTCCTCCATTTTGCAGTCCATCTTTCTATTTTGGAGATTTTAACAGATTCAATCTGCATGGCTATGGCAGTGTCATCAGCAAAGGTAGCTGTTATGTTATTTTCTGCAGATATGAAGACTCTGAATAGCAGTGGTAGTGGTCCCAACACTGCCTTGTGGTACCCCTGCATTAATTTCTTTAAGCTTGGAATAGGCATCATCTTGTTTGATTCTGAAAAATCTGTTCGAGAACGAGAACAGTATTTCTGCGTATTGTAACGGCAGCGCTTGGCTGATTTTGTGTTTTTGAGGAAAATAGCTGAGCAAACTTTTTTTTTTTACAAGATAACTTTATTGCACTTGAGCATTACAGTTTGGAAAATACATTATAGAGTAGCAAATAACATGACACGTGAGAGGGAGTCCAAGTCCAATGACTTTCTCCCATTATGAATAGTAGGTAGTTCACTTTAGCGAAATAGTTTTGATTGATTTTGTTTTACACTGGCACTTTTTAGTTGTCGTTTCCGGATGTAATGAGCAGATCGGTGTGGGGTTTACGTTTTAGTCTGCGATTCGAACGATCAGGTGGTACTGAATCGAGAATGCCAGCTGCAAGAGGGTTGGGATGGTTATGCAGTCTTTGATGAAATCGAGAGTACGAGGCCTGTAAAACCTCCTTTACTGTTGGGATTTCTACGTCCTTGTGTAGGTTGGAGTTCCTGATGTACCACGGGGCATCAGTAATCACTCTCAGAACACGGTTTTGAAAAGTTTGAACTCGGTTCACCTGAGTATCCGACGCGCCTCCCCAGACTTGACTGCCATATTCCCATATGGGTCTGATTAGCATTAGATATATTATCCTCTTAGTGTCTAGTGTTAGTGGGCTTGCTTTACGTAGGAGTGGCTTAAGGGTTCTAAGGCGATGGCGGCATCTTGTGAGAATGGAGGTGATATGTGACGTGAAGGTTAGATGTTTATCTAATGTCACTCCCAGGTAGCGAATCTCATTCTCGGAGGGCACGACGTCATTGCCAACGCTTAGTTCTGGCTCTTCATGGATACGGAGGTATGTATAAATCAAAGAGCTGGACTTCTGAGGGTTCAGTTTTATTTTCCATCTTATTGCCCACTCACTGATGTCAAAACATAGCTCCTCGATCTCCAATGCCGCTCTTTCACCTCTAGGCGAGCTGCAGAGAAACGCTGTGTCATCCGCAAATTGAGCAGTTGTCATTGAAGGAGAAGACGGGATGTCACCAGCATACACTAGGTACAGTAATGGACCCAGTACACTTCCCTGGGGGACGCCTGCACTGATGCCTCTAACTCGAGACATGGCTTCTCTGTACCTGACAGTAAATGTACGGTTTGTCAAGTAGGACAGAAGGACCCGATAGTATGTATCTGGGAGGGCTGATTTTAATTTGTAGAGCAACCCAGGGTGCCAAACGCGGTCGAATGCTTTTTCAGTCGAATGCCAAACGCGGTCGAATGCTTTTTTTTTCGCGGTCGAATGCAAAATTCATATTGGTGTTTGAACATCAAAAATCGTACAGATTTGTGCTATCTCTATTGGCAGTGAAAAAAAGTATGAGACTTCCTTCCGCCGGTAAGGTAAAAAACGGTTGAACATGCTGGGGCCAATCGCAATGACCATCGCAAGTGAAAAGTCCGTCTAAAATCGCAGATGTCAATCGGTCCACACAAATGTTTGTAATATTGGCGAACCTTTCAAATTTCAACCTCCACGCCGTCGATTTCAAAGTTGAGGGAGGGCGGCGAAACGCACGGCCGGCGCCGGAATTGGGTGTGGACGCCCCGACCCGCGCGTGCGTGAGAACCTCCGACCAACGATAAAACGTGCGTATCGATCACTGAAATTACGACAAATGAAATTTCGCAACTCGGTGCAATTAAAAATATTCAATAACACCTCCCCCAACATAAGACTACGCGGGATGATAGGGCGATGTAAAGATGATTTTCAAATCGCTACAATATCACTCACGCACAAATGACTTTTCATATTTTATAGGCAATCTGTTATTAAATATATCGATTTTTTGTATCCCTAAAGTCATAATCATTAGTGGTAGATCAAAATTAATTGATCTCCTAGCTGGCTTGAGTTTTTATTGGTAAAGTTGTGTACGCTGTTATGAATCAAGTCCATAAAAGGTCTCAGAATCTATGTACAAAATCCGTTCTTTCCCACTTCTAGCCAGTTCGATCGCTTCACCAGCGTAGGACAAACATGGTAAAAACGCTGCAAATTCTTTCACTGGGGTTTATTATTCAATTGGCTTGCGTTCATGATTTGAATTTCTACTAAGCTTTGGAGTGTGCGTGTTTCACAGGTGAAGGAATACTTATTTACCCCAGTAATAATATTGAATAATAAACCCCAGTAGTAATATTGAATAATATTTACCTATGTATTATCAGCGTTTCATGCATATCAGAATGCTACCCGTGTATCGGCTACTCTACTCTACAGTATTCACATCGGCTATCACTCCAGTATCGACATTCACTACAACTCGACGCTATCGGCATCACTAGGTTACAAACAAACAATAATAACCCAAAAAACGCAAATGTTGGCACCATAAATCGGGCCATACATCGGGAATGGTTTGACCTCGGACGTGGGGAGGGTCTCATTCGATTCCTCATGGTATGTTCTTCAAATAGGTAAATATTTAGGCCGATTCGACTTGTTTTGAGGTTTTTAGGGACTTTGCAATACTTTGACAGCCCTTAAAGGGCACTTTAAATTGAGTGAGAGAGCTGGCTCAAGAATTGGGGCGTCGTCGGACCAAGATGGATTTTTCCTGAAAATTTCAGATCTTTTGCTCCAGCCGTTTGGGAGAAACAGACTGGGGTAGGTTTCAGAACGGTAGAAATTCACCCGAAACAAACAATCGCAATTTCTGAGCCTAAAAGTGACCCCAAGAACCTCACAATGACACGAGGATTCAAGCATTATTCAAAAAATTATGATCCCAAGCGTCAAGCAAAGTGTGTTTGTTTAATGGGTCAAGTTCTAGAGGTCCTGTCGCGTCCAAATTTTCAAAAGAAGAACAATCTAAAAACTACCTATCGATTTCAACGGGTTAGTTCCATTAGTACCTACCAATGGACTTTTATGTTTAAACGTAGGCTTGTGAAGAAATCTTTAAGATCCTAAGGTTGAAATCGCATCTCGTAAGATGCCCACAACGTAATGCAGGATCTAAACCTCACCTTCCTGTTCCCACATTTGATATCGGCCTGGAACAGTTTAACTCATTACTTCAGGCCAAGTCCTTGGGATGTATTTAGTCCTCTCGGTCCATCGATAGCCTCCTCTGTCTCCCCTGTTATTGGGCGATCATTCTCTGCAGGATACCGACATAGACAACTACAGAGGTCCAATGTATCTATATTCTCTCAGGTCATGTCCAGAGAACTAATGGACATCGAGCAAATGTGAAAGCCTAATTCTTACAGTTTTCAAACGATTTCAATGAAATCTTAAGGTAATGTGTTGGTTAGACTATTGATGATCCCCTATGAGTTTCATCGTTCATTTAGATCAGGGTTCTCCAAACTATTTGCCCCAAGGGCCATATCATAATGTGGAGGTGGCGGGGCGGGCCAACAGGGGGTCTGGGGGGCTAGGCCCCCAGCTGAAGGTGGGTACGGGGGCTTCCGCCGGAAAATTTTAAAAGTTAGATACTAGAAAACAGTGTTTTTCAGCACTCCTAGACGAATTGGACAAATTAAAAATTAGACCCAATATAGGAAACAAAACTTATTTGTATATAAGAAATATATTTTGTATTTATTTATTTAAAATTATTATCTTCAAAGAAATATTTTAGGAAAACCAATACAATGTGTGCAATTGGTTTTTACTTACAATGTCTTTTCTACTGAAAGCATTGCTCAATATTTGGATTTGAAATGTGTCATTTTTGAAAAGGTTTGTTCGCAAAGATACGTTGAACCAAAAATTGATATCATTTGTCTGGCAAAACACTTGATTCCCTTGAAGTCATCACGTTCTGGCGGTAGCCAAATTTTTTCCATGTTTTTCGGCGGGAGGCCGGACCGAATCCGCGGGCCGTAGTTTGGAGACCCCTGGTTTAGATCTTTTAGGCATATATTATAAATTGCCGAAACCGGTTTAGATATGGAAGAAGTTGAGATATATCTTTGAGTTAAAATGATTATAAAGCACATTCGAGGTAGGAATCATAGTCGATTCAGCAGAGTTGTATTTCATGTAGTACCTAGGTTGGTACCGTTTTTACGAAATAAGTCTAAGGAACCCGTAAACTGGTTAAATGGACAACTTTCATGGTGGAGAGGAAATAGCTCCTTGCAAGGTGGTAGTGTCCGCTGCTAAAATATGTTCCATGTTTTTTTTTAATTTTAGCCGTAGGCTATATGCAAACAGCATCTGATGGTTCATTGGTCTTGCCCCCTGGCGAGGTGCGGTATTAGAATAAATGGAATATTAATGAAAACCTAGTTACATCATTCAGTTTAGTCCGTGCGATAATTACTTCGCATATTATGTGAATATTATTCGCAGCATTGCTAATAGTCGATTTCTAAAGGCTTCATCCGCTTAAGGAAACTTGTAACCTCACTTGCATCATCGAGGAGCTGGGCAGCTTCCTCGTTGACGTGATATCTTACTCGGCGAAGGTGACTCACAATTTCTTCTTGGATGACCCCGTTGTGGTTCTCATTTTGTAATTCACGGCGAAGTCGCTGATCTCGAATGCACCATTAACAACAGGTCCGCCTTCTGCCGAAAGGAAACAATCTACATAAAACTAATTCCCAGATGAGAAAACAGCATCCAAAGTTGGACAGGATTCCCGAAATGTTCTATTGCTTTGTCGTTTATGGTTTTTATTTCATCAGTTACAAGATTATTCTACTTAAATTTATCAATAAATTTAAAAAAAAACGTCTGCCAGGTGGGTGTGGCACATAGCTTCCTCGTATCCATAACATGACTGTAATAAAATATATGGATCGTTCAATGATGTTTCAATATGGTTCGATCCAAGCTCGAGGCTAAAACTTTATTTTCTCTTTATTACTTGAAGCATGTAAGGGAGCTGAAGGCTATTGACTTTCTCCTCTACATCAGGACATCATCTTTACATCAGTCCGAACAATCCCTCAAAATTTCATCGAAATCAGTCATGAACTCCCGGAGTTATGCGTGTAACAAGGATTTCACGTTTGCGCTTGCGCAGAGACTACTATTGATCCGGGGTCATGAAACTTATAGGGGATCATCTACACATCAAACCGAACAATCCCTGAAAATTTCATCGAAATCGGTCAAGAACTCCCGGAGTTGTGCGCGTAACAAGGACTTCACGTTTGCGCATGCGCAGTGGCTACTATTGATCCGGGGGTCATAAAACCTATAGGGGACCATCTACACCCCAACCCGCACAATCCCTGAAAATTTCATCAAAATCGGACTATAACTTCGTGTAGTTTTGTCCGTAACAAGGATTTCACAGACAGATACACAGACAGACATTGGAGACGAAAAAATTTTCAAACCGAAAATACTTATCTGAAACAATGCTTTACCTTGCAAGATATTCATCTTTCTTTATTGATGAAAGGAACCAATTCACAAAATTAGAAAATTGTTGCTCGGTTCCTTTCGCATGAAACGAACTGTCTCAATTCTAGCACACTATTATCAGAAATAACAAACCAAAAAGGATTGAAAATTTTCATCTATGGGTGAATTTATACAGATCTGAAACCTACACCAATCAATGTTGCTTCCAAATTTATTAGTAAGTTACACCCCTTTGGTTGTTGGTAAAAATCTCAAAAACCCTTTTTTAAAGTTTTTGGTCACAGCATCTATTAAACCTTAAACACCATTTTTCTTCCAAAATTACTAGAAAATGACACGTCAATTTCAGTAAAAACCCCAAAAAGTGGGTTTTGGCACGTTTTCGGCCCATACCATGTATGCTTATGACGCGATCGGGCTGGCTAGAAGTTAGCTAAGTAAAATTATACGCTATGTGGAGCCCATGTGCGAAAAAACGGATTTTGTACGTCAATTCTAAAGTATTTTATTACGGTCCGAACGGTGCATAGTGGTTTACAACTCAAAATTTATAAATCAAACTATACAGCTGTAATGAATTATCCGATTCTTATGTTTTCCTGTAGGTTTTTTAGTGAAGACAGACACACAGATCAGACACGAGACCCTACCAAAATTGTTCAGGGAAGCAAAAAAGCAATGAAACATGCCTCTTGAGTGGAATTTTTGATTTGTAAATACGAAAAAATTTTCACATTCCGAAAGTGAAAACAGTTGCTTCATCGCTGGAATCAGCCTTGGTACACTCGGAAGCAAAAACTTCTTTCGCCTATTAAAAAAAAAAAAAAAAAAAAAACAAAACGCTGCAAATTCTTTCACTGGGGTTTATTATTCAATTGGCTTGCGTTCATGATTTGAATTTCTACTAAGCTTTGGAGTGTGCGTGTTTCACAGGTGATAGAGTGATTATTGAATTTCAGGAGGCACACGAATATGATCAACTGAACAATCCAAATAGGTATTTTTGGTTGAGAACAGATTTACGTGCTCTATGCATATCTCTTGAAATTCAATAATCACTCTATCACCTGTGAAACACGCACACTCCAATGCTTAGTAGAAATTCAAATCATGAACGCAAGCCGATTGAATAATAAACCCCAGTGAAAGAATTTGCAGCGTTTTTTTTAATGGTTATCAGAATGCTTCAACTCGTGTATCGGCTACAAAGCCTTTAGGAGTTCACTCCAGTATCCACATTACTACATCACTACGTCACTAGGTTACTGATATCAACACAAAAACAATAATAAACCAAAATAACGCGAATGTTGGCACCATAAATCGGGCCATAGATCGAGAATGGTTTGACCAGGGGAGGGACTCATTCGATTCCTCGTGGAGTGTTCTTCAAAAAGAGTACAAATTTAGGCCGCCTTGACTTTTTTTGAGGTTTTTAGGGATTTTACAAAACTTTGACAAAAAGGGCACTTTAAATTAAGTGAGAGAGCTGGCTCAAGAATTGGGGCGTCGCCGGACCTACATGGATTTTTCCTGAAAATTTCAGCTTTTTTGCTCCAGCCGTTTGGGAGAAATCCTGACAGAAATTTTTTTATTGCAGATTCGGATTCTACACCCTTTGAAACGTAAGCCATGCAATTTTCAGGCGGGGTTAGAATTTTCTTTTTTCAAGAGCGATTACAATGGTTTATTATTGAATAATGAACCAAAAGTCAAGATCCGTAAAGTACGCTAGGGTATTCCTATGTATTTTTCGATGCTGAATTCGAATCCAAGGTCCAAAACATCCCCTGACCCCCAAAATGTTGAGTTATGGCCAAAAAACTACCCTTAAATTGATATCAGAACCTTCTGTTTGAGTCATGAGATTGGAATGAAATATGACATCTTTTTAAGTGAATTTCTACATTTTTGCTAACTTCAGACAAGGAGAGTACTTGGGGAAACTACCTCCCCCTCAATCATCCCCCGTCACCCCCTCCTAGGGGTTGAAATTTGAGTTCTCACGCCAAGTCGAGTGGGGTATGGATTTCTATGTTTTTGGGGTTCCCGAGATCGAATTTGAACTTCCAAGAGTCCGTAGACACCTCTTCTTCCCTCAATCACCCCCTCCTAGGGGTTGAAATTTGAGTTCTCACGCCAAGTCGAGTGGGGTATGGATTTCTATGTTTTTGGGGTTCCCGAGATCGAATTTGAACTTCCAAGAGTCCGTAGACACCTCTTCTTCCCTCAATCACCCCCTCCTAGGGGTTGAAATTTGAGTTCTCACGCCAAGTCGAGTGGGGTATGGATTTCTATGTTTTTGGGGTTCCCGAGATCGAATTTGAACTTCCAAGAGTCCGTAGACACCTCTTCTTCCCTTAATCACCCCCTCCTAGGGGTTGAAATTTGAGTTCTCACGCCAAGTCGAGTGGGGTATGGATTTCTATGTTTTTGGGGTTCCCGAGATCGAATTTGAACTTCCAAGAGTCCGTAGACACCTCTTCTTCCCTCAATCACCCCCTCCTAGGGGTTGAAATTTGAGTTCTCACGCCAAGTCGAGTGGGGTATGGATTTCTATGTTTTTGGGGTTCCCGAGATCGAATTTGAACTTCCAAGAGTCCGTAGACACCTCTTCTTCCCTCAATCACCCCCTCCTAGGGGTTGAAATTTGAGTTCTCACGCCAAGTCGAGTGGGGTATGGATTTCTATGTTTTTGGGGTTCCCGAGATCGAATTTGAACTTCCAAGAGTCCGTAGACACCTCTTCTTCCCTCAATCACCCCCTCCTAGGGGTTGAAATTTGAGTTCTCACGCCAAGTCGAGTGGGGTATGGATTTCTATGTTTTTGGGGTTCCCGAGATCGAATTTGAACTTCCAAGAGTCCGTAGACACCTCTTCTTCCCTCAATCACCCCCTCCTAGGGGTTGAAATTTGAGTTCTCACGCCAAGTCGAGTGGGGTATGGATTTCTATGTTTTTGGGGTTCCCGAGATCGAATTTGAACTTCCAAGAGTCCGTAGACACCTCTTCTTCCCTCAATCACCCCCTCCTAGGGGTTGAAATTTGAGTTCTCACGCCAAGTCGAGTGGGGTATGGATTTCTATGTTTTTGGGGTTCCCGAGATCGAATTTGAACTTCCAAGAGTCCGTAGACACCTCTTCTTCCCTCAATCACCCCCTCCTAGGGGTTGAAATTTGAGTTCTCACGCCAAGTCGAGTGGGGTATGGATTTCTATGTTTTTGGGGTTCCCGAGATCGAATTTGAACTTCCAAGAGTCCGTAGACACCTCTTCTTCCCTCAATCACCCCCTCCTAGGGGTTGAAATTTGAGTTCTCACGCCAAGTCGAGTGGGGTATGGATTTCTATGTTTTTGGGGTTCCCGAGATCGAATTTGAACTTCCAAGAGTCCGTAGACACCTCTTCTTCCCTTAATCACCCCCTCCTAGGGGTTGAAATCTGATTTTTCGCGCCAAGTCGAATAAAGTAAGGATTTCTGTGTTCCCAGGTTCGCTGAAATTGAATATGATTTTTGAAAAGGCTTTCGATCTTTATTGAGGTTTCCTCCAATGAATTTTAATTCTTTGGGATTCTATTTTCTTTTTATTGTGATATCTCTGGGATATTCGAAAGAATTATTTTCAAGAGCCATACTGTAAGTCAACCGAAATGTATGTTAAGCGGGGTATTAGTATATTTGTGATTGTTCTACCCCAATTCTAGAGAACAGACGGGTACAAGTAAAACGTCAGTGGTCAGAATTGAAACAAGAAACTTTATTGTGAGAGTATAACAACCAGATTCATTGTTTCTTTGTTTAGAATTTTTTACGTTCTACCCAACCTGACATCTTGCGGGATTAACGACCCGAATTTATGACCATTGTCGGGTGAAACGTTCAACGTCGATTGTAAGAAGTTGAAAGGAATTTCGATGTATAAAAAAGTTTTGTAGTAATTAGAATGTAAACCGCGAAGAATTTTACATTATTGTTGATGTTTTGAGTTTGATACGTTAATGTTTTTTGGTGATGGTTATGTTAGTTACTATGGTTTACCCGGCGTTGCCCGAATTAGGGTAATGAACTGGTAAGAGGTTGAGGGGAGGAAATTCTATAGGCAGTTTCTCCTAATAAAATTATAATTATATGATAATTTTTATTGGACATTAATAACATTCACCCGAGTTCTTAAAAATTTTAAGTTCTTAAACATGTTTGAATACTAACCCAAAATCTTGATTATACAAAAAAAACGTCTGCCAAGTGGGTGTGGCACATAGCTTCCTCGTATCCATAACTTGACTGTATTGATCGAGGCTAAAAAATATGAATTGACAGTTGACAAATTGACGCTGAATGGATTGATAAATAAAGTGATAAATTGACATTATAGCATTTCGAAAAATAAAATATATGCATCGTTCAATGATGGTCCAATATGGTTCGATCAAGCTCGAGGCTGAAACTTTAATTTCTCTTTATTACTCACGAGGACCATCTTTACATCAGTCCGAACAATCCCTGAAAATTTCATCGAAATCAGTCATGAACTCCCGGAGTTATGGGGTTATGGTTAAGGATTTCACGTTTGCTGATACGCAGAGGCTACTATTGTTCCGGGGGTCATGAAACTTATAGGGGACTATCTACACATCAAACCGAACAATCCCTGAAAATTTCATCGAAATTGGTCAAGAACTCCCTGAGTTATGCGCGTAACAAGGATTTCACGTTTGCGCATGCACAGACGCTACTATTGACCCGGAGGTCATGAAACTTATAGGGGACCATCTACACCCCAACCCGCACAATCCCTGAAAATTTCATCAAAATCGGACTATAACTTCGCGTAGTTTTGCCCGTAACAAGGATTTGCTGACAGACAGACACGGAACCAAAATTGTTCAGAAAGGTCTAAAACGCAAAATGCAAGTGGAATTTTTGATTTTGGAGACAAAAAAATTTCACATTCCGAAAGTGAAAACAATGCTTCTGCTACCTTGGTAGACTCGGAAGCAATAATAATAATAATGACATGAATCGGTTGAGAATCGAGCAGCGGTTGAAAGCTTTGGCTATTAACTCTCCGTTCCCTTTCTGCCGGCAAAAGCTAAAGGTTTGTTCCACAACTACACTACTATTGAAATCGAACAATTATAGCTTTTTCAAGTGAAATTCATAATTTTTTCAACCAGATTCATGTTCTATATTTAATGAGGTATCATTGTAATCATAGGTGGAATAAATGATAAAAAGTAAATATGAAAATTAAAATATACAGGGTGTCCAGCGTATGATCCACTTTGCACACGTGTTCCACAACTAGAATCCAACAAAAAGTACCTCTGAGTTTTTATTTTTAGAGGCTTCGTTTTCAGGTTATTTCACTTTAAAATTTTTTTTCGTGTTTTCGACCTTACGTCACTAAAACGGCCGTAACTCCGGCGTTTTCAAATTATTTGCAAATCTAAGGGTGCCGTTGGAAAGAGCATTGAATATCCCATCGTTTCAGTTTTCAACAGTAATTTTTTAAAGGAAACTAAATGGTGAAAAATGAGCCTGAAAAGTAAATTTTGTCGAATTTTTCGCACCAAGTCGAATAAGGTAAGAATTTCTGTGTTCCCAGGTTCGCTTAAATCGAATATGATTTTTGAATAGGCTTTCGATCTTTATTGAGGTCCCCCTTTAAGGGTTGTCAAAGTTTTGTGAAATCCCTAAAAACCTCAAAAAAACTCAAGGCGGCCTAAATTTGAACTTTTTTGAAGAACTTTCCATGAGGAATCGAATGAGCCCCTCCCCAGGTCCGTAGCTCAAACCGTTCCCGATGTATAGCCCGAGTTATGCTGCCAACATTGCATCCACATTCACTACATCACTAGGTTACTGCGATCAAAACAAAAACAAAAACGTTTTTTTTTTTTTTTTTTTTGAAGGCAGTAACTTAGTGATGTAGTGAATGTGGATACTGGAGTGAACTCCTAAAAGGGTTTATAGCCGATACACGGGTTGAAGCATTCTGATATGCATGCTCCGTCTTACGAAATTTAAAATTTTCAAATAGAATATTTTTCCATTGTAACCGCTCTTGAAAAAAAAAACGCTGCAAATTCTTTTAATGGCGTTTATTATTCAATGATTCATGATTTGAATTTCTACTATGCTTTGGAGTGTGCGTGTTTCACAGGTGATAGAGCGATTATTGAATTCCAGGATGCTAAACAAACAAATTTTGTGTGCCCTCCTGGAATTCAATAATCGCTCTATTACCTGTGAAACACGCACACTCCAAAGCTTAGTAGAAATTCAAATCATGAATCATTGAATAATAAACCCCAGTGAAAGAATTTGCAGCGGTTTCGCTCAAGAAATGCTCCATTTTCAGTGCAATACAACCTGAATGAAATGTGATCGTTTTTTAAAAGTCGCTTCATGAATGGAAGTTTTTGTTTTTGTTTCGAAAAATGATATTTTAAGGGGGATTCAAGGGGTTTTCTTTTTCCGCGAGTGGGCGGATGAGGGGCTGCGCCTGCGTCGGTAGCTCGGCGTCAGTGGCAGCTGACCCCAGGACTCAACAGGTTCCGGGATATCTGAGGAGGGGCATGACTCTCAAATGCCCCAGCGAAACAGACCCCAGTTGGCCATCCGCCAAACCGTCCGCGACCCTTTGAGTGCCTGCCTCGATGCGGACTCGACGTACATCTGCACTGCATACAATTCCCGGTGCTACATCATCCAGAAGGTGAGTCCCATACAGGTTAGACAACTTCCATATGTTAGACGGCGAGAACCCTTTCAACGTCTTTACAATCCCACTATCGCCCAGGATGTGCCTCCCGGAACCCATACACCACTCCGTTCGGTAGTTGTCACCGTTGCATGTCGTCGTAGTTCTTATCACGACCTATCCAACCTTTATTATCTTTCGGTTTTTTAAAACCCTCCTTCGCCATCTTGGATCGATACTGCCTACGAGGGAAATTCAAACTGAGCCGCCAGATAATTGCCTCGATTCCGAACTTATCCAGGAATCCTGACCCTCTCCGTAACTACATTAATCATCAAACAACCCTCAAAGTCCTGAAAAAACTGTAAAACCACACTAAAACGCCTTCCATCTGGTATCAGCTGTACATTGATAATGGCGCCTCGCTATCACCCAGTCAAAACAAACTCAATTTAATGGATATTTTCGAATAAAACACATAAAAATGGAGGAAATCACAAGTAGTTGACTATATGAATCGTAATATAAACCAATTTTAAACAATTCCACGTCTAGATTCAAACATGAGCTCAAATAACAGCTCATTCAAGAACTTTATCATTCAATCATGAGCTTACGTTGTTTTTCATCATGCAGCCTCAATATTCATGGAAATACGTCACAAACTCTCAACACCACACTTCAGTACATCACTTTTTACCAAAATGCATCAATATTTCAACAAAAAAAGCTCAGTTAAGAAATTTATTCATAGTTCGTGGACCTCTCTATTCCACATAATAAGCCGAATATTAATGAAAACCTGTCAAAACCGCTAACCACTTCAAAACATTTCGAAATTTATCCCTGAGTTGTGGTGCTCAAAAATAATGGATTTTACAAATTTACATCATAATTGTACCTGTGAATCAAGGAATCTTCAATTGCCCTGTGTATATATGCAAATTGCTTCAAATCGAGCTATTTCTCTTCGTCACCCACGTATCAGCGAAATCCATCCAAAACAGAGTGATTTTCAAGCAATATCATTATCATTTTTGACTGAAACATAAAAAAAGGTGAATTTTCATTAAAGTTCTTCCAAAAGTTATTTACCATCATGATCAACAAACAAATATTCGCCCTACTTAGTTAGTTATTCTTCATCAACCACCAAAATCTTATAGAAAATTCGGCGGTAAGCCCATACCACTTGCCATATGCCAAGTTTCTAATTTCTATTGATAAATGTCTGGAATACGTGCCCGGTTAAGAACTGAATGAAGAACCGAGATCCTCTGTATAGTTTCCATCAAACAGCTTCAATTTTCATGAAAATACGCCACAAGCATTCTCTGCATTAATTTTATATCAAAATTCATAGAAAGCTTTCAATTGGACGCTTCGTTAAGGGTCATATCCAGAATTCGTGGATATATGTGTTCCACCAAAAAATCATAATAATCATGAAAATATGTCAAAAACTATCATACCATGTAAGCCATTGGACTTGTCAAATCATTTTGAATTACACACCCAATTCTGGCACGTATAAATATTGGATATTACACATTTCTATCATAATTTCCTTGTTGTCATAGGATCCTTGATAGCCCGATTTAGTCATGAACCTTGATTCTAATACATCTACATCCCTTCTTCACCGCAGTACCAGCAATATCCAGTCAAAACAAATCCATTTTCAAGCAACCGCATTATCATGTTCGACTGACACATAAAAACAGCAGAATTCCCATCGGAAATCTTCCAAAAGTTGTTTAGTCGCTTGATTGAGACATCAATATTGCCCTTATTCAGGTAGTTATTCTTAATCCAACACAAAATCTCGTAGGAAATACCATTCAATACCCAGTCCAGTTCCATATGCCACGCTACTGTTTTCTATCGACAAGTGTCTGGAATAAGTGCTCAGTTAAGATCTGTATCCGTATACAGGGTGTCAACAAAACAGGTCTGACGTACTGAAGGGGTCGATTCTACAACTAATTTGCAACAACTTTTGCCTCTTAGCAATTTTTTTTAGAGGCTTCGTTTTTTAGTTATTTACGATCTAAGATTTTTTTCGTGTTTCCGACCTTATCTCCTATAAATTGCTATAACTCCCTCAATTTACAAGATAATCTCAAATCTGAGTACACCGTTGGAAAGAGCAGTAAAACAGCGTACGAAACACCCTCCGTACCATCACTGAGCTCTCCCAACTTCCAAAGTTTCGGTCTGTCGACCGCCCTTGATTTTTCAAGGATTATCTTGCTGGTTTCTTTACTTTCCATTGCAGTAAATACAAAAAAAACCAAAATACAATTTTAAAATCACATTTTTCATAAAAAATTCTTTATTGTTTAAAATAACAGCCGTTAATAGCTAAAAATGAACTCTTGCTTCCGAAAACACGCAATTGGCTTCAAAAGGCCTCTTGGAAAATGATTACTTTTGTTCAACTCTTTTCTTTGTTGAAAAACTAGATTATTTATTTCAATTGAACTGGATAAGAAGGTATAGAATTGCTTACACATAGGTATTTAAACTTATGTATGAATGTTACACGAACAGGTAACTCACAAAAGCGCGATGTATCAAAAAGGCCACTTGGACTATAATTCTTTCAAACTTTTTGTTGTAAAAATGTAATTTTTTTCAATCTAACTAGATGGAAACTAGAAAAAACATTTGCTAGTAGTTCCAAAATTACGAAATACTGAAAAATCACAAATGACAAGACACAAAAAATAAAATAGTAGAAATTCAAATCATGAACGCAAGCCAATTGAATAATAAACCCCAGTGAAAGAATTTGCAGCGTTTTTTTATTGAACCACAATACCCCCCAAAATAAAAACATCTATAATTTATCGAGTCCTTTAGCACTCGTATTGCGTTAAAACTTCCCCAAATCCAAATTTAAACGATGTAGCCAAAGGTAGACAGATGTATAGGAGGCACACAAATATCATCAACTGATCAATCCAAATAGGTGTTTTGGATGAGAACCGATTTACGTGGTCTATGCATATCTCCTGAAATTCAATAATCGCTCTATCACCTGTAAAACACGCACACTCCGAAGCTTAGTAAGATTCAAATCATGAACGCAAGCCAATTGAATAATAAACCCCAGTGAAAGAATACTTATTTACCGCAGTAATAATATTGACCCAGTAATAATATTGAATAATATTTACCTATATATTATCAGCGTTTCATGCATATCAGAATGCTTCAACCCGTGTATCGGCTACTAACTACACTACAAGTATTCACATCGGCTATCACTCCAGTATCCACATTCACTACAACTCGACGCTATCGGCCGGACATCACTAAGTTACAAACAAACAATAATAAACCAAAAAACGCAAATGTTGGCACCATAAATCGGGCCATACATCGGGAATGGTTTGACCTACGGACCTGGGGAGGGGCTCATTCGATTCCTGACGGTATGTTCTTAAAATAAGTTTACATTCGTGCCGCTTGGACTTGTTTTGAGGTTTCTAGGGATTTTACAAAAATTTGACAGCCCTTAAAGGGCACTTTAAGTTGAGTGAGAGAGCTGGCTCAAGAATTGGGGCGTCGTCGGGCCAAGATGGATTTTTCCTGAAAATTTCAGATTTTTTGCTCCAGCCATTTTGGAGATATCGTGCGTACGGCGTACGGCGGACGGACGGAAAATTTTTTATTGCAGATTCGGATTCTACACCCTTTGAAACGTAAACCATGAAGTTTCCAGGGGGGGGGGGGGGTTAGAATTTTTTTTTTCAGAGCGATTACAATGGTTTATTATTGAATAATAAACCAAAAATGTCAAGTCATTATAATTGGTACAACAAAAAACGTTTTAAAGATAGACAGGGATAATGCCGGTGGAAATTGGCGATCGTGGCTAGTGACCTTTTGGAGACAGTGATGAGTCTCGGTATCAGAATTGATAAGGCTGCAGGTTGAAAAAGTTGCCGCAGTTTCAAGCTAAGTATCCAGATGTTTGTATCAACTTTGGAAAATTACATTTGACCCTACGATGGCTGTTCAAAGACAGCTAATTTCTATTTACTTCGCTATTTACTTCGGTTTTATCGAAATTTTTATTTTTCTTGTCCAGCCTCTACAACTATAATTCTCAGCAAATGAACCGATTGCAAACCGCTCGAAGTTGTTGTTTAAGGTACATTTTCAAAACTAATCGAAATATTCCTATCACCTACTACTTATTTAAAAAAAAAAAAAAAAACTTGGATGGCTTAATATTAATGAAAGGAACGGTTTTAGATTGCTATTCCTTTTCCGTAAAATTTAAACCTGAGAACCAACACTCTATCTATACGAGCAAATTCAATTTATATTCACAATAAAAAAAACCTCTGCCAAGTTTGGCACATTTCCTCGTATCCATAACATGATGTATAGATCATTTATTATTGACTAAAGAACTTCGTTCAATTAGGCGAAGTAAATGTTGAATTAGGGTAAATTTATTGTTATGCAGGAGCATAACTTGAGAAAATAAAGGTAGGCATGTTCAACTTTTGAACAAACTATAAAATATACCTAATAAGTCCGAACAATCTCTATTAAATGTCATCGATGGTCAAGAACTCCCGGAGTTATGCTTGTGGAAGATTTCTGATGCGAGAGGCTACTATTGATCCGAGGTTTCATAGGGGACCATCACATCAAACCGATTCTCCCTGAGAATTCCATCAAAATTGGTCAAGAACTCCCGGAGTTATGCGCGTAACAAGGATTTCGTTTGCGCATGCGCAGAGGCTGCTATTGATCGGGGGTCATAAACTCATACCATCTGCACATCAAATATAAAATTTCATCGAAATTGGTCGAGTTTTGCGTAACAAAGATTTCACGTTCGCGCAAGAGGCTTAATATTGATCCGAGGGTCATGAAACCTTTAGACCATCTATCCCTGAAAATTTCATCGAAATTGTTCAAGAACTTCTCTAGTTATACCCGTAACAAGGATTTACGTTTGCGCAAGAGACTACTATTAATCCGGGGGTCATGAAACTATAGGGGACCATCTATACCCCAACCCGAACAATCCCTGAAAATTTCATCAAAACTGGTCAAGAACTCTCGGAGTTATGCGCGTAACAAGGATTTAACGTTCGCGCGTGCGCAGAGGCTTATTGATCCGGGGGTCATGAAACTCGCTTCAAAAAGTAATCCCTGAAAATTTCATCGAAATTAGTAAAATCCCGATTTGCGCGTAACAAAAATGCGCAATCTCTGTTTTGATTTTCCGGGGGTCATGAAACTTATCTCATATCTACATACACAATCCCTGAAAGTTTCATCAAAATCGAAATAGCTTAATATTTTTAACAAGGATTTAACAGACAGACACACAGACAACACGGAACCAAAATTGTTCAGAAAGGTCTGAAACGCAATGCGATGGAATTTTATGATTTTGGAGACAAAAAAATTTTCACATTCGAAAGTGAAAACAATGCTTCCGCTACTTTAGTAGACTCGGAAAATACTCGTTACGACTATAGTAGAGTAAGCACCCTCCCAAAACTTCAGTCTACAATAGGTAAATGGGGATATTGAGATTAGAAACATTTTATCCATTGAATCATTTAAACCTGCTGTAACAGCCAAATTACTGGGTACATATATACGAGGTTAAAATTTCTCTAAATAAGGGGGTAAAGCTTTTGATTTTGGGAATAATGTTCTTTAATGTTTATTAATAATGAAATCTGTTTTGAAATTTTGTTTAATTTTCTCATAGATTACACATTAACGAATCATTCATTTTGTTTATAAGAATGAAATTTGTTAATATTATTTTGGAGCCGATTTAATAGATTCATTTTCAAGTCGATTCGTGAACAAACGTGAAATCCTTGTTACGCTCATAACTCCGGGAGTTCTTGACCAATTTCGATGAAATTTTCAGGGATTGTTCGGTTTGATGTGTAGATGGTTCCCTATAAGTTTCATGACCCCCGGATCAACAGTAGCCTCTGCGCATGCGCAAACGAAATCCTTGCCACAAGCATAACTCCGGGAGTTCTTGACCGATTTCGATGAAATTTTTAGAGATTGTTCGGACTTATTAGGTATATTTTATAGTTAGTTCAAAAGTTGAACATGCCTACCTTTATTTTCTCAAGTTATGCTCCTGCATAACAATAAATTTACCCTAATTCAATATTTACTTCGCCTAATTGAACGAAGTTCTTTAGTCAATAATAATTTTCAATGATCTATAGAGTCATGTTATGGATACGAGGAAGCTATGTGCCACACCCACTTGTTTTCTCCTGTTTCTTCATCAAAGATGTTTCAGATGTTTCCGCTCTTGCAGAAGTGAGAAAATGTTCTGATTTGATCGTATTTTCTACACTCCACCTAGATGTGGATTCCTTTCAGAATAGTGAATTTGCAAATTGGTATACAAATAAAATCCTATTGAACAAACTATGTCCCGTTCTCAACCTAATAAGAGTTCCAAGTTCCCATTTTCTTTGCCATGGTTTGAGGAGTACCGTTGGCGTAGTGGTGATAGAAAGTAACCTTTTTGAGGGAGTTTGACTCGTAGGCTAACGTCATTCTTTGACCATAGTAGTTTTACACTGGTTCTCGATGTCTCCTATAGGAATAAACGTTGGAGAGTCCGACGTTATGTCAAAGTGACACGCGTTTTTGGCATATTCATCGGCTTTGTCGTGGCTAGGAAGACCTGTGTATCCCGCAATTTTGAATTAATTGAATTATCGCTTAATAACATTAATTGAATTATCGCTTCTGGTCGTTTGTTCAATCAAATTTGATAGAGGATGACATTTTTGGAAGGTTTGCACGAACTTAGTTTTAATAATTGGCACGCACTGAAGGAATCTGTAAATACGACAGCGTTAGTTATGCCCAATTCATTGATGTAGGTGAAACCCATCTGAATTGCTGTTAGTTCAGCATTTGCAATTGTGATGGATATGGTTAGTTGGCCCTCCCCGATTCTTGAATCCGTCGCCTTGAGAGATGAATCAGACGCATTCAAGGGTCAGGGTCATCCTCTGAGCGTGGCGGGCATTGCTGCATTCAGCTCAATGGAAGGGGCAACTATACAACTCCATCACCTCACACAATGGAATAGTCACTAGGTAGCTTGATACATTTAGAATTGTCAGTCGGTGGGTCGTAGATCCCAATTCCAGACGCCATATTTGGTTGTTTGGACGCATGGGCATATAGGGTGTAATAACTCAAATATTTGTCCGTGATCAAGCTCAGTACTCCTTCTTCTTCTAACAGTGCCATACTCGAATCCAATCGCTATCTCATTGAATCAACCAGCTCTCCAAAAGTGTCTCTGTCAGCCGCCGCATTGAACAACTCCGCCACACTCAACCCAGTCCACTGCCTAACATTTCCAAGCCATGACATATTTTTTCTTCCTATCCGTCGTCTTCCCTCAATCTTCCCCTGTATTATCAACCTGAGAAGTTGGTACTTTGGACCACGCACAGTATGCCCAAAGTACGCCAACTTGCGAGGCTTCATCCCAACCAACAGCTCTCTTTCCTTTCCCATCATTCGAAGCACTTGCTCAGTTGTTGTGTGTGTGACCCAGCAGATTCTTAGCATGCGACGATAACACCACATTTCGAATGCCTCCAGTTTGACAGCCATAAAGTAAGATAGACCAGACATAGCATTTGGGATGGACAGTGATCTGATGGCTAACATGGGCTTCCAAGAGGCGAATGCAGCGCGGGCAATTTCAAAATCAGAGCTCATGCCCTCATCTAACCAACTTCCCAGGTATCTAAAACGGCTTACTCTTCCCACTTTTTCTTCTTCCCTGGCACTACATCCTGCGAGGGGACAGGGCCTCCTGTAGCAGCCTGCGCCAGTCTTCTCCATTTTGTGCTGCTACTCTCCAGTCTGTGGTTCCCAACAACATTCGGGCGTCTACTTTCACTTCGTCTACGCACCGTAACTTCGGGCGTCCTCGTCTCCTAGTGTCATATATCTTTTCGTCAAGTATCTTTCTGGGCAAGGAATCCACACTCATGCGTGCAAGGTGTCCTGCCCAGCGGAGACGAACCACCCTAATATGACGGACCACATTGAAATCTCCATAAAAATCCATAACTTCTACATTTGTGCGTCTTCGACATGCTAGGTTGTAGGGGTCGAAAATCCGCCTCAGAACTTTCCGTTCAAACCGGAGAAGCTCATCTTCATGGGCTTTGGATAATGTCCAACATTCAGAACCATAGGTGAGAACTGGTCTAATCAAAGTCTTGTATAGATGGATCTTAGTCCACCGGGATATGACCTTGCTTTTGAGATGCTTCAGGATTCCAAAGTAGCATTGGTTTGCCGCTGCGGTTCTTCTGTGTATTTCTGCTCCTATGTCGTTGTCACAAGCGATGTCGTTGTCTGCTTTGAGTGACAATATATTTCGTTTTAGCGCGTTATCCGTCCCATCCGCGATGCACGCTTCAGACACAAGAACGCATCTCTCATGGCATCAGCTCTCTCAAATCATCAGGTATTTGAGACTCTTCAACAGAATACTGATTCTCTCATGCTTTGAAATTGAATAATAAGCAGGGAGACAGAGAAGACCTTTATATGTTGAGGAGAGTTCACCATCAACTCGTACAAAACATTCAAAGACGCCAATGTCATTTTTACTAGCTTGATTAATTTGGCTGGGATCATATTCAACAATCTGCCTTGCCCACCATCCATTTGGTCTTGGATATATTGATATTCAGGCCTCTTTCGCCACTTGATCGAGACGACTGCAGATCATCAAGGCTTTCTGCGAGAAGCACTATATCGTCAGCTCAGTACATTCGCTTTCAATTCAGATGGATGAATGTCCTTCTTTCGGCCAAGCATCTTGGTTCTTATGAAGGTTGGAGGACAGGGCAAAGAGAAACTTGGGTGACCTATTGTTGAAAAATATACAGTTGTTGATCCTGAATGGTGGGTACGTCTTCTGAAATGACGCCTGATGCTATGGTATCACGTTCTCTGTGCTTTCTATCCATAATAGTCGTTAATGTTGTATAATTAACCACAATAATTTAGCCACTTCCAATCCTTCAATGCCCTTAACTGCACCTTTTTTTGGTATGCCCCAACACATATCTCTTAGCTCTGATCTCTGAGCTTATGGAATCGATCAGACTGATGACATAATTTCAGTTTCTCCTAATCTAGTTGTGAGAGTAACATCGCCTTATTCGACGTACTGTTGTTCCAGGTCACACCGCCGACCGTACACCCGCACCTGAACCCGGACGCCGACACATTTGAAAGCAGCAAAACCAAGACACCCGACCAAGATTGCTATGAAATCGTGGAGTCAGAATTTCCTCCATTGGAAGGTCAGATATTAGTCAATACTTGATATGTTAATCTTTGTTAATGATTTGAAAGGACATTAATATTCCTTATCTCATTAATGGTTTGAAAGGAACATATGTTAATGTTAACTCTCAGCTTCCCAATATCGATCGATAACCCCCCGAATTGTTGGATCTAAAATCCAAATATTTTTGAAAGCCTTTAATTTAATTTTTTCAAAACTATGTTTTTTGGTTCAATTTTTGATGGACCCCCCTAAAACTTTGTCACGTTTGAAGGTGCGTAGGATCAAAATCCGAGGCATGTGCCATACTCCGTAATCACCATGAAATTGATGTAAAAAACACATCCATGTGTAAAAAACACAGTCCATGGATTCCGCAAAGGGTATCTACTTCGACCTAACTTCTTCACGTAAGTACATAAATGCTATGGACCACAAACTGGCCTCAAATGTGGTTTCGATTTATTATTTTTTAATAGTAAAGCCTTGTAATCCTATACCAGAGCTTTATAACTGCCTATAACCTCTTTTTTCAAACTTTGTCAATTTACGTTACAAGGTGGATAGAGCTAAAATCTCCAATGTCAACCCACCGTTCGTCGTTTTTATTGATAAAAAGTTAATTACTAAAAAACCTTTTTTTTGCTTATTTATTTTGTATAATCCCCTCAAGATTTGTCTTTTTACGATTGGAGGTGCGCATGATCAAAATCTGCGGCGTCTGCCATACTTACACTCGCCATGAATTTCTTTTATAATCCGTTCTTTAGCACATTTCGCTTCACATGGGGGCTAGTTCGACCTAAACCCGATCATTTCACACACATAAACGCTACGGGCCACAAACTGGCTTAAAACGTGGTTTTGGTTTGTTATTCAATAATAAACTATTGTAAGCGCTATTGAAAAAAAAATTAAAAAAAAAAAAAATATGGTTTACGTTTCAAAGGGTGTAGAATCCAAATCTGCAAGAAAAATTTTTCCGTCCGTCCGCCGCACGCACGATTTCTCCGAAACGGCTGGAGCAAAACATCTGAAATTTTCAGGAAAAATCCATGTTGGTCCGACAACGCCCCAATTCTTTAGCCAGTTTTTCTCTCTCACTCATTTAAAGTGCCCTTTAAGGGTTGTCAAGGTTTTGTAAAATCCCTAAAAACAATTTCAATACCTAAAATTGTCACATTTCGTTTTCTCCCAGTTTTTCCACGAGAACCACGGAAGGGATTGAATCTTTCTCGCTGGTTAACTGTTCGTCGATTAGCTGACCATACAACAGCGTTGTTTTTCAACAGGCCACAGTTTTCTGGTATACCCACAAGCCTCTCCTGCATGTTAATAATGGAAGACAGTCCACGGTTCTGAACCATATCACAGGTGCGTCTCTGCGTACTCGAATTTCAGCCCATTTTGACTTCGCGTCAATGCACTCGAGAGAATGTTTCCCTCCAAAAGGGCCGCCATAGTCAACATGTATACGTTCCCAATTAGCAAATGGCTCATCCCAGGGATGAACAGAAACTAGCTGAGGGTTCTTGCGAAAAAGAGCACATGCCTCGCAACTCTTTACTAAATGTTGAATGTCACTATCAATACCCAGTAGAAGAATTTGCTTTTTAACGATTGCTTCATTTTGGAAATTCTTCAAAATCAAAATGATATCCCACCGCGCAGAACCCGAAAAGTTAGTTTGTTGAAATTGTTTCCAGAAGATGTTTTTAGTTTTGCGTTAGTGATGTATTAGCATTGATGTTTATAAATCACTCATATGTAAACAAATTTTACCACAAAGTAGGTAGATCATCCATTTCAAAAAGAAGCATTTGACGATGTCCATCACTAAAGTTCTTCAAAAAATTCAACAAACACAAATTGGGGACCGCCTATGAAAATGAATTTTTTTCAGATACCTACATAATCAAATAAAAAACAAAGTCAATCAAAAACGAATAGGTAGCAATTAAATGTTGAGATGTCACTATCAATAAGTACCAGTAAAAACAGGTTCTAAACAATACCAAAATTGTCACATTTCTTGTCTATTTGTTTGGAAATGAAGGGATTGAATGCTCTATCTACTCTGGTTGGAAACTTTGTAAAATTGTCAAATCACCCAAATTTATTTCCTTGCTAACAGCGTTGTTTTTCAAAGAACACAAATTCTGGGGCATTTTTTGCCTATCAGGACTTTCGCGTCAAAAAAAATGTTTCCTTGCAAAAATTTGCACTGGATTCACATTGTGCTACATTCAGGAAAAGAATACGTCCATTTCAGGGTATTGTCAAAAAAATTGATCCATTTACCCTGAGTCCGTCAAATTCGCTGTTTCCGAAGCTATTTCAACAAGTAAAACATTATAATTATTGCATATTTGAGAGAAAACCAATTGCTTCATTTTGGAAATTCCGACGTGATTTCAAATAAACACTGCGGCATGAAGTCGGACAGTATTGCACGGATTCATGATATTTTTATTTTTTATCTTCTTGGGCTCATAGAATAGCGTTTTCAACCACTGTGCCATGTCGCCAATTCTTGTGATTTAATAAGACACAGAGACATCACAGTATCGGAAAAGGAAATATTTTGATAATTGTTAGGGATAAAACAAAGAGTGAGTCGAACACATTGATAAGCAAAGAGCGGCATAAAAAGGAGGGAAGTCACGTAAAACATGTAGAACGGCAAGGGAGGACACAGTAGTATGTCCTGTCAGAATAGTTGATTGAAAATAATATACAAAAATGTCATTGAGGCATTCTTTTGTTGGAAATTAACGCTAGAATCGAATCTCAAAGTTTGATTATCTTGTATAAGCCTGTGAGTAATAATTTGCAGCGTTGTTGATACCAGTACCCATACGGTGGAAGTGAGCCGTTCTGGTTTGCCTTTTCGCTTGGAAACCAACCTCCGGCCCCGTAGGTGTATCGGCTGCATTCACGCGCGTTATAATTGAACCCTAATCATTAATCAATCAATTAAGCGCAGATTTGCCTAACATTAGGGCCGTATCGTTAGGTTGAATATTGAATGAGTACGACTAGGCTGTGAGGGCTCCCCCCTTCACACCGAAACCACCGCCGCCTCCATCAAGCAGATCCGCGGATAAGTTCAAGGTCGGAATCCTCATCTGTTGCTTCGCTGCCGAAACTCCGTTGTCCCATATCGTGGCCTTCTGTGGCGACAAAAGTCCAAAACCCGACAAGTCCTAGGTGTCAGGATCCAAATATTTCTACGAGTACAATAGGCAGAAATTTTGTCTGGCTTAGAGTCAGTGTCCTAATGCAATATCAGGCAAGGGGATCTGCCCAATCAGTACATACCGTTCTTTCGCAGAGATTGAGCTTGATGAACTTCTGTTTCTCCTTTCACTTAGCACGATGAAAGGGAATGTAAAGCGCTGAAAATGTTTATATAAAGGTGTAACTATTATTTCTGTATTAGATGAAGTTACTTTGATTTCCAAAACGCATCTTCCAAACACCGAAATTTTCAATCATGTTTTTCGCAATCAAAAACCGCTTGGCTGACTAATTTTTTTTTCAACAGCACAAAACCAGAGACAATGTTTTTCGAACAATGCCGGAAAACATTAATTGAAATCGAGAATCAGTTTCTGTGGCCCATAAACTAAAAACGAACTACACGTTTTCTGAACTAATTCCAATCAGAATTAAATGGTTGAGACGCCGTTGGAAAGCTTAGATGTGGGAGATGTTTTTATCAAATTTGACGATTTTTGTGGTCACGCCAAGCGTTCCAAGAACTTTGCGAAAAATGTTCATCTTTGATTGAAAATTTCGGTGTTTGGAAGATTCAGGAATACAAACTTCATCTTATAGGAAATGAAAAAATGTGCAAAAATGGTGATTTTAAGATTTTGGCAAAACTACCATTTCGCGCGGCGAATAGTTTCACCCAATTTTTTTTTTACAACTAAAAAAATGTTTTCAAGTGTATCATTATTTCTGTATAGATACCCCTCCTATGACAATTTAACGGACTTGAACAAATGAAAATTTTTGCAACGTAAAGAAACCAACCTGAAAACTAAGAAATGCTGATATCAGAATGCCTTCGGACGACGAAGAAATTGTTAACGAATGAAATATGAATGCCTTCACTTGTTAGCTAAGTTATGAGAAACTTGATCGGTGACGGAGCGATATGGGCCGAGTTGTATGGGGCGTACAGCATCCATCTTGCAACAGGATTTAGCATACACGCGTTTAAAGACAGACCTACGATTTGTGAGCGAAAAAATACAGCAAAAAAAGTAGTCTCATAGGATTCATGGAACAAACTTTTATCGAAATCAAACAAGAAAGTTATTTAATGTTTTTCTTTTTTAAACAACATATAAGTTTATTGCACAAAAGCATTATAGTTTTGGTAAAATTTTGTATGAATTATAATCACATGAACATGTGAGGGAGCTAAAGGCCATTGACTTTCTCCTCTAAAATAAGTAATGATAATTATCGTTGAAACATCATTCATCTTTTTGAATTTACTGTCATTCTTGTTAAGGGTTTTTGTTATTGTTGAACAAGTAGACCGGTGTGTCTTTGGGTTTATTATTCAATAATAAACCATTGTAATCGCTCTTGGAAAAAAAAAAAAAAAAATTTAACCCCCCTGAAAATTTCATTGTTTACGTTTCAAAGGGTCCAAATCTGCAATATAAATTTTTCCGTCCGTCCGCAGTACGCCGTACGCACGATTTCTCCCAAACGGCTGGAGGAAAAAATCTGAAATTTTCAGGAAAAATCCATGTTGATCCGACAACGCCCCAATTCTTTAGCCAGCTCTCTCAATTAATTTAAAGTGCCCTTTGAGGGTTGTCAAAGTTTTGTAAAATCCCTAAGAACCTCAAAACAAGTCGAGGCGGCCAAAATTTAGACTTTTTCTGAAGAAATGTCCACGAGGAATCGAATGACCCTTCCCCAGGTCCGTAGCTCAAACCATTCCCGATGTATGGCCCGATTTATGGTGCCAACATTTGCGTTATTTTGGTTTATTATTGTTTTTGTTTTGATTGCAGTAACCTAGCGATGTAGTGATCGTGGATACTGGAGTGAACTCCTAAAAGGGTTTATAGCCGATACACGGGTTGAAGTATTCTGATAACCATGAAAAAACGCTGCAAATTCTTTCACTGGGGTTTATTGTTCAATTGGCTTGCGTTCATGATTTGAATTTCTACTAAGCTTTGGAGTGTGCGTGTTTCACAGGAGATAGAGCGATTATTGAATTTCAGGAGGCACACAAATATGATCAACTGATCAATCCAAATAGGTATTTTGGTTGAGAACAGATTTACGTGCTCTATGCATATCTCCTGAAATTCAATAATCTAAAAATTTTGACTTGTAACTTGTATTTCATAGTGTTAATCAAAAGTTATAACTGCTCTTTGATCCAGGCTACAGGAACACTAAGTAATCTAGTAGCTAGGAAGAAAAGCTGATTATTTGTTGAAACATTAACGAACAAAAGTGGGGATTTTAGAGACAATCGAGATAGCAGAAGCAACGTTCTCACTTTTGGGAGAGAAAAAATAAAAGGGTTACGGTATTTACACGATCTACGGACTTTTTTCTATGAACCTACCAAGTTTTTGTGGTCAGGCTACGGACAAATGGTTCAGAGGCAACACTGCGCAGCCTCCCGGCTTCACACTTTCCACCACCTTCTTAAATCTCCCCCCTCAACTGCCACCTTCTCGGATCTGACCCTGAAAAATCTGACGGAGGTTCGGCGAGCCCCGAAACCTCTTCACCGTGAATTTACATACGCTGCGAGACAACTAGAGCAAATTTTCGTCTAATGTATCGGCGTTCCAAAAAATTGGATCAGTTTAATTTAGTCATAGGCACAAGAATTTGGGCACCCCCATAAGTGTCCACTATGTACATCACTTGTACATTCTCTAATTAGAAGCTGATAAAATCCATTTCAAAACTTCGTGCTTTTTTCAGAAATCACAAAGAAACTACCCAAAAAATAAAATAAAATACACTTGAATCTAGTGAACAAAATCGATACAAATTCTAAAAAATGTTGAAAAACATCACTAACAAACAAAACCAGTTCAAAGTATTTATTTTTAACGCAAAATATTTGTTTGAAAGTATTTTCAGATATGAAAAGGGCATTAACCGTGTTTGCTAAAAATATGCTGAATACAGATATTTCATTCAAATGAGCTAAAAAATTATCCTAAAATTAGTAATCTAAAACAACACCATTGAGAAAACTACTGGTTTGCCGTAATTTTGGATGTTGAAAATTTCGGTGAACGCATGTTGCTAGTATTTAAAAAACTTGACATACCTATAACATGGCAAGACCGGAAATTTTGAAACGTAAAGACTTAATTGTGCTAAAAATACGCTATTTTACTTTTTATAAATGCGCGATTTTTTTTTTAAAGGACAAATCTGGCTGTAAAAATGAACATTTCGTGCTTTACTCAATCGTATTTTTCAAGATAGCTATGGCAATTCCAACGTTTTAGTCCTCTCGTGGAATTCCGTCTATTAGAACTTGCTGGGCCCATAACCTTTTACAGAGCATTGAAATCTCTGGAAGTTTAGTTTACAATGGAACAACAAGTAAAAAATTTACTAAAACACATCAAAGTGAGTTTAAATAAAATTAAAAAAAAAAAAAAAATTCAAGAATTTTGAATATTTACCTATTGATCAATAGATTGTAACAAATTTTCATAAAGGGGTTCTAAAAAGGACAAGTTTTGAAATGGATATGTCTTTTAGCTTAAGTTTCTTGGGAAAATGATAAATTTTTTTTTACTGGATGTCTTATATTGGGTTTTTATCGACCGCAAATCTGCAACTAATGCCCTGAATGTAATTCTGGCATCATTTAGAATAACAAGTCGAAATCTTGAAAGTGCTCAGGGTGCATAATTGCCATTTCAAAGCTGCAATGCGGTACCTATGTATTCTCTTAATAACTTAGACTTGAATGCGCATAGGTCTGGAATCTACTGAGTGGATCCAGAAGCGAATTTCAACCACGTTAATTGTACGTAGATGTAATTTAGTACGTAGGCAATTTGAGTTGCTCCTGTAGTTTCCATATTGTTACCCTATTAATCGTAAGAACGAAAAATTCGGAATTGAGCCTCCTTAGAACAGGAACCTGAAGGTACACAGGGCATTGAAGAGGGTTTAACTGATTATCAAGTACATCCCTGATCTACCGTTCTTCCCATTTAAAGGAGCAATTCGTTTCATTTAGTCCTTAAAAATTCTTCATGCTTTCATCAAATTTTTTGATCAGGTGCAAAATTCATGCAGGATATTGGGAATATTTCACTCCTGACAAATGGAGATTTACCTTGGGTTTTGGAGAACTTCGTGTTATGGTTCTGTCAGTCTGTGGTGTTCATCACAGTTGACTCGATATATCGTGTTTAGTGCGAAATTAGAAGGTAGTACCAAATTACTTTCATCAAATTGTTATGAAAGTCCATTTCAATACAGAAGACGAATGATAATGAAAACGTTGATGGTTCGTCCATCATGAGTAAGAAACGGACATTTTTGTGTTGGGAGACCACTAATTCGTCTTTAATTCACTAAAACTAAACCCATGAACTAATACAGGTAGAATATGGATGAGATTCCACCTTAAATTTATTTCCAACCATGAATTATTATTATTATTTTTGTTTATTCTATATTTCCCAATATTTCAAAACAAATGTATCATCTATAAGTTTTTGAGCAAATACTTATTTAATGATAGGCTAGGTACGGAACTAAATATCCCCTCTCGAATACCAAAATTACTATTTACACGGATAAATTGAATTATCTCAATACCTGAGACTCTTTGACAAGTAGGTATCGAACCTATGATCTGATATATTATGAAATTTCTTCCGTTCCAACACATTTTACCGATATATTTTTGGAATTGTTTAAATAGATTTATAGGTAATGCCAACTTCCACCAAGGAACTGTTATGAGGTCTCAGGTGATTTCGGTCTTGGCACGAGCATGACACGACGTATTCGAACGAAGGTTCCTTCGAATTTGATCACCGAACTCGCGACTCTGACGATTTTAAATCCCAGCGGGAAATTCACCGCTTGTTTGAGTTGGCATCATTGCTTCTGTATGACTTATCAGTTTCTTATCACTTCAAAAAGTTCCATGCCGAAAGGCGTGTTCGATGACGACCCGTATGTTTTATAAATGAATAGTGATGAAAACTAAGAGGAGAGTTGGAATAAAATTCAAATATAACGTTTTCATTAATAAGAATTATTTTAAATCTCGGAAAATGTATAAAGAAATAGAGAAGTGAACTGGGAATGTAGTTCGGAGAAAGGCCGACAGTCCGCGCAGCCCGTATCGACTCGTTTCCCATGATGCAACGCGCTGGCATGTGCCATCGGAGTCGTCCATTTTGCAAGGTTTCTGTGAGAAATTTCATAAAGTTAGTGAAATAGATTCTCCTGGTAAGGAACACGTTGTGGGAGTTTATCCCAATTTTTTTTTGTAGATTGATTCCGCACCGTTTCCAAGGCTTCCGGTTGTGTTTCGGGTTGCCCGGTATCCCGTTTTTATCGTGCGCAAAGTCTCGACGAAGAAGAGAACCCCAGAAGTTGAAAGAGAATATTGCAGTGAAGTGTTGCCCTATTTCGGTATGGGTAGCTAAGAACGAGTTTGAGCCCACCTCGTGTGTCCACATGGTTTCCGGATCAGAATCTTTCAAACTTACGTTTTTCAACTCGAAAAACCCGATTTTCGCCGTTTCCGACGCGTATCTGTTGTCGTAGGTGATAATTACGTCACGATTGTGTCGAAGAAAATTACATGGAATCAATTATATAAGAATTCGTGTCAGATCACATTTCTTGGACCGAAGTATGTATGCACTCTTTTATTGAACCATTTTTCTTCCACTATCCCCCTCAAGCATTAACTGTTTTTTCGAACTTCCGTAGAAAACATCTCTTTCCCCTTATAATAAATGTAACCCTAATATCGACGAAAGTTTGTATTGTTATTACGAAAAACCGACTCGACCAGTCACCCATTCTCCATCTTTCACTAACCTAGGGTCCTAGGTTATAAAATTCAGGTGATCTCAAAACTTGGTTACCAAACGTTTACCATTTTTTCCGACTTTCCCCGTCAAAGTTTGATATTTTTATCCATTTAAAATGTAATCTTTTAATCGAAATATTTAGGGCACAAGTGCTTTGAACCGGTAGATCTGGACTTGATGCAAGTTTTCACTCAGTCAGAAGCGATCCTTCCATAATGCTGGGTAAATTCACGCGCCGCTTGACGGTTTTTCGTCACACTCCGCACGGTCCGTGTTTATTTTCCGACGACTCATCTTCCTCGGATCTATCTTTTCTACTTGAGTAACGCACGGAAAAATGCATTGTTCAGTTGTAAAAACTATATTTAGACAATCCTAACCTTCTTCGACGGCAGCCATATTTAATGTAGCCTACTTTCTCAGTTCTTATTAGCTTTCTTTTCCTCATTTTCCGATATATTCCGAGTTTTAAAACGTGATTTCGACGTTTCAATCGCCGTATTTTGATCTTCCCCGTAAGTATGGCATGTTGATACGATTATTGTGTGCCCTACCATGCGGTAGACGGCTGGCTGCCATTCTAGCAAGTCAGTCTCAACTCGAGGTAAACTGATCTTATTTTAGTTTTCTTCGATGGGTGAAGGTGTATCTATCATTTTACTGCTTTATAGCCCCAATTTTCAGAGAAATACTTCATTTTCGCATATTAACGAACATTTGTCGATTAGTTCGACGCATAATGTGATTTTCGATGTAAAAAAAGTTCCTCTGAGGTTCTGCTGATATTGGACAGTTGAAATTTTGCATCATCACTAAGGAAAGGTGCATAACTTACTTTTCCCAAGAATCTCTTAATTCGTAGAGTTATTATCTCTATAAAATAGAAACTTATGAAATCGTACAAATTGAAAATTAGGTTTTATCCTCGCGAATGTCATACCCACTGTATTGCATGATGTGTCGGACTAGCTTTATAAACCTACTCTTCCATATTCCCAACCACATATTCTGCAAATTTCATTCCAGCTGGCCCTATTGTTACAATCTAACTAAATTGTATGTGGTTAACTTAAATTTGATGTTCACTTCTGAACTTGCATCGTGTCCCTTATATTTGACTTGGAATAACCTACCTAGTTTGATCCTCAGGTAGATGAGGAGGTAGGTCTTTTCATTCGTATACTTCTGACACATCACCCTTTAGCATGATTGCTATTCGTGTATCATATCTTGCAATAGTTCCCACCCATTAAAATCATCGTAGATCACGTACTCTTCGTTATCTATGCAACGTTGAAGGTGATGATGATCTTGTCGAGATCACTTCCTAACCAATCGCATGACGTGTTAGTTTTTGCACCATCTAGCTTCACTTGAGCTAAATTCATGAAATATACAACACTGTTGGTTATCTGGTGATGTGTGGTAATCGCATGGTCATCCTTATGTACTTAATGACTCTTGATCATATCCACCCGATCCTGTCGACCTTATTTATTGTTAGCTCTTGCGGAAACTGATAATGATTAGAGATCTGACTATATTTGGTTGCTGACGTTTAGTCTCACATTCCAATGGTTCTTAGGCTGCATCTTGTTCGCTTTGAGAGTTGAGTGACCTTTGGTGTTCATATTGAAGACCTTTAAGGATTCAGCAACTGATGCCACCATAGGACAATTTGGACTGTCGAAGTGACATACCTATACTTAATGATAATCATCATTGTTTCCCTTCAGACTTGTTACAAAATCATTCATCACTAGTAGATTAATAAGAGAGACACCAATGATCCCCATCAATTTAAGATGAGGAAGTTACATTGTAAATCTGATAACCCTTGACGATAGCTTCATGTTACGCCGATCTAATTGCTGCTCACTCCATAATTATATCACTGCGTTGAGCTTGGCTTCCAAGGACAAGGGGTTCAGCAATTTTGCCCGACCGACCCATTAAAGGAACTTGCATAAGGCCTCAATTTCGTCCATTTCTCCTTTCCAATCGAAGGTACCAAGCGGACGCTAATATATATTCATTTACATTGGATTTCGTAGGAATAAATACAGGGTACGAATTTAACCATATTCCAATCATTCCTTCAATGTCTGCTAATGTTATATCACTCTTGTACCAACGACCTTCTAGGTTGTTGGGTAGGTAGGTGGAGTTATGTGAGGTATCACATTGTCTCCGTTTAATTTTTGAAACCTCTTAGTTCATTGTTGAGCTTTGTGCTATTTCGTTACCCATAAGAAACTACATCCGTTTAGTACACCTGGCTGCTCTTCAGTAGTGTTGAGTCCGTTCTTTCAATTTCCTATTAGCTTTGCGGTAAATTTCACTTCTGAGAGGGACCTCAAAGTTGAAACAGGGATGAAGGAATTTTGATTAAAAACTCCCTTTTTACTGCAAAATGTCATCGTCATTCTACTGAATTTTGAATGCTCAGAAAATGGTGCCCTTCACTTCTCTTCCCTTGAATTTTCCATTGAGGAGATTTTCTCATTAGCTATGCAATTATTCAATCATCCTATTGGCTTTATCTAGTTCTAAATTTGACATTTAGAGAAGAAGCTCGAATCGGAAACAAGAAAAAGATCATTTCAAAACTGATTAAAACCTTTATTTTTATCACAAAATATCATCATCGGTCACTTCTACTGAATAGTGAACCATTTCAAATTTGAACGTTCTGAAAAATTTCTCTTGACAATATTTTAGGTTTAATTGCAGTGAAATAGCTGAATTCCCAACCTGATACTAATTCAACAGCTGTTCTTGATCTAATTTATCACACGCTTTTCGTCTTTAAATTTCTATCTTGAGAACAAGCAACACACAATTACACATTTTTTCAACAGAAAATAATGATTTTTAATATCGTTGCAAGTAAGCACCCTATGGTGTGGACAACCCTATGGTGATGCCTGGTTGACTTTTCCCCACTTTATGAAGGATATGGATTCTTCAAGCTTCCGGGTACCCTCTGATGGTTGTAGGCTGATCGCCTCGACTTTTGGCAGGGGGTAACTAGTCCATTCCATCACTCGTTTCCCCCTTGGAGCTCCTCTGACGTACTGGTTCCGGATAGTCTCCCCCCCCCCCCCTTTTAGCTAAATCAAATCTTATTACAGAGGTTTTGGAATAATTGCAGGAAAATTTCCACCTCAGGGAGGTTCTCAGCTTGAGCCCTTGAATTGGATTCCAATAGTGGGGTGAAAAAGGCTTTTGGTGCATTGCTTCATGTGTTAAGTTAGTCTTTGTAATCAACATAGGTCTAACAAAAATTAACCTATCCCCCTCCCCCATGTTGTCTGTTTTCTAGGGAACTGTCATCTCATGCCCAACCAACATTTTCCATAACCTGACTCCAAAATCCCTTATCGAATGGTTTTGATTTCTGCCCTCTCTAACCCATTTGGGAATGCATATGGAATTGCAATTTTTTGGGGGGAAAGGATGTTTTCTCAAAATTTCTGAAAACGAAGGGTACCATTTTTGCCCGACAAAGAAATATGATGGATAAATAAACTATCCAGGCACTTACTTTTGATGAAAAAACCTTCTACTCTTTCATTCATCTATCAAATTGCATTGCTTTTGTGACATTAGATCCAAGATGCAAGAAAGGAGTGCTGAAGTTATCATTTTAACAAATCTCCAGAAATTCATTAATTTCACTAGAACTAGGCAGGAATTTCGCTTTTGGGTTGGAGAACCAGACCTTCTAACAGATTTTTCTATTCCGTGCGAGGAAGTTGAAATTCTGCATTCCGCAAGTTCCTGTGTAATGTTCCCGATTGAGTCCAAACCAACGCTTTGGGTGTTCCAGAAATAAATAGTCGGGCCAATTACACAAAGCCCCCTTAGGCATTTCGACGTTGGGAAAGTCATTAGTGACGGCATATAGACATAGTTCAGTCCCACTCTTCATTCACACACATATTTTCATCTTTTTTTGAGAAATCATATATTCACCTTGACGATATACGGAACACTTTTCATTTCCTCTACCGTTGAAATATATTTTAGTTAAATCCGTTTATATGTTGATGTTTTCCAAGTGCAATATCCTCTTGGCAAACTGAATTTTCACATTTACGATTAAGTTGATGAATTATGTTTAAAAATCAACAAAATGTATAGCTATTGCCTGCTGTTGTGTACCTCGCTGACGTGGTATACCATTGACAACACTGAGGGTATTTCTTTGCCTATTTCGTTTAGAACTCTCTACCCTAATTCGATACACTAATTCATAAGTCACACAATATTGACAATCGGTATATATTTCTGTGAAATACTCAGTGATTCTACGGGTTGGGCCCTGTATAGTTCATGACCTCCTTCACTCCCGAATCAATTTAGTTTCCGCTCTTGCATAAGTTCTCGTAACATGCCCTGAATATCTGATGTAAACGAATTTCTCATGAATTGTGCAGGCTAGGCGCTTCCAATTCTTTGCATCTTCAAATTATGCTCCTACATAACGATTATTGCGTTAATATTTTCAAAATCCTTTGTCAAAGTATTTCAATAGTCTGTCTGGAGGGGTTGTGTCTCATACAAAACGTTCTTCTTGATTAACATCCTTTGAATTGAGCTTTTTATGGTTTATGGTACTCGTGCAAGTTTAGTACATGATACCGGATTTACAAAATACTGCAGTTCTGTATTGCTTGGATGAAGGACGAAATGCTTTGTTGTGGTTTCAACTCAGCTGATCAATTTACCAAATCATTGATGGAGACGATTATGTGGCCATTCATTCGCTCATAACACGTCTACATCATGATCCTACCCATAGGATAGGACTTCCTCGTGTATTACATCTCGTGTATCTGGCGTTTTGGATTGTGCTCCTGAACGATTTACGGCCGCAATTTCCCCAAAGAAAAAGAACCTCACTTCGTACGGTGTTTAACCTTTAATTGTCTGAGTACTTGAGAAGGAAGAGGTCACCCTGGACTACCAGACGAATCAAGGTCTCTCAAAGACGAAATACTGTTCTTGTGAACCCAGATTGTGTGTTCTACAGGATTGTTTTATAGTCTGGTTCTTTTACATCTTTCAACTCATTTTATTAATTTCTCTTGATTATTTTCTGTCGAAATCAACGCATTAAAGGATTGTGTGACGTTTTTTCTTGGAGAAGAGGCCTATGCTCGCTCATTACAATGAATCGCAGAGACATCTTTAGATTCAGAAAAAGGGTGAACTTAAGATGATGTGGGGGATTGAATATTTGAACTGTACCAGTCTTGAATTGAATTCGCTCATTCTTCTCATTTTGTGCATTAATGAGCCAAGTACTTTGAACAAAAAAGTGTTGAATTGTTAGGAAGGTATCGAACAGATCAATTATATGAGACAAGAATAAAACTCTATCATAAAAAATGTGTAACTATAGTTGTGTAGAGACTAGATACTATCGATACTAACTATAGATGCTATCGTGGACTTACGTTTTGTCTACGAAAATTATGTTTAACCCTGACCTAGGTTGACATTATTAATGGGTACTTACTACTGAAGGGAAGGGAAGGTTACTACTGATGAAAACGAAAAAATCGAAACTGTTAACCCTCTTCTTCTTCTTTAGCTCTGTTCGTAAAATCCAAATCGTAGTTCAAATTTGAATGTGAGTCCATTCTAATTTGAACGAAAGAAACAACGTCCCAGATTGTCTCTTCAAATAATAGTAATCAACTTGCTAAACGCACATTTTAATTATTTCATCCTTCATTTGAAAACTCGTTAAAAAAACACCTCTTGACATAGCAATTTTATCGTTTCGGGATTTATCAATGAAGATTTGATTTTGGAGTTCTGATTCTATCAAGTTTCGTATCATTCGGACAGAGTCGACAAGTGAAGGGGAAAACGTCATTATTACTCTCCCTTTTAAAGAGTTTTATTATTCTTTGCTTTTATGGAGTTGTAAATTCAGTTTGATTTTGAAAGACGAATCCATCTGGTCTTTCTGTTTTTCGCGTTTGGACCGGTCGTATTGTAATCTCAAATTTCATATCATTCAGTCAATTTTTACTATTTGAAAAGCATCTTCAATAAAAACTGTGACATCATCATCATGTTTGATGTCTACAATACTCCTGCTGCAAGTACAAATTATGCAAAATTAGCCTAAATATGATTGGCTTTGGTTTGAAGGCCTACCAGCAATTCCTTACTGATCATCATCGGGGTCTTTGGATAATCGAAAGGTGTGCGCATGGGATTCAACGCTCTAAATTCTCGTGGACGTTTTTGGCTCGAAACCTCCTTCTGGCTGAGTCAGAAAATGGCTGGAATGCAGAGCTTTATGTCAAATTTTTCTCTCGAGAAAAGAGCATCGGTGACGCATTTGGACCGGTCGTATGTAACCTCAAATGTCAAATCATTCAGTCAATTCTTTGAGAATGTCTTCAATAAAAACTGTGACATCATCATCATGTTTGATGACGAAAATACTCCTGCTGCAGGTGCTGATGATGCGAAATTCGCTAAAATATTATTTGCTTTGGATTGAAAGCTTACATGCAATTTCGTGCTGATGATCCTCGGAGTCCTTGGATAATCAAAAAGTTTGCGCGCGGTATAAAGCGCTCAAAAACCTTTGTGGACATTTTTGGATCGAATCCTCTTTCTGGCTAATCAGAAAATGGCCGGAATGCAGGGCTTGACGTCAGATTTCTGTCAAGGGTTCTCTCTAGAAAAGAGCATTGGTGACGTTTGTTATTAGTACAAAATGAATTAAGTATGTTTTTTCTGCTCCAAGAATACTCCAGTGTTGCATCTTTTTGGCTGCCCTCGCATATGCATACCTATCGTTTGTAAATGTTATGAATAACGATGCTCGTTCGCTGTGGTCTTTCTAAGGTGATCAATGTTGAAGATTCATCGTGATATCTTCCTTGGAAAGAGATTTTCCTCATTTGCTCTTGTAAAGCCTTTTTTTTACCATTTCCATCATAATCGAATCTAGTACCCCACTTATATTTAAAGCTAATTCGTTCAGCACACATGGTTCGACACTGTTTTCTGGAAGTTAAGGTCTTGGCTTTTCTTTTATAATTCTAAACTCCAGAATCCATGTCTGTATAAAACCATTTCAACCTTCTTTGTATGGTTCTTCACCCTTCACCGCATATAAATTGTATGTTTTAGTCCACTATTGGAGGATTATCAATTTGTACCCGCTGCTTTACTTTCCTTTCTAAAATAATTTTCAACTGACTTTTTAAAAGAAAAATTGAAACAGGATATCAAAACATCCTGGGACAAAAGTTTATTACTGCTTTAATAAACTGAAATATTTGTGTGAAATGCTAAGTAACCCATACAAGAAGAATGATCCTAAAATGGCTTTGTGCAATAGATAGAAAAGGTTAGAATCAAATGATCAGTTGAGGATGAGATATTTTCTGATCTCTCTCCGATTGTCTTTCAGGATGACGTGGATCTGTTGGAATAGGCTTGTGCCTTTAGATTCCTTTGACACGGACTTAGTGTACTCTTCATTTACATCACCTTGAGCATTTGATCACATCGTGAGTCTTGCCTTCTCTCGCTTTTTGTCGAAGTTTGTACTTGAGTAGGTTGCCAAAATAGCATCCGGTTCTCCCTCGATTTTCGCTTATTTCAAATGGTAGAAGAGTTCGCATCAGATACCATGAATCGTTGTGGTGTCTCGAATCATCCAAAACCTGAAACGAATGTGCTGCTTGATTTCTCCAACTTGTACTTCAACTATGGACTTGTATATCTGTGTGAATATGAATTGAGCAACAATTACTGTCAGAAGTTCTTCGCTCCGACATGAAATCTGTGATGGAAATGACCAGCTTCTCTTTCACATTTCATGAAACTGCTGCCCCCGAGGCTATACCTGGAGCCTTGTAGCTTGTAGGCTATTCTCAGAGTATTGCAGACTAATCGCCTAAACTGTTGGAAGGGCTAACTTCTCCCTTACTTTACCTGCTGGCTGTACAACAGACCAAATCCCATAATCCAACTGCAACCCTACTCCCTAACTGCACACTCCTTACTGCTTTCGCCAGTTATGCTATTCACAGAGTATTGCAGGCTATTCTTGGAGCCCTGTAGCTTGTAGGCTATTCCCAGAGTATTGCAGGCTAATCGCCTAAACTGTTGGAAGGGCTAACTTCTCCCTTACTTTACCTGCTGGCTGTACAACAGACCAAATCCCATAATCCAACTGCATCCCTACTCCCTTACTGCACACTCCTTACTGCTTTCGCCAGTTATGCTATTCACAGAGTATTGCAGGGTAATCACGTGAACTCTTGGAATAAGCTAACTTCTCCCGTACTTTGCCTTCTGGCTATAAACCACACCAAACCCTATAATCCAACTGCATCCCTACTCCCTAACTGCACACTCCTTACTGTTTTCCCTGGTTATGCTATTCTCGAAGTAGTGCTGCCTAATCGTCTGAACTCTTGGAAATTCTAACTTCTCCCATACTTCACCTTTTGGCCATAAACCTGACCAAACCCCATAAGCCACTGCATCCCTGTCCTCTATTCCCTAATTGCACACTCTTTACTTTTTTGCCGGTTATCCGTTATAAAGAGAATGTTGATATGCCTCACCCATTCGATACACACGTTAGAATTTTATTCTCCAAAAAAACTGGAATAGTTAAATTGAAGATCGCTTTTTCGGTATTATTGAAACTCTTACCTGTTCACCGGTGTTCGGTCACTTAGTTCGTGGCAAACCTTCAAGTTATGAATACGTATTTTAGGTACGCCAACAATCGGAACGCGTATTATCGACTGCTGCATAAAATTTATGTAAATTTAATGTACTTGTACTTTGTATTTTAAGACGTTGCCTTCATAACCTCTGATGTTAATAATTATCATTTTACTCTATCACGATCAAGGTTTATTGTTCAATATCAGTCATAAACAAAAATTGCAAAAGCACTTCATTTTCATTTGAAAATACTGCTTTTTTAGTGAAATTTTCTCTTGTTAGTCCTCGAGTGGGTACACTTATCTAATTTCCTCGAACCATACTTTTTGAAAGGCTCGGGAAATTGGTTGAAAATGATTTTTCCTTTTTTATTAGATCAAATTTACTGCTTTAACTGAGTTGAATTCATAAGTACCATATTCATTTTTTCAGAAGAAAAATGGTCATACCATACTTCCATCGTTCCTTTAAAACTCTCTAAGTCCCCGTAATGTCGGTAATTTTGTTGTTAAACCTCCTTCCTGTATATCGCCGCACGATGTGGGTATTGTTGAACAAGTTGTGCATGAAGATCTATCTTTAAGGGCACCTTTCGTGTAGTTTGAAGTCAATTTGTTGTATATTCATGGATTTTGTGTGCAAATCTTCGTTTTACAAGTACGTATTCTAAATCAACGTTATGCTAACCGTCCTTTCTGTGTAGAATTCTCGGTACATACGAAGGCAACGTCTTATATTTTGTACTGTGTTGCGACAATTCGAGATCCTAACGTTGTTTTCATAGTTGTTTCACTGTTTATCTGTCACAGGGAGCGTGTACATGAATGGGGACGTTGCGAAGGTCCCTCCAGGGGCGGTTTTCACTGCCACCCCTGAACCACATGCGCCCAGTCCTGCAACAGATTTCAAGTAAGTACAACTAACTTAAGGAATGCAGGAATGAATGAATAACATGTTTATTTACACAATTTTGATAACTAAATTTCACAAAAACGTGGAACGTTCCTGCCATCAGCGGAGTTCCTAACCAAGCCAAAAAAAAAAAAAAAAAAAATTTTACACAAGGGCTCATGTAATAATTGCACAACTAAATTACTAAATAGTAGGGAAGGGCAATCAATAGACACAGTTCACCACATCTTGGAGGGCTCATGTAATAATTGCACAACTAAATTACTAAATAGTAGGGAAGGGCAATCGATAAAAAATATCGATTTTTAAAATCGTTTCTGAATCGGTTCTAAAGAACGATTCACAAAAAATCGTTTCTTTTGAGTATCGATTTTTGGAAAAATCGATTGTTTTTAAAAATAGGTTTTAACTTTCAACTCAATAGCAAAAATAAACCACACAAATAGGCAATTGAGTAGGGTATAATAATATATATATTAAGAATAATAATAATGTAGAGAAATGTAGAAATTATAACGTTGACAAATTATTATCTATTAAATGAAAAATGTGAGATGAAAAAAAAAAAAAAAAAAAAAAAAAAAATTAAGTAAACCACAGATTGTCCTCCACATCCTGCAAAAATAATAATTTTGATGCGAGCTTTCCACTCAATCTGTTTCTTGTCACCGAAATGGTTTTCCCGGCTTTGGAGTACAACCGTTCACTGGGAACAGACGTAGCCACAGTGGGTAGATGTGAATCGATTCTTTTCGATTATTTAAATAAGTAGTGAGAGAAGAGCTATGAGCATTGAAAATGTCTCAGAAATTGGAATGTGTTCTATTGTGTTGATGAAGTTATTACTCGTAAAACGCAAAACCGAATCTTCTCCGAACGATTCTTTTAGAATCAATTCTTCATAGCTGATTCAGAATCCATAAATAAATTGATACTTAGGAGGGAGAAAATGTTTCAACAAGATACAAGAACAATAATTAACGAAATTAGCATAAAATCGCTTTTATGGAAAACCCCGATTTTGTACCCCAATTGTAGAGAAAATCGTGAAAGAGTATCGATTCTCCATTTTATTGTATGCACAAACATCGATTCTAAAGATCGACGTTTTTACAATAAAACATCGATTTTTAGAAAAATTGAAAATCGATTGACCTTCCCTACTAAATAGCTTAATAACTAAATCACAAGTACAACTAAATTGATATAAATAACTTAACAAATAGATGAATCACAAGTATGTTCTGAAGGAGGGAGGGGGACATTAACAATTCTCTTCAAGGATCAGTGCAGGATTATGGTTACTGATAATAGTTAAATTCAGATATCAGAAACTCCCGATATCTCCAAGCTTCCCTGCAAAACTGGCACAGTCCGGTCCAATCAGGCACATTCAAAACTGCTAGCAGCCCCCCCCCCCCAGGTCGAGAACGGTGCGTTCTAGGCACCTCACTCTCGTTTTCCCCAGCACTGGACATTCCGCCAAAAAATGCATGGTCGACTCATTGGCTTCCTGGTTACACAGTGAGCATAAATATATCCGACCAGGAATCCATGGCTGCCAGTTGAGATTTGGGAGCTCTCCCCTACATTTGGCCATCGCCATTGCCTCAAACAACTCACTTAAGGTTGGTGCGGCGATGAAATATGATAAGGTCCGTCTTTTAACAAAAAAGACAAGATCAACGAAATAGATGTCAACAATTAGAAGCTTTGGTATTTCTGAATTTCAAAAGTTCTATAACCTGGCAACATCTGTTGATGATGTTAATGTGTTGGGCGTTCTCCACTAATTGAAATGTGAACTCCTATGACGTACCTCCTTCCTTTCTAATCCTTGTCCAAATCACTGCGTACCTTACACTTTTTATTGTCGATTGGGGGAACCGTGGGTACCTCTCACAGTCCAGGGATCGATTGACCAAAAATAGTTTGCAACAAAAGTTGCTCCATGACTTTTGGTTTATTGTTCAATAATAAACCATTGTAATCGCTCTTTAAAAAAAAAAATTCTAACCCCCCCTGAAAGTTTCATGGTTTACGTTTCGAAGGGTGTAGAATCCAAATCTGCAATAAAAAATGTTCCGTCCGTCCGCCGTACTCAAGTTTTCTCCCAAACGGCTGGAGCAAAAAATCTGAAATTTTCAGGAAAAAACCATATTGGCCGGACAACACCCCATTTCTTTAGCCACCTCTCTCACTTAATTTAAAGTGACCTTTAAGGGTTGTCAAAGTTTTGTAAAATCCCTAAAAACTTCAAAAAAAGTCAAGGCGGCATAAATTTGAACATGTTTGAATAACTTTCCATGAGGAATCGAATGAGCCCCTCCCAAGGTGTGTAGCTCAAACCATTCCCGATGTATGGCATGATCGTATGCTGCAAATTCTTTCACTGGAGTTTATTATTCAATTTTATAAGTAAACTAAGTAAAACAAACCCGTTTTGAAGTGCCCAAATTTGAAGTGCCCTTTAAGGGTTGTCTAAAGTTTTGTAAAATCCCTAAAAACCTCAAAAAAGTCAAGGCGGCCTAAATTTGTACTCTTTTTGAAGAACGCTCCACGAGGAATCGAATGAGCCCCTCCCCAGGTCCGTAGGTCAAACCATTCCCGATTTATGGTGCCAACATTCGCGTTATTTTGGTTTATTATTGTTTTTGTGTTGATATTAGTAACCTAGTGACGTAGTGATTTAGTAATGTGGATACTGGAGTGAACTCCTAAAAGGCATTGGAACCGATACACGGGTTGAAGCATTCTGATAACTATAAAAAACGCTGCAAATTCTCCAATTTTTGGGGTTTATTATTCAATTGGCTTGCGTTCATGATTTGAATTCATACTAAGCTTTTGAGTGTGCATGTTTCACAGGTGATAGAGCGATTATTGAATTTCAGGAGATATGCATAGAGCACGTAAATCTGTTCTCAACCTAAATACCTATTCGGATTGATCAGTTGATCATATTTGTGTGCCTCCTGAAATTCAATAATCGCTCTATCACTTGTGAAACACGCACACTCCAAAGCTTAGTAGAAATTCAAATCATGAACGCAGGCCAATCGAATGATAAAACCCCAGTGAAAGAATTTGCAGCGTTTTTTTCGGAAAACTATTTTGTATGTCTTGTCTTTTTTGTTCAAGTAGAACCAAGCTTTTGTACCATCAATAAAATATCTAGATGCACAGAATGCTAAGAAATGTACCAAGATGAGCATAATTAGTTTGATTTGCTTATAATTGTTTGTTCTTTTTATTTGCATTTTTTAAAAAAGGAAACGGAATACCTCCTGAGAATTTGGAGGCTCTTATGTTTAGTAGTTGTACTTATGTGATTGGTCGAAATTAATGTATAAACTTGTGACATTCAACTTGGTTGTAGGAAACGATAATTGTGGAAATGGGTCCCGTTTCAACTGTTCCTTGAGCTTAATCATGACAACTTGAATGTTAGTGTATTTCAACTTAAGATACGACGTGAAAATGTTTTGAATGAGTTATTTATCCTTCAGAGATGGATAAAATGTCCAATTATTATTCGCATTGGGTACGTGCCAGGGGATTTTCCTGCTCTCTTACCAAATTTATTTCGCAATTCGACATCATTTCAAACGGTAATAGTTTCTAAAAGTTGAATCACTTCGAGCAGTTTGTGTCCGACAAATATTTGAACAACCGTCAACAACTATAAATTTTTCTTTTGAATGAAAAATCTGCCTATATAGGTTTGAAGCACCTTAACTGACTTCATGGGTCTTCCATAATAGAAATCTCAGGCCTATTGTCTCATTTCCCCAATTTGCGTCCATTATTAGTCACCACTTTTGAATTGATGTGAGTCATGTTTGAAGATGAAGACAGTTTATTGATGACGAGCAATCATGATAAGCTATCGTATTTGAAGGTGGTTGAAGTATCGCTTGATGAACAGGCTCTGGCCTATGTTTCTATGGAGCTATTACTCTAATCACGACTGTGAATCATATTGAGATATATAATTCCTTGACCTTGCGTTTCCCAGAAAAGATTCCGTCAGCTTCTTGAACCCCTGGTCCTGAAGATACATGGATAATTTTAGAAGCATCTAGTTTGTCTATTTCCTTACTCGTTGGTAAGACACAGAAAGCTTCTCTGTCCACGCAAGTAGCTGTCGAATTGTTGAATGCCACTGACAGTTCCAGTGTTGCTTTAGGACCTTCCTTTGGGCACTTCCATGTTTTAGGACATGGCCCCAAATGCCAAGGCAGGAAACATTTGAGAATTGATATTGAGGAAGGATTAAAGTTATTCTGCCACTTGGCTCTATCGTGCAGAACGAAGTTGCTTAGAAGGCCGTAAGAAGAAAATTAATGACCACAGGGCCAGGGGGAGACTGTTGGGAGGAGGTGGGTGGCAGAGAGGAGCGGCATTGGAACAATCAATCACAGGTGCAACTATATGGATGTTAGCGGTTGGACAGGAAGAAAGAGCTTAGAAATCAAAACTATCGACCTCTCTGTGCCTTTCCTAGGGCTAAGCTCGCCTTCTCATTCGATATAATAGTGTGCATCCTCGCATCCGCAGATGTTAACTGTCGTACGAGTATACTGTTCATTATGGGCTTGCCTTGATTTTCGCTCCTTGGGTTGACTATAGCTGTATTAGTCTCGTTGATTCTCGGTTAGATGACCGGCAATTTATGGCGCTCATAACCTATTCTTGCAGCTTTGCTCCAGTCAGGAGTTATGGAACTCTGGTTGCACATAATTCCGTATGCCAAGTGACCTGAGTTCAGTAACTCTTTCTCGCTCTGTATTCCTATTAGTTCAAGAGTTAAAGATATTGTCTTTCCTTATCAGAGATCGCTTTTGAACTTGAAGCTGTTCGATGGAGTTGCCAGCCGTCCCAGATTGGTCTAGTACTTCTAAGCTTTGAGTTCATGGAATGATGAATTCCAAGGACTCATCCTTGTGTTTTATGATGTGTTTGAAAACCCAAGAATTCATGAGATTCTACAACCTTGGTAGATAATTCTTGAAGACATGCAATTAAGGGAACTTGAGCTGTCCTATTGTGCATCGAAAGTTCAATTCTGCATCCGCGACTTGAAGAGAGACTAATTGGAAAATACCTTGGGACAAAATTCGTCTTCGTACTTACCACAAATCCTTACATTTAGAAAACGATTGTGTTTTACTCCACCATTGTTTGCTCATACTATTCCCAGCCATGTTTCAAGTTCCATCGTTAGATTGCAGTGCTTGTAGTTCCCTCCTGTTGGAAATTTGATTTTATTCATATAGAATTTGAGAATTACATTTTCTTTCACGTTCTATAAACAAGCTGAACTGCCATTTGAAACCGAAGCTGGTGTGAGTGTAATGCCTGGTTAAAAAATACTGAAATGTAGCAGAATTTGGTTCTTCTATGTGACACAGAATACGAAACGATTACTTCTTCTTCCTTCTACTAGTTGTGCCCAATTTCTGAATTCATGCTGTACAAGTTTTGAATGACTTCGATAACTCGATTTGCTATGAACAAAGCTAATATTTCATCTAATCCGTCTTCTCCAGTCAATCTTGGATCCATTTAAACAGATCTTCGACTCTTTCAATTCTGTGCTTACCAACCTTACCTTTCCACACCACTGCTCTAAGTTGTATTCATTAAGCGTATTATACGCTATCATTGTTGGATTATATTCTAACTAAAGGCCTCGATATCTCAGGCTCCATAGGTGAGGTACATTTGCTTTTTGCCAATGGCCTTCGATACAGTTTACGCTATTCGATCTGTGCAAACATCATTATGTCAATACCTGGTGATTTCAGAATTACGTTCACCCTCGCCTAGGACAAAGAACGTATCACAATACCATGACCTCCTCAATTCTTAATTGTGATTATGGTAAAAATCACCGGATATCACGTATGGGTACGGTTTTCTTATCCTAAAACACCATGATTTAAGGAGGAAAGCTGAATAAAAGTGTTTTATTGCTTGATTTTGTATCCTATCAATCAGTTTGAAGCTGTTCAGGCAATAATTCTCACCCGATTCTCATGATTTTTATGTTGTTCGATCCCAATTGAAGTCCAGTACTGTCATAAACGTTGAAAATGTTGATTTTCACCAAGAAAAAGGGACATATTTGGGAGGAAAGCCGGAAAAACTGTTTTATTGATTGATTTTGTGTCCCATCAAATCAGTTTGAAGCTGCTCATGCTACAATTCTTCACCGATTCTCATGATCCTTATGTTGTTCGATCCCAAAATTGAAGTCCAGTATTGTCACAAACATTGAAAATGTTGACTTTCACGGAACAAATCAATTAACAAATATTCAACTTTCATACGAGTAGTTCCATTGTAATGATATAACTTTGTAGCTGGGAAAACTTGCAAATCTGTTCCAATTGTATTAGATGTCTCGATGATGAAACATCATTTTGAAACTGATGAATATATCATCCATGAAAATATCTGGTAATGACAGTGGAATACTCTTTTAAAAAGAAGAACTCTGTAGACCTGAATCCATTTAGCAACCTAAATTGAAATTTTAGCGACATGGTGACCAGCTAGAAACAAAAGTTCTTGGTCTGACCAAAAACACAGAGGAATCTGTGTAAAATTGAAGACAGTTTCATGGAAGATTAACGAGGAAATAGAGAATGAACGGTATTGGCTCATCTCATTCAGTGTAGATGGTTAAAAAATGATGACAAAGAAAATCATTGTTGAGAATGGTTAAAGAATTGTTATGCGCTGGCTTAGTTTGCCGACTGGGTGGTCTTGATGAGTTGCATCCTATCCGGATTCAATGTAGCCTGTACTCATGCGCAAACTTAGATTCTTGTAGCTGGCATTCCTTCTATAGTTTTGGTTTATTGGGCTGTGGATGATCCTACCATTGGCATCATCCCCTAAGGGTTGACCAACCCTAAGGATTGAAATATTAACAAAATCAAAGTCTCAACAACTTTTGAAGTAAAAGGGTAGTGTTTTGTTGGATTCAGGTTGAAATTATTTCTGCAAATCTACCACTTTGGTTGCTGTATGATTATCTGTTCACTCACCATTACAAAAAAGTGGGAAGGGTTGTCTTTGACACGAGGACTGAGTGGATACTATATCGAGCGGCTGGCGCCACCCTCCTTGGGCATGGTGGATACTATTCGAATATACTTGCCTAAACTGTGTCTCCCAAGCTTCAATTAGGTTGAGTAGTAGGTCGTGGAGAACAAGCGGAAGTATTCTTATTGCCTGAATTTTCATTTTATTTGGTTAAATTTCAGTTGTTCTATTTGTGGGTTCCATTTCTGCGTGTTCCTTGACAGCATTATCTCTCGTTGTACAGTCAAGTTCTGGTAGTCCGGCGTTCCACATAAGTGCGCTGCCTAATACAGAAATAATATAACTTTGTGTAATAATTTGCTGCATTTGTATCTCTAATTTCGGTTGAATTGTTGACGAGATGCCCCATGTAAATTAAATGTTGCAAAGGTAACATTTATGTTGGTAAACTTGTAGTTCCCAGGGCCTCTTAATCGGTCTCCTTCGATTTTTATGTTTTGCCAGTGGAGTGTATTCTTAATATTGTGTTCTTGACAGTATTTGATGATCTCCAAAACTCTCTTATTCAGCACATTTAAGCAAATCTATTCCAATTCGGCATTCAATAGTTAGGATTAATAAATGAAAGTGCTCAGATTCCGATGTCACGAATGTTGTGGGTTTGGCCCATTCATGTAACAGCAAAGTGGGAGGTCCACTTATAACCTCCAGGTCAGGTTCAAGTTGTGAAAGGATTATCAGGTTACCACCGTTGATTAAAGTCACCTTCTTACAAAGTTTTTTACTCTATTTATCGATCTCCTTTAGAAATATTTTATTTCTAACGACTATTAATATAGTAACGAAGAGCATCAAATTCCAATCTATTTCTGTCCCCCAATAAAGAAAAGGTTACTAGTTGTGGGTGTTGAAGGCTTTCATTTGATATTTTCTTACGGTTAGGAAAAAATAGTTGTCAGTTTTGTCGTGGAAGCTGCAAAATGCATGAATACTTCTGGAAATATCTACTGTGGAAGGTGAAGATGATAACGTATTCACGGGAGATCACCCGCTCTCCGCAAGTTGGTTGACTTGAAGCAAAACTAATTGAAAATACTTCCACCCCGTCAGAATAGAAGATAAAGTGAATAGTTTGATTCTAAAAGAAAAAGTAGCGAATTCTTCAAGGTTTGTCCGATCAATGTCGTCACCGATAAGGAAACTGTAATGGAAATACTTTTATCTGTTATTTTTAACGTTCTATTATGTTATTTCAACTTGAGAATTCCCTCGTTAGAAAGGAAACAGACTTTGGGGGCTTTGAACTTGGGTAACGGTTGGTTCATTCTAAGTAGAAACTCAAAGATAACGCTATCTGTCGTAAATCCTCGATAATTTCACCATTCAGAATTCGTCGGAAAGACTGAAGGCGCGACCTTCTGCCGCCCGCGGGGTCTAAGGAATCCATTATCTTGTCTCTTCTATTTCTATTCTGGAAAAATATAACAAATCAGGAGCGATAGCAGAGGACGCATTGTTACTTTTCCAACGCCCCGATGGGTCATGGGGGAATTATGCCTGAAATGGTTTTCTAAAGATCCGATATTCGACGATTGCTCGTGAATTTTATCTTTCATGTTGCCTTCATAAAAATTGAACGAACGTATGTCTCGAGGCACAAAGCTCTCTCTCTCTCTCTCAACAATTTTTACATTTCGGCTATTAGCCTTTTCCAAAATACAAGAGAAATAGTTGTAATGGTAATTTTGGTTTATTATTCAATAATAAACCATTGTAATCGCTCTTGAAAAAAAAACTCTAACCCCCCCCTGAAAATTTCATGGTTTACGTTTCAAAGGGCGTGGAATCCGAATCTGCAATAAAAAAATTTCCGTCCGTCCGCCGTACGCACGATTTCTCCCAAACGACGGAAGCAAAAAAAGCTGAAATTTTCAGGGAAAATCCATGTTGGTCCGACGACGCCCCAATTCTTGAGCCAGCTCTCTCACTTAATTTAAAGTGCTCTTTAAGGGTTGTCAAAGTTTTGTAAAATCCCTAAAACCTCAAAAAAAAGTCAAGGCCTAAATTTGGACTTTTTCTGAAGAACTTTCTATGAGGAATCGAATGAGCCCCTCCCCACGTTCGTAGGTCAAACCATTCCCGATCTATGGCCCGATTTATGGTGCCAACATTCGCGTTATTTTGGTTTATTATTGTTTTTTTGTTGATAGCAGTAACCTAGTGACGTAGTAATGTGGATACTGGAGTGAACTCCTAAAAGGCTTTGTAGCCTATACACGGGTTGAAGCATTCTGATAACCATAAAAAACGCTGCAAATTCTTTCACTGGGGTTTATTATTCAATTGGCTTGCGTTCATGATTTGAATTTATACTAAGCTTTGGAGTGTGCATGTTTCACAGCTGACAGAGCGATTATTGAATTTCAGGAGATATGCATAGAGCACGTAAATCTGTTCTCAACCAAAATACCTATTTGGATTGATCGGTTGGTCATATTTGTGTGCCTCCTTAAATTCAATAATCGCTCTATCACCTGTGGAACGTGCACACTCCAAAGCTTAGTATAAATTCAAATCATGAACGCAAGCCGATTAAATAATAAACCCCAGTGAAAGAATTTGCAGCGTTTTTTTTTTGTTTTTGTTTATGGGTGTGATAATATTAAAACCGGACTGTAATACATGCATAACCTACCAATATGTTACGTGTGTCCCCTAAAAAAGTAACGCGAAATTCCCTCGTGTAACCCAAGTATTGGGCACGAAAACGTCAGAAAGGATAACCTTCCAACTGTTATCCCTAGACGCCGAGAAACGAGAACTTTTTCGTTGATCGGGTTGACGGGTTATCCATGGAGATACAGTCGCCTCCGCGATGTCGGTAAGGAGCGTCGCAGCTTTGACTGCAGCGATCGATGCCATTCACCGGGAAAATGAACAAACTCTATAGAGTCGTACATTAATGAAATCGAATGAGTTTAGTTCGATCCTTCTACTTTCCATTAGTGGGGGGTCCTTAGAGCTTTCGAGAAGTTGAACGATGACTAACTTATTTTATTCATTGTCGAAATCCGGTTTGAAGTTCCGAATAGTAATTCGGAGTTTTTCGGGAATATTGTTTTCAATGTGGATAGAGGTGGGAGAGAATTATTAATGGTTTTCGTGTCTAGAAGCTGTCCGAAGATAACTAAACTGTTTGGCTACGACTGGACGGATCGTGAAACAAGTATTTTATTTTCCCTCAAACCCGAAGGTCGATGGAAAATTATTCAATCGCCCCGATACTGATTTTTAACCTCCCATATAAAAGAACATCGTACACTTCCCCGTCCGTTTCAACTTATCTCGCTGCATTGTTTGTACTCTTTAGCGCTGTAAATAATTCTCACTTATTGAACTCCTCTCGGTTGTGAGGGACGGCCTTGCAGTTTCGATTTAGATCGTTTTGCTGCAATACTCAACCGTTGAAACCAATTAACAGAACTTCTACAACCAAATCCATGAAAATCCTTAATAAATGTATAATAAATTAAGCGTGAAAAGAGTAGCTATAAGACGTAATTTCATCTGAACCCAGAAAAAAACATTGATTCACAGTTACGTATGTGACTAATTTAGAGTTACAAGATTAATATTAAATTTAATTAGTCAATTCTCTTATTTTAATTTTAAATTTATATTCAATAATAAACCGTTGTAAACGCTTTTAAAAAAAAAAAATCTTTTGATTTCATGGTTTACGTTTCAAATGTTAGAATCGAATTCTGCAATAAAAATTTTTCCGGCCGTACACACGATTTCTCCCAAACAGCTGAAGCAAAAAAGCTGAAATTTTCAGGAAAAATCCATGTTGGTCTGGCGACGCCCCAATTCTGGAGCCAGCTCTCTCACTTAATTTAAAATGCCCTTTAAGGGTTGTCAAAGTTTTGTAAAATCCCTAAAAACCTCAAAAAAAGTCAAGGCGTCCTAAATTTGTGCTCTTTTTGAAGAACGCTCCACGAGGAATCGAATGAGCCCCTCCCCAGGTCCGTAGGTCAAACCATTCTCGATCTATGTCCCGACTTATGGTGCCAACATTCGCGTTATTTTCGTTTATTATTGTTTTTGTGTTGATATCAGTAACCTAGTGATGTAAATGTGGATACTGGAGTGAACTTCTTAAAGGGTTTATAGCCGATACACGGGTTGAATAATAACCATGAAAAAACGCTGCAAATTCTTTCACTGGGGTTTATTGTTCAATTGGCTTGCGTTCAATTTGAATTTCTACTATTTGGAGATGTGCGTGTTTCTACGATTACTAATTTCAGGAGGCACACAAATATGATCAACTGATCAATCCAAATAGGTATTTTGGTTGATTTTACGTGCTCTTTCATATCTCCTGAAAAATCAATAATCTGATTTTGACTTGTAACTTGTATTTCATAGTGTTAATCAAAAGTTATAACTGCTCTTTGATTTGGCTACAGGAACACTAGGTAATCTAGTAATAGGAAGAAAAGCTGATAATTTGTTGATACATCAACGAACAAAAGTGGGGATTTTAGAGGTAGCAGAAGCACCGTTCTCACTTTCGAGAGAGAAAAAATAAAAGGGTTTTGGTATTTACATACAGCCGATACATTTTGATAATTTATAAGAAAAATCAGAAAATCTGAAATTTCAGGAAAACGCTGCAAATTTTTTCACTGGGCTTTGCTAAATTGGCTTTCGTTCATTTTGAACTTCTACTAAGCTTAGTTGACGTGTTTCACAGGTGATAGAGTGATTATTGAATTTCAGGAGGCACACAGATATGATCAACTGAACAATCCAAATAGGTATTTTGGTTGAGAACAGATTTACGTGCCCTATGCATATCTCCGGAAATTCAATAATCGCTCTATCACCTGTGAAGCATGCACACTCCAAAGCTTAGTGTAAATTCAAATCATGAACGCAAGCCAATTGATTAATAAACTCCAGTGAAAGAATTTGCAGAGTTTTTGATTGCTTCTTAACCGTCTTTTTTTCCAAATGTTGTTTCGGTTTTCCCAAAATTCTCCTCGTAATTGGTTTGTACTCTGGCCTCTTTATACATTGTACGTATCAACTTCCTATTTTAAAAATACAAAGGAGATGCAAAATCAAAAAGCAAGCTAAATGGAGTTGTTGACCTTTTTAAATTCATCAGGTTTCTTCGTAGGTTGTCTGTTGTTACCTAATTAGTTACCTAATGTACCTAATTAGTTATCTGTTTTTTTTTTTAAACTCTGTATTCGATTCTACATTTAATGACATCTAAAACATCAAATTTAATTGTGTGCCTCCAACCCTCGCGAAAAATCATCGTAATTGGATGAATTTCGTTCATTATAATGGTGGAAACCACTTTTCTACGTGATTACTCATTAAGAAAATGCATATCTGTTTCTTTGAAGTTGTATATTTGATTTTACTTGTCTTGATGCCGAAAACATCATATAATCGGCTAGCACCCTGAAAATTATTGGCTAAAGAACTTTGTTCAATTAGGCGAAGTGAATATTGAATTAGAGTAAATTTATTGTTATGCAGGAGCATAACTTGAGAAAATAAAGGTAGGCATGTTCAACTATTGAACAAACTATAAAATATACCTAATAATAAAAATTGACATTGACGCTGAATGAATAGATGACTGAAAATTTCATCGAAATCGGTCAATAACTCCCGGAGTTATGCTTGTGGCAAGGATTTTCACGTTTGCGCATGCGAAGAGGCTACTATTGATCCGGGGCTCATGAAACCTATAGGAGACCATCTACACTCCAACCCGCGCAATCCCTGAAAATTTCATCAAAATCGGACTATAACTTCGTGTAGTTTTGCCCGTAACAAGGATTTTTGACAGACAGACACACTGAGACACGGAACCAAAATTGTTCAGAAAGGTCTAAAACGCAAAATGCGAGTGGAATTTTTGATTTTGGAGACAAAAAAAATTTCACATTCCGAAAGTGAAAACAATGCTTCCGCTACCTTGGTAGACTCGGGAGCAAAATGAGTTGGATGAATTTAATTCTATTGAATCCTGTTGAACTATTGACAGGATCAATGACTGCATGGTCCATGCCCTTTCTCCCTTGCTCATTTCTTATCGTATGTATAAATATCTTATCTCTGTCCTATAGAATGTTCTTATCAGTTAAAGTTATTTAATGATGTATATTTATCCCACAATTGTATATTTAGTGTTCATCTAATTCCATATTTATTTCTTAGATTGCGATTGAATCACTATCTTGGTTCGCGTTGATATCTTTGAAACCAAAAAGTCTATAACGTGTAGGGCTTGTTATCGAGAATTGGTATTGTTTCGATGTTCTCGAATAGTGTTGAATATGAAAGCGACATAAAAAACTTGATATAATACGATAAATTTATATTGAAATAAAACTGAGAAAAGGAGAGAGCTAATGGCGGCACACAAAGTGAACTTGACTGAACAGGATTTGAGAGTAGACGAGAGGGAGTAGTGACAGTCTAGGGAAAACTAAATAATCAGGATTTCACCTAAATTTAACATCGAATGCACACGCTGTGGATGATGAGATTTGTTAATGGAAATAAAATAGCGAAACTCGCGATGGATCTCACGTTTCGAAAATCATTTAACGTCTTTATTTGGTCTCCTTTAAAAAACGCTTATAGCTGCGTTTAATGGAATTTCGCGAACTCCGCAAATGATAAACGTGTTAAGTAAGATTCGCGTGACTCATCTCGTGAACTGGAGATAAGATGTGATTCACGTAGTGGGGAAGAGAAGGTGGTACATACGGACCAGACCCGCTCGGCTTCTAAGCCAGGACCAGCCGGGTTGCACCAAGGACGCGGCCAGCCCCCGACCTTTTGAAACAATGCTCCCCGTTCCTCCTCCGCCCGGACGACTTTGCAGATACGACTTGTTAAGAATGAGGAAAAAAAAGGGGAAAAATCTAGGTGCGAGGCTTCACTCTACTTACCTTTAGGGTATAAAAAAAGAAAACGGAAGTCAAAGAACGTGTATTTTCACGAAATCAATTAGTAACAGTCAAATCGTTGGTACAAAATCAAGTAGCAAATCATAACTGAACAAGCAACAAAAAAGACGAAGTTACAGTCACGGGTGAAAGGGTCTTGAATCCGATTGGTCACGAGAAAGGAAGTTGCTAAGACTTAGCCCTTGTGTGCCTGACACGACCTGTTACACTTTTAATACCCTATTTAAAGAAATTTAATTCAAGTTCAACATTTAGTGTTTTAATCACTTAGTGATGTAATCAATTAGGTATAAAGTGAAAGGGGGATTGTAGATTATCAGATGATTAAAAGGAAGGAAAGATGTAATATTAGTTTTCGGAGTAATTTAGTTAAGGCTTGTGTCATTCGGTTTTACCTGTCGAAAAGCCAAGCCATTTGTCGGTATTTTGAAAGGCTTTCGTTTTGAAATGCCTAAATTTTGAACTTGATTTAAATTTTTTAAGATAGAGTATTAGAAGTGAAAAAGGTCGTGTCTGGCAACATTACCCCATGAGAGCAAAGTTTTAAATTTTACGTTTTTTTTTCTTCCCCTTCCTTCCGAATTGGTTTATTGTTCAATAATAAACCATTGTTATCGCTCTTGAAAAAAAAAAAAAATTCTAACCCCCCTGAAAATTTCATGGTTTACGTTTCAAAGGGTGTAGAATCCGAATCTGCAATAAAAATTTTCCGTCCGTCCGCCGTACGCACGATTTCTCCCAAACGGCTGAAGCAAAAAAACTGAAATTTTCAGGAAAAATCCATGTTGGTCTGGCGACGCCCCAATTCTTGAGCCAGCTCTCTCACTTAATTTAAAGTGCCCTTTAAGGGTTGTCAAAAGTTTGGTAAAATCCCTAAAAACCTCAAAAAACGTCAAGGCGGCCTAAATTTGGACTTTCTTTTTTACGCACTTTCCATGAGGAATCGAATGAGCCCGTCCCCAGGTCCGTAGCTCGAACCATCCCCGATTTATGGTGCCAACATTGCATCCACATTCACTACATCACTGCGATCAAAACAAAAAAAACAGTTTTTTTTTTTAATTTTTTGATCGCAGTAACCTAGTGATGTAGTGAATGTGGATACTGGAGTGAACTCCTAAAAGGGTTTATAGCCGATACACGGGTTGAAGCATTCTGATAACCATAAAAAAACGCTGCAAATTCTTTCAGGGGTTTATTATTCAATTTCATTCATTTGGCTTGCATTCATAATTTGAATTTCTACTAAGCTTTGGACGGTGCGTGATAGAGCGATTATTGAATTTCAGGAGATATGCATAGAGCGTGTAAATCGATTCTCAACCAAAATACCCATTTGGATTGATCAGTTGATCATATTTGTGCGCCTTCTGAAATTCAATAATCGCTCTATTGCCTGTGAAACACGCACACTCCAAAGCTTAGTAGAAATTCAAATTATGAATGCAAGCCAAATGAATGAAATTGAATAATAAACGCCAGTGAAAGAATTAGCAGCGTGTTAGTATGTGTGCACCGAAACAATGCATTGTATGCCAATAAGAACAAAATTCTGCTGCACTCAACAAAATGTTTCGATTTTGACCTACTTAGTCGGGACTGTCACCTGCCTCTTGAAAGTGGTGTGCAATATACCGCTTTGCTTATTGTGCTATACAAGAATGCTATGTTATTTTCCATGACTGATCTCTTCTCTACCTAATGAACTTATTAACCTCTGTGGAGGTTACCAAAACTCATTTTTCGCTCCCCTCAATTTTGTCTAGTCCAAACACTTCATTTCAATGAAAAGTTAAGATGAACTTGAAAGTTGATTGCGCTCTCAAAGGATAAAATCGTAATTGGCCTCTCAGTCTTAGTGATGCCCAGTCATTCAAGACATCCCATTATTCTCCGCGAAATTCAAATTTGATGGAAGTCATAACAATGGCGTGACGGTTTCGGTCACGACAATGCCAATTTTGGTATGTTTTCACCTACATGACAATGACAATTCGGACTTTCAGCAGAGATTTTCCCAATACTACTGGACTTTTTGTGAGTTTTAAAAATGCAGCGTGATACGGCCTTCCAAGAGAATAAGTGGGTAGAGAGAAAATTTTGGGATCAAACATAATTGGTGAGCAACTGGGGCCATTAAAATGACATTGAATAAACACACTAACCTGTTTTCGAATGCTATAATTCGATCAGAAAACGCATCACCTAGCACGGCTGCTACACTAGTAGTTAGGACATGAAGCAAGGGTTGAAAAACAAACTTGAAGCAGGGGCTGAAAACCCATTGTCAGCTGCTCTTCAGATGTACCTAAAGACGAGAGAATTTTCATGTAATTTTAAAGCTTAGGTAGAATACAGTCGCAGGCCCTGACAATGATAAATCAGGGTTTCTCAACCCAAAAAACATAGAAATTAGGTTCACTTCCGAGGTTTTGCTATTGGTCAATGCAGTACTCAATAAACGTATGTAGTCAAGGGGGAGAAGTTGAATGTCGGAAGACTTTAAACAGCATAACGTTCCATTTACTCGAATTTGCCCCTAGTTTGAGAATCACTTAGTGCTACTTGTTGACACTCGAATTTCTAAGACTGATGTTTTCGGCATAGTTGGCAGTAATCAATTACAATAAATAATTAATTATTTAATTAACTTCTTGGCCGGGAGGCAGGAGTTTTACAGGAGCTTCTCGAATACCCAACAAAATTGGGAGGCCTTGCTCACGGAAATCCTGTCACAACGGCCTCAAAAGCTTTTGATGTATCCAGAGAAACCACTGCGCCACATTTTCAAGCCATAAAAAGTGGCAGCACGTTGGATGTTGCCCAATATGAAGGTGCTGTGGTGTCAAATTTGAGAGAAGTGGCTATATGACGTAAAGCCACTGAGCTTGCAGCCAGCGAGCAGCTTCTGGCAACACTACCCACAAGGCAGCAAAGAACCATTCGAAGGACCAGAGAGGCGTCCCAATGGCTCAGCGTCCTCCCAACTTCGACTTGTCGCAATCCCAATTCCGCGATGCACTGTCCATTCGGTACGGCTGGGAACCAAAGGGTTGCCAGTGTGGTGTAACGGATGCGGGAGTCCCGTGGACATGAATCACGCCCTTAACTGTATGAAGGGAGGCCTGATCAAACAGGGATATGACCTCGTCCGAGATGAATTTGCAAACATAGCAAGCCTTGCATGGAACTGCGTGGTCACAGAACCAGTTTTACGTGACAGTGCTGATGGCAGCCCCGGTTTGGGCGGACATGAAGGTCCATGGCTTGTGGGACCGTGAGAGACCTGTGTTTTTGATACCAGCGTTATAAACGCTGACGCAGTCTCTTACTCCTCCATGGACTGGCCTACCATCTCCCGGCATGCAGCCCAAGCGAAATACGACAGAGCCGCTGAAGATCTGAGAGGGGCTTTCATGCCACTCGTCATTTCATGCGATGGCGCATTACATAAAGAATATGAAGCCTTCCCCAAGAACGTTTCCTTACGCCTCGCCAACAAGTGGTCGAAATCCTACCCCCAGGTGATGATGTGGGCGCTAGTAAAAACTCAATTCTCAGTTCATCGACCAGTTTCCATGAGGCTAAGGGGCCCGAGGAGACACGTACGAGGACTTGGACTGGAGGACGGAGCAGCAATTTGGCTACCAGAAGAATAAAATCACACACACTCAGTTAGGAAAAAAAAAAGAAAATCAGATTAGTTTGGCAAAATCAATTTGAATTTTTGGCAAATTAATTTGAACCTTTGGCACAAATCAATTTTAATATTTTTGGCATCTCAATTTAAACTTTTGGCGACTCAATTCATTTTTTGGCATATCAATTTATACTTTTCACAAACCCACAATCCAACAGCCCACCCCATATAATGATCAATAAATGTTTTTTCTCTCATTAATTACATTGGCAAATACGATTGGGATTTCAACCAACTACGCTGGTCAAAATCCATTTGATTTTTTGCCTGTCCACAATAACCTACTGTACTTTTTTGTAATTGGATTGAAATTTAATTTTTGCAAACACTTATTTTTGGTACAGTATTTCGGTTTATAAAGCAGGGAGTAGTCGGAAGAGCACCGGTCCAATATGTGTTATTTTTTCCAACATCCCTTAGATATGACTACCGCGTAACTCTCGCGAAACGGCGTCGGATGCCCTAATTAGGTTTTGAGTCGGTTGTACCTAGGTAAACGATATATTTATGAGCGCACCTGGTTACATGAAATGAAATGGCGTCTGGTTAAATCTGTTGGCACCTCCTACCAAATAGGCTCGACCCGTCTCTAATGGCCGAGAGCCAAAGCCGACAAAAGGGGGCACCCGTCACAAAATCTTGATGATCTTCATCAGAATATTGTCGGGCTCGCCGTTGATGTTAACGTTTCTCTGGTCTTTACTGCGTGAACAGGATTGTTCTGCTGTTTTCTTCCTTTCAATTCGATCGAAGGCAGTTGTGACTTCAAATGGGTGTTTTTTATTGATTTATTTATGGTCTTTTTTTTTTCAACTTTTATCGCCGGTATCGTGATTGTTCTTTCCGAGACAACCTAGTTTGAGGGGACGGCTGGTGCAAAATTTCACGCTGCGTTCCTTGAATGTTACATTATTGGCACTTCCCGGTTTTTAACTGCATTTAAGTGATTCAATGATATTTATAAAATAATGTTGGAGATAAGAGATATTTATTGGTATTCACCTACATCCTGAATATCGAAGATATATCACCATTGATTTATCAACTGAATATTTTCGTTAAGAAAAGCGATGGATCATATTGATCTCTATAGAAGTGATATGCATTGGTTTTATGATACGTTTTGTGTTATCATTGATTGTTGATAGTATCCGAGCGAGATCGTATGTTTTTACAAACGTATCATTTTATTGTTGGATTTTATATCAGTCACATGGTCAACAGACAAAGAAATCGACATGATGGAAAAGGTCTGCATACTACTACACACCCTTCTCTGAGAAAATTATTTGTATTAAGTTACAGTGGAACCTCAGAATTGTGAGAGAGATGATCAAATCTTTATATCAGCTCTTTATAGAGTGGAACCTCAGAATTGTGAGAGAGATGATCAAGTTTTATATTAGTCACATGGTCAACAGATAAAGAAATCGACATGATGGAAAACGTCTGCATGCTACTACACACCCTTCTCTGAGAAAATTATTTGTATTAAGTTAGAGTGGAACCTCAGAATTGTGAGAGAGATGATCAAGTCTTTATATCAGCTCTTGAAACAGTGGAATCTCAGAATTGTGAGAGAGATGATCAAGTTTTATATCAGTCACATGGTCAACAGATAAAGAAATCGACATGATGGAAAAGGTCTGCATACTACTACACTCACTTCTCTGAGAAAATTATTTGTATTAAGTTACAGTGGAACCTCAGAATTGTGAGAGAGATGATCAAATCTTTATACAGTGGAATCTCAGAATTGTAAGAGAGATGATCAAGTTTTATTCCAATCACATGGTCAACAGATAAAGAAATCGACATGGTAGAAAACGTCAGCATACTACTACTACACCCTTCTGTATAGGATTCTGAGAATATCATTTGTATTAAGTTAGAGTGGAACCTCAGAATGGTGAGAGAGATGATCAAATCTTTATACAGTGGAATCTCAGAATTGTAAGAGAGATGATCGAGTCATTCAATTGTGCTCCTGTTGTCATAAACCATTTCACTGTTTGCAATAGTAGATGTTTTATTCATCCCAATTTTTTTTTTTTTTTTTTTTTTGTGGTTTCGTACTTCCAAATATTACGTTCACATTCCCTACTTTCAATTCTTCCAATCAGAATCATTCTCATTGGTATTAAGTTTACATTAATGGATACATTACAGGTTCGAATGTTTTAATGTAAGCTAAGTAGGAGCTTGGTAAATACAAGCTCTGAAAAACAAAGCAATAGTCAACCATATCTAAATATACTATTCAGATCTCTGAAAAACGAAAGTGTGGGGACTTTATTTAGGTGTATGGTGAAAGGGGGGGGTTGTATGTTTGGTTGCTTAGTTGCATTAGAGTACAATGTATTTTAACTTCCCAAAATCAAGCGGTTGTAGTTTTTAATTTTTAATTTCACTTTTGAGCATCGTGATTGAACTGTTTTGGTTTATTTTTCAATAATAAACCATTGTAATCGCTCTGGAAAAAAATTCTAACCCCCCTGAAAATTTCATGGTTTACGTTTCAAAGGGTGTAGAATCCGAATCTGCAATAAAATTTTTCCGCCGGTACGCCGTACGCACGATATCTCCGAAACGGCTGGAGCAAAAAATCTGGAATTTTCAGGAAAAATCCATCTTGGTCCGACGACGCCCCAATTCTTGAGCCAGCTCTCGCACTCAATTTAAAGTGCCCTTTAAGGGCTGTCAAAGTTTTGTAAAATCCCTGAAAACCTCAAAACTAGTCGAATCGGCCTAAATATTTTCCTATTTGAAGAACATACCATTAGGAATCGAATGAGCCCTTCCCCACGTCCTTAGGTCAAACCATTCCCGATGTATGGCCCGATTTATGGTGCCAAAATTTGCGTTTTTTCGTTTATTATTGTTTGTTTGTAACCCAGTGATGTCCGGCCGATAGCGTCGAGTTGTAGTGAATGTGGATACTGGAGTGATAGCCGATGTGAATACTTGTAGTGTAGTTAGTAGCCGATACACGGGTTGAAGCATTCTCATATATATAGGTAAATATTATTACTGGGGTTTATTATTCAATATTATTACTGGGGTAAATAAGTATTCTTTCACTGGGGTTTATTATTCAATCGGCTTGCGTTCATGATTTGAATTTCTACTAAGCTTTGGAGACTTTATTTCACAGGATAGGGCGATTATTGAATTTCAGGAGGCACACAAATATGATCAACTGATCAATCCAAATAGGTAAGCGAGAACAGATTCACGTGCTCCATGTATATCTCCTGAAATTCAATAATCGCCCTATCCTTCACTTTTTAGTAGAAATTCATGGTCATTGAACTGAAAGAATTTGCGTTTTTTACGAACAAGGCACTAAGCGTCTACTTTCCCTCATTCTTCGCAAAAACAAGCAGCTATTGATAAGCTCTATTTTACTACAGCTGATCGCCACCATTGCATCCCTGTTTCGAGTCAAATTCAAGGTTTTCTCAGTCAAAATCATGGTTTCCCTGATTGGCTCCAAGGTTTTCCAAGTCATGTTGACGAATATTCTGGATCAAATTAAAGTTTGTCCTTTTCGAATTAGGTTTTTTTAGTGAGCTATTTTTAACTCCAACAACGTTTTCATGTGGTGTTACGGAGAAGAAACGATCATGGAAAAATGTGTGAACTTTGTTACTTTTCCCAGTAAGTTCAATGCATATTGATGCCTTCTACTGCCTCTGAACTTGTAGCGTCATGGCCACGACTTAATTTGCGCCATCTGCTGCAATTGGTGATAGCTATTGTAATCACGACGTTCGTTGAGAGTTTTAGCAAATTATTTTACTTTGGAAAGAACCATCTCTGCTGGGTTCAGCTGGGGTGAATACGGAGGAAGGTACTTCACTTCAAGGCAGAATTCTGACGTTTCACCTGGTGACCGTGATAGATACGCGCATTGTCCATTATCGGATAGGTCCTATTTGCATTGGAGAGCTTTGCGACTCTCTGCATTGCAGTTCCCATATGATAGAATTTTATGGTGCTCAACACCTTGCCTATTCATGCCCACCACCTCATCAACTGCGGAGTTGAATGCTATCAACTTTCTCCCATGAGTCTCTCGAAAATCGAATCTTTGCCTCCCTTCCGTCCTGATTTTAGATAACCAAAAATTAGGTCTCACCTTTTTAATAGGTTTCATCGTACCAAGAACTATCAAACCGAAGTCTTTGCAGGACTTTAACTTGAAATGAAAAACTTGGGTTTTCTCCAGAAACACCATGAATTTGACTTGGAAAAAGCAAGGTTCTCTTAATTCTGGCATATTTTGTGTCTGGTGAGCTAGATCAGCCTATTATAGATATAATTTCTGAAAAAATAACGTTACTCATTCACTTGATGATAGTAGGCATGCATAACAAAGGAGATAAGCCAACCTGCCGTAGACTCCTTTTTCTGTTCAATGTTTGGTCTATTATTTGAAATTATGTGATAAAAGTAGTCAAACAGAGTCAGTTAATGTATGTTTACACTTGAAATTGTATTTATTCCTATTTCTTTTTGTTGCAGCTTGTTGAATGGGGTAACTGAACCGCTGGATACCTACAGTGATGGTGGGGCCTTGCCCGTGGGGGGGCAGGCCCCTCCAGAACCAGCTGCCCCCGAAACGAATCAGGCATCACCCATCGCCATGGACCAACTCAAACAGATGCTCTCATCTCAGTTGGAGTACTACTTTTCGAGGTAACTATCCCATTCATTATTTATTCAGATGTTGACTCTTTTACTTGCGTCCCATGTTAATTGCCTTCGTTTTCAATAACACAAAATAAGGTTTAGTCAAATTTGGAAGCCCCCTAATCAGGAAAACGTGGATTTGGAACGAGTGATTTGAGAAGCTGGTGATTATAAGATTCGGGCATGCAGCCTCTTCTGTTTGCTTGCCATTCATTTATTATACATTTGCCTGTCTCTCATTGAGTATGTATGTCTCCAGTCGAATAATCTCCAGGGGGCTTCTATGAATTGCACGTGACTGGAAGGATACTCTAAATACGTCATCCTGGAAACTAGTTGAGTTGGCCCAGATGAGTATTGCAAGTGCCTTTTCGGCAGTGGTATCGAGCCTATAGATAGTTACATAGCAGTTGTCAGTCACCGTAAAAGATGAACATTTTCATCCTCCCTTTTCTTTGGGTGTTTGGAGAGTAGCACGTTGTGAGTTCTGATGGGACCAGTCCGTTCATGTTATACCATGTGGTCTCTCACCAACACTGTTATTTTCTCCATGTTTGCAATACTCGACTGTCACTTGTCCGCTCATTACCACACCTGGGACAATATCCTAGCTGGATGATATCGTGAACGGCAAATTGAAAGAAGCTGTATCAGCAGTGCGGGTTTGGAGCAATTGTATCACTGATTTGTATCATAGGGCAGACAAGCTCGCTCAGAATAATTTCAAGATAGGATCTGTTCATTGAGGTGCGTCAGTGTGTACTTCTGTGAAGGTTGCTGTTGTTTGAAACCAAATTAGAAAGGTGTAGTTTGGTACTGGGTTTCTGAAAGCTGAGATGAGTTAAATACCGAATGAAACATGTATATTCTGTATCAAACCTCCTTGATTCAGTTGAAACTTGTCTCCGTCTCCCCCTCCTCCCTCCACATTTGAATGGAATGCAAATCAGACTGGATTGTTGGAACTGTATGTTTCATCATATGCCACCCACCTTGAAATGAGTACTACACTTGTGCACTATACTTTCAACTGCTGCAGGTATGACTGCGACCTCGTTTCATCAATGATGAAATTCCTGACTGTTCCACATTTGGACAAAATTCAGGTTTTATTGTAGCTGTGACTGACCGTTATCTGTGAAGAGACCCTTTCCTCTCCGCTTGAGTTAAAAGTTATGCACTTAACGGCCAAGAGTTCTTTTGGGAGGCCCTATTGTTTTTTATTTCGCTGGCAAGGATCACTACATGACCAAAACTATCAACTTGCAAGTCCAACGCAGACCTAGACAAATCATCAAAACCAATCTAAATATGTTGTGTGCACATTTGCAATTTGGAATATTCACACACTCTTGCTCTACACACACACATTTTATTGCGATTTGATGCCGCTTGATGCGCTATCATCGCTTTAATTTTGTGGTTTTATGGTTTCCCCATGTGGGCCTCAATTCTTGCTCACACCTCCTACACTTCACTCTCGTTTTTTCATCCGACTCACCACTACGACCAGTTTGGTTGTGTTCTGACGATCCATAATTACAATTAGGGTTCTCTGTTTCATTCAATGGTTTGCTGCTTCTGCCCTACCATAAAATAGTCCTAACCTTAATAGGTACTACTACAACCGATTTCACTTGGAATGATACATACATGCACCCAATGCCAGTTTTTATATGAAGTTGATGAAACTACAATTATATTTACCTCATACTTGAATTCATGTACACTTTACACTTATTGTTCAATATAATTGATACTTACGTATATTGACATATCTAATTTTCATCCGTTTACTTCATTGCAGAGAAAATCTAGCTAACGATACATATCTGCTGTCTCAAATGGATAATGATCAGTACGTTCCAATTTGGACTGTCGCCAATTTTAATCAAGTAAAAAAATTGACTACGGACATAAAGTTGATCACAGAGGTTCTCAGAGGTGAGTCTAAACAGATATTATTTATTTTGTGTGAAATTTATCGATGGTTTGGATTTTGTTGTTCCTATACTTGTATTAACTCTTTTCTTAATATTCGAATTAACGCTATTCAGTAGTTAGTACTAGGATTTGAGTTCTCAGATTTAAATGTCAAATACCTCAGGAATAATTTAGCGAATAATCCCTCTGGGAATGCATTTTCGGACCTACTAATTCCCAGATTATCACGAAATTTGAAGCAATAGCAAAATTCCTTCGGAATAACCCAATACTTCAGCAATTTTAGTTCTCTTAAACCGTAGATTTTATTCAACGTTTTATGGAATATTGCTGATGGTTGCTTGATCTCACACACAGACATTGATTGTGGGTTTAAAGAGTCTTAACATATCATTAATATGCGAGAAATTAATATGTTAGGGCGGATTAAATTCTGGTGAAGTGATGGGGCTGTTTAGCTGCTCCTCTATTCATCAGCAAAAGGTTTATATTTGATTTGTGTTTCCAGAATCTCCAAACGTTCAAGTTGATGACGAAGGCCAGAAGGTTCGCCCCAATCACAAGCGATGTATCGTGATTCTAAGAGAAATTCCTGAAAGTACGCCTCTAGAAGAAGTCAAGGTACGATTTCCTGAATTATAGAAGCTGTGTTTTAAAGAATTGAATTGCATTTAATGCTGGCAGAGATTTCATGCCAAATCTGGTTAAATAAACTGTACCATTCGTTTGTTTCAGGGTTTATTCTCAGGAAAAGGGTGTCCGAAACTCATATCATGCGAATTTGCTCATAACAACTCGTGGTATGTGACTTTCGAGAATGATGAGGATGCTCAAAAAGCCTACAGGTTTCTGCGAGAGGAAGTTAGGGAATTCCAGGTAAGAAATGAAGTTGCTAGCTCATTTTGCAGAGAAATTGTTCCAAAATACGCTATAAAATCGTGTCATATTACGTTTTAGTGCTCTGAATTCTGTGTTCTTTTGTAAAATGGAGGTGAAGGGATGGTATAGCCCCTTCAGAAGGCTGATGCTATTAACCTGCACTGCCCAGAGGCTCCTGGAAGCTAAGAAGCTGGCTGAGTTTAGCTCAGGAGTTGAGGTTTCAAGAAATTCGTGTACCGTTTGATATATGTTCTTGAATGTTAAGGCTTTAGTTGGACATCATTTCTCGCTCCAAATAGTGCGTTATCATAATCTCTTTGAAGGCAATTTCTAACTCTATTCAGAGTTATGGGGTTTAATATTTGTCAATGGATTGTAAACACACAACAATCCCTAAATATTTTATTTTGAATACTACCAGCTGACGCTGCTTCAATTCTAAGCTACTGAGTTAAGAAATTTCGTGAAGTTCTGCTGTGACGCTATTGTTGGTTTCTACCCATAACATGTGAAAGAACCGCTCAATACGCTTCACCGTTTACAAAACGTTTTATTTCCAAAGGTACAGTGACCTTATCTAAATGAGAATGGCGTGATTCGTGCAATGTAGGTATTGAAGTTTAAGAAAAATCACAGGACATAAAGTCTGAGAGGCATGTGTTGTGAAGTTACACGTATGTGGCTGGCGATAGCCCTCTGAGCGTGGTGGATACTATACAAATATACTATCCTTGACACTGGCTCCCGAACTATATAATATAATAGAGTAGCATGTCAAGAAGAACAAGTTGAGGCATTCTTGCTGCCTGTATACCTAGTTCTGTCATCCGCATTTTATAGGCGCAAGAAGCGGTATTCTTTTCTGATGGTTTTATAGCTAGATGAGACAGGCAGCAAGAGCTAAATGCTAGTGGGATCGATTCCTTCGCTTATATTAGTTTTATTATTTCCAGTAACGAACCTTTGTTATCGACTACGCAAAAAAGGTCTATTTCCACTGGAAATTTGTTGCTTCACGTTTCTTGATTTGTAGATTTTAGAAGAATGAATAGTACGAGAACTATATTTGATCTCGAAACCAGTTCAATGTAACTGTAGTTAATTCCCTGATCTACGTTGAAGAGCTATGTGGTACAGAAAACTAAATTCTTGTGTAATAATAATTGCAGAATTTTCTATTTAAAAGGGTTCTATGATGTCTGTACCATTGGGAAGAAAGCATCACACACTCGAATTCTATCCTTTGATTGGTTGATTATACGATTCTATGCTTGTAATGAAGCTATTAAATCTTTTATGTGGAGGAAATGATCCATAGTTTCCTACTAATAATCGTAATTTATTTGGGATGCTCCGACGATGACATATTTTCTTGTCCCACTATTGATAGTTGATGCTGAAGTTTGAGGAATTCAAAATATTTGTGTTATGTCACAGACTTTGTTTGTAAGATCCGATGCTCGATATGCACCATGTCTTGACGTCTTAAATATTGATTCAGTAACGGCTAAACGAAGCTAAAAAGACAATGAAGGCCCCTCCATTACACCAGCCTCACCTTATGTGATCATGGTGGCCCCCCTCTCCATCTTTCATTAAAAGAACTTGCATCTCTACTAGAGGCACTGTTACTTGATGTTCCCAAACTCTTTCTTGGAGCGAGGTTCAGTCGATGCTTCAATATGACCTGAATAGAAAGTATTTATCAGTTTCTTTGGAAATTAGTCAGGTCCAGGCATTTGTCTCTAGCTGGATTCACATGGATGGGGGATGCTGCGGGGTAGAAGGGTAGTGGAAGCGCTCAGTCCCTACTAACCAGCCTTGAGATTGTGTTATCAGTGTAATACCGTTCAGTTATTAGCGATTTCACACAGCCAATGAAAACTAATCAATTATTTATCGATGGTAATCACGTCAAAACGTATCAAACAAACTGGCCCAGCTACTGCGAAGGTCTTCATGCAGTCTTGCCTGCGGGAGATATCAAATTTTCCAATACTTTGCACGCCCTGCGGTAGATGGTGGGCTTGGCAGCAAACAGCTGTCTTTGCGCTTCCGCAGAATGCATTATTCCCCATCCATGTATCCAGCTTCTCTTGTCGCCAAATATGTCGGAAAATGCAGAACAATTGTACTTTCCAGGCTCTGAATTAGATGTAATAGAATAGCAGAGGGCCCAATAATACTTCATTAGAATGAACCTCACCCGACGGAAAAATGTTACCAAACATTCCTTGTTTTTAGAATCATTTCACAGCCTTGCTTTTGGAAGATATGGTGGATGCTAGATATTATTTCCACCATTCCACCATTATCACATTGTGTGGATCAATGATTAATTCACTTGAAGAAGTCGTAATCTAACAAGTACAGTGTTACATTTAGTTCGCATTCTGATGCCTATGAGCTTGCTCTAATAACTTGTACATTGATTTTACAGGGTAAGCCCATTATGGCGCGCATAAAGGCAAAACCAATGACGATGAACCGGCTTCCGATCCCCGCCGTTGGACCTGGCATGGCTATGAATAAAAATGGTTACCGTACTCCTCCCGCGTCCGCCAATTCAGCAAGCGTTTACGACCCGACCACCGCGTACCCCACTGGACAGCAGAGATATCTTTTTAATGGAACCTCCTTGCCACCTAATGTTAATTATAATCATCAAGTGCAAATATATGTAAGTATTTTAGTTTATAGTGTGTAAACAGTTCCCTAACGTTTGAATCCCTGAAACGGCTAAGTTGTTTCTCTCTAGGGGGTTCATTTCAATGTTTGAACCATATTCTGCTGATGTCTTGCAAAATATCACGGCTTAATAATACTTGCTTAATAGTAATAAATAAACAGAAGAATTCAATCTTTTCTCTTTGCTGGAGTGTTTGAAGAAATGTGGGAAGTTTATCCGAATCTTGTGGGGAGATGTCAGCTGGTACGAAGGGGTATAGTTACTACCATCTGTGGATCCTGGAGTTAACCTGACCAACTTACTCTCTTCAGGACGTTCGGCCACAAGAAGCTATTCGCATTTTGATGGCTTTCTTGTTGCTTTAATTGCAGCTTTGTAAACACCTTAAACCCAATCCAATTTATTCATGATGGATTTATTAAGAACTATGCCCAATAGTCTTATAGTGTAGACATGCATACATGAAGATTTGAGTTGGGTGCGATGAAGAATTGTGTCCATTTCTTAGGTGGATCAAGCAAGTTACGAACACTCAGAAGTCCTGAACCATAGGGAAGCATGATTCTTCTATTTGTAACACATCTGGAATATGTTGCTCTAGGACTAATAATTGGAAAGGAAGCATTTAATAAATAAATCCAATTGTCTGCACTTTTTGATAACTTGAAAATATACCTGTTCAGACATCTTACCTAATTTTTGGAAAATAATGAAATGCCGCCTGAGTATGCTTTTTAATGCAAAAAACCACGTGCATACGGCAAGAGTGGCCCATTTCTCGCTTACAGGGGATGTCCATTCGTTTAAGAACGGTGTCAGCATTATTGTCTATAGCATACCATATCGTTTGATTCTCTGTAGCTACATGCTCCAATTTAGCGAAGAGGTTCACATTCAAAATTGTTTCGTTAGCTGCCGTTCTGTGCTGGGGAGAAGTTGTATATGAAGAACAACATATACTCTAATAAAGCCATAACCTTCGACAAGACAATCGTCTTGCTTTACATCTCCTTGTCCTTCCAGAAACTGAAAGAATCGAATTCAACGGACATTTGTGATTAAGGTGGTAGAATATCTACCCAGTTGATTATTATTAGGATAATAACAGTGTAGTCTGGGTCGTGCTGACAGACTTTGGCGTTGACCCTTGCGTTATCCTCCGTTGTTTGTCGTTTATTAGCGTAATACTGGAAGTCATACGTAATTACCAAAGCTTTAATATAATGAATATCTCACCAATTTTAATATTACACATCAACATTTTACATACAAAATTATTGATGTAATATGATTAATTTTTTCCAGTTTCAACAACAGCCATTTTATCCTCCCAATGTGCCGCTGACTTGGGGCCCTGCCGCTGCCGCCGCTTATTTCGACATCGGAAGTGTCTTCACTGCTAACGGTCTCGCGCCACAAGGTTCCTTTGGTAAAACTCATCCGAATAGGTTTGCGCCTAGTAGAAGGTGAGTTGAACCATCTTACAATTAAATGTTGATTATGGAAAAAAGAGTTTAAAGATGAATTTATTGTGCTAAGTTATGAATCATGGATAGTATACTTATTTAGTCTAAGGGTGGTATGCCAGAACGACCCTTGAAGCTGGAGGGACGTTTGAGTAAGTGAGCCCCTTACTTGTTGGAGGGTGGTTTTGAAGGGGGACCCTTGGAAAAAATGCAGTGCAGGAACGATCCTTATAGTTTGAGGGATGGTGGTTTGCTTTGAGGGAGCAATAAGGGCCCGTTAGCTTCATTGCTCTCCCTATCCAAGTTTTCATGTTTTGTGGGTCGGAAATCTGGAGAAGAAGAAGCTGTTTCTCATTCCGTGCGTTGTCCCATGTGTGTTGTTTTGAGTTCCATAAAGAAAAATTCGTCCCTTCCTATGTTATTGAGTACCGCCCAAGGTGCAATGCTCATTTGGACGTTTTCTAATTTATTTAGCAGTTTCCTGGTTAGGCATGGACATCTTTTTTTCCATATACCAAATAGTTTTTCAATGGAAACGCAGGTAGTTTTATAAGCCCTGTTGTACCTTTCTTCTGCTGCACAGGTACGAACTCTGCATGTAACGAGAATCTCCCAGAAGATAATCGTTGAGCCTTCCTTCGTCAAAGCGCAATTTGACCGAGCTATTATCAAAAATTCTGCTGTCGTGTGCAGACCCCGGGCACCTAATTACTACATCTTGAATATTGTAATTAGGCCCTCCCACTACTTGCACGTTGTGGGACATCCATCCTTTACCGTTACGAAAAACCTCTGCTCTGGTCCCTCCAGGGTTTTTATGGGTATATGTGTGCAATCAATGCAACCTATAACGTTAGGAAAGCCAGCAATCCGTTGGAATCTCTGTTTTACACGTTGAAAATCACGTTCACAAACAGGAAATTTGACGTAGTTGTGCAAGTTGAGAGCTAGTTGTGTAGCCACTCTGTTTACCACACGGCAGGTGGTAGTTTGATGGATATTTCCCAGATCTACGCGTACTATCTGCAAACAAAATTGAAGTAAATAGTAGGTACCGCTGGTGGATTTGCTGAGGGCTATGAAACGAGACTCTACCTTTGAGGCAGCATCAGCTAATTTTGGAATTGAATGTAGAATTTGGAAAAAGGAGTTTAAAGATGCATCTCCTCTGCTAAGTTATGAATCACGGATACTATACTTATTTAGCCTCACGGCCCAATATCTAAATATACCAAAGGTTTGCAAACCTAGGACTTGGAGCTCTAAAATAATAACTCAAGATAACCGTAGTAACCTTGAAAATCCCATTGTTGGGTGACATTTCTGGCAAAATGAAATGCAGGTCATTCGTTGTTAACAATACGATTCGACCTGGGCATACATGCTTCCAAAAAGTTCCAGTTATAACGTATTATAATACATGTTTGCCATCGAGAAACTTGCAGGGGGTTCTTCCTTCCGTTGCTTGTCCCTTTCTATTCATTCGACTTGGAAAACCCTATTGAGAGGAGGGACGATAATGTCTCACAGTTTTTAACTGTACATTTCTGCATATGCATGCAGCTGTAATTCAAGACAATTGAATAAATCTACCTTTATGACGTATTTTAAGCAGCATCAGTCAATCTCAGAGTAAGGTTACAAACCTGCGATAGAGGCTATATAACGCTACTGGGTTTTCCTTCATGAACTACCAACATTCCATGAAGTCCAAAAATTGTATGGTCTTTCTGAAGTAGTGCGTCAATCTTGTCATTTGTTGTTATTATCTTCCTATGAGAGGTTTGATTTCTTTCACAACTCTCTCATCCTTCAGTTGCATTTACAAAGAAGTAAAATAATCTGTACGATCTTTTGAAATCCACAATGAAGCTCTCAAAAATTTCAAACAATTCGTCTTAAAATTTGAAAAATATCATTAGGTCCTATCCAATATACATATTGCCAAACATCATAGCCTGATTGATCCTCATCCATCCATAACCATCTTTCATCTTTTCCAAATGTCAAAACAAATCCATGAAGCTTGACCTGTCCCCAAACCTACAAGCTTAACCTACTCCGCTACATTGCCAGCCTCCGATCCTGGGTTAATCTCCATTAACTGTAGTGATTGTAATAAATTACATTTAAAAAGGTTCCATCATGGATTCGAACGTAGGATCTCATCCATAGGCAGTTATGTTAACCATTCTACTGTGGGGCCTTACATTACATTAATTACAGCCTATGACCTTTCCCATGTTTTAACTGAGTTGAACCATCTCCCCTTGCAAAGCTTGAAGGAATTCAAGCCTTTGCGTTTGATTGGCTTGTGCTCAGATTCATTTTACAAACTTCCTGCTCCACTAGCTACGATTACTTTGCTGTTCCACCGTTATCGCTTCCACAAGTTTATTTATTTGTTTATTGTTGAAATTCTCTATCTTTTAGATTTGTGTTTTATATTACGAATAGCACTTCAAAGAGCACAACATCCTACACAATAGGACTTGTGTGTCAATTGTGCTGACATTATTGTGCTAATGACATTTTCTTTGCCTTCTCTTGTCAGGGAAGCTCTATGGATTTAGCTACATTCACCATGAAAGTTTGGAAGTACCCTACTTTTTGGAAATCGAATATGACATGATTTACTTATGGATGTTGAGTGTGAACAGCGCTCTCTTGAATATGAATGGTTTTGTTTGTAGACTCGCTCAGACGTCTATTAAAGAACTTTTTAGGAACTTGTAAGAAGGCGTTTGGATACCTATGTCAAAAGGAAATAGATCGAGATTAATTCACAGGAAATAGTTTTTAGCTCGTTCTATTGGAATTAACAACGGAACTCCTTAGTTTCAATGTTCGGCTCAAAACGTGATATTATGTCTTGCAAAAAGTAGAAAGTATCCTTAACAATATGTGCTCATTATTGTTGGCAATAGTCATACTCTCTGAACGTCCTAACCCATCCTTAAATTGAGGGGTTAGAGGTAAAAGTACCCAAGTCACAAATGGCAAAAGTGTGGGAAAATGAAATTCAAATTTTAAATGCTTGCGTAAAATCACAAGTTCCTCCGAAAAAATGGCAAAAAATCTATATTTGTAGGTTATACACTTGGTTAGGATGTGATGTGGTTTTCTAGGTTAAAAGATGAACAATTATCCACGGAATTTGAAGCTCTCCACCATGTACAAGATCAAAAGTTCACGGATAAAGCAAATCATGAGTCGTATAACTACCCAACTGCACTTGATGCGTTCTTCCTCTAAAGAAAAGTAAATCTAACCAAGTACCCCTGGGTATTTTTACCTCTAAAGAATGAGCTATTTCTGCACTTGGTGATTCAAACATGCTCTGAAAACCATGGAAATCATCATCATTGGACTTAAGCATCTCCAGCACATGAAAATATGTATCATCCTAGTTGGTTAGGTACTTTTAACTTAATTTCACAAAAAAATGGGCTTGGGTACTTTTACCTCTAACCCCTCGAAATGAATGTTTTAATGAGCACAGATCGATTTATGATGCGTTAAATCGTAATCACTCATTTTTCTCTCAATCTTGAGCTATCGCATAGCTTCCCATGTTTTCTGTGGAAAGTCGCTTAAAGTGGGATTTTAATTTCTTTGGCGAATCTTGCATCAGAAGTAGTGCACATCTAGAGCGTAACATTTCCTCTTTTTATACCAATGTTACCAAATAAAAATTTGCTGTGATGAGGCCAATAATTCTGTAATCAGTTATTGATTTTCGTTTAATGTCTTTAGCCTTATCATTGTAGCTATAGTTAACAAATGAATCAACCAAGATAATTCAGGTTGTACTTATTTAGAGTTACTGTTGACTGGATTAGTTCAGAACTGTGCCAGTAGGTTCTTGTGTGTTGTAGACTGTTCAATTTGCTTTGATACGTACTTGATTTTGTCCAACGCATCTAGAAAATGGTGTTTTTTTTCTTGAGAGGGTTGAGTGCGTAGAATGTGTCGTTATCAGGCTTGTTGGTGTCTGCAAAGCGTCTTGAGGATTTTTTCATTTCACCTACAGTTTGATTGTTGTAATTATAGGATGGACTAGGTTCGTACTGCCTGACATTTACTGTCGTTTGCAAGATATCTACAAGGCTTTTGCCAATATCGAGATGTACAGTTTTTGGGGACGTGGATACCTTGGTAGTTACAGTAATGGTTGAATTTCTTCATGGATATCCTGTTGTAGCTGGGTGAACCGGGTTAGGTTTCGATTATTCAGGTTGGTGATTGTTCGCTGCGCAGTTCCGAGTTACATTTGACTGGTTCCCCATCAAACACAGTTCAAACCTCGACATTTTCAAGCGCATTTCATCCCTCAACATTGTCATTTGTGGCTGTTGAGTGTAAACTGTGCTGACATTAATGCTTTTGTGAGTTGATTTATCAGAGCATCTGATAAGTGTAACACTATGGCTACATTTTGGAAATTCAACGAATTCACGCTTGATTGCAAAACGCGGTAGAGCTCAGGGTGACGAGGAAAGGGGCTTAAAGTGATCCACGTGAAATGGGGACGAATTGAAGGTGTAGGTATGACGAATATGAATCAGTAGTTCTGTGAGTCTTGAAACATGAATGGTAGTTTCAGCACATCTAGAGCATAATATTTTCTTTCATTGGATATTGTGTGTAAAATGTGCTAATATTATTTGCTATGGTGAAACCAATTGGCATATATATTGCTTTTTGGGGTTACCACTATAGCTACATATTGATAGATGCCGTTCTTCGTGGAGGCATCTTGACGGATTGATATGAACTAAATCGGGCCTGTGCTATGTTCAAGATGTACTGCTGCTACGTGTTCGCTGCGCAGTGAGCATAATCATTTGATAGAGCGCATTTCATCCCTCAAAATTTCCCATTATGTGTGTTGAGTGTAAACTGTGCTGACACGAGCGGTTTTGTGAGTTGATTTACCAGAGCATCTGATAAGTGTAACACTATGCTACATTTTGGATTTCAAAGAGAGAAACATGGATGGGATTGCTTTCAGGTAACATGTAAGGGAAGAGATCTAGAGCAAACCAACCTACGTAGGAAGTATTAGGAATATAAATTGACACTCCTGCGGTTTTTTTTTCCCCCAAACACGAATGGTAGTTTCAGCACAT